>JAJNNQ010000029.1:2431666-3647500 GCA_027886175.1 Phylloscopus collybita
AATGCCTGAAAAGTCAGAAAGAATTTGTATTATTAACCTGTGCAATCACTGCTTGCAAGATGGCAAGTCTCTGGGGAGTGTTTTGTCAACCAAATCAGAAATACCAAGTGTCTGCTTCCTACCACTCAGGGGTTTACACTCTCACCATTGTAATTCTGGTAGAAGTAGAATTTCTCTATTGTTTATTCAGCACCTCACAGTCAGCTCAGATAGGCACTCAACATAAGGAAATTCTATAATGCAGTTTCAGACCTTTAGAACTTTATACAAAACTAATAACCAGGTTGGATCCTAGGATGATTTAAATATTTCAGAATTTTGAGAAAAAGAGTATTTACTAATTCACTAATTGATATCAAATGAGTGATGACTCTGGTGATACCTTATCTGTGAGGGAGTGACCTCCATTTTCCATTTCACAAACTGTAAGTCAAATTTATTATTTAATTTATTTCAAGTTAAGGCTTTTATTATGATCAAAATAAATCTGGTATTTTAGAGTACAGTTACATGTTAAGTTTCTGAGTCCATCTTAGTGACAATAAATAACACAAGTTCGAGTGTCTATATGTAAAAGGGCTTTTGAGAAATTTCAGAAATTTCTTTTGTGAATTATGGTATATGCGTAAGTATTGGTGAAAGGAAGTGTGATTATTTTGCAATAGGGTGAAAAGTTAAGTGCAAGTGCATCACTTAATAGAACACTGAAACTTGTGTTTGACTGTGAAGGGCAGCAGATAGAAAGGGAAAAAGGCAAAGCCATGAAGGAAGAATGTTTTGAAGCATGATGATAAACAGAAGGAACTTTTAGACTGACTATGAAAAAAAAATTAAAACCACAAATGAACAAACAATAACTTTAAGAAAAAAGAATCTGTTCAACTCTTGATTAGATTTCTAACCAAAAATAAATAGGAAAGATATAATTCAAAACCTGACTAGAATAGACAGCACCCAGCGAACATGTAACAGCAAACTAAACCTGCATTGGCAGAGAAACACTAAGAGAGACAAGACTTATTCTTTTCTAACAATAGTGTTGAAGACCCATGAAGAAAAGAGTGATCAGTATGAGCAGTGGATGTTGAATCTAATTTACATTTCTGTAAACTTTTTCTTTCTTGAAAGTTCCAGTTTGAACAGGTAATTGGCAGCCAGCTATTAATTGCCTAGTCAAAGCCAAAGGGCCAGCTGGCATGATTTCACATCCCTCTCTCTCAGGGTTCCTAGAGGAATTCTGGGTGAGGTACAAACTGTTTTACAGCAGCAATTAGTTTGTTCCTGGGGCAAAGTACAAATAGAAGAGGGTATGTATATGCAGCAAGAGCTTGTTTCTCAATCCACTGTGACTGAGGAAATGACAGTTGGCAGTGGGCCATGCAAATAAAAAATACCAGCTGGAAAACTGGATTATTTTTGTCCCAGATGGCAAAAGGTATGTTGGATGACAAGAAAATATGTTGCTGAGTATCAAGCAATCTATTCCTTGTTGTTTATTTAACTCACCAGTTACAAATTAGTTCATAAATAAAAGTAAGGCACCTTGTTATTTTACAGAAGATACGTGGAAAATCTGACACCAGATTACCCATAACGATCATAGTGGTGATACAAAACTGATTTCAACTAACTACTTTCTCAATAATTTTATGAAATCTCAGCCTTGTATTAATATCTCTGTGAATATTTCTTGAGTACTCTTTTATTTTTTGCTAGAAATGTTTCAACGTCTTCTTAGCAACTTTTCAAAAATAATTAATTTAATTTCATTTTCTTACTATTCAATAGTGTTTTGTGTTGCAGCTGGAGCATCAAATATCTTAAAGAAAAATGAACCAGTTACATCAGAGCAGATGAATTAGATCATTAAAATTTAAGATGATGATTTATGTCTAATTGGAAATACTTTATCTAGATAATATGTAATTTCATAACAGAGTGAAAATATTTTATTTTATTTTATTTTATTTTATTTTATTTTATTTTATTTTATTTTGACATTGAAAAACTTATCTTTTTTTTTCTCCCTCACTGGATTTTCTGAAAAATGTTCTGATGGCTGTTGAACTCAGGCTTTATGCAAATTCAGCTGTGAATAGGTCAATTATGGTTACCTAATATTGCTACATTTTAGCATTGATTTGCAATATCGTTAACTTAATCTGCCCTAATGACATTAAAAGAATGTCAAATTGACACATCTGCTTTTAGGTTTTGAGTATTTCATGCCAGTATTTATTTGAGATTGTGTTAGTGGCAGCACCCTTCTCTCTTAATATAAAATTCTTTACTTCATTTAAAGTAGAAGTAAAGAATTTTATATTAGGAAAGAAGATTAACTCTTTGCTTTAGTAAGGATGTTACAAACTGAAAGAATGATATTTTGAGGAGACTTAACTGTGGTTAGTATTGAAGATGACATATTGTCAAAGAAGGAATTGGGCATAGAATGAAGAGAAGCAGAGTCTCTTTGGGAAATAATGAAAAACCCTCAAGGATCTCATTCAGTTCTCTCAAATCACTCATAAGTGAGATATATTCTGTCATGCTTTCTCCACATTTTGCAAGGGGTTTTTTTGCATGAAAATTTACCTCAAACATGTAATAATCCACATTTTATATACAATATTTCTACATACAGTGCTCAATATTTAGAAATTAATTAGATAACACAAACTTTCACATTTAGTAAAGCCCAGGTCTTCCACCAGTTAGCTTCTAGGGGTACCTAAATCCATTTACATTATGCAGTAGCTAAAAATGTCTAGAAATGTACAAAACAGGATGCATCCCTTGAAAAGACAACACTTCATAGCTGTGTGATTACAACTTAAAAAGTTTTTGAAGGTTTTTAGCATGAGATCTCATGGTCTTGTAGACCTGACTCATTAGCACACACTACTAAGTGTAAATGAATACAAAAAGGCACACTTATAAAATGTACATCCTGAAAATGCCATGTTTTCTAACTTTTGAGCAATTCTTTCTCTTCCCTAAATATGTCTGAAGAGATGTCAGGGTGTCTTTTATTCCTTTTATGTTTCATCTCCGTTAATTAAATTAATAAGAGTAGTTTGTTCACTGTCATTTTGGGGTTTTATTATTTGTTTGTTTTAAAGATAAAATATTATTACTCTGATACTGTTTATATGAGATCCTGACCAGAACATTCTAACTCAGCTTTTAATTCAATAAGATTTTATTCCAACAAATTGTAAGCTGCAGCCATGACATATTGATTACCTAAGCCTCGCCTATGTAACTTTTCGAGGATTTTTTAGTTGCCTTCTTGATCCATCTTCCAGAAGCTATTTTTCAGAATCCTTGTATCACAGTTTACTGTTACTAGAACACTAAATTACCTTTGGTTTAGAAATAATTTTGTGATTTGGCATGGTATATGTGTAGGGACACACTTAGGAAAATTTTTTGTTTTAATTTATTAAACAGAAAAAAGACATATGCTAATGTGCTAATAATATCTCTTTTCAAAACAAAAAATTTTTAAAAAGTGAAATTTATTAACTATAAATTACTAATTGGAAGATCTACTTATTTAATGGTTATTCTGTAGTCACAAGATTTACTCCCCATTACTGCACAGCTATTATACACTGTCTTCTTTGCCATGGCACAAGGAATGTCACAGAATTCCTTTTTTAAATGGAGTTCAGCTGATAACATACAAGACTCAAAAAACAGCTATTAAACAGCTATTGCGTCTCCTAAGACATAATAAATATAATGAAAACAAATTATATGAGCCAAATTATTTTTACAGGATGACTGCATCCATAGTGCATAATAAAATATGTATGTCAAATACAGATTTTACTCTCTTTACCTTTGATATCTAAATTCATATCTTTAGAAACACAAGGTCTAGAGCTACTCTGCTTAACTCCCATGTATTCCAACAATTTAATTTGTTTTGCTACAACATGTTGGTATTTAGCATTTTAACTGTTAATAACAAAAATGATACAACGTGGCACTCAGAAATTTCAAATCAAACATTTATCTCTGCCTTTGCAGGTAAAATGTTTAATGTTAAGATGTAGATAGACTGAGTTCATTCGGGTTCAAAATTGTACCGACTATATCTGCTGACAGAAATAAATTAAGGAGCAGCTAAAATACAGACATAAAACAACAAGGACAAACAAATCTCTCCGTTTCATTATTACTGTTTCGTTGGTCTATTATACCAACGTATTTTCCTCAGGAAGCACCTATTTAATAATAACCTACATACAAAGCCCTGGGGCTGTTGTTATAATGGATGGAAGGGGGGAAACTTATGCAGAAGACATTCTGCCAGACCAAAATATCCTAGAACAACTTTAGAGATATTTTCAGGTGTGTTTTTACTTTTATAACTTCTAATATAGAATTATTATTGCTTTCCTCTCTTTAAATTTTTTGAGAGAATGAAAATATGGCCATCATATCTTTGACGTATCTAGGAGGAAAAACTATTGTCAGTGCGCATGATCTGCTGACTGACTAATATTGAAAAGAAGTAAAGCACTGCAAATATTTACTGTAACATGATTGGTTTTGGTGGGAGGTTTGGGGTGGTTTGTTGCTGTTTTGTTTGTTTTGTTGGTTGGGGTTTGGGTTCAGATTATGGAAGGGTTTTTTTGCTATCTTATCTTTTTTACTTATTTCAGAGGAAAAAAAACATTTTATTTCCTGCCACTAATTGATGAGAAGAAAGCACTTTCTGAGATTCTTTGACCATTAATGTTTAACTTTATAGTCAATAAATTTTGAACTTTATAACTGAGAGTGATCCCTTCCCACTCACAGAAGAATTTTAAAATAAGTGGATAGGCTAAATTTTTTTCTTCAAACCTGTACTTTTTACTTCTCCTATGATCTACTTTGTCTTAAGAATATAATTTTTTCTTTCCAATTAGCAAAGATTTACTATCCCCAGAATAAACCTATGAGCAAAATCATAGAGTCAGATTTGTAGCTCTCAATTGCATTTTCGAGAATTCAATGAATTTTTTTTTATTTGTTAAATGCATCCTTTGCTAAGGATGAACCAGGTTTTAATACCAGGAATGCACTTAATTGAATAGGTGTGTTCTTTTAAATTATAATCGAATATTATGGCATTGCTTTAGGTTATCTACAGCTATACCAAGATAAAGATAATTTATCACAAAGTTTATGTTGGCTGTTTCCAACAGAAATCTCCACTTGCATGTCCTTTCTGACAGCATACTCTGACAGAGTACTGCATTTTATCTCATGCTTCAGGTAGGTTCTCTTTAAATCTATTATGTTGAGGTGATTAGTCTTTCTCATTACCCTATTAAGACAGATAAGCACACCTAGAGAATAAAAGAACAGCTACCAGAATGTATACACAAACCTCAGACCTCTCCTGCTTTCAGGACTCCCTTGTTTTGTAGCTACAATGTCTAGCTGCAGCTCCACCATTTACTGATCCCTCCCAGTACCAACCAGTACCTATCCAATTACGTAGGGATTAGTACTTCAGTTCTCCTGAAGGTATACACTAACAACCGTAGATGACCCCAAGAGAAATACAAAGGCATTTGATAAACACCATAAATTACATGTATTTTTGGTTTTCATTTTAAGAAAACAGTAGTAGCTATTGATTAGGAAGTACTACTTTGAAGACCCTGACCAAACAAGAAACTAAAATTGAAGCGATATTTGATTTTCATTATTCATGTTGAAAACCTGACTTTCTCAGGGGCACATCAGCATGATTTGATCCCTTACTATAGCTGACAGTACTGTGTTTTTCAGGATCATTGATTTTACTACATCTAGAGTTGCTGTTGTTTATAGTTGCCTATAAAGGCCAACAACTTGACTGAACATTAAGATTGTCACAGAAATAATCTAGAGCCAAAATCTCAAGTCCAAATGGATTGGAGATTTGGCTTTCTTAGATTATTTATCACTGATCTGAATTTTCAGGCTCACAGTTTTAACTCAATGTCTAGCTACTTTTTGACATCATTTAGTGGACTGATAGATATTCATCTCAGGAGGAAGAATCTCACTGTCAAAATCCCACAAAATCATGTCTTTAAAAAGATTGAAAGTGTTAAGTGAGGAAGTACATGACAACACACTAGAAATATGTTTGCCATAACTAGTTCCCAATTCTTTTCCACAGTCAGCTGCATTCGAACTAAGAAGATATATTATATTAAAAAAAAAGTATATGATTACAGTATGTTTATAATAAAATGTTTTGAAACATCATCATTTCACTTTTTCACTTTTCCAGTTTTATATTCTGGACATGAGAGCTTTTAATGCTATAGTTCATAATGCTTGTTTCATAATGCTCAGCAGGTATTGAAAAACATGTAAAAAACTGTAAATATTCTGAGCCATCAAGCTAGAAGGGCTGTGCAATGAGATAAGAGTTTAAAAAAAAAACCAAACAACTGCTATTACCATAAAAGCAGGTAAATGCTGAGGTTGGGAGAATTTTCTCAGGAATGCTTTGCAGAATAAGTGAAGAGCATGAACAGCACAGTCTAAGTATTTAAACAATCTAAGATTAACAGCAATTGAAGATGGCTAACCTGTAAACATAATTGCTTGCAAAAACCCCAAAACTTGGAAGTATTACAAGTCTTCATACTTTTAAATTCCTCAATCTTTCTGTAAACATCTGTTAAATATCACTTATGCTAAGCATGCAGAAATCTGTGTTAATGCCACAACCTAATTTTCTTGGCAAAGTATTTCTGTTTCCTTCTTTCTCCTTTGATGGCTAGAGGTAAAAAGTTTCATTTAATTTAATCTTGATCATTCCAAGAGTGCACCAGGAGCTGAGATATATTATGAAGACATTTGAGAGCTTCTTGGTAGACAAACTGACATAGGAAGGAAGGAAGGAAGGAAGGAAGGAAGGAAGGAAGGAAGGAAGGAAGGAAGGAAGGAAGGAAGGAAGGAAGGAAGGAAGGAAGGAAGGAAGGAAGGAAGGAAGGAAGGAAGGAAAGAAGGAAGGAAGGAAGGAAGGATAAAATAAAATAGTCTGAAAAGAAAATAGGACTGGAAAAAATTTTATACTAGAAGAAATTTTTTTTTGCATAAACCACAGAGAAAAAACACACATCTTCTTATTCTATGCAGGAACACATAGGAATGCAGATAAATTAAGGGTACTTATCCATCTTCAATTTGCAAACGAGGGGTTTTTTCATACGAAGGTGTAAGAGAATTTTTTACCTACAATCACCTATTTTTGCAACCCCGAGAAGTACAGCCGTAAGCATATATATTTGCTCCATAAATAGATATATATGAATACACATTCCCATTTCAAATGTAGCAGGGAGATAAACGGAAAAATCAGAACTCTGCCTCTCTGCATATGCTTACTCAGCAGATAGATTGTAATCTATAGCTTAGAAAATGTATCTAACAGCACTAAATTAAACAGCAGCCCTTGCGCTGCATTTTTTATTTCAATCCAAATGAATACACTGAGACTCTGCATACAAGATGGCCAAGACTTTTCATTACAGAGGAGCTGGTTTCAGTGCAAAATACTGGTTCATGAACGAAAATTTTCAGAAGCCATGTTGGTCTTATAACTAACCTGTAGGAAATATTTCTCACATTCCAGATGTAAGGTTATATCAGTGAATAAAAACATGTAATAATGGAAAACTTGTGGATTACAGTGCTTCTCTGGAATTCGTATTCCAGTGGTACATCACTACTCATAGATTCCTCCTTTTAAAATTTACATTTCGTAATTTGCAGTGCAAATTTTCCCAAAATTTTCATTGCTTTCTAAACCTGGAATATAATTTCATTATTAAATTCATTCAAACCAACATGTGCTTGGAGTCATGCTTTCCTCTGGGCAATGCTATTAAGGCATGAGTGTCCCTTAATCTATATCCATATGTAAAATAGAATTATTTCTCCATTGATATAGAGGAAATGGATAAGTTTAAAATGTTTTATTACATTTTAAGAAATGTGTATGCCCTGGAGGCCAGGGAAGAGAGGCCAGACAGACAGTCTTCTGCCTGCTTTCTAGAGGTACTTTCTTTCATGTAGCAATTTTAATTATTTTAATCTTGTGCATATAACCATAATTTACTTCACTGTAAGGTCTTTGCAATAAGGCAACACACTTACGGGAAATACTGTGGTTAAGAACATTACCATCCACTTATGAATCATGTTGGTTTATTTTGATCTTTATAGTGAAAGATTGCTTTCTTCTCCACCTGGCTTCAGTAAGGACAGCAACATTGCATTAACTTCAGAACACATTAGATCTGAAATAAAATAAGATCCAAAATAAAATTAGCAAAATCTCAGTGAAAGAAAACAAGCCAAGCAGAAGTGAGCGTTCTTCTCAATGTTATGCTTGGATATTTCTCATAACAAAAAACCAGTGCCTTAAAGATCATTTTGTCCTAACCCCGGCTACCATGGGCAGGGACATCACCCACTAGACCAGGCTGTTCCAGGTCTTATCCTACCTGGCATTAGACACTGCTGGGGATTTGAAATACACAACCTCTTTAAGCAGCCTGTTACAGTGCCTCATCACCTTTGGAGTAAAGAGTTTCTTCCTAATATTAAGCTTAAATTTCCACCTTTTTTTGTTTGAACCCATTACCCCTTGTCCTGTCACTACAGTTACTGATGAAGAGTCCCTCTCCAGTTTCCCTCCAGCCCCCCTGCAGATACTGGAAGGTGGCTATGTGTCCTCTACACAATATCTCTTGTATAAACATGCACAGTACTTTCATGAGTTCCCTTTAAATGATAAATCTTGGGATGTACAGATGTGAAATTTGGTACAGTACCTTATGAAATTTGTGATATTTCAAAATTTAGTATGTGCAAACTTATTTGCCAGTGAAAACCAGCATTATTTCACATTAAAATTTGAATCAAAAATAAAATTACAAAAGTCGCATTACAGTACCTCTTTCCTTTATGAAAGTTGTTAGGCTAATAAGGGTTCAGTAAAATAATTTGAAAATATTTTCTCTTATTACCTGTTTTAAGGGTATGGATTTATGTCAGTCCTTAAATTGTAAATGTGACTGGGACAGTAATACCTTTAAAACAGAAAAAAAATTAAAAATAAAATTAAAAAAGAAGTTCTGAATCATTTCATTAAACTCCAGCCTCGTAACCCAAAATATCTGTTCTACTGGCTGAGTAAGCAATGGGTTTTACTTTTATTTAGAGGCCTAACAAAGGCAGCCTAGGAAAAAAAAATCCAGTCAGATCTTATAATGAAATTTACATTTTAATGAAACTATGAGCACATTATTTTTCCTATCATTAATAACCTTCCTTTTAATGAATTACAAATCAAGGTCATGCAACAAAAAACCTCTTCACAAATCATTTCCTTCTGCTTGCATTGCAGAAACAAAACTAAAGTAAACATGCAACTTTTTTATTCATATGCATTTTTCATTATCTTAAGTTTTTAGTTACAGACTAAATATTCTGGTCTTAATCCTTGCAAAACTGTTCTAGAAGAAAATGAAAATCAGCAAAACCATTATAAATATCCACTTTAAGATTATCTTTTACTCCTTGGCCTCCTGTTTGTACCATTCTCAAGGTTAGACGTGTAATAGCATCTGTTGTGCGATGTCCTCTGATGTCCTGCCCAGTATGGGTGCTTCTAAAGCAAATCTAACCTCAACAGACCCTCAGTCAGCCTGTTCAGACTGTTTCTTCTGTTTCTAAAGAAACATTTGTATTTTTACATTTTAAGATGGTATTATTGAATGTTTTTAGGAGTTAAAAAGATAAATTTAGTCAGTTACTCACAATTGCAAATGTGGAGCAAAGAGAGCTAAAAGAGTTATTGCAAAAATTAAAACAGTAGAAAAATACCTATGAAATTTAGAAAAGAAAGCACGTTCCTGCTTTGTAGTGTGTAGTTTTGTGACTGCTTAACTACATATTAATATACATAGTTAATACAGCCTGTCTTTTGGAAACTGCTTTTTTTCTTAGGATTCAGTATTTCTTAAGGAAAGATCTGTAATACCCAGTAATGTCACATACTAATACTAAAGTGAAGCTTGAATTAATGAGTCACAGCAGAACTTAAACAAATTATTTCCTAATAAACAATAAATAAAAATCTGTGCAATTGTTTTGTTCAGTTTTAAGTACATTTATAAATTTGAGTCAAAGATCAGTTCTGAATTAATTTTAGATCATTTTTGTACTACTTTTCTAGGAAAATATTTCAGACCTGTCTTGGTTTGGAAAGACAGGTATCTGCCAGGGAAACTGGGGTTCCCCTAGGATGGAGAATGCCAACCCCTCACACCCCGACGAATTATAATTTTGCAATCAAGGGCTCTCAGGCAAAGATGTTGGGAATAGGAATAACAGTTCTTTACTAGGAGATATTAACAATACAAATATGATAGGAAACAAAACCACCCAACCAAACAAACAAATAAACAAATAAACAATAATTTTAGAAGAAAACCCTGACAGAGTCAGAGTTTCAATCTGACCCTGTGATTCAGGATGTTGATAACAGTCCAAACGTAAACAGTCCAAACACTTCTGGAGTGGCAGACGTGATCCTGTTGGAGCAGAGATGATTCTGTGAAGAAAACCGGTTCAGGGGCGGCAAGGAGGGAGACAGGAATGGCGAGCACAGGAGACAAAGAAGCTCTTGCCACCCCGCAGCGAAGGAAGCGCAGAGCACCCCGCTCCTGCAGCAGGGCAGAACCGCCAACCCCCGGCCACCCCCCACCGCCAGGGCATGAGATGTATAGAAATGCAAATGCACCGCACAGGCTGGGGAAGGTAACAATGGCCTATCAAGGTGGGTCATCAGGCCCCAAAACAGATGTAAATAGAATATACAAAACCCGGCTCCACAACCCAGGACAGACCTAAAATATAGATTTATTGTAAGGTGTATCTCTGTAGAGCTAATTAAAACTAGTTATAAGAACCTTATATCCATCAGGACAAAGATTTCCATTAATTCTTCCATATGTGACAGCAAAGTTTCTGATTGTTGAGTCCACTGTTTTTTTCAATTTCTTTTCCATTATTATTTTCAACACAAATGCTGAGACATTGCATGCAAGGAACTACGAAATATTTTGAGCAGTATTTAGGATAATATTTCAAAATTACAGATCTTTGCCTGTGAGTAGTGAGTAGCATAGATTTTACTATAGTCATAAGCAGGAAAAAATTCCAATGTCAGAAAAATACAACCATGACTGATTACTATTACTTAGCACCTTTCAGGTAATTCAGACAACTATTAGCCTAGATATCAATGAAAAGGAAAGCATTCTCTCTCACTCACCCTATTCTCTCATTAAACTTAGCAGAACTGGAAAAGCTTTCAAATGTGCATATAAATTTAGATGAACTCATTTTTCCACCAGATATCTCCAGAACAACTGCCAGGGCTCAGAGGCAATTTTAGAAGACTTGAGCTTTTCGTGACGGATTTCAAAAGTGAAGTATTTATGGCCATATGAAGTCTCCTGCTGCTCTCACTAACACAATAGCAGCACTATGCATTTAGAAAAACTGAGATTTAAGTTAAATATCAAAGTGAGATCATGTGGAAAACAGGTGCCTGACAGCTCTGAAAGAAAGTTTAGAAGGAGGAACCTGAGAACAAGTTTTCATCATATTTATTTAGACAGAAGATTATTTTAGTGACTTAGTTTGTTACTTGTGCGTGACAGCCTTACATTCTGTGGTGTTCATTTAAGGTCTTAAAAAAAGTTGGAAGTTTACATATCCTTTGGAAATCACAACCAAAATATTTTACAGAATTACAAAAACAACCTCAAGAGCCTTGAGGTCAGTCACTGCCCTTTGGCTGACTTATACATCTCTTGAAATGATTAGACAATTAATATATTCAAGTAACAGAGGTTAGAGCTCTCTACTTTTAGCCCATAATGCTGGAATTTCTGCTAAACCAGTTTATCGTCTCTTCTTGTATGAGACTGTTTTCATTAAACAAAAAACAACAGCTGTCATTTCTTACCATATTTTTTAACTCTTCCCTTCAAGAGTTCTTTTCAAATAAAGTTGATGTCATTAGGTGATTTTATTACAGAGAATTTATTGCATTTTAGAAAACAATCAAAGCAAACTTCAGAGTACTTTTATATAAAATAGTTACCTATGGTTTTCTTTTGATCATGGTGCCCCTTTATAACCCTGGATCATTGGCTGTACTGTTACTGTATGAAATTTATTATGTGACTGTAAATACTCAGAATTGGTTATATAAATCTATGTTGTTTTGGTGTTATATATCTATAATAAAAGCATACTACATAATTACATAAAACCTGATAGATACAAATTTATTTTAGCTGAGAAGCTTAACATAAAAGAAAGTAATTTTTGCCATTTGTTTTCTAATTGAAGTTTTGCAATGTGTCCATTTAAAATACTTTAGACATTAGCTCTTTTGAAGACCCACATATATTATCAGTTTTTGATTGGAATAAACTCAGGCTACTCTGTATGAACAATTTAATTCCACTTTATGTTTACTATTGTACCAGCCTTTATCATCAAAGAATGTATATTGTGATGTATCTTAATCAGAAAACTTTTGACTCTTGTGGGTGTCACATGAAAATCATCCCACTAATACTGCATATCCATTTATAGATTAGTTTGCAGCCTGTCACATATACAGATGTTGAAACACTTTTAATGGACTGCCACTTTAAAGAAAAACCTAAGTGAGAAATCTCAGGGAGTTCTTCTCAAGTATTCAATTTTGCTACTCCATGTGATTACATAGATGGGCCTTTTTGTCCTGGAGATTTCTTATATGAAAAAAAATTAAAATTGAAAAAACAGATCAATCAAGAAAAATCAAGTAAGACATATGAATGACAAAGCAGTCACATCCTTGTCAGAAGTCTTTCAGCTGCAGTTGCTTAGAGATTTCAACTGCTAGGGGCAATTTGATGTATATCAAATATACATTCTGTGTGCATATTCTTCAGTCTTGCACTTTTGGCCTGAGACAAGAAACTCAATCAGAAGAGATCTCTTTTAGGCACAGCATAGACAATGTCATCTAAATGATACTTTTCAAATACAGAACAGAAGGAAGACTAGCATGAGTTTTTCTTCTTTTCATGTGTTACTTTTACAGATTTTTCATTTACACTAAGCTTCTTTTTTCTTACTTCTAAAACTATTGTAAAGGAACTAATGCTTTTTATGCCACCAGTCTTGTTAATTCATTAAATGTCTCTTGAGCTTGAATAAGCTTAAAAAATCAGTGTATACAATGTGTATTTTTCTGGGAAGTATTTTTGGTAGAATTTGCAGGCTAATTAAGATGAACTATACCTTGAACAGTGATATTTGTGGAAATCTGATGTTTTCAGTTCAAATAAACATTTTCTTAATATATATCTTCTATCCCAATAATCAAAAAATTCTTCATGCCTTCAAGCTGTGAAATAATAGTAATTAACTCGACTAATTTTTATAAAGCCTTTTTCACCTCTAGGCATCCATCCCATATTTTGTGGATTCTATATTGTATTTTCAATTCTCTATGCACAGTCTTGGCTTTGATTTTCCAGTGCAAAGACTGGCAGGAGTATAAGATATATAACATGATGCATTTGTAAAGGAAGAAAGGTTTCACCTCATAAAATAACTTTTTCAATGAATCAGAACCACTAGACTAGTTTAAGGGACTGGTGGATACAATAGAATAAACAATTTTCCCCATATTACAGCTAATGAAAGCAGCAGTGAGAATATTTTGTTTATTTTTAAAGCATTAATAAACAAAAGTGAAGTGAAAAGCATAAGCTGATAATTTTGAATTTATGTCATGCAAAAAATACATTTGTCCAAGTTATATTCATTTGTTTCAACTGTAGTTAGAAGTCAATTCTGTACATGCATATGTATTCACACTTCAAAATCTGTAAGTCACTTATCTCTGTATATCATTTCTGAATCACATCATGTTTACATCACTTATGTGGATGTGTGTGGAACATTAGTACTTCACTTAAGTATAATCCATACAGAGAGAGACAAAAATATGTTTTTGAAACTCATCAATATATATATGTCAAATTCTCTTCATTTTGGTAAACTCAAGTATTTAGGCATATTTATATTCCCACATTAGAAGAAAAACAAAAAACAAACCAAGATCTCATGCTGGGATAGAAGAGTCAGCAAGGTTGACTTTAGACAGTATAGATGGAAAGAAAGCCAATTCTAAGAAGAAAGTTATGAAAAAGGAAGGAGAGAGTAGAGTCTCAGCAATTCCTGAGCGAAGCAGCTATATGGCAAACTCTGCGGCCTTGGAAAAATCCATTACTAACTTTTGGGACAGCAGTACTGCCTGAAAAAGCTGTGTCTGAGAGTAGGCAAAGAGTGTCCAGCTGTTTCGTTCTTTTCCTGTTCACTAGTGTATGTCTTCTTGGCAGGATAAAAATTATATGATTATACTCAGTCTGTCACCTCTTTCCTAAACCAAGTAAAATCTCCTCATTTCAGCTTGTGACTTGGACAAATCTAATCCAAAGTACTTTCTGGAAAAAAAAATGCTATCTAAAGATATGCTTCTGTAAATTTTTTGAGATCACAAAATATAAAGGAAGACTCAATTATTTCTGTTTTTCTAATCCCTTCAGCTTCTTTTGGCAGCATAATCAAGTATACATGAAAATGTTCTTTTTGCTCCAATTTAAACTTATATAATGAACATTTAATTTGTGGTTTACTTTTTAACTCTAATATATCCTCTTCCGTTCCTTTTGTTCTGCTTCATATGGATACTGGAACTTTTCATTAGGCATGGCAATTCCCTATTCACCTTCTCTGTGCCATTCTTTCTTGAAGTTTTATCAGATAATTGTGCTACCACTGCAAAGAACTGTTGTATATAGCCTGCTTTTTATGGAAATTCTACTACTTTTCTCATTATTGCTGTCATACTACTTTTAGCCTTTTCCAGATTTATTAGATTCTTTCTAGCCAAAAATTCATGCAATAGTCAAGGTGTGGATATATTACAGGTATAAAGAGTATTGTAATAAAGATAGTCAACCACAATAAAAAGGATGACAAGCAAGTCATCCTTTTCTACTTAAATATGTATGGCATATTTGAAAAGAATAGGTTAGTGTAGAATGACAAAGTTATAAATTTATCATTTGGAGAAAATGTGTCTCCAAGAGAAACAGATAAAACAAGTGAATAGGACTCATGTAGCTTTTGTTTATTTATGACTGCTGTACGTCAACCTTTAAAAAATTTGAAATTAGCCAGTTTTTTTTTGTTGTTGTTGTTGTTTGTTTGTTTTTGTTGTTTTTTTTTTTTTTTTTAATTTATTTTGACAGAAAAATACTTACTTCAAAGCCAGGTTTAAAGAATAAATATGTCATCCCTTGGACTGAATTTCTGAACAAGACTGCAAGGACACACAGAAAAGCAGAAACCTTCTTAGCTCAGCTGCTAGGACTTTGAGAGATCCATGGTCGGATCCAGTTTCCTATCTAAAACAATTAATCCTTTCTTTGGGTAACCTTGAGCAGAGGTCTGGCCACATTGTATGATGGAATATCCTCAAACATGGAACTAGGACAAAAAGCTGACTCATAACTATATTTTACATATAAACCAAGAACATATTTAAATTTTGAGTGATTGATAAGTCTCAACATTTTCAGGATTTTTTTTTTGCAGAATGGTTCTCTTATAGCTGTCCTTGCATCTGTGCAGTACTACTGATACTGTACAAGGAAACTGTAGTGTCCCAATGCCAAGAAATGTTCAGTGAGCAAAGAGAGTGCACTGAATTCAGGCTATCAGTAAAAGTAATATGCAATTCATGTTAAGCTTCACAATCACCTTGGTCTTCTCCCTACTTAAACATGAATTTAACAACACAGATTAGAAATAGCCATTTCCTACTCTAGAGATCTGTACTCTAATGATCAGTAGCTATATTGTCCTCTAGCTGATGTTTGGAGCAACACAATTTCCTTTTATATGGCAATCTACACACTCCTCTGAGGGCAGGGGAATTCACTGGAATAGCTTGTAGACATATGGAGTTTAATTTTTTCTTTGTCCAAGCCTGATCATCTATTGATCAATTTCACAAAATATGAAAATCCTGTAATTAGGTTGATTTTCCTTAAAAACAAAAAAGGAAAAAGCACAAGGATAATAATATCATCTTTTTAAAAGCCAGACTTTTTTTTTAATAGATCAAGTCATTCTGTAGGAAATATCATTTTCTTTTATGGAATGAAATGCCAATTTTTCGAAGATATGGCTGTCATGAATCCACATGAATGACAGTTTCTAGCCCAATTTATGTCAGTTACAATAGCAAGACTGAAAGCTTGTATTATTTGTAACCAAGCAGAATACTATTTGTTCTAGAAAGACATCTTCAACTGCACACTAATAACAAAGACAACAAGAAACACAAGTCACTTACTGGCTGCGATGCCTTTACTCATTTGCACATTTTTCCACCATTTAAAGGTTATACCCTAAAGGGGCTCTTAGATGAAGATAGTCAATATTTTCAGAAATGCTGAGAATTATAGCATAATCACAAGAAAAAAACCCAAACAAATAAAGCCAAGCAAACAAAACCACAAGAGGACTGGGACATTTTTCAATGTATTTTGCTTCCAGTATTATTGGAGAAAGCAATTTAATTTTGCTTTTGCTACTTTTAAGGAAAGGTGTCTCACATTAGACTTTTTTAAACAAAGAAAAGGAAAAGGAAAATGAAGAAAGTATTTATCTTGTTTTGAGTCACTTTGCATCTCATTTGATCTACCACCTGTAGCTCTGACCTTTACTTGTTTTGATTACTCAGAGCTTGTGGTTTTTGGCAGTCATACTTTGCCTGGTGACAAGCATTATCAGCTTCTCACCTCGTGCTGGCTGGTACACCTGAGACATCAGAGAATTTTAACAGCTTCAGCAGGCAAACAAAGAGCAGAACAGAGCAAAGCACTGAATTGCCTGAAATATTGAGAGTTTGCAGAAAAAAAATGGTTTGCAGTGTCAGGATAGATTGTTGTGAATATAAGGATGAAGTGAAGTAGCTAAAAAGTCATCCTAATTCATTTGGAACATACTCCAATCATCTCTCAGCCACCAATAGAACACCACTTGGAAAATCTATAGAAGAGACTAAGAGAAATAAGTCTTGAGGAATATGTACACCATTATTATTAAACCCATTAGTGATGTGTCCTGCTATGGTAAAGACATGTTTTTTTCCAAAACATGTAACTGCTAATCACATGTAAATCTGAAGTGGCCAAGCATGTCAAATAGATCAATGGTATCCTAGGGTATATTTGTAAGATGCCTTGTATCAGCAGGTCAGGGGAAGTGATCTTGCCCTTCTACTCAGCCCAGGTAAGGCTACATATGGAGGGCTGTGTCCAGTTCTGGGCTCTTCAGCGAGAAAGAGACATGGAGCTCCTGGAGACTGTCCAGTGGAAGGTGACAAAGATGATTAAGCAGCTGGAACATCTCTCTTATGAGGAAAGGCTGAGGGAGCTGGGCCTGTTTAGCCTCAAAAGAGACAACAGAGCAGGGGTTTCCACAATGTCTGTCAGTATCTGAGGAGAGGTTGTAAAAGGATGGAGCTAGCCTCTGCTCAGTGGTGCTGAGCTTTAAGAAAAGAGGCAATGGGCAGAAACTAATGCACAGGTGAAATACTCCCACACCCACTCCCCTGGGCTCTCTCTCTGGCCAGCTCAGTTTCTTGAGAGGCTTTGGAGGAATATCTCAGGGGACAAGATAAAAGATTCCAAAAAAGGCTCTTACCCCAAGATTAGTCCAAGGCTTTACCCTCAACGGGTTCCAGGGAAAGAGAGTGAACAAGGAAGAGCATGAGTTTATCTAGTCTCTGTCTCAGGATAGATAGATGGCCCTGAGCCAATAGGTTAAAGATAAGGGAAGGAAGGGTCAAAATAAATGGCTACAAGCCTTAGGGGGTTCTGGGGAAAAAACATTCCCCAGAGGAATACAACACACAGGAAATTCCAGCCAAATGTGGAGAACTCCTCTTTGTTGTGTCAGTGACTAAGCACTGGAACAGAGTGCACAGAGAGATTTTGGGCTCTCCTTCTCTAGAGATATTCAAGAACCATCTATATATAAACCTGTGCTGTATGTTCGGGGGTGACGCTGTTGATGAACGGGGAGATTGGGTCCTGGTGGTCCTTTCCAACCTTAATTATTCTTTGATTCTGTGAAGACTTCTGAAACATCACTTAAGCAAAAGTGGAAAGGATTATAAAAATATCAATTTCTATCAAAATTTCAAGAAAAAAGTTTAGAATCCAAGTGTTATTATCATACCTCAATACACTAACATTTTCAGTGGTAAAAGTTCTTGCTAACGCAAACCTTAGACAGACACAAATCTGTGAATTTCATCTCCTATTCATGACATCATCAGCTTTTAAATTAAACTATTAATTTGTATTCAAGTGTTTTAAGGGGAAGCAATTATATTTCTATTTATAATAGAATATCAAAAACAGTCTAGGAAAAGAATGCATCTATTTAATTTATAACATGTACATATACATAGAAACAATACATATATATACACCTGTTTCAGATGTCCGTTTTCCACATATAATTAATAAAATGCAAGAGAATCATGACTGCTTAGTCAAAATGTACTTTAACTCTCTGCATTTAAGCCTGAAATATATTTCTAGTCACAGTGATAAACAGAGAATCACAGAATTGTTGGAGTTTGAAAGGACTTTTGGAGATCACCTAGTTTAATCTTCCTCCTAATGCAGGTTCTCCTAAAGCGGGTTACACAGGATGAAATCCAGAGTTTGGACACCTCAGAGAGGAGCCCCTACAACCTCTCTGGGCAGCCTGTTCCAGTGCTCTCCCATATAAAAAACAAAGAAAGTTTTTCCTGATAGAGAGATCAAACTTCCTGTATTGCAGCTTGTGTTTGTTGCCCCTTGCTGGTATAAAAAAAATGCTATAATTATTTGATTAGATAATAAAGTTTAACAACCTGCAAAAGTAATTGTCAACTAATGACTGGATAAATAAAGTTTTTTTAGAAGACTAGCATTTTTATTCTAGCCATATTCTAATACATCATGCCACTAATAAATTACTTTGAAAACACACATAAACTACATTATTTGTCCTTCATTTTCCATTAAGCCTTCTTTTTAAACTCCTCAAAATTTTGGTGAAGAGGATGGACTGACGAAACAAATTTAGTTCCAGGAATACTACTGAAAGACCTGTTTTATAAACCTTATTTCACAGAATCATAGAATGGTTTTGGGTTGGCAAGGACCTTAAAGACCATTTAGTCCCAACCTTCTGCTGGGGGGTATAGACATCTTTCAATGAAGCCAAGATGCTTAGAGCTCCAATCTAACCTGGTCTTGAACACTTCCAGGGATAGGTTATTCACAACTTCTCTGCCCAGCCTGTTCCCGTGCCTCCACCGATCACACTAAAGAATTTTTTTCTACTTTCTTTCAGTTTAAAGCCATTATCCTTTGCCCCATAACTCTATATTGCTGTAAAAAGACTTTCTCCATTTTTCTTGTAGGCTTCCCTCAGGTACTGGAAGGCCACAATTAGGTCACCTCAAAACCTTCTCTTCTCCAGCCTCAACAATCTTGATTCTCTTAGCGTTTCCTCATAGGACAGGTGCTCTATCCCTTTGATCAACTTGGTGGTACTCCTCTGGAGTCATACCAACAGTCAATGTTCTTGGTGGGTTGGAAAACCTGGCACAGTTCTATGAAAAAAGTTAAAATAACTCAGGCAAAACCCAGCTTCTCATTACCAACACTGAGACACTGGATGTTTCTGTTGTGAAGCATTCAAAATGCTGTGAAAAGTGACTGCAATTTAATTACATTTTTTTAAAATAGAAATAAATTTAGTAGTTTTATATTTGTTACCATTACCATTATATATATATATCATTACCAGTTCATTTTATATATTATTATTATTATTATTATTATTATTATTATTATTATTATTATGTACCTGGAATAATTTTGTAATTGTGGAACAGCTTTGAGGCTGTGTAGTGTTGCAAATGAATGGTTAGGCCACTTAAGGAATCACTTTAAAAGGTATTAGCAAAAGCAGACTTCAATAAAAAATTGTGATAGCATGACTTAACAAAGTACATACAAAGGAAAACTGGATCAGAATCAATTAAAAATTATTTGCATGGATACTGAGGATATGAAGGATAACACAGAAAAGGATAAAAGAAGTGCTCTGTGAAATGCACTGCAAAACAAGTCATAACATTGAAAGTCCTTGTTTTCAAATATTCTTTGAAAAAAGACAACTCTCTAGTGTGGGGAGGTGGCAGATATACAATATTCACATCAAGCTCTGCAGTGTTCTCTACAGAGTATCATAAAGAAAGCACGCATTTTTCAGAAACACAAGGAATAAAGAAGAATCCTAACACATCCTTCTGATTCCTGCTATGCACAATTAACTGCTTATCCAAGTCTTCCTCAGAACTGTCAAAGTCCTTTAGGAATGGTTTTCTCCAATTTAATATTCCACTAAAAAGAAAACCACATGCTGCTTCTCTCCCCTGCTCCTGTGGGAGACAAAAGGCAGAGACCATGGGTTAAGATAAGAACAATTTACTGGAAACACCAATGAAGATAAGAAAACAAAAAGTAACAGCAACAATATTAGTACTAAAAGCATGCAAAAAGAAGATGATTTACATGCAAAAATGCTCACCATGGGCCACAACTGGCAGCAGGGCTAACAGATTCCCTACCCTGTCATGCTTTTGTTCCACCCAAAGCCATGCCCTTCTTCCTAGAAGAGACAGTCTCTTGCTTCCGCCCGCCAGAAATGACACGAATTGGTATAGAATGTAAACCTAGACATGCTCATGTTGTTAGTTTTGAAACACATAATCACAGAATGATTATATGCAGGTGCTTTTTATTGAAGAGCCCTGGGAACCGGGGTACACAGACCCAAATCTGACTCCAATGGTGATTCGCGATGAACATGTTTTTATACTCTTCTGTTACACAATTACATATTAATCATTTACCCCATATTGTTCTATTGATTTCATCCAAGCATAAATTTCTTGTGATTTAGCCAAACAGTGATCATATTCAATACCCAAACATAGTCATATTTGATTTGGTTAAAACAATGGCCTTAGCTACTGCAACTACAGCAAAGCTAATGTTCTATTCTCAAGGCCCTGTTGACCAGCAAGTTCAGGCCTTTCCTTTTTAACCACCACCCTTCCTAACCCCTACCACCCCTAGTTAGCTGCTTGCAATTTTACAGAAATCATTTTTACCCTATACTATCAATGTGAGTACAGGTTCTGCCTCATAATTACTGCAAAAAAAATTAACTCTGTTTTGGTCAAAACCATGACAGGGAGGTAAGTGAAAAAATATAGGTCTGTTTCTGTTTGGGATATTTTTGTGGGAAGAAGAAAAGCTGCAAAAATTCTTCCTCTTTTTTTTTTTCTTTGAACCTCTGTGTTTCAAAAAGTACTTTAGTCAATGTGTTTTTATTGAAATTAAATCAATATCTTTCAGGGATGAATTTCTTTCAGATATCATTCAGTCCTGCAGCTAGCTGTTGCTCAGAAGGCCTTTTTCTTTCATGTGTTGCATTCTCCAGTCCCAGAGGTGTGGGAAAAAAGCAAAGGTTCCAAGATAATGCTGTATCTTGGATACATTCTTAGACGCACTGGAAAAAGAAAAACGCAATTCTTTTGAGGCAATCATAATTTTAGCAATTTCTGGGTTTTTAACCAAAAGGAAGTGCATTTTGATGGGGATTTCTTATAGCCTACAGTTTTAAGCCCCTTTTTTTTTTTTTTTTTTTTTTTTGTGGAATATTTCAGGTCAGGCCATTGAGTAATGAAATAGACAAACTTCCTCTTTTTGAGGCAAAAAAATTTAACAGATCCATGTGAAAACAACCTCTATACAGATAAAAAAGTATTAAGATTCAGATTCAATTCTCCAATATTTCATAAAAGGGTGAAATTTAAAAAAAAAAAATCCGTAAGAGAAAATTACCAGAAAATTTTTCAGAAAATTTTACTTGGGAAAAGGAATGGAATAGTCCAAAAAACAGTTTTAGAGCCACGTTTTTCAGAGTCCCACTACTATTGTTTTTAAATTAGTAATTAGTTTCATTTCAGCATATTCAGTCATTGGGCTGAGATCATTCTCAACCTACATTTGCTCTAGTGTTTGTACTGAAGTAGATAGCTTTAAATCTGTTTCTGTGGATCATTGTTTTGAAATAAAACATTGTATAGCAACAGGCCTGTAGCACCTAAGTAGCTTTGCATTTTTGCTTCAACTGATTAAAACATTAAGTTTTTGCAGGACCTGCATTCCAAAGTTAGACCCCTACAAGCACAGGAAAGACAACCCAACACCAAAGCAAAGGATCCCAGCAAAATTCTAAACAATTTTTAGAACAATTTCAGGCCTTTTAAGCCAGTCTTTTCATCTTACATTATGTATAAAAACTCTGGAACTTAAACCAGAAATTCCTGTAAACCTACATGCTGGTAGCTATTAAGTTACCTGCTAGTGAGCAGCAGAAAGCCGTTGTCTTCTGCAGGATATCCCTAATAAAGTATTTGTCCTGGGTATCAAGGTATCAGCTATTTCAAGTCAGCTACCCGGCTTTAATTTTCTCATGGAGTCTAGAAATCTCTGCGAATATTTTGGTCTATAAAGAGTTGAAACGTTAAGAATTGCAGTCTTTGTGATTTAATAGTTCAAATTTAGACTAAATATGTATGATTAATAATCTGATATTTCATTTTCCTCTCACTTGACTTTTGTTAGTGTGTTCTGATTATATACCCAGCCTCTTAGTTTAAAGGGAATGCTGGGTAAAAAAGTCTATCTTCTTCCATCTGTAAGAGCTTCATTTTACATCAAATAATTAAATGCTAATTGGAAGCTAAAAAGTAATGTGTATGAGCATGACTTTTTAAACAGTTATATCTTTGATTTGGGAGAAGTAACACTCACTTCTGTGCTAGCAAATTCAAGATAAAATACCTCAGTATTCTTTAGAGACAGAATTTGACTGTAAATCTCTCCTCTATCAGCTTACATTCTAAGTCATAAAATTAATTGGGTTTGCTTATTTTCTTTCTCTGAATAATCAACATTTATATGTCTAGTAATACATCATAAATTTAACTATGTTTAATTATTCTCATGGATAAAATATTAAAAGTATTGAAACTCTAACATGACATTGTCTAAATAGAGGTCCATGACACTTTTCAGAAAAAGAGCAAAAAGGTAAAAAATGGGGATTTTTTGCACAATGGGGACATTGCACAGGCAGACCTATAAATAATGAAGCTGTAACTCTGAACTCTGAATTTTTAAATTTCTTTCACTACACTAATTGTTCTCTGTATTCAACTTACTCCATCTATCCTCATAAGAAGTTCTTTTCACAGTTCCTTAAATCCGCAACAGAAATTATTTCTAAATATACCCTTGCAGAAAATAAACAACCTTCAGATTATTGTAGAATACAGAGTCAAATGTATGTAGTTTGCAAACACCTTATTTTCTCTTTGTGCTAGGTCTGGTTAGGGGAAGGAAAGGAGTGAAGAAAACATCATTACACTTTTGATGGTCTTATTCTTACTTCTTACTCGGTATGTTGCCCTTTACTCTTCCATAACCAGCACAGTCGTTGTGCAGACTGTAATTTCTTACACAATAATTATCCTCAATGATTTGGTTATGACACCAGGCAAGATTGATACATAAGATGATATATGGCTATGAAGTTCTTTGGAGTGCCTTCAAGGGAAGGCTCAGAAAGTCATACATACACGTATTCATACACTATCAACAGCCAGAGTAAGATTTGGTTGTATGCTGATCAGGTCCTAGAGACTAAAAAGAAGCTTAAAAACCCACAAAGATTGAAGTCAGAAACATATTTAAACTTAGAGAAAGTAAGAATATAAATGCAGTAATAATAGCAAAGTGGAGCTTCAAATAGACTGATGATCAGTCAGAAGGTTAATTTTCCAAACATGTATAAGGATTCTTCATTCTAGTCCATGGCAATGTCTGAATACCTGTTGTCTTCCACATCATTCACAGACTGGCATTCTTCTGTAATTTGAATATTTCCACAAATATCACATGTCTTCACCTAAGTCTGTGAAATCAGAATTATTTAGAAATTCTTTTGATTTATCTGGGTAATGGATCAATCCCTTAGTCAGCAGTCACATTCCACTATGCAGAACTGCTGGAAGTTCTTTTAAAAGGGATGCTCCAGGACGATATTGAGTCAAACAAGACAGTATTGTATCTGAGAACCGTTTACTGGTAACAACAACAACAACAACAAAAACAAACAAAACCAAAACCAAACAAAACAAAAACAACAAAAAACCAACAAAAAAAAAAAAAAAAAAAAAAAAAGGGCGTTGCCCTACTAAAGAGGGCACAAAAGACAAAAAACAAGGACTGAAAATGAAAAGGGCTGGGTAGGGAGAGAGGGGAGACAGACAGCGGGCGTTACCAGCAGAGGGTGGGGAGCGCACGGGCAGTGCGCTCGCTGCCCGCCGGCGCCGCGCAGCTCCCGGAGCAGCCGCTCCAGCCGGGACAGGCGGGCAGCGGCGGTGGGATGGATCGGGGAAGCAAGGTTAGAGGCAGGCAGGGCGCCGGACAGGAACACAGGGAGGGAGCACAGGCAGTGGCTGGGACAGGCAAGAGAGGAGGGCAGGACATGGGCTACACATGAAGCTCCGAGGTCGGTGGATGTCCAGCCAAGCACCCAGAGAGAGGGAGGACGAGAAAGGAAGGCGAGCAAGAGTGAGCAAGGGCCAAAAGGCAGGCTGGAGCCAGGGGCAAAAATGAGAAAAACGGTAGAACCAGGGAAAGCAAGAAGACCCAGAAAAGGCCAGCGTTTTTGACACAGTTGCTTTTACACCCCCTTGCCCCTCTGCCTGCTGATGGGAGACCATCGGCCCGGTCCGATGTCCCACGGCAGTCCATTGGTACAGACCTTTTGCCATCCGACGGGAGAGCCTTTGCGGAGGGCACAGCAGCGTTCTCGGTGCTCCCCTGCTGACTGCCTGTCCCATGTGAGACAGGAAATGGTTGCCAGGCAAAGCCTCCCCAGAGACCAGGCTTCTCCCATCTTCTCCCATTTGCCTTCTGCAAGTGGCACATAGGCAACCCCTCCTTCCAAATGCCTCTGAGAAACCATGTTGAGACAGAGATCAAAATTAAATTGGCTCCTCACATCAGCTATCTGTGTACTTTATCACTCTAATGTCTGGAGAAAATCTGCTGTGCATCTATATCTGACATCAATTATACAAAGAAATTATGTCTGAGTTCAGTAGTATATGACAAGACACAAGCTAATTCATACCTCTAAGTGATCATTTTAAACCTTAGTATTTTTTGTAAACAAAATGAAACAAAACCAAAGCCAAAGCCAAAGCCAAAGCCAAAGCCAAAATATAAATCAAAACCAAAACCAAATCAAAACCAAAAAAATCACAAACCAATCCCAAACTAAAAAAATAATAATAATAAAATATATATATATATTTTTTTTTTTTTTAAATCAAAGGATAACTAGCCAATTTGGTGTACTACAAGTCAGCTTCAACTGTAAAACTGTAATGAGAAATATTTAAATTAGCCTATGAGAGAAATACATGGGTGCAATTTATGCAGTGTGCATAGGCAATCATATATGTAATTAAGTAAACATTTGTCTAGCTTATCTGTAAAGCCCCCTAATGATTGTGACAATAGGAACATTCTAGTCACCATTTTGTTCAAGGAAAGGAAAGGTGAGGCAGGCTTTACAACAGAGGAGAACATTATAGCTCCATTAAAAAACAAACAAATTCTAATTATTCCTATGTAAGTGCAGACCACTGGAAAAAATCATATAGCTTTATAGTTTCTTTAGGAGACTTTGGTGTCTTTAAATTTTTTTTCTTTGTATTCCTCTCTTAGACTCTCAATATTTTCGTCATTATTAAATTTCTGAATGTAATTGCTCATGTCTTTTCAGCATTCCTGATTGTTTTCTTCCTAAGCAACCAAAACTGTGACATATTATGGACACCCTTGACTGCACAGTCTTTTTAACAATCATTTTAGACATTTCCCATAGCTGGATTTGATTCTGGCCACAATCAAATGAGAAAAAGTACCCACTTCAGTTCATATATCCATTTTTTTGGGGGGGGGCGGAAATCACCAGTACATTAGTATCAGAGAATCTGTGGCACCATTTTTGAACAATCTGCAGGGTAATGAATTTCCCTTATTGTTCACAAAATTTTTCATGTCATTCTGCTGTTTACTCCCAAAATAATTTTTTCACAATGAAATTTGATAATAGATTTTCCATCACATCCTTTAATCTTTTAGTAGATAGAATATTAGAGGAAATATATTAATTACTAGCATTATTTTTGTCAAAGTTTGAACATCAGGTTTCACAGCACTTTGTCATCAGAATTTTGATAAAATAGTATTGAAATAATGTAGCAGGTTATTTTCTGTAAATAAATGTTTAAGATCTGTATTAAAAGTATGTCCCTTCTTATGAAATCGCTCTTATGAAGACTGATTTTCAGCTATTAATATTATTCAAAACATTTATTTTCCATAAGCCAGGTATGTTTTGCCTTAAGAGCTTCCATGGACTAAACCAGTCTCAGGGGATTTTAGATACAAGTTAGAATTGATATTTAAAGTGGTTTATGGCTAGGCAATGCTTTAATATCTAGTAAGTAATTACATACATTACACAAACTGTTCTTCACATTTTCTTAGAAATTATTTAAAAAAATAATTGTATGTATTTGATGGATGGACTACTCAGGTGATAAAAAAAAAAAAAAATTGGCTGGATGGTCACAGTCAATGAATTTTTGTTGTTGGCTCAATGTTCAAGTGGAGAGCAGTGACAAGTGGTGACCTCAGGGCTCAGGATTATGGCTGGGACTGTTCCACATCTCTGTCAGTGACATGGACAGTGGGGTTGAGTGTGCCCTCAGCAGGTTTGCTGATGACACCAAGCTGAGTGGAGCCCTCAATACACTCAAGGGAAGGGATGTCATCCAGAGGGATCTTGACAAACTTGAGAGGTGGGCTCATATGAACTTCATAAAATTTGAGAAGGTCTAGTGCAAAACCCTATAACTGGGTTAGGGCAAGCCCAAGCACAAGTACAGACTAGGTGGAGAATGGATGTGCCTTTTTTTTGTGTGTGTGTTTTTGTTTGTTTTTGGTGTTTTTTTTTTGGTTTGAGAATTGTTTTTGCTTTGTCACAGGCTATAGATAATCAGCCAAGGAGAATCAGTGCCAGAGTCTGGAACTACATGCAGGACCCAGATGCACCATCTTGCAGCCAGTGCTCCATTTACAGAAAGACATAATCTTTGAGATTAATACTTACTGCTGAAATGTAGCAAAAGTATCGATAACTGAAAGTAATCATAGTTAAACACTTAGAAGTATTGAATTCACTGGTATTGAAGTGCAGAACCCAAACCTTTGGTAAAACGTTCTGTTAATAAATAAACAGTCCTTTCTTTTCTTTTAAAATTTTCTCTCAGCCAGGCATTGTGGCTGGATCTCTGTTTTATGCAACTAAAATGCTTTGTTTCCCCGTAAATAGAAAAACTGTCACATCTAGGAAAAGAACATTTGCACACAAAGAAAAGATACAGCAGGCACTCTTGTTATGGTACTTCTTTAATAATAATATTCTTGCTGTCAGTTGAGTTCCTAGTTGACAGGTGTCTCCACAATAAGAATAAACAAAGCATTTCTCAGAAATGACACCTTCAGAGTCAGCACATGCCTAAAAAGACAAGAATTTTCAGTAGAGCAGAGTTGCCAGAGGCCTTCTGTGATAACATAACTGGTTGCATAAATGAGGAGAGAGAAGTGGACATCATCTACCTTGACTTCATTGAGGCTTTTGATGCCATTTCCCCTTAAATCCTCACAGGAAAGCTCAGGAAGTGCAGATTAACAGCATAATAGTGAACGGGATTAGAACAGTCTGAACAGCAGACCCTGAAAGGTTGTGATAAGTGGTACAGAGTATAATTGGAGGCCTGTTACTAGTGATTTTCCCCCAGGGGTTGCTATTGGATCCAGTCTTGTTCAGCTTGTTCATAAATGACATGGATGCAGGGACAGAGTGTACCTTCATCAAATCAGCTGATGGTACAAAACTTGACAAAGTGTCTGGTACACCACAAAGCAGTGCTGTCGTTCAGTGGGATCTGAACATGCTGGAGAGTTGAACCCAATGAAATTCAAATGCAATGTCAGTACCTGGGGAGAAATAACCCTAGGCAGCAACACAGGCTGGGGGTGGATCTGCTGGATAGCAGCTCTTCAGAGAAGGACGTGGGGTCCTGTTGGACAACAAGCTGTCCATGTGTGCCCTGGTGGCCAAGAAGACCAAGGATGCATTAGGGATGTATTAGGAAAAGCACTGCCATCAGGCAGAGAGAGGTGATCCTGCTCCTCTGCTCCATGGGTGAGGCAGTATCTGGAGTATTGTGTCCAGTTCTGGGCACCTCAGTTCAAGAAAGACAGGGAACCACCAGAGGGGGACTTTGTAGGGCTCTGATTATGATTATAGCATCTCTCTTTTGAGGAAAGGCTGATGGAGCTGAACTTGTTTAGCTTGGAGAAGAAGAAACTGAGAGAAATTCTTATCAATACATACAAATAACTTAAGAGTGTGTGTCAAGAAGATGGTGTCAGACTCTTTCCAGGTGTGGCCAGCTTAAGGCCAAGGGGCAACAGACACAAGCTGAAACATGGGGAGTTTAATCTTTATATCAGGAAAAACTTCCTTATTTTGAATGTGAAAGAGCACTGGAACAGGCTGCCCAGAGAGGCTATGGAGGTTCCTTCTCTGAGGATATTCTGCGCCTTGTACTTAAAGTGAACCTGCTTTAGCATGAGAGTTGAACTAAGTGATTTCCAGAAGTCTCTTCCACTCATAACCATTCTATGATTCTTTAATTCTACACATTCCACCTTACTACAGCACAAGGAATCTTGTACTGACTTTTTTTCTAGCTGGGTTATCCCGAAAAAGAAGAAAAAGGGAAAAGAAAAAAATTACTACCAACATTTTTTTTTTAATATCGTCTATTTGTTTTAAGCGTAGAGGTTTTTGTTGAGGAGAAATAAATTCACTGAAGTTTTGGTATTTGGCATTTTGACACAAAAGAGTGTTGGGTTTTTTGTTTGTTTGTTTTTTTTTTGGTGTTTTGTTTTGTTTTGTTTTGTAACTAATAGCAGTCACTGGAACAAAATTAGAAAATATTATAAAGCACTGTAAAATATACTAGAGTAATACATTTTGCATCAGTTATTGGCTCCACCATGCTGGAAAGACTTGAGTTCCAAAGACGTACAGGCATCACAATTTGCTCTGAGCAAGTGAAGCATGTTATTAAATCCTTTTATATTTTATACCTAGATGCTTCATGATGTTTTTCGTACTTTCCATAGAGAATATGTAGTGCAGGAAAATCCACTAATTCTTGGCAAAGCTATTTAAACAGCTGAAAAAATATTTTTTTTACTTTTCATCAAAATGTTTCTGAATACGAACGTGTACACTGTAACTCTGTGCAAGATTTTCCAACAATGGTAGTCCCTACAATTGCTCTAAACCAAAGAAAAGCAAATGTTTACAACCTTATAAAACTAAGCAAAAGAGCCATTTATGTGTATGTTCTACTTAAGAAAAAGAACATGTTTTTTGACAATAATCTTTATTTTAAAAAAAAATGCAGCTCAGTAAAACTAATGTGGCTTACAGCAGAAAAGTGCACTCTTGGATTTTTCCAACTAGCAGTGTCTTCCCTCACCATATTTCACAGAAATTAAGAATAGTTTGGGTTGGAAGGAACCTCAAAGATTGTCAAGGTTCAACCATCATGTCACAGTCAGAGACACTTTCTGCTAGACCAGGCTATTTATTTACCAAAGAATATTGTACTTGGGATGATTTTCCACAATCTTCCCCAATTTGGGAAGTGACATGGCTCAAAGTGAGCCTGTAGATCCAGGGAGAAGACTTCATTGTTGCAATTTTGGTGTTCCTTTGTCAAAGTCACAGTTACAGTCTTCATCTGTTGGGGCTGGGGGAAGCCTGTGAAACACAAAGTTCTGTGGGTTAATTTATGTTCAGGTTCAGCTGGGATTGCTCAGGTACCTCCCCTGGTGGGGAAGTTTTACACTGTCTCAGCAGTGTGGATCAGTTGTCTGATGGAAGGACCTAGAAATGAGTCTGGGGGCACTGTGGGGATGTTTGATGATTTATGACCCCTTTTAATACATGACAGCTATTACTCAGGCTAGTGTGGTTAAGCCAGTTATGCCTTATCAGAGGGATAAACATCTTCAGGCCTAGTGTGAGTGTCTCAATACCTCCTGCAGGGCTGGGGATGGGGGTAGAGTCTTCCACTTGGGCCAGTTTTTTAAGGGAGGACTTGATCAGGGTAAAAAGTGTTATCCCATCTCACAAGATCCTCTTCTTACCAGCCTTTCATCTGGCCCAAATGCATCTTCTTGGGAAATAAATGTTGGTTTGCTGTGGTCATCCTCTGGTAGTGGTGTGTACCCCCTCTGCACCTGAGCTGTTCTTATGTAGATCAGAGGTTTCATCCACATCCCTTTCTGTCCCCCTTGCTCCCTGAAAAAGATTCTCCTCTTCCCCTTGGTAGGGGGGTACAAACCTGGCATCAGCAGAGCACCATGTCCGAGTGTTTGAGTCTTTAACACTTCAGTCTCTTGCACCAGCTTACCTGTAAATTTCATTGGGCCATGATCTGTTATGAAATTTGATTATATGTGATTACTTATGTGTATTTTCCAAACTAAGAACCTTAAAAAGGCAAGACATTTTGTTAATCTGGAAAGAAAGGTCTGTTAGTAACAACTGAAATGTAAGCACCTCTTTTTGCTTCTAACTACAAATGACAGATCAAAAGGTTTCCAGGAAAAAAAAAAAAGCCAAAGGAAAAAAGAGCATGTTATAACTTTTTTACAGCTGAAAGAAATATTATTTTAAAATTCCTGAATAATGCTTTAAGCAGAGGTGATATTCCCCCCCCAACAGCTTTTTACAACAATAAATTTGAATGGATCAACAGTGTACAGCTGGGAAGAGGTGGAATTTAAGATGCAATGGTTGTGTCAAACTTTGATACAAAAAAATTAAGGCTGATTCTATTTTATGACCTTTTTCAAATTAGAGCAATTTAAAAGGCTTAAAATGAGTGTCAAGACATTAGCATGTACCTAATTTGCCATTTTTAAATATATAAACCTCAGCGGGTAATTAAACAGAGATCAGAAATCTGATTTTTTTTTTTATAGTCACTTCTCTCTGCGTTATTTCTTCAAGAGTGATGGAGTGTGACAGATGACTGGTTATATGTTGCCCTTGACCAAGAATAAAATGCTAGGGATGTGAAAATGGCACCTGGCTGTATGGACAATAGTGTTTATGAAATCTCTCAAGTGAGACAAATGGAAAAATAAAGCCTTTCATTCTGAAAATTGTTTGTCTTATTTTACATGAAAAGGAAGACAGTATCTAATGCCTAAAAAAAAGCATGCTTCCTGAACAGGAACATTTTAACACCAAAATCCAACAATTATCAGTTTGCAGATTTTTCACAGTACCATTCAAAATTGTTGCAACTAGAAGTTACAGCCGTGAAGAAATGAGGAAAAAATAATGAAAATTTTTAGCAATTTTATAAAGCATTAAACACAAATACATAGTCAGAGTAAGGTTAACACTCTAGAAAGAAATCTGATCCTGTAGCAAAGGCATATTTTGTAAACTCAACATCAAATTTGGTTTCACACTAAGAAAGAAAATATAAAGCTTCAATTTATTGGATTTGTTTAGAACTTATCTGTATAGTCTTAAGGACATTTTAAGCTTTCCTTCCCAGTTAAATTATTGCATTTACTTTGATGGAGTAGGACACATGTTCCTTAGCAAGATATAAAACAAGGAGGTTTCATGACTCCCTTCTTTTTTATATTTGCAGAGGATTTTTTTGAGATTTTTTTTGTCCTTCTAGCATATCTGACTCTGCACTGAAGTAGCAAATGAACCCAAGAGATGTTTAGTCAAGTTTGACCTGCTAATTATTCTTTTTACAGTTCTCCTTCTTAGTCTCTGGCTTTCTTATTTTATACAGAGGGGAATAAGTTTGATGAATAATGAATATTTTGTTATTGCTTATCAAAATGATGTTTTTGTGGCATTAAAAGCCTGGAGAATGGTATCTTATCTCATGACTTTTCAGCCTGACAGGATTCTACAGCAAGAAAGATCTCTATAGATCTGATGTCTAAAAACTTCCTTTTTCCTCTTTGATATTAATTTGATGTCTAGAAAATCATGTGAAATTGAGAGATTGCATAGTGACATCACCGTTCCCTTCAGGGTGACACAAAGAAGAGCAAGTCCCATGTAGTGGGTTGGTGCTGGCCAGATGCCAGACACCCACCAAAGCCACTCTCTCACTCCCCTCCACAGCTGGACAGGGGAGAGAATATTTTACAAATGGTTCATGGGTTGAGATGAGGACCAGGAGACAATCACTCATCAAATACCGTCATGGGCAAAATAGGCTTAAATTAGAGATATTAATTAAATTTATTGCTAACAAATTCAGAGCAGGATGATGAGAAGTAAAATAAAACCTTAAAAAACACCTTCCCCCCCCACCCCTCCTTTGTTCCCATCTCTACCTCCTACCTCAGCAGCACAGGAAGACAGGGAATGGGGGTTATGATCAGTTCATCACCCAAAGCTTTTCCTCCCAAAGGAGTCGTTCCCCAGCTACACTGTGGAGTTCCTCCCACGGGAGACAGTTCTCCATGAGCTTCTCCAATGTCAGCCCATCTCCAGAGCAACAGCTCTCAGTGACCTGCTGCAGTGTGAGTCCATCCCTCAGGCTAACAGTCCTCCCAAAGCTGCTTCAGAGTGGGTCACTCTTCCATAGGGTGCCATCCCTCCAAGGACAGGCTGCAGCATGTGGCCTCCCTTGGGTTCACAGACTCCTTTGTGAATCCACCTGCTCCAGGCTGGGAGCTGGACCCTGCTCTCCAGGGATCTCCCACGGGGTCACAGCCTCCTCTCAGGCATCCACCTGCTCTGGCGTGGGTCTCCTCCACAGGTTACAGGTGAATCTCTGCATCCCTGTGGACCTCCATGGATTGCAGGGACACAGCTACCTCACACCAGGCTTCAAGGGAATCTCAGACTCTGGTGCCTCTCCTTCTCTGTTGACTTTGGGGCCTGCAGAGTGGTTCCTGTCATGTATTCTCATCCCACTCTTCTCTGGTCTAACCCTGGTCAAACTAACAAAGTTTGCCACTTTGTTCATCCTTCTGTGGCTTATTTGTGCTATAACTTATTTTAAATCATTTACCAACAGACAGACATAACCTGTCAGCTGAGAAAAACAGAGATGATTAATACAGAAAAACAGATATGTTAAATATCTGGAATGAAGCCTTATCACGTGACTCCAGTCTAAAGTGCTGCAAGTGATGATTAAAAGGCCTAAATGATGATTATTGGGAAAGAGCTCAAGATTGCCTTGCTTCTTAATATCCTATAATGTATCTCTTACAGGGCATGGAGTGACAGACCAGGGGGAATGGCTTCAAATTGAAGGATGGTAGATTTACATTTGACATAAGGAAGAAATTCTCCACTATGAGGTTTGTGAAATCCTGGAACTGTACCCTGAGAAGTTGTGGAAGCCTGGTCACTGGAAGTGTTCAAGGCCAGGTTAGATGGAGCTTCAAGCAACTTAGTCTACTGGAAAGTGTCCCTGTCCACAGCACAGGGTTTGGAACTAGATGGTCTTTAAGGTCCCCTCCAACCCAAACAATTCTGGGTTTCTATGATCCTGTAGCTAGTACGAAAGAGCATTTTATAATTTTTTTTTCTCACTTTGTAATAGCTGTTGGAGGCAAGGGCAAGAGTAGAACAGTGCAACCCATTGTCACACTTGATAATTGATCAAATCTCTGTATAGTCTGAATATCTAAACTAAAATTCAGAAATAAATAACCTCCAAGGATCATTTCCATCGACAGTCTTTATTTCTAAGGGAAAAAAACTCTTCTTCTAATATATATCTATTATTTAGATTATATGATCAGAAATCAGGTCGGGGAGAAACTGTAAGCTAAGGAGAGAGACCAACGCCCAGGTTCTCCTTACTTTAACAAATTTCTAACAAAATGCAATGTTTGCTCAAGATGGAAAATGCAAAACTGAGCTATTTGTGTTTCTATGTATTTATATAATATTTTTCTTCATTAGTTATTCAAAAATTTGCATTATCTGAGTGATATTGCAACAAGACTTGATATTTTATCTGAATGAAGCAGAAGTGAACACTGAAACAACTTTTCAGATCATCTTTCATCATATATAAAAACAAATTTGTGAATTGTTATGTACAAAGTATGTACAATTAATGTACATGAAGTATAATACACTTTTTATTACATATATGAGGATTATTTTACAATACCTATGAATAACTCTCTCTGTTACTTTTCAGAGTCAACACACCTCTCTGAAAAAATTTTAATGCATGAACAGTGATTTTTCTTTTCTTACCAATTACAAAACAAAGAATACCTTTTTACATTAACATCTGCATTAATGAGTATAAGTTGGGGTGCTTGGGAACACAAATGACTTGAATGTTCTTGAAGAATGTAGTTAAAAAAATCAATAGAACTTAAAAATCAATTAAAAAAGATACTCTGAATTGGCAATACAGAGGTGAAGGAACAAAAAGATACACTTCAAATTTCAGTTCTGTCACTGATGCAAATATTAAGCAACTTGTGTAGAAATAGGCCTGCAAATGTTACTTTTAGGCACCTTACTATGTTATTAATCCAGTCAAAAACTTAGAGTTTATGATCTTCCTCTTTTTACACATTTTTTTTGTAAACAGGAGCAAGCTTGATTATAGTACAAAACTTCATTCATAAGTATACAAAATACCATAGAGACTGGTGGATGGAAGCTTCCTAGGGTTGCAATTGTTAGAACAATTGCACATTAAAAAATTCCTCTGCTTATTTCTTACTTTGTAGTTGTCCTGTATGTCTTGTTACTTTATGCAAAATTGGAAACTGTTGATATTCTGAGATAACTGATGCTAGGCTGGTAGAGAATATAGAAAACTCTGTTTATACATGACTTTTTTTTTACACAAGGCATACATATTTTCCAAAGTGTTGATACTATTAAAAATATTATTAATTTTTAATGTATGGTAGAAAACTTTTGAATTTCTCTAGTGGAAATGTAACCTAAAACAACATTAATAAATATTTTAAAATATCAACATGAGTATTTTTTCTCTGATATATATGTTATTTGAGAAAGTGCTTTCATTTTAAGTTAACTTCCTTGGTTCAAGCAGTTAATTAAAAGATAATTTTAAATATTTTTCAGTCACAACCTTAGGCTCATTCTATTTTGAGAGAGTCACTGCAGTCTCCTGGATAATTCAGTCAAGCAACATTTTTCTAAAATTCATGTAACCCTCTACTCCAAATACATTAGCATCCTGTTTTGGAAGTCTAGGCAGACAGTGCTAGAGGTTAAGGCCGTACATTTCTTTAAGATAGTTATTTCTAATACAACACTTTGTGTACCAAAACCTTTAAAGCATGCTTCATAAAATAGAGTTTATATGAAAAAATTACTGTTAAATTGTTAAGAAACTTGCTTTGCAAATATTGACTTCATTCCTTTTGCATAGGTTTTATGTGCTGACACAGAAAAAAAATGTTTCAATATATTATACAATAGACAGTTTACTAATCAGAAATGTGATACTGTGGTTTTATTATTCTCGCTGTAAATTTTATGAAATACAAATCAAGTTCTTATTTTGTATTTAAAAGATTATTTGGAACAGAAAGTAGTAGAAAATTTCCCTGTAAATGATCTGTTCCTATGTAATAAAACTCATATATCATGGTCTAGAGTGTTACATTTACCATGCTACAAGCAGTAGAATGTAGAGTTATTACTACCTATCTTATTAATATGTGCTTTGTAATATGCAATTTCTGTTGTACTAGGACAGAGTTTTTACAAAGTAACCACCCTCAGTATGCATGGGAATCATATCCAGCCCAAAATTTAATTGTTGGAAGGTAAATAGAAATTATGAAAATATAACAGTCTGTGCCCTTACTCTTTAGCATAAATTAGTCTTCTTTAAAATGTTTTAATTATGTTTTATATGCAGCCTAATATCAATATTCATGAAGATTTGTTTAGGACACTATAAAGACATTAAATATCAACCTGCAGAACAATACTTTCAACAAAATAATTTGTGGAATAGGTATTTGTGTTGGTTTAGGGCAAATTAGGAGAAGAACCTCTGACAGGAAGTCCCCTAAAACAAACTTCCACCACCCCTCCCCGCCCCCAGCCCTGGGTTTGGGAAGGAAATTCTTTGGAGGAGAAAAGTGGAAAAAACTGATTTATTGACAAATGACAAGAACTTTTCCCACCACAAGAGAAAAGGAAAAGGCTCAAGTTACTGTGGGGGGAGGGCGCAGAGCTTCTTCCGCGGGCTCGGAGATCCTCAGCCTTCTCAGGTCAGGTTCGGAGCCGGTCCAAATCTTTGGGGGGAGTGGGGGGAGAGAAAAGGAAGGGAAAAAAACCCCCAGAAACAGCGAAAAAGCAGGCAGCAGAAAGCAAAAGTGGCCAAGGTAGCAGCAAGCGAAGCAGCAGCAGCAGCAGTAGCAGTAGCAGCCAGCCAGCCAGCAAAAGCCAAAAGCCAAGCATTGGCTGTTAGACATAACGACAGTCCGCGATATGGGATAGCAGGCACCGTCAACCCAGGACAGTATTAAAAGGAAAAGTTAATTATGTAAAACTTTTAAAGTTTTTATTAGCTTACTTCCAATAAAATAAATAGCAAAAGTCAAGTATGATCAAGATGATTTACTTCTATGATGAAATAACTGTGTTTAAGGACAAGAAGACCCCAGTGAATATTATATTACTTACCTTTACCACCTCTTCTAACTCAGTCTCTCTTAGCATCCCTGTAATGAAACATCAGCAGTGAGGTATCAGTGTGGGAACTACAAAAGACGTGAAGAATGGGATGAACAATGAGCTGAAAAGATCATTATGAATACCTCAAGACAGATGGTTATAAATACATACCTCTCATACCAACAATTCAAATCATAGAATCATAGAATGGTTTGGGTTGGAAGGAGCCCTAAAGATCACCTAGTTTCAATCCCCCTGCCATGGGCAGGGACACTGTTTATTAAATCAGATATCTCAGAGTTCCCTTGCCCCAAAACCTGGACTTGAACACTGCCAGGGTTGGGACATACATATGTCAGCTTCTCTGGCTAGCCTGTTCTAGTACTTCAGCACCTTCACATTAAAAAATTTCTTCATCACATCTAATCTTTATCTACAATATTTCAGTTTGAATCTGTTCCTCTTTGTCCTGTAACTATAGTTCCTGATGAATGGTCCCCCTTTAGATACTGGAAGACTATGAGGTCTCCACACAACTTTCTCTTCTCTAGGATGAATAACCCCAACTTTCTCAGCTCATGTTCATAAGGAAGGTGCTTTATCCTCCCCTGGACTTTTTCCAACAGGTATAAATCTTTGTTGTGCTGGGGACCTATAGAAATGGGCAACAAAGAGACACAGACCCCCTTATGCATCCGAAGGAGATCCCTTTATTGTAGAAGTCACTTCCCTTTATATACCTTTATTTTCAACCAGGCAAACCCAAACTTAACAGAAGGGCACCATTGGCTGGCTCAGCTGCAATCTGCTGCCCATGAGGCATAACTATCTCTCACCCTCCAACCAACTTCCAGCCATCCAGCCTGCAGCTGTGCCTTCCCACAGGTCTTCTGGTGAACATAAACCTTAACAACTTTAACAATTATAACCTCATATTCCACATCTCCCCCTCCACCTTTTTTTTTTTTTAATTAAGCAACAAAAACCTACTAAGAAACACCTAAACAATTCCTAAAGCATTAGTAATAGTGACAGCAATAATAACCATAACAACTTTTCAAAAACTGTAACATGTGCCTATAACCTAACAACTACATCAGGACAAAGTGACAGAAGGTCACACACTGTGATGGAACCCACCCCACATGGTGGCCTGTGGAGATGCAGGAATAACCTCTTCTTAGTAAGTCCAGGGGTCCTTTCCACTGTCCAGTTAGTGAGTCCTTTACGATTACTGGAGGTCTTAGATGAGCCTTTGTGTTGCAGGAATACCATCTCTCGCATGCAGTTTGTCCCATCTTGTCCCAATTTAAACAACTGAGGACATATAGGGCTTTAGCCAGTCTGTCCTGAGGACACCCCAACTCCCGTTCTTTTTCTTTTTAAATATAAAGTCAGCACCTGTCATCTCTCTGTGGGTCCCCTTGCAGACAGGATGCCTTGCAAACAAGGCACAATGTACAGAGTAATTATGGTGACACAAATAATAAGCCTAGTTCAAATGAGACTCTTCACCCAACTTGACAATAGCTTGCCCTCTGGGAAATGCCCATATTGTGACACACACCCCATTGCTGCAAGAAGTTATGGACATGCTCCACAGTGTATGCAGGTTCATTGTCCATTTTGATGGTGTCAGGAAGGCCCAGAGTGGCAAAACAGGTGAGCCAATGCCAGATGGCAATCACATGCCTTCTCTCGGTGTGAGCAGTTGCCTTTAGAAAATGAGAACAGATTTCAGTAGATATATGAACATATTTTAAATGACTAAACTCTGGGATAAGGGTAACATCAGCTTGCTAAATAGAGTTAGCAGTTAAACCTCAGGGGTTAGTGCCTTCTGCTAAAGGAGCAGGAGCAACCCTGCAACAGGAGGGACAAAACAACAGGGCAAATTGGCTTGTGCACACAAGTCCTCACAGTGATCTTCTGCAATAGGACCAGGAAAACCTGTGTGGGAGCAAACATATAACACATAAAAATCATGCTGCCAGCTGTTAATCAAGGTCCACAATGTTCTCAACTCTCTAAACAAAAGATGGTTATTAACAGGTTTTAAATAGGAAGATTCTAAAGGGAATACCGCATTGGAAGCATATGAGGAATCATACAGACAGATGATTAAAAAACTAGTTACAGCTCTTCTAGTCACAAACTGAAACACCACTAAAGCTTTGAGAGAAAACAAAACTGTACAGGTCTCCAGTTCAGGCAATGACTTACAACGATATATTAATTAACAGTCCATACAGTCTTTGCTGCTGTGTGAGGTAAGAATAATCATTTTAACACATGTAAAGGTTCTTTATCATTAACAAACTATTGAAATAGAACAGCAAAAGGTTGAAATTTGCTAGCAATTCAGACAAATGCAGAGGTGGGTATCAGAATCCCACCTTTGATGCTGTCTCTGGAGGTGAGGTCCAGCTCTGTGGCAACGCTTTGCATACAAAGGGAGATTGCTACCCCTCTCCATCCTTTTGTTGAGGGCACTCCCTTTTAAAATGATCAATGGAACAACAGTTAAAACAACCCCACCCTCATATCTGAAACCTGGAAATAAGCAGCTAAAGCCACTGCCAGAGGGCCAGCATGATGAACGGCAGCAGCAGATGAAGCAGGAAAGGTATAATCTGTTGCTGGCCCCAAGTTGAGGTTGGAGTTGTTGAGCTTTCCCTCATCTTCCCAGAGGTACTGTGTGGGCTGCAAGATCTTGGACTCCTCATTCTCCTCGCTGGCAAAGCCTGACCCTGGAGCAGCATGCAGAGAGCCAGGGGCAAGATCCAGCTCTGCAGCCTCTAGGCTGGTTTGCTCTTGGGAATTCATGGCCTCCAGCATCATAGCAAATTCCAGCAGGGAAGTTGATGTGAAGCCATCAGCATCAGAGAAGGCAAGGCAGAGGCACAAGGTCCTGGTGGCCAAAAGCAGTAGCAATGCTGGGGCCCAGTGCAAGGGCTACGTGGCAATGCTGGAGCACAATACTGCTAACAGCAGCGTCCTGATGTTCTAGAAGGCCTGCTTGATCGGCTTTCCTAGCCACGGCAGCAATTTTCTCACCATCCCGCCCCAACCATCCAGCAACAGCTGTGGCATGGTTGCACCTCCACCAGGGGAGCTGCTTGCAAGCTGCTGCCAGCTCCCGCACCTGCAAATCCAGAGGGACCACAGCAGGACACATGTCCAGAGCCGTGGGGTCTGCACAGTCAGTCATGGTGGGCATGGACACGGCCGCTGTTGACGAGCACGGAACGGGGCTACGGCTGCTGGGGCAGTCATGCCTGAGGGCATGCAGGGGTCCTGGGCTGTGAATATAGTCTAGTTCTTTGTAAGTCGGTCATTGGTTTGGTGCATAATGGGCAGGCAGTAACGACTGCCAGGTGGTCCTCCCTCATTGCAGCTTCTCTGCATTTTTGCCTATGCTGGACTACAATGTAGGCTGGGTGACAGGCATGTCTGTGTCTTGCTCTCAGCATGGGAACTCTTCCCCAAGGGGATCAACCACTTAGGGATTTCCATTGGGGTAAGGCAATTCCACAAAGTTGGGTTAATCTCGGAATGGTTAAGCCTGATGCACTGGATACGGGTTGTGGGGGTTCTGAGAGCTCAGGGGAATTAGCTTCTGAAGCCAAGTAATGGCAAATATTCTTGGTGTGGTTTTCTTTAATGGCCACCATTATTGTCACCATGCAAGGTGTCTGCATGCTTCAGCATCGCTGTCCCTTGCAATATCAAAAGCTCTCTTCCCTACTGTTTGTCAGACTTCTAATTGAAGGGGCCCACCAAAGAGAAAATCTCTAATGTGATTAGACACCCAGTCCAGCAGGGTGCTTAATTTCACATCAGTAATGTTAATAGTTTTCTGATTTAGGAGCCACTATACCTGGTCCAAGTTCCTCCTTTGTTCCAGGGATAGTCCACCTCCCATATTGCTTCCACTAGTTTACTCTTCTTCTAGGTGAGGTGCGCACACTTTTGATTCCTGAGTTCCTTGCTGAATTCCTCCCAGGTCCTTCCCCGGATCCTTTTCCCAGACTCTTCCCAGCTGACCGATTCCTTGACTCAGTGGAAGCTGCTACCAGAGTAGTGCACACCCTGCACCACCTTATAGATCTCTGTTCAGGTACCAGTTGTAGCAATGGGGAACAAAGAGACATAGATCCCCTTATGCATCTGAAGGAGAGCCCTTTATTGAAGAAATCACCCCACTTTTATATTTTGTATTTCCACCAGATAAACCCAAAACTGAACAGAAGAAGGGCACCCATTAGTTGGCTCAACCGCAATCTGCTGTCCACATGTCATAGCTATCTCTCACCCCCCAACCGACTTCCAACCATCCAGCCTGCAGCTGTGTCTTCCCACAGGGTCTTCTGGAGAACATAAACCTTAACAACTTCAACAATTATAACCCCATATCCCAAAGGGACCCCCAGCCTGCATGCAGTGTTCCTAGGTGGGAACACAAAAGGATATCTCAAAAAAGCAGAGTAGAGGGGGAAAATCATCTCCCCTGGTCACACCTCTTTTGATGCAGGACATCAAAACCAGGACACAATTATCTTTCTGGGCTATGAGTACACATGGCTGGGTCATGTTAAGGTTTTTGCCAGACATCACCCCCAAGTCCTTCTCCAAAGGACTACTCTCAATCACTTCTCTGTTCAACTCGTATATGTGCCTGGGATTGCCACATCCCAGGTGTGGCAATTGTGTTTCATTTCCCTTTGTTGAACTTCATGAGTTTTGCACAGACCCACCTGTGAATCCTGTCCATGTCCCTCTGGATGGCATCCCTTTCCTCCAGCATGACTGTACCAAACAGGTTGGTGTTATTGGTGTATTCTATCCCCACTCTCCATGTCAGCAACAAAGATGGTGAACATTATCCACCCCAACACTGACCCTGGCAGGACCGTACTCATCACTGGTGTCCATATGGCCAGTGAGCTGCTGACCACAACTTTTTCTGTGTTTCCATCCAGCCTGTTCTTTGTTCACTGTGTGGTTCATTCATCAAATCCATATTTTTCTGATTTAGACACAAGGATGTCATGTGGAATAGTGTTGAACACTTTGCAGAAATCCAGGTAGATGATGTCAGTTCTTTTGCCTCTATGCATCAACAAATGCTCTAGCCCCATCAAAGATGGCCACCACATTTTTTAGGCATGATTTGCCCTTTATGAACCTGTGTTTGTTGTCACCAATCACCTCTTTGTTTTCCATGGGCTTCAGCACAGTTTCCAGGAGAACGTGTTCCATGATCTTTCCTGGTACAGAGGTGAGGTTGACTTGTCTGTAGAAACCTCAGTGTTCAACATTTTTGAGACAAGGTCTATATTTCCCTTTTTCCAGTCAGGGGAACTTGATATGACTGCCACAATTTTTCAAAAAATAGTGGATAGTGGCTTAGAAAACTTCGTCTACAGTTCCCTCAGGACCTGCAGATGAATCTCATCAGGTCCCATGGAGTAATTTAGGTTCCTTAAACAGTACTATTTATACATCCACTATCCTTCAACATTACTGATTATTTAGACTGCACTGTTGTCAGCAGTGAGTCTGGCAATTAGGCTACCATTACACCATGCCAAATCCAATGATCATAACTTTATATAATGAGTATTATATAGTCACAATGTATTCCCACAAATTATTGGGATCACATATATTAACTTGAAACACTTAATTTAGATTACGTATTATGTAAATTTCACCCACTAATGAGATTTCATTTATTGTAAATTAGAGAGTACACGGGATCAATCAAACTATTGGATTTAAAAATAGAGAACAAGATAGGAAAAGAGAGAGGAGAAAAAAAGGGAGAAAGGAAAAGCAAGCAAAACAGAAAGGGGGAGGGGGGGAAGGGGGGATGAGAGGAAGGAGAAAGGTCACAGCCAGAGAGAGACAGCCAGAAAGAAAGGAAGGGAGAGACAGGAATAGAAGACAGAAAAAGATACTAGAGAGAGAAAGAAAAAGTTGAAGTGACAAAATGTTACTGACTTAAAACCAAGTAGCTATGGCAACAAATGCAAGCTTCCAATAATTTAAAATTGTATTTATGTTCTATGTTTCCAGTGTTGTAAACAAAGATAATGTTAATTGAAGCAGCTTTGCAAAATTGTTATTGTGGTAAAAAGTTGTTCACTAATCAGTAGTCCTAAGAAGGAGGGAATCAATATCCTCTGATTTTCTTTTCTTTTAGAGACATTCATTTCAGCACCATAACCTGTAGCTTCTGTTAACAGCTGTCATCTGTACATTATTGCCATTGGGACCATCATAGTTAGGTGAGCAGTAAATGTAATAAAAGAGAGTGAATGTAACAAAATTAGAGCAGCTTTATAAGTCATTATATGAGGGATCATTAAAAAAGTACTGAAATTCTAGATTATCTTTTGGGTTTTCTTACATAATTTCTTCAATTTGTGAAGTAATGTCTTTTCATTGAAGTGCTGCTGAAATTCAAAATTTTGTTCATGATGTTGCCTAAGACAACAGAGGCAGAGGCCAGTCAGGGTAAGGCTGCAATAAATTTTATTTCTGGCCTTCAAGGCCAACGCCGACAGCTGCCACAGCTGCCTGAGGTCGCTCCGACATGCATGCCAAAAGGAGGCCGAGTCACCGAACCCCCCCCTTTTCTAAATTCCAGTCTATTTCCATATGCCTCACTCGTTGTCCAATCAACAACTCCAGATGATGATGTTCCATCCTTCCACATTGTTTGTCTTTTGGGGCCTGGAGCTGAGAGAGAGTGTCCTTGAAGATGTGAATCCTGCTGAAACCCAACTACCCTGCCCCCATCACCCTGTGACGACCAGGCAGCCTGCTCATTAGAATGAGACACCGAGACCCCAAAACTTGAGGCATCAATGACATAGTTTCTATATGGACTGAACCACAATTCAGTCACAACTATTCCTTGTACCAGCTTGGAACATCAAACTTAAGTGAAACTTGATCCAGTTATAAGTATTATGAGATCTAGTAGATTCATGGTTATTCTGCCCATCCTATGTGAAGAGTGTAGGCCATTGCACAGTTAAGTTCTTTTGTAAGTTTGTTTGTTTGGTCATATTATTTTCTTATTTCCTAAGGCAGCATTGTAGGTAAAATGGCAGAAAAGCTGACTATCTGCTATCCCATTGCTGTAAGTAACTACCACAGCTAGAAGAAAAAGACACAAAGAGTAACAATTTTCTGAAGGAATCCAGAATACCTCCTTCCCCAAATTTTTAGTATTCTTGGCATGAACAAAAATTCTGATCATAAGGAGTAGTTCTTAATACCTTTTTGGATTCAGTGTGTAGTGCATTCTTTAGTGATTCTATAATGATTCTGATCTAGTTTCTTTCCACTGCTGCCGTAGCAGCAGAAGAATTTCTGAAATCTTCCTGGGAGTTGTCTTCGGCTAAACACAAGTACTGAGTATATTATCATGTAAAACCACACCATCTTGCCCTTTTTTCTTTTATTAACTTCTATGATCTAGGTCCATTTTTCCAAGGTGTCTCCTACCCTGATAACATCTCCCATGTTTCTGTAGTACAAGCTTACAAGAATTAGTCTCTTTTTTCTCTATTTGGTGATTTATGTTCTTTATCATGATGAAGACTTATCCATACGCTGTCATCTGGAAAGAATTTTGTATTGTTGTATTCAGTTCATCATACGGCAGTCATCCAACATCATTATGCTCCCAGTGTATGAACTTAAAAAATGAAATTGCCTGAAATATAGCAAATAGTTTTCACATCTCCCGCAACCTGCATTTTCTTGCACAATCCTAATTTTGAGAATACTATTGCAAGCTTAACTCCACATGTATTCCCGCTTCCATATTTTATCCCATTAATTTAGAGAAATTAATGGGTGTTACTCTGCGCTTCGCTGTGTGAAAAACCTTTAAAAAGCTTTCTACCAATATACTAGTTATTTCAACTAAATGTTTATTAGATTTTATGAATTTCTGGCTTTTTGTTTGTTAGTCAACTTTATTATTCTTTATGTATATGTCAAATTTTGCTAGTTGAAAGTTGAAAAAAAATAAAATTATTTCTTTCCTTGAAAGAAATCCTTGATATCCTTCCAACTTTATTATAAGAAACTTTCCCAACATTATAATTTTTATTTATTTTTCTAATTTTAAATTCTTATTTCCCAAAGCCTCTCAGTCTTACTAGTTAACTAAAATATGAAACAAATATATAATAAAACACTTTCTCTTATGTATTTTTCTCTGTCCTCCTTAATATAATTTATAAGTCATCAATGAGAATCTTCAGATAATGATTGTGTAGGTAAACACAAATTAGAAAGGAGACAAAACTACAAGACACTGTGGTAACAAACAATAATCAGTAATAAGAGTTATGACAAGTATAGGCTGTGTAACAGAACCAGTGACAGCCTAATAATCAAATCTATGTTTTTTTTAATGAATATTAAATTTGGTATCATCTCTATTGGGAAGAACAAAGCTGCAATTATGTACTCTGTGTAATTATTTAAAATATTTTTATGGACTCCTTCTAACATTATTTCTTTTTTAAAACCTGGAAAATTTATTGTTATGTTGCATTTTTCCCTTCCATTCTCTTCATTATACCCTCTCTGCAGATTTCTTTCAAAATTCTGGTAGTCAAATCCTGCATAATCTATATCTGTGCCCTCAATGTTATTTTCTTTATTCCCTATTAATGGTATGTCTGGAAAGTTACCCAAGCAAGTTTGCAGAACACATATTCATTGATTTTCTGTCATTTTAATTTTTGCATTCACTCAGAATATGACAATTTCAGCCCTACAAAGTGTTATTTCTGGGATTCTTATTACATGCAATTGCTAGAAAAACTTGATGTGAGTTTCTTTTGAGCAGCCTATGGTGGGAAGGCTTGCTTTCTATTCAATGTGATGGTATAGTTTAATTTCTGACCTTTTATTTCTTTATTCTGGAAATCATGTTCAAACCATTCCAAATAAATCATTATTAATTAACTAATTATGAATAACTAATCAGCTGTAGTGTCTCCCCTGCTGAGTAACTGAAGGTATGTGAACTTCAAGCTTTTCCAATGCTACTGGAGCAATTTCTCCTAAAATACTGTTGTGCATGTGCAGGTGAAAATTTTGTTGTGTCTGTAGAACTGATTAATTTTGCTGCAAAAGTTGCTGAAGAACTTTTGTGACTACTAGGCTGCTTTGCTCTTTCTAGTCAAATATAATAATGGAATGGAATGGAATGGAATGGAATGGAATGGAATGGAATAGAATAGAATAGAATAGAATAGAATAGAATAGAATAGAATAGAATAGAATAGAATAGAATAGTAAAGTTCCAGGTCAGCTTGGACAGAGCTTTGAGCAATCTAGTCTATAAAAAGATTAAAGATGTCTCTGTCCATGGCAGAGGTGTTGTACTAGATGATCCAGAAAGGCCCCTTCTGACCCAAACCATTCCCAGATTCTATGATTAAAGGACTTCCACTTTATGTGAAAAGCTGTAAAATAAGAAATGATGACAACTACCCCTTTCTTCAGTAAAAATATTGTAGGATTTTTAGTTCTATTACCAGTGTTTAAGGCATCCTCAGAATAACTTGTCATCATATTAATTTTTCTTTGCTGTCTTCAACTACTGAATTTTTCATCATACTGAGGTGTGCTGGTCCGGTCTTAGTAAGCGTCAGTGATAACAGTCTAGAATCACGCAGGATGCATTTGGGAGAGAACTGATTTACCTGTGTTCTTTAATAATGTATTGACACTTATGAGGCGACTAAAATGTGTGCTTCCATATCTATTGGCACAAGTACTGTTTTCAAAATAAATTGAAGAAATGCAAGAAACATAAAAAAAAAAAAAAAAAAAAAAAAAAAAAAAAAAAAAAAAAAAAGGAAATTTTAAGCTTAAGAGAACTCTATATGGTGAGGTTATTATTGAGGGAGCTAAAGAAAGTGGTTTGCTTACTGAAGAGATCCTAACAGGAAATGTAGGATTTAAATAATAAAGACTTACTGCATTACTTAAAAGGCAGATGATGCAAACACAAAAAGAATGAATGACACACAGAAGATCAACTTCATAGAGGAAAAAATGTGTTCTCTCAGTCAGCACTAAAACACATTGTAAGGTCACTTGAGTCAAATACTTAAAGAAACATCCAACAACCTGCCTGGATAGTTCATGCAGGTCAAACTTCTCTCACAGCAAAAAGACAGAAATCATAATTTATCAAAAATTTTTAAGTTGTCATGTAGGGTCAAGGGATGAAAGAGCAAAATACCGATGGAGAAGTGATCAGCATTGTGCAAGAGTTTGAAAACTTGAAACTGAATAACTGATTTTCTAGTATATTATTACAGGCAAGGCAAGATTAGAAACCAGAGTTTATGAGTAAGGGCAAAATTACACATCTTTTTCTGTCATTTTTCTTTTCTGCTGCTTAATTTATAGATTCATTTTATTAGACTTTGTGGAATTACAGGTTCTTCTTTGGTGGATCTACAACTTATCTCTACCAAACAGATTTATCTAGCTGTAAATATTGTTTTCAGACTCATGCTTACAAATGTCAGTCTCTACACATATGCCTAGATAAATTCATATTTGCATATCCAACTAAAGTAAAGGAGGATGAAATAGAAGATGCAACAGCAATCAAATGCCATTTGAACAGCCATAGGAAAAAGGCTGTCAGGATTGAATTCTGTATGGAAAGGGAGAATGAAGAAAAGTTCCGGATTCTGTATTTCTCTTTCAGTATTCCATAAAATAAGCTTTATTTTAGAAAACTTAATATAGGCTCATTGTCTTAAGCATTATAACCTACAAAATCCTTCAGTTAAAATATTTCAGTACTTAATTTCCAATCAGACTGGATATTAGAAAAAGAGTTTCAACACATCAGGTTGATGACACTCCAATTACCCAAGGCCAAACAGTAGGAAGGCTGAAGATGGGTTCCCAGAAGCCACATGCAAACAAATCACAGTCTTTGTATGTAGATACAAACAGCTGGCTGCATAGATCACAGACAGATGCACTCAGAGCACTCAGAGAAGTGTAGACAGCAACAGTCCCAACCAGCTCCTCCTAACTGAGCAAGATGGGGGCCCATAAGTGACAATATACACAAATGTGTATATTCAAACTGCCTGGTTCAGACGCACAGCCTGCCCAGCATTTGGATCTCAGGCTCCCCAGTTCCTGGCACTGGCACATACCACCCTCAAGACAGCAGCCCCAGTGCAGCTTCTGGTGCAGAGCACGGTAAACACACATGCACACACACACACAGAGTTGAGTAAATAAGTAACTATAAATTACTATAATAAAAAACTATAAATTACTATCCATCACAATTAAAATTATCTTAATCAGTACGGTATAGAAACTTAACAAGTTTCTTAGTCAACAAATAATTATATTTTGTTAGCCCGAGCCCTTCATCACAGTTTAACAGGATAAAGAGTAGCATTTAGAGATAAAAGTGGGAGTGGCAGCTATAGACAAAAGCAATATCAAACTGGCACTATTTTCACAAAGGCAATAAGTCTGTTTATTAGAGTCCTTGGTTTTCTTCCACTAAAATCAATAGCAAAGACTACATTCGTTTCAATTGCCCTACACTAAGAATTCACAAAATATTCTGTTAACAATGTTCAGACAGTAACACTTGACAGTTTGGTAAATATGTTTGACATTTTACTTTTTCCAGAATAAGAAAGTTGTAAAGCTATTTTAGCATGCAAATTTGTATTACTTGTTGATGATAAAAAATAAAATTTAAAGGAATGTATTAGAATTTAAGATATTGGTGATTTTTATATAAAATAAAAATTAATATGGAATATTTATATAAATTTGCTTTTCAAAATTATGGGCTTGCTTAAGTAGCAAACATGGTAAAATGTACATACACAGAGTGTGATGAAGAAGATAACCTGAAGAAATTCGCACATGGCTGTTTACCAGAACAAGAAAAATCTAAACACGAATAATCTCCAAATCGTTTCTCATTTAAAGGAATTTTCTCTCCATGGCTAGCCTGTGTTTATAACAAAGGACTTGCAGAACAAATCAGTGGCTGGTTCTTGATATCACCCTTTTCAGGATATGTTCATGAACTAAGTACAAATTGTTTTAGAGATGGAAGTACCATTTCTTCCCTATAAAAAATATATAAGTTTAGTTACTATTTAACACAGATAAGAGGATATTATTTTTTCCTGTATTTGACTTTTAGAAGAAACTAACTTCTCCAGTTCTTCTCAGAAATACCTCCATAATTTCAAATTGAACTGAAATAATTTATAAATTAAGTTAAGAATCTACAGTGTAATTATGCAAGAATATTTTTCATCAGCATTACTGGAAAAGTCACACAAAATTTTACAGGTCAAAGTACAGATAATTTCAAATTCACTTCCTGAATCATGAAGTTCAAGCTAATATTTCATGTAGCTCAAGGATCATTCATTTTGTGATACCCTCAGACTTAAAACCAGGATATTCCTAGGCAGTTGTAACAGAGTTGTCTTTTTTCTCAGTTGTTGTGTGAAAGAGAATCTTTGGGAACAGTTTATTGGTTTACTTTTTCCCTTTCCCATGACCAGAGGGCAAAAACTTTATGTAGGCAGAGTTATTCCCTCTAGGGAATAAAGAGACATTTACAAATAAGCTTTTACCTTGGTGAATGCTGACTGCTTCTGCTGGCTCTATTAAAGTGTCTTAACAAACCAAACAACAAGTCATGATCTTATCCAATTTAACTTGCTGAAAAAGTGGTCTGGTCCCTATTTTCCTCAGCTACACTGAACTCCAAAATACGTACTCATACTGGTGAAGTTATCCATATGACAAAATTGAAATATGTCAGTGAGATTAATAATATAGTCATTACCAGCAATATTTCCATAATACCATTTTTAATCTAAAAAAATTATTTCATGTGTCCCCCCTATTTCCTTTCTCACATTAAACCGAGAGTCTTCTCTTCCTTAACCATGATTTTAACCAGAAAGAATAAGAATATGCTACAGATTTTTCTTTGGAAAAGATATCTTTTTTTTCTAAGGGTGGGTATTAAACCCCTAAATCCAAAATGAATGTTTGTTGGTTAGTCAAAGATTTGATTTGCAAGGAAAATATATAGGAAAGCTGCCTTCAAAGTTAGTATTCCTTTTAATGTTCATCTTCCAGTAGAGATCATTATGATAAGATTTTATCTTTACCAATGTTGTTTGACACAGTGAGATCATAACTGAAAAAGGTCAGTACTTGGGATTCTTTGTCCTGATATTAGTCTTAACCACAGTTCCTGTATGCAAAATGTTAAATAACCAATAGAAATTAAAAAATATAAGATGGAAGCAGACATGTCACACAGACACCCACAAAAAAAAAAAAAAAAAGAATAGCCTTTTGTGTCCAAGAGAAAGCATGAATGTCACTGTGTTGGCATGTTGGCAGATAGACTTTTGAATACTTGTATTTTAAACAGCTTTTCCTCATTGTGTTTATTTAAAAAAAAGTGAAAATATAACAGCAGAAAATTCTTGTATAGGCATTGAGCCTTTGACAGAATACAAAACAAGAGAGACGTGCTAATATTTCTTCTCTCATTTATTATGATGAATAGTATTATTTCCACTGTATAGAAAGCTCCAGGTCTTGCATCATCCCATGAAATAGGTTAAACTATGTCTTGAAAGACAGTAGGTTATAGCTCTTTAATTTTTGGTGTGCCTTTCAAAGAGGTTGATATATAAAGGGAAAAAAAAAGAAAGCAAGAAAGCAAAAGAAAGCAAGAAAGAAAAAAACAAGAAAGCAAGAAAGGTCTTTCAAAGAAATGCTTCTCATTCTTATAGGATCAGCTATGTGGTATGTGTAAATTATTCCTGCATATACAGTAAAATGTGAATTGTTATGCCTTGAAAGTACATCATACCAAGCACACTCTTCAAAATAAAAGAAGAGGGTAGAAACTATTGGAAAGAAGCAAGAAAACTTACTGGGCCATGTGAAAACATATGTAGCAATACCAGAAGGTCTCATTGAAATAGTTTTGTATAAATATTTTTGTTTAAAACGGTTCCAGCTCTGGATTATGTTCCTATCACTATTAGCTAAGCTCCATAAAGTGCTAAATAGCCATTTGTTCTAGCTGAGAAAATAGTCTAATAGTTTCCCATTTGATATGTGTGGTCCTGAGCTAACATTTATTTGGCAACTTGGCCACAAGATCTACAGAGAATTTCAGGACAAAATCCCATTTGAAACCAAAGAGATCAGCTTTGATATCATCCTGACTTTCCCAGTACCTATTTATATTGTTCAGTTAATATCTTAATCACTAGTAAACCAACAGAAAAGAAATCTTCACAGCAGGAAATAAGGACAACAAAATGCCCTCAAACTCTTACAGAGTTTAAGACTCAATTTCAAATCCAAAATCAATCTTCTGATTCACTTGTTACAGATCTTGTCCCTTACTTTGAATCATACATATATATGATTCTGAAAGCACTGTATTTTCTCAACCTTAATTCAAGTGGATCATAAAGTCTGTGAAATAAGATTATTTTAAGGGTTAAAATAAATGGTCCACACTCTTTTTTGGAATTAATATAGATTAAACTTATTTTTCCAAAGTTTTAAATTATAAAGTACAGAAGGCAAATGGTGCCTCAGCTCTTGAAAACTCTTTAAGGGATTAAAGTAATTAACCAGAATTGAAACTTCTATAAAGGTTTTTATATTCATTACAAACAGAGCAGGAAAAGCCTAATGTTGGAAGATTTTATACTTATGCTTATTTAATTGACACATTCATTTAACATCAATTAATTTAGCTGATAACTATCTATTTAGAAATCATATGGGGCCAATTCTCCTCCAGGTTACATTGCTTTGAATTTGAGTAATGGCATTCAAATTAACAGGCTTAGTCACATTAGTGATGGGTTTTTATATGAATAATTCTTTCCAGAAATCGTGTCTTTAATTACAAATTTTTTAAACCACCCATATAGATACGTTTTTCCTTTAGTGATTCTGTGGTAATTTGACTTTGGTGCAGGGAGAGGTTATGCAGAGATCTCATTGGGTGCCATCGCGTGTACAGGACAACCAGGTGATGGGGCCCAGCCAGAATGGATTTGTGAAAGGCAGGTTCTTCTTTACCAACCTCATTTCCCTCTATGACCAGGTGTCCAAGAGGGCCAGTGGCACCCTGGCCTGTTTCATGCATAGTATGGCCAGCAGGATTAGGGAAGGGATCATCCCTCTAGACTATATGGAGGTGAGGCTGCACCTTGAATCCAGTGTTCACTTTTGGGCCCATGATGGCAAGAAAGACGTTTTGGTGCTGGAACACATCCAGAGACAGGCAAGTGGGCTGGTGAAGGGTTCAGAGCACAGATGTGATGTGGAGCAGCTGAGGGAGCTGGGAAAAAAGGGTAGATCTGGGTAGATCTTATTGGTATCTACAGATACCTGAGTTGAAGGTGTATTCAGGCAGGGTTTGGCTGCCTGAGGCTGTCTCTTCTCCTAGGAAATAAGAGACAAAAGGAGAAGAAATGGCCTCAGATTGCTTCAGAGGAGATTTCAGTTGGATATTAGGAAGAATTTCCTTGTGGAAAATGTTGTTAAGCACTAGAACATGCTGCCCAGGAAAGGTGAAACCTTGAACAAAATCACAGTACAGCAAAATAGATTAAATCTGTGTCTGTAAGGAGAGGATTAAATCCACAATATATGCCTTAAACACTCATTTGGTGGTAAAATTTGCATAAAACACCACGGGTGTCTATGCATAAGCTTCAAAAGGGAACAAGTTTCAGGACCAAACCCGAAAATGTTTGGGGCGATCACTCCATTGGGGGGTGTTATATAACTGCACTAGTGCAAGAAGTGGGGTTACAAATAGGACACTTTATTTTGGGAAACCCAAAATCCCCATTCCTTGGAAACCCCAAATTTTATTATGTCCCATATCTCTCTGTGCCTGAAATTGCTGCTGTCTCTTTAACACCCTACTGTGTGGCCAGAAATGGAACCGCATGGCTGTGGGGTTTCTAGGTGTCCTTTTAAAGAGGAGGGGAAGGCAGTCAGAGTTCTCTTGCCTGTTTTGCCCCTCTCTTACTTTTTGGCTTTACAGACAACTCTAGCAACTCTAGAAGCTGCATTTTGCAAGGGAAAACCATTTTATAGTGAAATTTGCAACTCCCGTTGGTAGTGAAAAGCCAGAGCAGGTCCCAGGTAGGGGCACCACTCATTGGTGCTTGAGAGCTGGTTCTTTTTCCTCCCTGCATAGGAACAGGGACCCAAGATAGCAGCACCAACACCAATGGAGTCCTGCAGATGTCAGGAAGCTGCAAGTGGCAGCACTGACAACACAAGCCAGCAATTTCAATCCTGTCAGAGACTGGATAAGTTTGATGTCTTGAAAGAATGTGTGTGTGTGTGTGTGTGTGTGTGTGTGTGTGTTTAAAATTCTAGAATTCTAGAAACAAGTGGCAGAATAAGAGGAAAAAGGCCTCAAGTTGACTCAGAGGAGGTTTAGATTGGATTTTAGGAAGAATTTCCTTCTCATTTTGGTTGCTTCCATTAATTCATTAAGAGACCACAAAGGAAGACAGGCAATTCATGAACAATATTTCAAAATTTCATGTCATTATCTTAACAGCATGTAAAAATGTCATACTTAGAAGTACAGCATCTCAAAACCCTTTAAGACAAGGAAAGTTGTTATGAAGGTAGACTACATGAATCATGCTGAACTAGTGAAATTGAGTATTTATAGTGGCAAAAAAAATCCCTTTTCTACTCCATAATGGAATGAAATATATAAAATTTAACCTGACAGCAATCATAAGTCGATATTACTCATGTTATAACTTGGACAGGTATAATTGTGCAAGGAAAATCCCATATGTAAAGGGAAAAATAGGCTGCTACTCTTTTTTCCTTTTTTTTTTTTTTTAATGGTTGTTTTATTAGTTGAGTGACATAATCAAGTCTTTAATAAAAACCTTCACAATGGAATGTTCTGTACAAGCCACCTGCCTTCGTTATATTGGATCTCACAGTGCTTTTGACTAAAATGTGTCACCTTTTTCTGAGAACAGATTACCCAAAATCAAATCTCTTCTTTCATACCAAGAAATCACTTTTCTTTACCCTCCATAAAACTTTGCTGCCTGCAGACTTTGGCTAGAAGATTACAGAATTGACAGAGATATTACCTACAAGTTAAAACTCTGCCACTGCTGCCCATGTAAAATCAAGCCAAAATTAGCCAAGCACCAATAACTTACTTGTACTCAACTATTTGTGTCTACCAAGTGAAATATGATGAGTACTGGTCTCTGGGAAAAGAGGTTTGTTTTTTTTTCCCATGAAACTGAGTTTTTGTCTGAGGTTGCAATGCAAGATGTAACCAAAAGCATGTATTCTATTACCATTTATTAAAACCAGCTGGAGCAGTATTCTTTATCTCTTCCGTGACTCATCCCTCGTAACTCCTGGGGGTGTTATGGTGGGGGGGATGAGGAGTGGTGGGGTTGAGAATCTTCTATTAATGGGCTGGCTGTTGAAACCCTGTGGGGCAGTGTTCTTTATCTCTTCCACAATCCATCGTCCCTCCAGGGGGGTGTCTTCTGTTAATGGGCCATTAAGGCTCACCACATGATTGATACAATTACATCATCGCATTGTGAGATGCTCCACCCAGTGGGAGGAGCCAAGCCTACCTGGATAAAACCTGAGATTCAGAACACCAGAGCAGCCTGTTTTCCACTGGATTCCCAGAAGAAGACTGGACCCATCTACATCACCACTGGACCTTCAGAGGAAAACTTCACCCTTCTAGAGGATCAGTACTTCAACAGAACCACATCTGTCACTCTAGGAGGACTTAATTGGACTGCTACCAACACCCTGACCAATACAGTGTCAGACTGCATTCTGACTCTGTCATTATTTTCTGTTTGTTTGTTTTTTTGTACTACTACATTTTTTTTTCAACTTTCCTAGTAAAGAACTGTTATTCCTATTCCCACATCTTTGCCTGAGAGCCCCTTCATTTTAAAATTATTATAATTCAGAGGGAGGGGGTTTACATCTTCAATGGAGGCTCCCGCCTCCCTTGAAGACACCTGTCTTTCCAAACCAAGACAATTTTCCACTGTGCAACATGCAGTAAAGATTGGTCCATTTATGTTCTTATCAACAGTAATGCTAGGGCAAGTTGTGGAAGCATAGTCATTAAATTCTGCCATGACTAGAAAATCCTGATTGAAGGAAGCCTTGATAGGCTCAGTAGAGTAGTGTAAGGCAAACAAAGAAATAGCATATGAGGAGTGAAGATACAGATAGAAAAAATAGCATACCAGCAGCTGCTAACATATAATTGCTTCCTTCTTTACCATTACCTCATGCATTGGAGATCTAGCCATAGATCTTAGTTCAAAAATCTTAACATGGACAGTATCGCAATGGGTATCAAAATTATATACTCAAAAGGGAGAAATATTAGAAAGAAGGAGTTGTTTCTTGGACTTTTCAGTTTTCAAATGAAGGGTCAGATTGCTCTACTTACTGTAATATAGAGGTGCACCCTGCATGCTATTAAACCAAATATATGGAATGGACAATTATTTTTTTGAGTTCTTTCATCTGATCCAAGGATAAGAATATTTTCAAATAACATTTCTTCTCTTCACAGAGAATAAATAACACCATAATCTTAAAAGAATGCCAATGGAACAGAGGTCATACGAGAAACGGGGCAAGTCACCATCAGAGCTACATCATTATATTTGGCCCATGGGGTTTTTTTACTTAATAGTTCACACAGAGACACCATAGTGGTTTGATACGTCAGCACCATGGTAAAGACACCACTGCCACAGTGGTGAAAGTGCTAGGAATTAACAGCTACAGCTGAAGCAGACTTAAAGCTGAGCTTTCAACAGCCCAAGTAATCTTCAACACTCAGGGTACTGAATAATTCACACATTGCTGAATGTTCACTGAGAATTTTCAGAATTAACAGGAATTTTGTAACTCTTTCAGACACTTAATGTTTAAAAAAAAACCCAAAAAAACCCAAAAAAACCCCCCCAAAAAACAAAAAAAACCCAAAAAAAACCAAAAAAACCCACAAAACAAAAAACCAAAAAACCCAACACTCCAGAAAACTGTGTTTTCAGAGCATCAATTTCCCAAAGCACGTTATTAAATTTAACAAATGCAATAACAGAGAGTAGGTGGGATCAGGACTTCTCTCAAGGAACATAATAAAGTGCACCCCTATCCACTGTCTCGTTCATACACCTTGACACTCATAAAGAGCTTTCTAAAAGCAAAAATGCATTCTGAACAGTCTACTTTCATCATGTTGCTATGTCCATCTTACTACGTCTTTATAGCTTAATGAAAAATGTTTCTGCAAGATAAATTTGATCCAGAAAATTATATTACTTACCAAGAGAAGTAAGTCTGGAAACTCTATATATGTTATTTGGAATTCTAGTTCAGGCTTTTACAGCTTCATTTGAAAGTGTTTAATCTATTCAATAGAAGAAATCTAGGAGGCTTTCTCTGATATCTGGCCATGACAACAGCTGACACAAACATCAGGTGATAAACATCAGATGGTTTATGTGAATGCTGCTTGACATTAGAAAATAAGTACCTTCAGTATATATAACTGAAACAGCAGTCATACTGCCCCTACACTGTCTGTACTCTGTCACTTGCAGTTGAGAATCAGTGACCACAGAACACATAGCAGTGATTTTACTGGGGCTGTGCAAGCTTCCAATTTACGAGGCAACCATCACTGTTGTCTCTCAAGACAAATACAGTTTCAAGCTACGAAGTAACAACCTTATGTGTCATTGTAATTACATCAACGGCCAATCTATCATTAATAACCTAGCAGTTTAGAAATATATACTGATTTCTGGTTTTATTAATTAAGAAAAATAATAATGTCTTTCAACAGTTCCCAAAAAAACACCAGTGAACCCGTTTGTCATGGTTTAAAACCAGCCAGCAAGCAAAGACCACACAGGCTCTTGCTCGGTCCCGCATCAGTGAGCTTGTGGAGAGAACTGGAATGCTGCAGATGGAAAACTGATGTGTTGAGACAAAGTTTAATAGGGAAAACAAAAGTCACACATGCAAGCAAAACAAAACCCAAGGAATTAATTCACTGCTTTCCATGGGTAGGCAGGTATTCAGCCATCTCCAGGAGACCAAGGCTCCATCGTGTAGTAGTTACTTGGGGTGATGTTCCTCCCTTCCTCCTTCTTTTCCCAACTTGTATACTGAGCATGATGTCATATGGTGCTGCAATATTCCTTAGGTCTTAGGTCGTGAGTCACCTATCCCAGATATGTGCCCTCCCTGCCAATGTTGCAGTATGAATAGCAGAAAAAGCCTTGGCTCTGTGTGAGCCCTGCTCAGCAATAATGAAAACATCTCTGTATTATCAACCCTGTGTTCAATACAAATGCAAAATACAGCCACCTAGCAGCCACTGTGAGAAAAATTAACTCCACACCGGCCAAAGTGAGCACACTGTTAAAGATGGCCACAGCCACTCCCTTTTCTGCTGAAAGGGGTACATCTGTTCCAGGCTGACTGCCTTCCCGGGTGTTTCAACCTGAAAGCAACGGTCAGTGTGACAACACTTTTGTGCTCCTGCTAAATTTACTGACTTACAGCCGTGGACTTAAAACTTGAACAGACTTAAAGACATAGAGCACAAATATGATGAGGGATGAGGCCATTTTGCACTTGTCCTGTCAGTTTTTACCCGGAGAAGAGACTGGCATCCATCTCACTACAACTTCCTTTTCTGTAGTTGTGTAACAAGTGATAAGGTCTCACCTAAGCCTCCCTTTCTCCAGCATAAACAACCAAGGATTTATGCTAGGATGTGAGTATGATTTTCTATGTGTGTAGATAGGCAGTGAATCAATTTTACATTTGCTTGGCTCAGTGATTAACAAAATCACAGAACATAAATTTAAATGAAGTCATGTAGAAGACTGTTGACTTGTATAATATGAGATAAACTGAGATGCCATACTTCTAAAATTTTGAACATTTTTTAAAACTAATTTCAGATAAATCTTATTTTTTTTTGTTTGTTTGCTTATTTGTAACTTATCTGTCTGTGGTAAAAAAAAAAAAAAAAGTTTAATTTTTATCCTTTGTTGATGGAGAAGATTTGCATATCATAAAAATTATTTATATTAATAAAGCACAGGGTGATTTATAATTTGAAAATGTCACAAGTCTTTATAAATTATTTTGTCCCAGAATGAGAACTGCAGAAGTAGTCAGTAGCAGACCTTACTTCCCCTCTCACCCAAGAGAAAATAAAAATGCTGAATTTAAGTTAAGAATGCCAAAAGAAAAATGACCCAGTGTGTTTATAAATTAAAGAGCAACCATTTAGACCAATCTTATTCTTCTCAAAAGAAGAGCCTAGTCATACACAGAAACCTCTCTTTGGCATGACAGTATAAAAAGGATATAAAAAGTTTAGAGAGTACCCAAAGGAAGGCTGTGAAGCTGGTGAAGGATAGAGGGGAAGCCATATACCAGGTGATTGAGGTAACTTGGCTTGCTCAGCCTGGAGGAGACTGAGGGGGGACCTGACTGCAGTTACAACTTCCTCATGCAGGAAAAGGAGGGGCAGGCAGGTACTGATCTCTCCTCTGTGGTGATCAATGACAGGATCCAAGGGAATGGCCTGAAGTTGTATCAGGGGAGGGTTAGGCTGGATATTAGAAAAAGGTTCTTCACCCAGAGGGTGGCTGACACTGGAACGGGCTCCTCAGGCTCCTGAGAGAGTTCAAGAAGAGTTTGGACAGCACTGTCCAAAAACGTGGTGTGATTCTTGGGGTTGTCCAGGAGTTGAATTTGGTGATCCTTGTAGGTCCATTCCATCTCAGGATATCCTCTGATTCTATAATGAAAAAAATTTAGGGCCTACACAAAATAAGGCATAGGACTAAAAAACAATCCACAGGTTATGCGTCACTGTGCCAAAAAATTTCTCCACATTGTATTTTTTCTCCCACTAGCACCTTTCTCTTTATCATCATTATTCTTGGCTACATTTTGTGAATTTTTTTAAGATTGTGATACTAACAGTTTTGTTAAGATACCACAGACAACACTAATATAGAAATAGGACAGATAGAAAATTTTGCAGAAAGCTGTATTCTACCAAATACAGAATGGAAACAAAAGATGGATATGAAACAGAAAATATGCAGAAGTGTAGATCCTAAGGTAAAATCACTGAAACTTAGCTCTCAAAGAAATCAATTCTCTGTTTACAGTAAGCACTTTAACAATAATCATTGGGTGTGTGTGACTTTCTTACATAATCTGCCTTTGGAAAAATATTCACTTGGCTACACTGCTTCCCGTGTCTACAATTCAATAGATACTTTTACTCTTCTTTACATTTATAAGCACCCTGGCATTTGAATCCACACATGAATACAGGCAATCTGTCCTTCAATGGGATTCAGCAAATTCCTCTTATCTTTTTTGCATATATCATAAACCTACAAATGCGCAATTGTTCTTACCTAGAAGTTAAAAAGCTTAGGTGTTTGAAATGAATAAATTTAGATCTAGAAAAAATAATCTCATTCATGCCTTCACTATCCTTCATCTTGACTGTGGCAATTTCCTATTAACAGTTACATCCATCCTACTAAATCAGCTCATAACTAATTTGCTAAAATAACATTCATAGTCCTTACCATGTGTAATTTTTTGCTTGAAGTTCTAAAGCATTTATCAAATTGTAAGACTGGACCTACAGCTGCTGTAGCCTGGTGCTTTCCCAGTAATGTCAATAGATAAAATTGAATAGATAAAATTGAATAGATAAAATTGAATAGATAATTGCAAATAATCTTGTCATTGCTCATGTTGTCTCTCTTTTACCTACCTCCAACTCTCCACTTCTAACAATGTCTACATTTTCAGCTGCCTCACAATATTGTCACCTCATACTAATAATTTTTTATAAAATCTGATCCTCTTTTATTCTCAGAAACCTCCTGTTGGTATTTTAATTTTCTTGAAAACTCATACCACATGAAAACACCTGAATGAAACAGAAAGTTCCATCTTAATAGGTAGGTGACAGACCATTGGAACAGATGGCCCGGAGAGTTTCTGAAGTCTCCTTCTCTGTAATACTCAAAAGCCATCTGAACACAACCTGTGCAATCTGCTCTAGAGAACCTGATATATTGGGGGCCTGAACATGTGATCTTCAGAGGTGCCCTCCAATGCAAACATCCTGTGATTCTGCGAAAAGATATTAAAAAAAAAAAAAAAAGAAAAGTAAGATGCAGAAAGATTGTGGTGCATTAATTCCTGGAAGACCTGGAGAATCAGTACAAAGAAAGGCTGAAGGCTTCTTCTCAGAGAGAGTTAACTGCATGTTCCCATTAGATAGAGGAACCTCTGTAGTCAGGAAGTACCTATGGAAAAAGTAATGACTGATGCATCCGTAAATGAGAAAAGAAGTTACAAACTCTGCAGAAAAGAAATCCTATTAAACAGCAAGCCATATGAGAATGAATAGAACCAACTACTAGATTATAATGCTTTGTAAATTATCTGGCATTGAGTAATGATAGAAGAGAGATAGATGGATAGAAGAGAGATTCTTGACATTCAGCACATTCACCTTACAACTTTATGTTAATGAAAACTTTAATTAGAATTACACCAAAGATTAATATGGCCGAAATTTCATTTGACACGTACTTTCACTTTTTGGAAAGTGACCTACTAACAACTGCTGTCTATGTAAGATTTTCTAAACAGCTGCTAAATGTTCTGCCAACAGTTAAATGTAATACCTCAATTAGAGAGGATATCATAGAATGACGATATTACAAAATCAACTTTAATGTTTTAAATCCAAAACATTCACGTGCGCATTGCTAATCAGTACCAATTTGATGTCAAAAATTAAATTGTTCTCTCATAGATGAATTGAAAAATTTGAAAAGGTCTCATTCTTGGTCATTTGGAAGATGAAGAGTATTTACTAAAGGAAAAATAAAGGAAAAAGCAAAAACAAAATGGAAAGCAAAATATCTTTGTTTATATTTCAGTACCTTGCCAATGAAAACCTGATTACTTTTCAGTAAAAATAGCAAGTAGGAAGCGTTGGGTAATTCTGAAGGTTTTTAACACCCATGATTTAAGGTACTTTATGGTAAATTTTAGTTGATTAATACAGATGAAAACTGGACTGAAAATCTGGAATTTAAACTCAGTGTATTTTTGCCCAAATGTAAGGGTTTTTTTTTTTTAATCAGATGACCACTCTTCAGGTGTAACAATGTGCTTTTTTTCTCATTTCATAAGATTTGGTGAATGCTGTGCTTTTGGCAGAGCCTCAAAACCACCACAATTTATTTTCTTTCCCCTGCCCTCCTCCCCCCAAATTATGCTAGACTCTGCCTTTTCTTTTGATATAAGATAAACTTACTCATCATGTAATCCCATTATTATCTTTCCCATTTAGTCTATCTCACAACTGGACAATATTAGCAGAAAATCTCAAATTTTTTCCTCTCTTGGGAAAGTTTTTTGCTGCTTTAGTGAAGATAAACCCTGCTTCTGGTCAAATATTCACTTTTACATTTTTGAGGAAAGAAACAAAGAGCAATTTTTGATCACAGAGAAGAATAGTTTTGTTTCTTGTAGTTGCACAAATAGATGCAAGCCACATAATTTGACTTCAAGCTTTTAATGTATCCAGTGTTTCTATATTTGATTGTCTCATTGTCCCACAGCAATTATAAAGTAAACTAAAGGAGCTCTCCCTTCAAATCAATTCTCTGGTCATTTAGATATTATCTTTTAGTCTACCACTGCAGAGTAGAGCAAGACAAGGAATCTGACTTCTCATTTCTTGTTTTTAATAAGAATTCATCAATTCCTTCATTTCATATCAAGGATTTTCTCTAGAAATCTAAGATTTTTCATTTAAAGATTTTGCTCACTCTGTCTTGAGATGTAACAGAATTTCTTTTCTTGGATAATGATAATATTTATTGGTAAGGTGTTTTGGTTTTTTGTGGTTTTGCTTTTTTTTTTTTTTAAAGTTTATTTGTGGTGGCACAAAGCAAAGCAAGGGTTTTATCTCATTGTTTTCCTTAATTTCCTTTCTGCATGCTGTCAAAGAGCAGTGTATGTGGCAGTTTTATATGTCAGTAATAGTATACAAAATGCTCCAACAGATGCAAGACAAGGATTGAGGGATGAGAACCTGTGGAGCTTCCTAGATCTTTTAAATACATAAAGAACTGGATTGTTTTGCACTAACTCCTTACGGTACTGTTCTGCCTTTGCAGAGTTACAGGCACTCACAGTTCTTACTGTTTTAATATTAGCAAATAAGATTTTTTTTTTATATTTTAGTTTTAAGCAACATAGAAAACTAGAAATACTATGAGAAACTGTTGGATGTTATAGTGATTATTATACATTATTCTTCAGAGATAATTTCTCCTGAGATCCTCTAACTTCCCTTGGCAAGAAACATTCTTGTTAAATGCAGTGACTAGAAAAATAATAAAAAACAATTAATTAATTGTACACATAAATGTATGAAACATTGGTTTTTTTATTTCTTTAGTTCATTAATATATGTTCTATATAAATATATACGTGAGTATAAAAATATGCATATATAAACATAGGTCTACCAGAAATATCAACCACATGTAATGAAGATGACTAATACGAGCTTCATTTCATATGGTTTACATTCTCCTAATCAGTCTTAATACATGCTATATAAAACACATTTCATACATGGATAACTGTTGTTTGGAAAATCTATAACTTCTTCAAAATACCAATCAAGAAAATCAATTCTCAGGTAAATTTGTCTCTTATCAAATACTTCAGGTATACACACATTGAAAATTGAAGCATAGCAGCTGAGGTAATAGGAAAATCAGAAGTGAGAGCTGAAGACATGGGGAAAAGAGACTCTAAGCTAAAGAAAGTAAGCGAGTGGTAATCACAGGTAATCACCTTTGCACAGAAAGGGCCTAAGTTGCACATTTTGTATTATTTACATATCCTTGTGCTTTAGGCTAGTTAGTTGAAAATGCCTTTAGAAATATTTCACGTATTTTTCAGTATTAGGATGTGTCTGAATCATTTTCTCTGTGCCTACAGTAAAATTCGGGATGCCAAAATATGGAAGTATTTACAATCCATTGAAATTAGTCATTAGTAAATGCAGGGTAAATGCATGACTATGTGTACAGATTTTTTTCCAGATAACTTATGTACCTGAGGACAAGATTTATGATTATCTGCATACTACAAATGCCCCACTAATACTTTCAATAGTAATAGCAACAAAAAAAATATTGTATTTCAAACCCAGAGAAATAGAACCTTCATCTTTGCTGTCATCTTTTTTTTCTATCAATACATGCTCTAAAACTTAAAATGTACAATGAGCATAAATTTTCTTATTCAGCGTATAGCCACCTATAAAACGAGTGAAGAGAATATTCTAGAAAAAAAAACAACAACAAAACAAAACAGAACAAACAACTTTTACATTATAAACACGACTTCAAAATGGAGGAGTTCTCGGCAGAAACAGGACAAAACTATACCAATATTCCAGAAATAAAACGTAATAGCTCTTGAGGAGATCTACACATCTTATTTTTCTCATTAGAGTGACCTATTCTTCGACCTGTGACTTTGTTTCCTTCTGAAAATAATGACAAGTCTTAACTCATGAAAATAAAATGTCCTTTAAGCCCCAAGGTACTATGTATTTATTTACTATTTGGAACATTTCTGGATTTTTTTCTTTCAAATCTGCTTGAAGGAAACAAAAAGTACTCCTTTCAGCTGAAAAACAGTAAAAAGAATACAGTAATGCATAGTACATACCACCTCATTTTTGCTGAACATTCAGAAAACTAAATTTTAAGAAAATGTGTATTGTATGAAAAGTCTCTTTAGTTCTTCCCGTCGCTGCATTTTTTCAGATTTTTTAGATTAGACTTTTTAAATATAATACTAAAAATTACTCAATATCTCAATCAATGTCTCTCTAAAATGTGTTTAAAGCTCAGTTTTACTTCGTTTACTGGTAGTGGTCTCTAGCTGTTGCATGAAGCAGTCAACAATAGTGCTCGTGAATAAAACAGAAAGCATGAAAGATATTCCTTAGACAAGAAAACTTTTAGGATGTACTAGTCAAAAAAAAAAAAAAAAAAAAAAGAACAACATAACAGTCTGCATTTTGAAGTTTCTTGTATTTTTCAGCTGAATTCACATCCATATTGCACAAACCATATGTATTTAGCCATGCGAGCCATGGCTGTCATGTACCAGTCAGACAACCTACATATTATGTTTATTTTATGACTGCCAGCCTGACCTTTTCATACAGCCTGGTAACAGTCACTTCAAAGGGCTTAAAATGTAGTGGCCACAGTCAAAGATCAAGTTGAATCTACTCACATACCTGTTATCTTCATTCTTCACCCAGTGTTGTTAGAGAACCACTTCACAGTAGGAAGAATTATGGCAATAATGTCTTCTCTAAACACAAAAGAAGCCTTTGCCTTTGTAATACAGTATGGGTTGGTCAGCATGTAAAACAGACATTTTTAGCAATTTTCTAATTGAATTAGAAATCAGTGTTCTGTATTTCATCCAGAATTTCTTGTAGTCTCTTCCAAGACACTAAACACAGCCAATGCATCAAGGATCTGCCCTATTATGCAAGTGGTGTGTGTACATAACTGTGTATCCAATGTAACTGCATGAATATGCAGTTAGTCTGTTTAATTATTTATGGCTATTCCACTGTTGCTCTTTAACAGCTTTACGTGCATGCAATGAGCTCTTCCCAACAAATGCATGGTCAGTTGCCACATTAGAATTCCCAAACATCCAGTAGTTAGATAATCTGGTTTAGAACTGGAAGTACTGGCCAGTTATAGGAAAAAAAACCCCTAATTTTTTGTAGGTAATGTGTCCAAGGATGCAAAACAGTGACAGAAAATTTCTCAGAATAATAAGAAAAGGCTCACACCCTGTTATCATAACTTTATCTGGCCTTACTAATCATTCATGTTCTACTAACAGATACACGCTTACCTATTTCTCTATCTGTAATGTTGGCTTTCAGCATTTCATACAGTACATTGTAACATAGAAGAAAATATGTGAAACATCTTAGAGGCAGAAGTGGAAAAAAAAGATACTAGTTTAGTTGTTATACTAGTTGAAAGGCTCCTATTGCCATCTCACTGAAACCCCTTTTATATATATGGTAGATAAAGAATAATATAGGTACTCTACATAATGTTCATTAGCTATTGCAGAAATGCAGAACCAGTCTTCTGCTGCCACTGCTGTCTCTCTGACACATATAAAATACAGAAGAGAACAAGGAACGTTCTATATTTGGAGGAAAACATTTTATAGTCAGTTTATTCAGTTGATATGATAGTTTGACTACATGGACAAAAGTCAAGGGCTAGAGAACAATATTTGTGCTTGAATCTTTCTTCCAAATATTTTATTTTTCATTCAAACTGGAGATTGAGTACTGCAACACTGAATTGAAAAGTCTATAGCTCATTTCACTTGCAATTGTTGCAAGTCTATAGTTCATTTCAATAAATTAACATAGAGATTTTAAATGTGAGCACAAGGAATCAGAACTTCTCTATTAGGATGAAATCTAGATCTGGAAATGAGCTTTCAGGTACAGCAGACTCAGCATCATGGAGTTTGAAAAAGAGATAAGTTGAGAAGCTTGAAGTAAATTGATCAAAATGGTGAAATGAAGAATCCAGTATTTTAAAAGCTCAATTCTGTGTGTACCTGTGTCTGACCCAGATGATAAGTTTTGTCCTGAACCATCAAATTAATTACATGCAGATTATAGTTAAAATCACACTGGTTTCTAGCTTGTCAGAAATAGCATATCCTGCATCTAAATAAGGTCCTTCCACATAAGAGATTAGGAAAAAAATTGCTTCTATGAAATATCCATCATGATAAAATCTTTAATTTTGCTTGTGCTCAAGTATTATTAGGCTATCAAAAAGTTCTGCAGCAAGTTTTAATAATTTACCTCAGTATCTGAAGAGAAATGTATTCTGTATATTTATGATTTGAACCTTGTAAAAATATGTGAAGAAATGAAAATTAATTGAAAACTGAATATTTGACCCTGATACATATTTTCTTGTAGAGACTACAATGCATAGAGAGTAGGCCATTTTTTCTTTAAAATTGAGTGTTTATCAATTTCTGTGACAAGTGACTGAGAATTCAATAGATTGTATTCCTAAGACTCAGTAAATATTAATGAGAATATTTCACTTACTTAACTAGTTTACTATTGCAAATGGACAAACCATGATGAAATAAGTATATAATCTTAAAATGTTGCATTTTGTTTTCTTGGGTTTTTTTTTTTTTTTCTGTGATGAAGTATTTTGTCTTTGATTTTTTGTGATTTTGAAAACAAATTTATATGAATAAAAAATAGCCACAAATATTGATACTTTATTTCCCCTATTGGCATAGCTAATCCAAATTTATCAACTCAGTTTCATTTAGAAACCTATTTTATCATGTACTTGAGAAAGACCATAGCCCTGACTCCAGAGTGAAGTAAAAAAAAATAAAGAGAGGGAGGGAGGGAGGGAGGGAGAGAGGAAGGAAGGAAGGAAGGAAGGAAGGAAGGAAGGAAGGAAGGAAGGAAGGAAGGAAGGAAGGAAGGAAGGAAGGAAGGAAGGAAGGAAGGAAGGAAGGAAGGAAGGAAGGAAGGAAGGAAGGAAGGAAGGAAGGAAGGAAGGAAGGAAGGAAGGGCTCTGCAATATTCGCCTATATGACATCCGGCAGAAATACTTTTTCCCACGATCATTAGCAGTGCTAATAAACAGCCGTGATAGTTCCAAAATAAACAGGAATTTCCAATAGAAGGTGGTCTGAAACTTATGAATGCAATACAGGGAAAAAAGGAATAGAGAGGGCAAAGGAAAAGGAGAGAGTAACACAAAATATACAAGGTCCTTAGAAACTTGCTGTTCAAAAGAACCTGAACAAAGGGCTAAGAATAATTTAATTCTCTTTTTGTGTGTTAAAAATGATACACCAAAATAAGGAACCAGAAGTCCAAACAATTTACACACCAGACCTACTTTATAGGTTGTTGTGTTGTTATTTTGTTTTTCCTTTTAGGAAAAGTTCTGTCCTAGAGAAATTAAGTAAATACGTAAATTTTTTCCTCAGCTTTTAACAATTTCCATTTATTGTTGTAAACTTAAAATGCTTGTTGATTTACCTGGTGGTTTGGACTGCTTCCTATTTATTTACTGGTAGAAAGTAGTGCAAATATCAGATTAACTGATAATCAAGTTGATATTGACTATCCGCAAGGTGCCCAGCAACCCACTCTATCACTCCATTTCCTCACTGAACAGGTGAATTAAAATATGATGTAAAGCTCAGGAGTCAAGATAGGAAAAAAGAGCTCTTTCAGCATTTACAAACAGGCAAACCCAGATTTGAGTAGGAGGAAGAAATTTATTATCAATTCAATCAAATCAGAAACTATAATGAAAAAATAAATTCTTAAAAGAAATTCTGCTCACCTCACCCTTTTCTTTCTCCTAGACTCAATTTTACTAATGAGTTCTTTTTCTCCTTTCTTTGATTGGCACTGAGGGATGGGGAATTTGCTCTAAAAGTGACTAAAAAGACTAAAGGTGTTTAGGCTTGAGAAGAGGAAATATGTGCTTTGGTGCAGTTTTTGGTATATATTTTATACACAGAATATAATGGCATTTCCCTAGCTCTGTGTTACCTATAACTTCCCACATTATATATCTTTAATTTATTGAAAAGGATTAGTTACTCTGAAGCAAAGTGTATAAACTAAAGACCTCTAGTAAAACTTTCATCTTATTTTTTGAGAATTACATTAAAATCTGTATCATGCAATAGGGAAAATACATACTTTTAAAAAGTTGTTAAACTATGTTTCAGAATCTACATATTTGCTATGATTCTATATTTCATAAGAACTTCTCATAAAAAGATTTAAGTTATATTAACTTCGGGGATATAACATAGCACAGTTATTTTGTCTCTTTACTATCAAAATAGTAATATATATATATATATATATATATATATATGCCAGCCCGCTTAAGTGTGGACAAGTTTTCATAACAATTTCCAAACTGATTTTTCCTTCTTTAGAGTACTTCAAGAATATAAAAGCATCATAGAATGGTTCATGTTGGAAGAGACCTTAAAGATAATTTTGTCTAAACCCCCCACCATGAGCTGAGAAAACTGCCACTAGACCAGGTTTCTCATAGCCCAATTTAACCTGGCTTTGAACACTTCCAGGGATGGGACATCCATAGCTTCTTTGAACAACCTGTTCCAGAGTTCACCACCCTCATAGTATGGAATTTCTTTCTAATATTTAATTCAAACTTGTGCTCCTTGTGTTTCAAACCAATGTCCCTTGTTTTATCATTTCTTGCCCTTGTGAAAAATCCCTGTACAGCTCTCCTGTAGACCCCCACTAGGTATCGGAATGCTGCTGAAACATATCCCCATAACCTTCTCTCCTTCAGGATGAACAACACAAACTCTCTCAGCCTGTCTTCATAGTAGAGGTGCTCCAGTCCTCTGATCATCTTCATGGCCTTGGACTCACTTCAGTGAGCCCATGTCATTCTTATGCTAGCATCAGACCTGGATGCAGTTTTCCAGGTGGGGTTTCACCAGAGCAGAATAAAGAGGGAGAATCTCTTCTCTCGACCTGCTGGAGATGCTGTTTTTAAACACATCTCAAAATGTTGTTGGATTTCTGGGCTGCAAGCACACTTTGTCAAGCCATATTGAGCTTTTAGTGTGCCAACACAAAGACCTTCTTCCCAGGGTTGCTCTCAATTCATTCTCCACCCAGCCTACATTTCTGCTGGGAATTGCCCTGACCCAGGTGCAGGATGTTACACTTGGGCTTTTTAAAATTCATGAGGTTTGCATGGCACCACCTCTTGAGCCTGTTAAGGTCCCTCTGGAAAGCATCCCTTTCCTCCAGCATGTCAGCTGCACCGCACAGTTTGCTGATGGTGTACATATCACACTAGTTGCTTTCAGGTTTTTTTTTTTCTGCTACCTTATTAGGAAAATAATTAATCACTAAGCTTGGGCCTGAAGAAAAGGTATTCTTTGCATTTCTTTCCTATATAAAGTTCTGTTTGTCTTAATGTAAAACAAGGCAAAAAATGAGGCTGGTTTCTTTTATTTTATGGTGAGAAAGTTATTTTATGGTTTGTTTCAAAAGGCAATGATGGAGTGATGTGATTAAATATATTCTAAGTTAATATTTTAACTTTTAGCTGTGCCTTTGAAAAATAAAATGTACTCTGAAAAGAGATAGAGTTGTTCAGACAATTCAGTGCAAGTTTCTGGTAACACTTCCTAGGTTATTCAAAATAATACAGTTTATCTGAAGCTATTCACAAAGTAATCAACAAGCACAATGTTGAAAATGCCTGAGTTCATAAAAGAAAGGAAGAAAATAACACTCAGCCCACCTCAACTCCTACTACTAAGTTTACTTAGAAAGAGAAAGTAAAAGTTCAGAGTTGTCCAGAGAGGCTCTATTTTAACATTTGCTCTTTTTCTCGTAAATTGCTCATGTTATTTGGAAAAGACAGTAAATTGAGATGCCTGCTAGGAAAATGATCCAGACAACCTTTTCTTATCATGGAGTCAATCTAAGTTGGTCATGATTTTTACTAAATCACTGCACAAATCAATTGGTAGCTGCAGTCATAGAAGCATGCATTGGAAGGGGCTTTTAAAGGTCGTCTAAACAATCTGTCCAGCAAATGAGCACAGATACCTTCAACTAAATCAGGTTATAAGTTTTCAAGAGTGAAAGGGTATTACTGAGCTTTAGGTATAGCTGCCATGAGAAAAGAGAAGATTAAACAGCTTATAGATTTCTTGGTCTCTTAGAACACCTGTCTGGGGTTGGGAGGAATTGCTGCAAGTTAAAGAACAGGAGGTGCACTTTAATACCAATGCACCAACAAATGCCAATGCACCAACAGTGTCACATCAATTGAAACATTCTGTTTTGCATCCATAAGTTGATTCAGTGACAGAAGAGTCAAGAAGTGACCAGTAAGTATGCCTCCCCACTGATACCGTCAGTATATCGAACCCTAACCACTATAGCCACCACTATGCTATAGGCTTACTCTGCAATGATGTCCTTTAGACAAATTTTAAATGTTGAGCACAATTTGATGTGCAATTGAGTAACTATAAGGAAACCAATTTCTTTAACTTTAGTCTATAAATAAAGAAGTACGTCATGGGCCTGAATGCAGTTAGTGAAAAATACAGCACAGGAAAAAAAGAAAAAAATAATTTAAGTTCCTATTTCATCGATTTTATTTTATGATACTTTCAATTTCCATTAGAATATGTTATCTGCTTTTCAAAAACCAAAATATCCTTCTGGTAAATTAACTCCAAAGCTTGTTGTTTGTTTGTTTTCGCATTGAATATTTACATTCAATTTTGGGGGGCTTCTACAGACCATTTATTTGTAACAATATCCACCTTTTACACTACTCCTTGGTGGTGCTTTTATAGTCTGTTTTGTTTGATTTGGGGTGACTCAAATGTATTTCTGTTTCTTAAAAGTGAATGTTTGTGTGCTGGATTTGTTTGAACTAATGTCTCCCCAAAAATGTTAAATTATTAAATTATTGATTATTAAATTATGGTGTATTAAGCAATTTGCACTCATATTTTTTCTCAAATTAACCTCCATGCATTTAATCCAAATGAAAATGAGGATGTATTTGATAGCAGTCAGCCATTAAATCCCAAATTTTATTTCTATATCCCATCTCGATGTGTCATTGATCCTGCCCTTTTGTGGACAAATGTCTGTCACTATTAATATGCTAAATTTTCAATTTTTTTCTGGATTTCTGTCTTGATCAATGACCAGTCTTAGTCTACTATTATATTTTTAATATTACAGTAGAGTTTTCTCTTTCACAAGACCATTTTTATGCTACCATTTTTGTGAAATCCTTCAAATACAGTGCTGCTCCCAGTATATGCTGCTTCACAGTTCCCACACAGATATTAGTCATATCCTGCTAATTACTCTCCTTCACTCAAGTCTCTGACATGCCTACTTTATTAGGGAAATTGATGCCTAGCACTGTAGTTTCCAATTTTATTTTTAGGATGGCAGAATTCATCTAGTTTAGCACTAGTAAGTGTTACTGCAGCCCACTGACTTAATACTGCACACCCCAGACATCTGGCATTTAGGCATCTTATTTGTCTGTTATATTTATTGGTTTGTCTGTGGTTTGGGTGTTGTTTTGTTGTTTTTGTTTTACCTACTGGCATTTGCAGAAACACATTAGATGCCAGTCAAAGGTGCTTTGGTCCTGTCAACTCAAACCAGATGTTTTTCTGTGCCTGACAATTTTTCTCAAGCAGCATTTTTACATGACCTTTTAATTTTGTTATAGCAGTCTGGTTCCATTAGAATTAAGGTGTAACCTTTCCTTTTACAGCAAATCTTCTTTCAATAGAGTTCAAGAGTTTCTGACATACTTGAATCTTTATTCCTTTCATGATTATCTCCTCCATGCATATGATTCAAGATCTCTATACATCCTACATCTCTCATAGTATTTCAAATTACGAAAGTCTCTCATATCCTGAGATAAAACTCCAAAACATCCTTCCTAAGGTGGTAACATATGTACTGTGACTAGTAGCTTTTCTCCTTTACCCCAAGTGCCTGGTATACATAACTCTTAAGGTGAGTTGCCTTCACAATCTGCACAGTCACTCAGTCTTTAGACCTCAGTCTCAATCTATATATTTAAGACTGGAAACTCTATTGCATCTTTAATTTAAGGTCTTGAGATTTTATTGAGAAGCTTCTATGACATTTATGTTTTGGAGATTTCTTTTGGATGTTCTTGTTCATATAGCTTCTCTTTTGAAGAAATTATTTAGTCTGTTCTTCTCTAAATCTACACTGCTCTTATTATTTAAATTAGTAAATGGTAAGAAATATTAATGAGCTTAATAAAAGACAATACAATGCAAAAGGCAAGCTGACCTGAACTCTCTGTAGCTTTAAAACTCAAGGATCTGTTCCTCAACTGCCCATCTGCTGCCCTTCTTCCTTATTCTGATCAATCTCTTTCCCTATGAGACACAGCTGGAAAGAACACTGCCAAGACTGCTCACATGTCCTACAATTCCCATGTGAGTCAATGGCTCTAAAGCCTTCAGAGGACTCTCTGGTACCTTAGTGGTTTTTAGATATTCAGCCAACACACACAGACACATCCTGCTCCCCACACCACCCTTAGATTCCTCCTAGTTTTCTTTTGTGGGAGGAGACAGTACCCTTTATCTTTCTCTTATTCCTTCTGCTCTTCCCAAAGTACCACACATGTTGCTTCACAAGCCCTGCTCTCTGCGCTATGTATATAAAGCTAAAACCAAGTTAATGAGTAGTTTTGTACTTCACTCTGGTCTAACCTGGTTACTGCAAATGAATACTTAATACTTATTCTACATATCCCTTTGTCAACCCAAACAACATTGCTGCTCCAATAAGGGAATAAGAATTTGCACGTCTCTAATTTCTTTAAGGTGAAAAGCAAAATTTAAAAAGTAAGGAAATGTTCAGTATGTTCAGTTTTCAAAATCTTCATAACTATCTCCAAAAAAAAACCAAAACCAAAAAAACCAAAACCAAACCAAAACAAACACAAACAAACAAACAACAACAACATTAAAAATAAACAAAAACAACAAAAAAACCCCCACCCCAACTAAACCAAAAAACCAACACCAAACAAAAACACCAACCTGTAAGGTTCATCCTCTGACATCCTTTTTTTCTTAAAACCCATTTCTAACATATATCATACGATCTACTTATTTATACTTTTTGAAGATGCATGGGTTTTATACTGCACAACTTTCTACTTTAGACTCATTTCTCTAACCCTATTTTTTAGAAATTATTTCAATGGAAATAGTTGACAACAAATAAAATAATAAAGCATTAAGAAAAATCCCTGTTATAATTTGTTTACAAAGCAGAGGAAATTCTAGTGATAATATATTTCTTTGTTACTAAGGTATTTTTAAAAGAACATTTTACAGCATATATAGGTCAGACCAATTCAACTCTTCAATTCTCATCACACCAGGGGATTCTTCTAGCAATTTCTTTTACTATTTCATTGAAGGAAATTTGATAGCTGAATACTTAAATGAAAATATAATCTTTTTAAATTAAAAAAAAAATATCTGATCTGCTCAGAAGTACTGAAAAATTATTAGTAACTCCTCTGATCTTACTTAATAATTAAGAGTATAGGATGAATTGTCCTATTAAAAGTCACAAAATAATTATCACACCAATTTAATTTTGTTTTCTCTGAAATATGCCAAAATTCAAGGGCTGAACAGAGTGGACAAGAGAAGTGGAGCTGGACAGAACAATTGAAGTCAGCAGGTAACAATCTCTCTGATGTATGTGTATGGTATCTTATGTTACTATGCAATGATATCACCATTTCTGTTGCCCATTACACCATGTCTGTCTTGCTGTACATAAATCTGTAAGACATCCTGTACTTGGAGGCTGATATTTATGAAACCTGAAATATTTCCCTGATGTCCTTCAGGCTAGTGGAGACACTGTGAATATCCATTATTTAAGAGAATGTTTGGATCCAGACTGTTTGGATCCAGAAAATCTTTAGTGCAATCTGTATGGAAGTAAAATAAATTTAAAAAGTTTGTACCTACTTAGAACTGAAACAAAAGAGGAAACAAAAGCAAGAACAAACAAAAGAACCTCCAAAACCAAACCAAGCACAAAAATATCCCAGAACAAACACTCTCTAAGGAGCTTTTCTCAGACTGCATCACGTCAGGTATTTTACACTAGTATTTGTCATGAGTGTGGTCAAGCTAATTATCACCAACGATATTCCAAGAGAGGTAATAACGCATAGTAATTCTGTGACATTCTTAGTCTGGCATCCAGATATCAATATACACTGATACTTATGAATACTTTTTTGACAGACCTGACAGCAATGTGTCTGGCAGCAGGAGTTCTGAGGGCAATATAATTCAAAATAGTTTTTAAATCTTTGCCTTGAACCAAACAGAAACAAAACAAAACAAGTTAGGCTCCATCCTTTAGTTCACTAGATTGGAACAGAGGACAACACTGAAAGAGCACTGATGTGTAGGGGTTGGTCATGAAGTACTGACTCAGAAGTCTCTAAGACAAGTATAAACAGCACCTGCTCCTCAGTAATTTGAGGGAGAAATTTTTTTCTTTCTTATCTATCCAGGAGTGACTTTCTTTTTATACTTCTTCCCCAGGAAAACAAACAAACAAACACAGCCAACACCACCAAATATGGAGATATCTTTTTACCATTTATTACTTCCATCACATGGTTTCCAGTACACGAATTTGTGGGAGTTCTAAAGGAAAAATATCAGCTTGGAATATAATTTGATACATTCAAATCAAAATTCAGAGTCACAATGATGTGCTACTCACAACTTTGTCTTTATCTTCACAACTTCTCTTTACCTGTTATCAACACTATGCATACACTATGCATACAACTGTGGAATACATTCATTATTAAAAGCACACGAAATTGCAAGATGATGTTCAAATCTGTGCTCAATCCCGGTCTCAAGAAACTCCACTGCAAAAATAGTGTTTATGTAAATGACAGCAGAATGAAGCCCTGAAATAGTATCAGTTCTGGCCATATAACTGGAGCAGAAAGGTGAATTCATTTTGAAACCTTTAATGCACAATATGTAATGTATCTTCTCATATCTGATTTAGGAATTGAATGAGGCAAATTAGAATACTATTCCTTCTGCTGTACTTTACATAGTCTACTTATAGACCTACAAGTACATGTGCCATTTGAGCTGATAACGTGCTACCTTGTTATTGATATGCTTTGCTTTTGAATAAATCGTTTTTTCAAAGCTGTGGTATAGCATTTTCTCAATAAAAAATATTTAAGAAAAGAAGAAAGCAAAAGGGTAAGGTGCATCTATAAACAGTTTGCTGGATATGACTTTAAATGGAACCATCAATCAAAATAGGGGTTTTGTAATTTTCTTATTCCTAGCCTGTGTGGGTGAGCGATTTACTGTGTTATTTGTGCGTGAAGCTGGGCAAACCTGATCATACTTTCTTTCCCAAAAAATCATGACAGCACAATATGTTCATAAAAGTATTCTCTGTTCATTCACTAACTTCATTCTTTTATGACTCAGTTTCTACATATATTAACTGAAGAAATTATACTTTTGTGGTAAATATATTTTACTAGTAATAATATTTGCATCTTTTATTTCAAATCTGTCAAAGTAAGTCAGAAAAATATAGCATTATAACTTTATTTTAATTATAAAATTATGAAAGTTATATTATTAATTATAAAATTGAAAAGACCATTATCAAGAATTTAGGTTTGCACAATTTTGTTATATACTTGAAAAGAAAAAAAAATAATTAATGCAATATGTACTATTTGGACAGAAGAATATTTTTGCCTAATCAGTTAGAACTTATTATTCATAAGACTTTTAGGCACCTTATGGAAAACTCCACCTCTTATGCAGTAATTATAAATAGACTGAAAGATTTCTACAAAATGTCTACAAAATAAAACATTATTACAGTGCTTAAAAGTACACAACATAAAATAACAGCATCTGTGTTTCTTAAATATTCATGTGTTTTACTGATGAGGATGCCTTGCTTGCAGCTCAAAGAAACACTGACAAATATTATTTCATACTAAGTTAAAATCACACTAAATATTGAAGGAAAACAATGTTTTCCTTTAGTTCCCTTAGTATCCTTCTTAATTTAATTTGAAAACTCATGATAGACAATAATTATAATTTATATTGTTAAAATACCTTAATTAATTATAGTTGATTAATTATAGTTGATTTTCAAATGCATGTTATGTTCTCTTAAATATTGAACTTTAACAGATTGCACATTTTATACTCTGAGATACATTATTATTGCAGCACAAAAGTATGGTGTTTGTTCTATGGGGTAATAGAGACATTCTCTTAAAGTACAGCAAATCATATTCTAAGCTCATCACAAATGGTCCAGCATTGTTTTACACACTGTTAAATGTCTGCTAACTTTTAAGAAACATTTATGTGACCATATGAAGGCAACTCTACATGAAGTGAATATCTGTAAAAAGATTGCAATTTTGTATGATTTTTTTAACTTATTTTTACAATGATTATAACGATTGAAATACTATATTAGCAGGGGGGTAAATTAGATAAATAAAAAGAGTAACACACACTTATCTTCATTACCTCTGATTTTATAAATATAAACTGAGAAATGCTCAAGGAGTTTATTTTTCTTATGAAGGACCTATTTTTTTATTATTTCTAGGTATACATTTAATTTTTGCGTCATTGAATCTTATAGAAGTTCAACATTAAGTTACAGGACTATTTCTTTTTACTCTCAATATTTTTAAAGTTCTGCAATATATATATGAAAAGATTATGGAATTTAAATAAACAAACCATGTAATCTCTAGCAACTACCAAATAGATATTTTTTAAATATATTTTTTTTTTACTTGATACTCATCTATGGAAGCAAGTGTCTGTATAAATATATTTGTGTGGGTTCACTGATGAAATTTGAACTGTATGGCCTGAACCTTGCCAATAATAAATGGAAATCTTAATACCACCTCTTTTTTATTTTAACATGTACTGATTTTGCCATCCTTGGTAAAAATAGGAGTCACAGGTACTAAAAAAGTAAACAGGAGAACAATATTTTAATAATGTGTGGAAAAATTGCAACCTGAAACTTCTGCAAAATATTTTTTAAAGTGACAATAATGGACATATTTAGGTAAAGTTGAAATAAGTATGTATGGAAAAATATTATTATCTTAAGAGATGACAGAAATAGTTATTTTTTTATAATTATTCATTAAAAGTATCATCTCACTCATTCCATTATTTGAAAGTAAAGAAACATTAAGAAATACCATTAAGATTTGGGACTGCTGTACCTCAAGATATACCTCATGGAAGCAGGATTCACCAAAGGTTGACAGGGTTTAAAACCATTAAACTGCCATTGCCATAATGACAGAGAAAATGAAAACTCAAATGACTGTATAGTAGAACAAAATATGTCTATTGTAGACTTTACTTCTGCTGTATTTTGAAATACATCAGCCTCTTGAGGAAGCCAGTTATAGTCTCTGACAGCCACCCTTTTCATTTTTTCTTCATAGTAATGTGCTAGCTGCTTTGTAATTAATAGCCTGAAATGGGCTAAGTTTTGGCAGGACTTTTTTTGGCAGACAGTTTTTGTTTTGGCAGGATTCTAAATAGTAATGTAATCATACAATAGCTTTTTTATCCCTTTTGATTAGGCTAAAAGAAGGTAAGGCCTAACACACTTCATACTAGATTTTAAAAGGTTGAATATTATTGATAAAATTGGTCAGAGTTGAATAAGAAGTTCATAAAAATCTATTTGTTTGGTTTTCCACAACTAAAATAATAATTTGAAATATACTTTTAAATATCAAAATAGAATACTATAGAGTAATACTAAATTAAAAAGTACATGTTATTAATTTTCTTGTGAATTTCCATCTAAAAAATAAATGGAAATTACAGATTTCTACAAGGTATTTAATTTTCATATTTTGGCATACTATGACAGAAGGACTTCTGACCTGTAAAATTTTTATTAGGATTGTTGTTTTGGTTTTCTGAGGTCATCAAATGGCAATTACAATTTTATATTTGGTCTGGTATGTATCAGGAAGGTGAGGAAATAAGGTTTTCAAAATTAATGTCTTTTAGAATAACAGAATAACTCTAAAAGAAAGTAGCTATTAAGATATTTAAAGAACACAATTACATCATGAATGTGTTAAAATAGAGTATAATCTATTCATTCTCGAAAAGAGTGAATAAAATGTGATGGTATTCTAAAATAATTAAACTAATCTGGGCTTCTGTAGTTTTTGACAAACAATGCATATCCAAAAGCACTGTTGTCCTATGAAAGAAAGCAAAGATCACAACAGGTATTTGATCCTAATTTAGCTGAACAGCAAGACAATTTTAAAAAAAGAATTACAGATTCTGAAGAATTGTGAGCTGAACAACAACCAGATACATTCCTGGAAGGAGTCTAGATTCTTTACAATAAGAAAAGAAAGCTAAGCCAAGATACAATAATATCAGTAATAAGTCTCTGATAAAAATACCTCAGAATTGTTTTTTCCATGTTTAGTTTTTCGCCACCATGAATATGCAACACTGAACCACTTGTAGATTTTTATATATATATATATATATATATATATATATATAATGGAGTAAGTATAAATATCAATGTATTTATGGTGTTTTCAAGTTGAACACAGGATGTCCAGTATGATCACTGTATAGGTTTGGCATTAATTACACTGCGTACACATCAGTGTAATATGTCAGGAAGTCAAAGTGCTATCATGATGCTTAAGATAATTTCTATTCTATGCTATTCTATTCTATTTTATTCTATTCTATTCTGTTCCGTTCCGTTCCGTTCTGTTCTATAAAATCAAAGAATAGCTGAGGTTGAAGGAACATCTGGGGATTATCTGATCCAATCTCCTTGCACAAAGCCATGTCAGCTATAGCAGGTGGCCCTTCTCAAAAGTGTGTGACAGCTGTAAAGTTGCGCCTGTAGAACTCCAGCCTGCATTCTACACATCTACCAATACCATCCTCATAGCAGATCAGGAGTACATATGCAGGTCAAAGGAAAAAATAATAATCCCATCAACTCTAAAGAAAATGTAGTACCATTCTACTTTCTGTTCCTCAAGAAAAAATTGAGTTGCAAATATGGTTTAAAATACCCTGGGAGTTCCCAGGTTAAGTACCTATGCAGCTCATTCATGGACTTAAAATTCTCAATCAGGGTTTTGCTTCCTGATGACTTTGCTTTACCATCAATGACTGTGTTTCATCAGTGCAGTTGAGAGTGCCATTAAGGACAGGAGGAGAATATCATGTTCCTTCTAAATTATCCGTGGACTTAATTTAAAATTGCTCATTGCCGCTCTTTAACTCTACTTACTGCATATAATGCTACATGATGAAACCACAGTAAAAGTAATACAAGTGTTGGTGGGAAAACAAAAATATTTTATCACCATAAGAGAATTAATTAAATTTTTTATATATCAGTATTTTAAATGACTCTTGATCTCTTCACCTTAGGAAACCACTATAAATATAATGCATAATTATTCACTGTAATCAATTTCTGTGTGTTTTATGAAATGCACATTAGATTTTCCTAGCTTTTGTATGCTAAAGTTCCTCTCTCAGCCAATCACAGTTACTGCAGTTGCTGTTTTCTGTAAAAGCAACTGTGCCATGCTATTCTCCTCGACTGTTATCTTTCTAGGAAAAGTCACCAACCCTGCTTGAACAGTATGTCATAGGCTTATGAGAACTGATGCTGGGAAAACTGATACTTCATATACAACAGGATATTTTAACATAAGTATTTGTTATTTCATGAAACATGAAAAGTAAGAATGTCTTGTGGCAGACACATCATCTGCTCACAATTCAAATGATCACATAAGTCTCAGAACAGCTGAGATGAAACAAATTATATTTGCACACATTTAAATATACGACAAATTTCCTGAATGCCTCTGTCTGGTAAAAAAAATTGTACCACTGTTGCATATGCATTTCAAACCGTATAGAATCAACCGCCAAGTAAAGCTGACTTATGGGCAAAGTTTGAACAAACATTTTAATATTCAGTCATGATATTCCAATATTTTCACACAGCTAATATATTATCAAAATGAACTTCCATGTTTCTCTTATTGCCTGTTGTTATGATCACACGACATTTTTGCAACATCAACTGCTTCTGTGTAAAAATGACATTATGAGTGTGCTGAACTGTTTCGCCCTCTTTTAACATAATTTATTATGTGTACACCATCAACACCCCATGCAAATATTAAGTACTGAATAAATCATCTTTGTTCCAGCTTGGGAAACCCTGAAATAATCCTAATTAAAAAAAAAAATAGAAGACATTATTTCTCAGGGACATTAAATTGCTCATCTTTAATAACTCTTGGAAGAGGAAGAGGTAAGAAGTACATCAGTCTCTGTGAATCATGATGCACTGACATTCCAGCAGCCTTTAAATACAAGAAAATCTTTCTTTCAGCAGATTATATGAGATGAAAAAAAAATCACTGATCTCAGTGTTCTTCCACAATTATATCATTTGAATTATTTACTAAGCTAACTAATGCCATTGCTTATGCCTATATTCTCAGCGGATGCTCAGAATGCAGTTTGCCTCCAAGTCATTACATGAAAGCCATGTTCACAGTGGTAAAGTGTTTGGTGCACATAACACAGTAAAATCCTAAATGCATAATGATACTACTAAACATGAACATGGGCATTTGTGTATTTATCTGTATTCTACATTATTGAAATCACATCCCATGGTTGTGATTAAATTTGACAAGTTTCCTTAAGGTCAATATATAAGCCAGCTGATTATGAATAATACATAAGACATTAAAACTCCTAGTTCTGACTAAAAATGGAGAATGGAAAAGTACCTGATGAGTACCTCTGTCAAGCCTCCTTTTAAAAACAGACCAGTTCAGGGGAAACCCCATATATAATCACTGTCAAAGAGTTTTATTTTATCGCTATTAACATTATGAAGTACTTATAATACATATTCATCAAATCACTGTAAGTTCAAGAACAGCTTACAATTCCTAGATAACTGACTTCATAATGAGAAAGAAACAGCTTTACCATCATTTTCTCTCTAGAAGACAAGATATTTTTTCTTTTCTTGGCAGCATATTTGCAAGATGCTGTCATTGTGGGTGCTGTAGGGAGGTCTCTGTGGAAAGTCTGTCTAATTCAAGCCGCAGCTGATTCCATCTGGGTCCAGTAAACCCACCAAGGACACAACTGAGCCCATCAATCACATGGCGCCCTTTCAAAAATATGTGTAAAAAGGTTAAAAACGGCCAGATATAGAAAGAACAAAAAGAGTGAGAGAGACCAGAGGGAATACCAAAATCAAAGAAGGAAGGGGAAGAACACCATGCTGGAGAAGATCTCCATGTTGCAACCCATGGATGACTTGCACTGTCTGTACCCAAGCTGCAGTTGGGTATTTCTGAGGGAACTGCAGAATATACAGCTGGGCCACACTGGAGCAGAGGAAGTGTGAGGAGAAAAGAAAGGAAGAAAGGAACTACAGTGTACAGACTTTAAATCCCACCTGCTGTATCCCCCTGAACCACTTGGTGAGGACAATGATATTTTGGAGTGCAGGATTAATGATCAGTTTCAGATAAGGGGAGGCAAAGGGATATTTTTATTTATATTTATATTTATAAGTTTTTTCTCTGTTTCCCATCAGGCAAATGAGTAATTATGTATTTATTTTGATTGGCAATATTTTAAGATAATTTTCCCGAAGATGAGTTTGTTCTGCTAACAGCTGTCTCCTTGTCTGGTGAGACAGCCAGCTAGAGAAGGTGGCCCATTGGACCAGCTGTTTGCAAACAGAGAAGCACTGGTGTGTGATGTAGTGGTCAGAGGCTGTACTTCACACAGCAGTCATGAAATGAGAGTCTTTAATCCTGGGAAAGTAACGAGGGGGTGAGCAGAAATTCATCTGGACTTCCAGAGGGAAGACTGACTTATTTAGGGGGCTAAAACAAGTCTGTTGGGAGGCAGTCCTGAAGGGCAAAGTCCAGGAAATCTCAACACTCTTTAAGAAGAACCAGAAAGAGATGTGGTAAGCTGTCATTCTGGCCTCAGAGCCAAAGAAGGTTATGGGACAGATCACCTTCAGTGCCACCACGTAATCCTTTTATACGTGCACTTGACTAGTGCATGTATAATTTTATGTCATTTTACTAGTGGATGAGGAAAAGGCTGTGGATGTTGTTTACCCAGACTTCAGTAAAGCTTTTGATACAACTTTCCACAGCATTCTTTTGGGAAAGCTGTTAACCCACTGTTTAGATGGGTGTATTCTTCACTGGAGAAAATCTGGCTGGGCTCAGAGTGGTGCAGTTTCATCCAGTTGGTGTCTCGTCAAACTAGTGTTCCCCAGGGCTCAGGGCTGGGACCAATTCTGTTTAATACCGTTCTTGATTATTTGGGTGAGGAGATCAAGTGCACCCTTCACAAGTTCACAGGTGACACCAAGCTGGGGGAGAATGTTGATCTGCTGGAATATAGGAAGGGTCTTCATATAGTTCTGGACAGGCTGGGTTTACAGGTCAAGGCCAATTGTAGAAGTTTCAACAAAGTAAAATGCAGGGTTTGTACTTCAGTCACAACAACCCCATCCAGAACTGCAGGCTTGTGGAAGTGTTGCTGGAAAGCTGCCCAGGAGAAAAGGACCTGGGGTTGCTGGACAACAGCCAACTGAATGTAAGCCAGCCTTTTTTCCAGATGGCCATTTTTATCCTGGCTTGGATCAGAAATAGTGTGACCAGCAAGACCAGTGAAGGGATAGTCCTCTGCATTTGTCACCAGAGAGGCTACACTTCTCGTTTTGATCTCGTCAGTACAAGAATGCCATTCAGGTACTGGAGGGTGTCCAGAGAAGGGCAATTAATATAGTGAAGAGTCTGGAACATAAGTCCTATGAGGAGTGTGTGAGATAGCTGGAGGGTTTTAGCAAAGAGAGAAAAGAAGGCAGCTCAGTGGAGAGGTTAATGATCTCTAAAACCACCAGAAAAATGATGGAGAGAGTTGGGAGTCAGTCTGCCCAGTCAACCAGCAATATCTACATGGGAAGAAACAGTCTCAAGCTGTACCAAAGGAGGTTCAGGTTAAATATAGGGAAAAATTTCTTCACCGAAAGAGCAGCGAACAGGCTTTGTAGGGAAGTGATGAAGTCACTATACCTGGAAGTGCTCAAAATATGAGTAGGATTCACATTTAGTGCTGTGATTTAGTAGATGTGGTGGTATTCAATCCAAGCTTGGACTCAATGACCTTGAGGGTCTTTACCAACCTCAATGAGTCATCAAAATGTGGGATTTCAGTTGGTTTTCTGTTCAGAAATCTTTCTCTTCCATATTAGAATAAAATTCAAAATTTTTAATTTCATTTATGAACAACAAAGAAATCAAATGAATAAATATTTTTACATTTACAAAAATCACTTAATGAAAAAAATAGCTACATAATCCTTCTGTATATGAAGTACATATATCCTTCTGCCAAGACAATCTTGGTTTTTGTTGTTTTTTTTTTACTCTTTCTGGGTTTTCACCACGTATTCCATGTTTATCTTTAACATATTTCCCAGCTAAAAAGTCATTAAAATGAACATGTTTCAATCAGAATTTTCTTGTGAATAGTAGGGAATTTTATGTCATTTTACAGTTTAATAAGAGAGAAAAAGTGTATGTCACACATATTCAATGCAAAATACTCAAAAACAAAACCACTAAACCAAACAAAAACCCCAGAATTTTTATTCCTTCCAATGTCAATGAGTTTGGAGCTTGTTCATGGACTAGTGGTATTATTTGGGTTTCTCTTTATCAAATATACGTTTATTCATTTTTATTCTCTTTTTGAGCTACTTGATATTAAAATTCCCAGAAAGCATTAACCAAATTACTTTGGAAGACAAACACAACTTTCTTTTCTGAAAACACAAATGTCATTGCCTATGTCTTTTCTTAAAAAGCCCTTTTGCTAAATACCTGTAATATTTCTTGACTGCAAAAAACTTCTGTATTTTTGTTCTGCATTCTAACATGGTGCATTTAATAAGAGACCTTTTTTTCATGTTCTTGGCTCGTGACTTACCCATGAATACATGGTAAGTCATAATTGAATACAATCTATTGTATACAATCCATTCAGTGCTCAGTCTTCTTAGTATCCCTCTTTTTCCCCCTACTCACACACTCATAGAAAGGGTTCTAATGAGAGCACAGGATAGATGCAATAATTAACTCTAAAGAGCAATTTTAATGAATTCAACTTCATGTAAGACATGAAAACTGATTTCAACCTTGGAAATGAATCTCATCTCTAAAAAACATATCTTGTACTGGTTTCAGAAGTATTAAAAGCAAAGTCAATGCTACCAGGGCAGTCAGAATTAAACACAACCCTCAGATAAGTACCAATACCTAAAGTTGAAAAGATCTGAGCTAAAAAGGGCTTCAAACACTAAAAATTGATAATGTCCTCTCAAACAAAGGATAAAAGGGAATTTATGGATCAAAGAAAATAAGTAAATTAAGTCCCATCCCTTTGCTGTTATCACCTCCAAAAAGCCAACCATAACTGAAAAAACAAAAGTAAACTAAAATGGTTCAGATTATCATTAATATAAGAATACCTGATGAAACAAGTAGAATTGTCCTGAGGCATAAAAGTTGTCAAATACACTTTTACAACATTAGTAGATTATGCAGGTGGGCAGTATTAGTTCCAACAATCAGGAGTCCTGGATAGAATATTACCATGCAGGTAGGATGATAAGTCAGAGGAAGCAACAGAAGTTAAAGGGTTTAGCAAATTATCCAGCATCTTTATACTTTTTATGTTAAACTCATCATAGATGCCAGGAAGATGATAACAAACAGAAAGAAAAAAAAAAAGAAATTAAATTTCTTGACAAAATTGCTAATTATTTATATACTTGTCCAAAAGCTTTAGTTGTTATGTCCAAACTGACATATGTGAAAGAAGGTTGCCTACCGTTGAATTATTTTTACTTTAATTTATAAATAATGTAAGATTGTGTAGCATTTTTATTATAGTCACTAATGCAAGAAAATATCTGATTGGTACAACATAGTCTTTCTGCAAATAAAATACCTGAAAAAGCACTATACTTTAAGGTTCCAGTATTTAAGGAAGTAGTGAGGTTAGCAAGGATAATTGATTAAAATTCATCATCAGTTCCTTCCTGCCTGCAAATCTCTCTGTTTCAGAGTTCACATAGTGTATTTATTGACATTGAAAGTAAAGGCTTGAGTTACATTTCATCAAAATAATTAAGCTTATCTCTAACTCTAATATCAGTCATCAAAAAATCCTAATGATACTATTTAAATGCTTTAAATTTTTATATTTATTCAAGGTTTGGTTTATATTGTCATGTAAAACTAAAGTTCTGGAACTCCTTGGTTTCATGAATAAATAGCTAATTAATTTGGGTTATAGACAGAGAATTATCTCCCCCAAAAAGCCAGATCTTAGAATTTAATATTTAATTTTCTCTTAAGAAGAAAAAAAAATAAATTGCTGGAGTGTGAAGCCAAGTCTAATCCAGCAGCAGCTTTGAGTAATCCCTGAACCCTTTGTTTAAACGAAAGTAAAAATTTCAGGGATGGGTGAGAAAATAAAATAAATGAGAACTAACATTCGTCAGCTGAGTTGCAAATGCAAAGTACATTACAAATCTTTTTAATTGGATGTGCAGAAAAGTGATTCAAAAGCTAATGTTGATAATAAATGAATTGTATAGTAGATAGCAATTTCAAGAGAAAAAGCTTTTTAGACCAATAGCTACTGTCCCCATGTTCTTAAATTAAATACAAATATGAACTTGAATTAAGTATTAATTTAGAGTTTGAAATTTCTGAAATATTACTTTTCAGATCAAATATGAATTTATATTTAGTCATATAATTAATTCAAGTGACTGATTAAAATCTCTGCATCCAAATTTTTCTGTGAAACATGAATGATTTTGTGAATATCTTAATGTGTTAGTGATATACTCTCCATTTATACTTTAATTCTCTTGCCATATAATTACACAGATATACATACACACTTAGTTCCAAAATTTCCTATCTTTCAAAATTTATATTTTACTGAAACACAAGGAAACAAGATTTGAATATGTGAGTTACTTTGTTAGCTTGATCCTTTTGAAGTGAGTTTGCCAGAAAAGCTCTCTTTTAAAGGTATAATGATAGGGACCATGAGGGACTAGTGAGCTATACTGTTAAGTACTTTTAGGGTAATTTAAATATATTCACTGAAGTTTCATCTTTGACATGGATGAGAAAGGAGTTGGCTAAAAGCTTTTGATTTTTCTAGGCTTATTTGATTAGAAATACCTTGTGATCAGATGTCAGCACATATATGTGATAAAGCAAGATAAATAGAAATAGAGAAAATAAACAGAAATAATCACCATGTAACCAGAACAATACTAAGCTGAAAGCTGAAAACCAGGTAAGAAACTAAGTCAATAAAGCTGATATGGCTTAATAGTTCTGAAGACCCATCCTTGTGATTTTGGTTGTTATGACCTGAATTTTCTATCTATATTTTCATCCTAATGGATAGCTAGCTTTAACCTGAGCAAATCATGTGTGATCCTCAGTTCATAACAGTGATTTTAAAATGAACACTATTTCTGTAGCTCAAAGTCATTCTGATAAAATGATGTGATATAGAAACCTTGTGTCATTTTAAACGCTTAATAACCTGAGCGACACAGCTAGACTAAAAAACAAAATCAAGTACAAAATCCAAAACCAAACAAGCCCAAAAAATCAAAACAGAAAATCGATCCAGAGATCAAGATTTCCATATTTTTTTGAAATACATTTCTGAGAAATATAAATACATTAAGCTATTAGGCTTTTCCTGAAAATACAAATGTTATACTGCATAGGGGATGTAAAATATTAATTCAAGTGGAAAACAAAGAAACTAGCCAGTTCTGAAACTGTAGTAGGAAAAATAAAATTTGAGAGGAGGTGAATGAAGATATTCCTTCTGAATATCACAAAACATATTTTATCTAGAAGAGTCTGCAAGTGCTTTCTATTATATCCATCTTCATATTGAATAGTTAGTCTAATACTATTGTCCTGAATGTTAGGGTTAGAAAAGATGTTTAAGATCTTTGAGTCCAGCCATTAATTCAGCACTGCCAAGTCTGCTACTAAACAATCTACATGAGTGCCCATATCTACACATATTTTAAGTACCTCCTTTATATTATTTCCTCCTTTTCTTAGGACAAGATTGTTTTGTCTCTCATGTAATATGCAGCCAGGTCATGCAAATTTGTACTTTGCCACAAATCTTCACAAATGGCCAAGGAGAAAAGCTAGGGTGCAAAGTACTGATGTACAATAGTAAATACTTATTCATGCACCACAGGTACTGAGGCATCCTGAATATGATTTTATATAAGGTTTGAATAACCTTTGAAGGTTCACAGACAGTGTGATTTGATTAATCAATAACACCACAATACCCATTACAAGTTATAGGAAAAGTCTGAAAGTAACTACATTTCAGAATTCTCGCCACTTATCTAGTCATCCAGATGTCCAAGGAGATGGACTTTCCATAGTTACTTATCTATGATACCAGAAAACATTGAGCCCTTCACCAAAGATATTTGAGAGGGACAGGGATGCTGGTGTTATCTTGGCTGTCCAAGGGTGTCATTATCCTTCAAAGAGATCTCTAAGCTTCCAAGAAGGAAGGTTCTTATTTCATGGACTAAGCTGTTTTTTAATATTTTTTTTTAAGCATGGACAATATCTAAGCCTTCTAATACGTCAGTCTTCAGTAAATTCCACTAGATCATTACCTTACATTTCACTGTAGTAGATTTTCATAATATAAAGAGTGATTATTATAATGGCTAGGGAAGAAATTTTCTTAATTTGCAACAATGGAAGTTTCCGTAATGTTTATAATGCTATAATGTTTATAACTTGAACATTTATTTTGAAGAACGACTACCATTCTTGACTTCTGTCTCAAATGAAACTGCCCAAAACTCTAAGACTTAAGGTAAGACTCTGTCTGCTGCAGTGTCACTACATATGGTTAGACAGCTTTCTGATCAAGAAGCTGAGGAGATGTCTTTTGTTGCTCCTTGATTTACATAAAGAAATGTGCACCTCATTAGTAAAGATCATCTACTTGAAAACAAAACTTGCCAGATCTGGATACAAAATGATGAAAATTATGCCAATGTATATGCATGATCATGCAATGTGCTTGAACTAATCAGTCATAGCTGCATATGAAATGGAACGTGAAATAGCCTGGGCTTTGTTAACAGTATATGGTAAATTATAATAGCATGAATAAAACAGTTTATGCAAATAAACATCTAATGAAAATAATTATAGTTAAAATTACTGCAGTTCTGCAAAGATACATTCATTGGAAAGATGTTTAAGCTGAACCAGAAATGTCTTTCTAGTATGTGTTTCTAGTTAAAGAAATATTTACTTTTACCAAATACAGCAAAATTCTGGGTGTATTTTTCACTAAATGTAGCTCTGCTCAGTGCAAACAAAGGATTCAGAATAAATACTGAGTCTCTTTTTCAACTTCCTCTCAACTATCAAAGAAAGGAATATTGACTTTTACTCTTGGACTATATGGAATACTTCCATTCTATTAGGTGCTTTTGAAAGCTTAGAAAAGTGTAATCTGAATAAGTAAAATCAGTCTCAGAACTGTAAACTCAAATGTCTGTAGACACTTTTAGAAAGTGCTCCTGCATTGGGTGTATTGTGCAAAGTGCATTGAAGCATATCAATGAAATCTGGCACAATAAAAGTTTCATGTAGAAATACCATTTTGCACCCTTATATGAACAGAAGTGTTTAAATCCTGTTTACTTAGGTAGAAATAATGCACATAGAGAATTCTTGCTCTATGGAACATTCATCTTACAAATTTTGAGCCAGCCAGAGCTGGAGACAAAAAAGTACAGTCCCATGTAAGTATCAAATCCAACTTATTGGTAGCAGTTTTCACATCTCTGAAGTGTCTTTCATAGTAAAACACTTCTCAGTACCTGTAAGATTATCAAAGATAAGAAAATGTATTTGCATATATCACCAGTCAAATTTAGGTCAATATAATTACTGAAAATGGCATATTTCTAAATTATCTAAGGATCACTCATGCCACGTTGGTGTCCTATCTGTTAGCAGTTTTGAGGGTAATAGGAACTTTTTGTTGTGAGTTTCTATACTTTATAATGTTTTGGTGCTGGTTTAGGTGCTATAGACTGTTGTGTGATAATTTTGCAATCATAATGCCTGTAATTTGCTTACACAGCATCAGGTATGCTGGCTTCAGAATGGGCTCACCTTTCTCTACAAGGAAGGAGAATCTTTGCTCAGAAACTAGGAGGGGTTATTGGCAGAGATTAAAACTATATGTGATGGGGAAAGGGGAAAATCTCAGTCTTATCCCTGCCAAGTTCTGGGATGATACATAAAGGTCAGAGGGACAGGGTGCAGAAGAGACCTCTGTTGACTATGAGATATACTAGCAAGCCTGGAATACACTTGCAGTCTTACAGAGGTGAGCCAAAGCCCCTGAGGTAACAGAGCCCAACACAGTTTGACTGTAAAAAGTGCCAGCAAAACTTCAACTCCAGACATAAGAAGAGTAGACTTCAGGTTGCTCAGGGAACTAATGAGTAAAGTCCCCTAGAAAAATCTTCTGCAGTGCATTAGTGCTGGTTGCTTTTTAAACATCAGCTTCTAAGGCACATAAGCAGGTAATTCCAGAATGTTAGAAGTAAGCAGATGAGGAGGAAGGCCAGCATGGTTGAACAGGGATATTCACTTTGAAATAAGGAAAAAAAGGAAGGTATATGACAAGGTCTGGTGGCATGGGAAAAATATTGAGGGAGACTGCAAAAATAGGTGAAGAAGGAGTTTTTACAGGGGCATAGAGTGATAGAACAAGGGTGAATGGCTTCAAAATGAAAGAAAGTAGGTTTAGATCAGATATTGGGAAGAAATTCTTTCCTGTGGGAGTAGTGAGGCACTGAAAAAGATTGCCCAGAGAAGTTGTAGATGTCCCCTCTTTGGAAGTACTCAAGGCCAGGGTGGATGGAGCTGGGAATACCCTGGTCTAGTTAAACTGGAAACTGTTTGTGATCACTACAGGGGATTTGGAACTAGATGATCTTTAAGGTTCCTTCCAGCCCAAGCATGCTTATTATTCTATGATTCTGTAAATTTTCACTTTAGCCAAAATTTTTCTTTGTTCTAGCAGTATTAGTTTTTAAAATTTTATAGTAAATTCCATAATGCTAATGTTGTTAGGATTTTTACTTTTTTAAAATCAGAGTCTGAAACTTTTTGTATTTTAGGAAGTAGTAACAAAAACCAGGTCACTCAAAAGATATGCCACTTAAAGTATGATAACAGAACTATTTGAACAAAAGTGGTTTTTTTGTTTGTTTGTTGGAGAGGGGGTTGGTTTGTTTGGGGGGTTTTGGGGGGTTTTTTGTTTGTTTTCAGGCTTTCCCCCCCTTTTTTCTTGTGGAGATGACATGCTTCTTTTTCCTTTTCCTTAAAATTTAGTCAAAGCACTACATTAGCTTGAGGTCAATATTCTTTGTTTAATACTTGTTACAAATGTGACATTTGTGAAGTTTGTCTAAGAGATCTAGAAGGTCTACTGCATTAAACAACTGTTAATGTACAATTTCAATCTTTATGTATTGTTCATTACAGATTAAATCTTTACATAAAATCATAGCCAAATAACTTTTCTATTGAGCTACAATTTGTGTTCATAAGTATAATACCTTGATGGTAGACGTACTCGTCTGTGAACAGCAATCAACTAGAATCTGCACTAGCTCTGTGACTGCTCATATAAAATTTTTAATGTGAAGAAGCATCCTAGTCACAGTGAAGGACCACAGCAGAACCATACATTTAGTTTAACATTGACCTCTACAATGTCTGACAATCTGCTGCATCAAAACAATGCATGATATCAGACTTCAAGTCTTCCAATTTTTATGTGTCATATCTGGTTCCCTCCTCAAGGCCTTACCAAGACCCTTCTTTTCATTTAAGCCTATTTCCTCTTTTCACATGAGAAATATGGTTCAGTGTGTGAACTTCTGTGCCAATAGTATTTTTATTACTTTACTCTAGACCAGCTGTGTTGACTTTGGCCTGACAGAAAAAGTAGTTTTGCAAGGGTCACATGACCTCTCTTTTCAAAAGAGCGCACCATCCCCCTTTTCTCTCGAAAGTCAAAATTAGCATAATCTCGTTAATGTATCTGAAAAATTACCAAGTACACAGTATTTAATGTCAACAACAGTAAAACTACCACTCTACAATGATTACTGTTTTTCTTTCCTCACAGTTATGACTGTCACTCTGTGCATGAGCTTTTGCTTCATTTAGCCTTCCAAATGGATAAAAAAAATTGGTCTGGCATTTGCAGTTAAAGGTAATAATCATCCCTCTGGAAAGCTGAGGCAGTTTGTAGAATGAAATGTCTTGGGCTTGTTAATTCTAACAAGAGAAAATTAGTCATAATACTTTCCATACTTTTAGATCCTGAATAAAGCCTTAGATTTAATATTATTCTTATTTGGAAACTTGTAAAGTTGACAGTTTCCTGGACTGTTCAGAAAAGAAATTTTTATCATAAGAATTGATAATCACACTAACTGCAGCATTTTAGAGCAAGTTTAAATCTATTGCCTGGCTCTTTAGGCCTTATAGAAATTTTACTTCAGATGTTTCATTAGCTGAACTCTAACAGCTCTTCAGGACACTCAGAATTCTAAAACTACATAAGTGATCAGGAATGCATAAAGAAAAGATTCACTGTGATTTGTTTCTCATCAATTAGGATGGTAGAAATGAAAACGATAAAAGTTGCATGTTAATTATTACTGATACATTGCAGGCTTACACTTCCCTCTAAAATACATGCTGAGGCAAATTTTTTTATTTTGTTCTTCTAAATAAGCAATTGCCAACATACTCCTTCTTCTACCTGACAAACTGTATTTTCAATTTTATAGTTCTTTAATCTATTTGCTAGATAAAGTGATTATAAGGGTAAAATTATATAAAAACCCAAATCGCCTTCACCCTTTAAAAAAGTCTTTGAATATTCACTATTGTATGAATGTAACAAGATTTTAATGAGTGAAATGGTTTAAATGGAAGAAAAGTAAGATAGTATGAGATGCTCAAACCTCAGGCTTTAGTGAATGAGAAACTTTAGTGATTGAGGGAGGATTTCCACCATCATAGTTCTCAGTCTAAGAGCACTGCTAATTTATTATATCATTTGGGCTAGTCATCTTAACTGTGACTCAGATACTACTGGTGAACTTGCTTTAATTTTTCTATTTCTTAGATGTAATTTAGTGTATATTGAAGGCAAGTTGAACATGAGGCAGCAGTGCCCTGGCAGCCAGGAGGGTCAACCCTATCCTGGGGTGCATCAGGCACAGCATCACCAGCTGGGCAAGGGAGGGGATTGTCCCACTTTACACTGTGCTTGGGTGGCCTCACCTTGAGTTCTGTGAATAGTAGGAGGGACCTGAATATAAGAAGGATATAAAGATACTAAAGTGTGTCCAGAGAATGGTGCCCAAGATGGTGACAAGGTCTTGACGGCAAAACTTTATAAGGAGATGCTGAGGTCACTTGGTCTGTTCGTCTTGAAGAGAAGGCTGAGGAATGACCTTATCAGAGTCTACACCATCTTCAGTGTATGATTCTGAAGTTAATTGGGTTATCACTTTTTTCCCACTAAACACAGGTACCTTTTTTTAAAGTTTATGACACAAGTCCCTTTAGGACTTGTGTGCCAAAGGGACTTTTGTGTGTGTCATTGCAATAGCTTCATGCAGTTTAAGAATACTGGCAAAACTTCTTGTCTCCTTTTAGAGTTACTGTAAACAAAATTATTATTGTGAAAGTTGTGCATATAGCTGCCACTTTTTCACTACACTGAGTCCAAGGTAAGTTGTCTTCTCTCAGTCCTAAGCAGACAGGTATTCACTAAAATTGCATATTACTCAAACAGGTTTTGTAAATTCAGAAAAGACAACCTAAGAAAAAAGTTTAAAAGGAGATTTCATGTGCTAATATTTGTAGATAAGAGCAAGAAATTAGAAATCTTTGGTTATTTGGCTGTAAAGCAACAAGATTTATTAATAAGAACTCTTTCCTGTGTAGTGCCATTCAAATAGGAGAATTCCAACACCAATATCCAGATTAACTGTCAAGCAGGAGGTAACATTACAGGCATTCTATTACGCTTGATCACGCAATTGATGATAAGTGGTGGTAAAGAGGTGGAAGGTGCACGAATTTTTCCTCAAATCAGTTCATACTTTATGCACAGTAAGAACAAGACTCCCTCTGCCTCCTAGTTTTATTCCATGCTGTTTGTCTTGCCACAAATACTCTGTCTTTTGCTATATCCCACTATTTCTAAAAAATCTTTCTTTTCAAACCTGTCTTATTTTTGGGGTTCTCCCTGCTCCAAGAAGCAAGGTGTGATATAGAAAATTCATCTAAAGAGAAAAGCTTAATGTTCATATGGAACCAAAGTATTTCATAATTTTAATATCAAGATCGAGCATATGTTGATTTCTTCTTTATTAGTTATGTTAATGTCATTGTTCTATTTTTGGAACTCTGTAATACTGTGTACATGCATAGGTGCTACATAGTAAGAAAAAAATAAAGATTTCTGGAAAAAATCTATTGACAATGAAAAAACATCAGGTTTTCAAACAAGATTCACCTTGTACTGTTTTGAGCAGAAAAAAAAAGAGGAGTTTAGTAATATTTTATGCTTTAGAACTTTTGCAATTTTTCTAAGTCATTATAAATAACCATGAGCTTCTCATCTTAAACTGGAAGAAATACAACCGAATTCAGATTCTTCAACAAATATTCCAACCAGAAGATAGCTAGAGCTCCATCTTTTTAAAACAAGCCCCTGTCCCTGCAGGTTATTGATGGATTTGCTTTACCTATGAAGGGGAAAAGAGAAGCATACCTTTATAGGGCTCATCCCAGGAATGAAAGGTACAGCTTTAAAATTGCAGAGTAGATTTTCACAGTTATATAAGTATACTTCTTATATGTTAAAACCATGACATTATATAATATACTTCTCTCATTGAAGAAATCCTCCTTGGTGAGAAGACAAATTAAAGGACAAATTGGGGTGGAAAGTAGGAGGGATAGCCAGATCGACCATTAAGAATCAGATGAATTCCAGAATTGCTCCTGACCTACATAAATTATTCCACGCTCCTCAAATAAAATAAGATTTCTTTTATCTCTAAACAATTTTTAAATTCTTCAAAACACAAAACTATTCCAACACCGAGGAAAAAAGTGACTGAAGGATATGTGCTTTAACTAATATACTTTCTTATGGCTCAAAAAAACGTAACACCTCAGAGAATTGTTTGGTAATATAATAGGCTGGTTTTGGTTCCTCTAAAGCGCAATCTTTCATGGGACGAAAAAAAACCTTTTTATTGCTTCACTCCAGTGTCTCATATTTCTTTTTCTTATTCATTTGAAAACCCCTTTTTGGGCTATATACAAGTCTCAGGTGAATTGTTTGGCCTTCTGAAAAAGCAGTCTTTCTTCTGATTGAGTTTCATGTGCTTACTCTCTATGAAAATCTTAAAACTCTTTTTCTATTCCATTTAAGCTTATGTAAAAATTTTCAAAATGTTTTCCTATTCAGTCTAAGCTTCATAAAGATATATTTAAAATTTTTTTCCCTTATTTTTATTGCATATTCAACATATTCAGGATCATTCAAGGACCTTCCCACCCTTCTCAGCCTGTGGGCCCAGCACAGCACACAGGACTCAGGGTGAGGCCGCAGCAGGGCTGAATCCAGCAGGATGATCCCAGCCACTGCTGGTGCTGCTGTGTCTGATGCAGCCCGGGATGGGTTTGCCCTCCTGGCTGCCCGGGCACACCCTGCTGACTCACCCTGAGCTGCTGCCGACCAGCACCCCCAGATCCCTTTCTGCAGGGCTGCTCTACACACACTCCTCTCCCAGCTTATGCTTGTGCCTGGTGCTACTCCTAATTCCAGGGACAAAATCTGGCATGTATTGAATTTCATGACACTGATAATTGCCCAATGCTACAGTATATGAAGATCCCTCTGTAAAACCAAGAGGTAGAAGGCACTTTCGGCAGCACCTCTCAGTTTGATATCAAGAATTGACAGTAGTATCAGCACACTTGCTAATCATGCATTTAACTTCTGTGTCCAGATCATGGATAAGCTTGTTGACCAGAACTGATCCTACAATGAATTCCTGAGGAACACCACTGGTGATTGCTCACCAGGCAGATGTAGCCCCACACACTGAAACCCCTGAAGTTCTGATGTTCAGCCAATTTTCATCCAGTACGCTGTGAAACTGATCATCACAATAGCTTGTCCAGAAGGAAACTGTGAAGGACAGTATCAAAAGCAATATTGAAACCAAGAAAAGCTGCAATGAATGCTTTCCTTTTCCCCATTAGATGAGAGATGTTATTGTAGAGGGATATCAAACTATTGAGGCAGGACCTTCCCTTTGTTGAACCCACACTGTGCCTGGAGATTGCATTGCTCTTGAAATGCCTTTCAGTAGTTTCCACCATGAACTCCTCCATCATTTTCCAGGTACTGAGATCAGACTAACAGGTATGCAGTTTTCTGAGTCCTCCTTCACTTCCTAATTGAGTAACACTGGCCAGATTTCATTCAGCGAGGACTTCCCTCAATTCCCGAGACCTTTGATAAATGGTCATGAGGTTCCTACTGTAATATCTACTAGATCCTTCAGTACTCCAGGGTGAATCCCACCAAGTCCTGTGGATTTATGAAATGATATAATTATATACCCTTACAATTTTAGTGTTTGCAAACTGCTTCCAGAATTGTGGCCTTCCAACTCAGAGGAATGGGTAGGTCTAGGTCTATCAGTATTATTAAAGCATGATACAAAGAAGGCACTAAATGCCTCCCCTTTTTTTCATCTATTTTTGTCAGATGACCATGTTCATCTGGTATCTTTCCTTAGACCTTCGCTTGCTATTAAATAATTTAAAAACTGCCTGAATTCATGAGTCGTGGAGTGTAACTGTGTGGAGGTGGATAGTGGTTGCTACTAACTTTCCCCAAAAAGCATCTCCTCTGGAGAAGCCATTCGGGTGGGCACACAGGCAAGGCACTCAAACAAATCCACACACACCACACACACCATGGTTAACTTAGTGAAGAAAGGCAGGAAAGGTCTCCTGTATTAAGTTCCAGAGAGGTTTATTTTGCAGACGCATACTGAAGGGTTTTAGGGACAGAAAGACCAAGACCAAAGCAGTGCCCAGGGTTAAGTATGGGGTCAGGAACCCCATGGTCTGAGGCCCAGGGGTGGTACAAGTGCAGGGCAAAGGGCAGTGACCTATAGGGGACATAAGGATGGGGCATCAGTGATACCACAACTAATGGGGAAACAGGGAAAGGAGAAATCTTGAGAACTAGGGGCATATATGAACAATAGAAATGGGCAAGGCCCATGGGCCAATGGGAAAAGTAAACTGAAACAGATTAACATAATATTGCAGAGCACCATGGGGGAAGCCTTTTTGCTCACCCTAAATTTTGAGGTTTTCCTGAAGCCTATGGTAGATTCTTCCAAGGCATTAGCCTAGAAGTTTCCCTGACAGGCTCAGGGGCCTCCACAGTCGAGTCTCCAGAAATACCCCATACCTTGCAGCCAAGCTCCCCCCAGAACAGACCTCAGTTTCTCTGTGCAGCCCCAGAATGGTGGTGCCTGGCCTGTCCTTGTTGCTTTCTGCCTGCCCACAGAGCCTCACCACGTCCTGCTTCTCCCACTTGCTTCAAGATGCATGCCTGGGGCCATCTGAGACCATCTCTGGCCTTGACATGGGGAGCTGCACCTTCCCTTGTGGCTTGGCAGGAACCCCTGACGCTAAATCCAGCAGATGCCCTCAGTCCCTCTGCTCATTTTGCATGGTTAGCTTGGCTGCAGAAAGGGAGCTGTGTCAGAGGAAGGTGAGGAGCTCTGGGGAGCACAGAGGAAAAGAGCTTTTCTGTGAGGTTTGCTCACAATATTTCAGGTCTTCACTGGAAGAAAAACTGAGATTTACTGAATATAAGTAGTCTGCAAATCATGTAGGCTTCATGGATGATCAAATGCATTTTTTCTGATAGAGGTCGTTAATAAAGTCATGTTTTAATCTATGAAAGCTTTTAGAGCTAGGAAATTAAGACTGATTTCTGCTCAATGGCTAGGAGTACATGCCTGGTATGAGGCATGCCAGTTTAAAGCTGTCATCAATGGAAATAAAGTCTTGCACAAAGCTACTTTGCACAGAAATGAGTGAATGGAACAATTATTTTTGCTATAATATTTCTCATTTTGTATCACTTATCATTCTGTACTACAAAGATTCAGACACATTTAGCTGTCCTTGCCCAAGTTATGGTACAGGATTAAATTGCAAATTTTAGGCTTTATCTTTTCTATTCCTACATTTTGTTTCTCTGAAACAACTTTCCTGTCATTTAATATCCAAGGAAAACCATCTCCATATAAATTAATTCCTTAGAATTCCCTGCTACACATACTACATATGTTTTAGAGATAAAATTAATCTTTTTAGGAAAATATTCCTTTTCTAAATATTCTATGAAAATTTCTCTAAGCATCCTCTGTTTAAAGTGCTTCACGCTTTGCCAGTGTTCCCAGATCCTTAAAAATAATACCATACCATTATATAATACCTGGGTCATGAATATGAAGACAAAATGAGGCAAAATCAAAATCCAATGTTAGCATTTTCACAAATTATTACAAAAAATAATTTATTATAAAAATTACATTTTGTACACATATTTTAGAGTGTATGGGGAGGAGTATTCTTGGGGCCACAGGCTGAAAGCTACTTAGTGAAAAAGACTTGGAGGTGCAGGTGGACAGCCATCTCAGCATGAACCAGCAGTGTGGCCAAAAAGGCAAATGGCATTTTGGCTTGGATCAGGAATATCAGGAAAATCAGTGTGGCCAGTGGGACTAGTGAAGGAATCATCCTCCTTCACCACTTGGCAGTGGTAAATTTGTTACTCAAATCCTGTATCCAGTTCTTGGCCCCACGACTTGGAAAGAACATTGAGGTGCTGTACCATGTATAGAGAAAGGCAATAGAGTTTTTGGAGGGTCTGGAAGTCTTGGGAAGACCAGCCCAGGGAGCTGCGGGTGTTTAGCCTGGAGAACATGGCGGGGGCCTTATGAGTCTCACTACAGCCTCCTGAAGGGAGGATGAATCCAGGTGGGAGTCAGTCATTTCTCACAGGCAATAAGTGACAGGACAGAAGAAGATAGCTTAAATTTCTGCCAGGAAGGGTTTAGATGCACTCCTGGGATTTCTTCTCTAAAAGTCTGGTCGGGCAATAAGTTGCTCAGGGAAGCGTTACAAAGGTGTGTTTGTGTCACTTGGGAATGTGGTTTAGTGGCAACATATCCATGCTACTTTAACAGCTGGACTCAACAATATTGAAGGTAATAATTCCATGATTCTGTGACTCTATGGGATTTCACACAGATTATGAAGTCAACAACAAAGGGAAAATTAGACAACTTTAGTGTATGGACACTGTTTACTGAATTTCAAAAAAGATTTATTATAAAAATTGTCAGTAAAATATTTTGCCTGGGCAGAGTATTTTAATGATTCCTAGGGTGATTAATCTTCTGAGGTAACAGATCTGTCTTGGTCTCAGAAAGCAATCTTTATCCTAAATGTAGACTACAGAATGCCAGTAATGGTTCATGAAGAAATTATTCTGGAACATGTTACACTGTCTTAAGTGCTCTTTCCTGTTGTGCCTTAACACCTGCCTGTGCTGTATATCAATGTTCAGCTATTCAATCAGTCTGTATTGGAATTAGAGTGACTATTTCTGACTCTAGTTATTCATATTTAGTTATCTCATTACTTCCTGTTTCCAGAGCTAAAATACAGAATGGCTTTAAGTGAATATTAAGATATCTGATCCAATCTCTTGGTGTTATTTCAGAAAACTAATAGTATTTTAGTTCTACAATATTTAATTGGTGTTTTTTAAGTGTTCCCATGAGGCTGTAAAAAAATTATCACAAAATATATAACAAAACTTCATAATTTTTCCTGTGTGAAATTATTTTCTGGAGAATAGAACTTGATTAAAGCCCTCCAGGTGTTTGAGAGATACCTGTCAGAAGCTGAATGATCCGTAAAAGTTATTGTCAAAGTTGAATTTCAATCCTTGAGATGAATTAAGGAATATTTTTGGTATATGTTCAAAATTGGATTAAAGGTTCTGATGTCTCCCACTGAAAGTTTTTTAAAGCTAGTTGAGGAAGGAATGAAAAAGTTTAAAACATCACAGGAATCAATCACATTCAGGAATCAATTCCATGCTGCTTGACTATATTGACATGGAAACCTAATGAACTTCTCAGGCATTCTAAAATACATCAATTTCTAATTTCAATTATTTAATCTATAAAGTCTTTTTTCCCCCCAATATTAAAAATTAATTAATAACTGTAGTCATTGAAATTGTAGTTCAGTTTGCTTTACCAGCTGGAAATTTGCAATCAATTAATATGAAATTTCTTGAAGTAAAAGTTCAGTTGCTATGAAAGTTTTTCATAATTGTAAGCAAAAAAGTGTTGGCAAGAAATAAATACTGAAAATTATCTTTAATATTGCACCTTATTAAATAACAGGCAACATACTTTCTGTATGTTAGTGTGTTTCCATAGAATAAATGTAAATAGCAGAAGCAATACTTATCAGGTATCAGGCAAGGGGTGATACCAAATCACTTTCTCTCACTCTTCTGTATCATACTATTTCTACTTTATGATCCTTAGGTTAAAAACTTCTTAATTTATTTGTTCTGTTAGATATTAGCTGCTCATTTTCAGCAAATAAAGTATTACTATAAGATGGTTAACATTAAAATCATTAAACAAACTAAAAAATACCAATGATAAATAATGACATTTTTACATTTTCACAACCAAATCTAGAAAGTCATTCAACTTTTTGAAGGACTTGGAGATAACACATCAAAGTTCCAAATCCATTATCCCTTGAACAAATAAAGAATCCATAAACACTGGTGAAATATTTTTTAAAAACTGTGCTGTATCTCTGGTATCCCAGAGAGGACACAACTGACTCCAAAGTGTTGTGGCCTGGCCAGGCCTATTGAGCCATATTCAGCACTGCCCAGCAGCCTCAGGAGGGTCTCTGAATCTGACAATGAGATGACAACAGGTCCAGCAGCTGCTCCCACCACGGTGACAGACCCTGTGGCTGCTTCACTACCACTGAAACCACTGGAACAGGATCAGCAGGTGCCACTGTCAGGGAAACAGAAAAGTACATGAAAGTCGCCTGGTAAAAAAGCTTCAGCAAAAAACAGCCAAGGAGGACAGGGAGAGCAAAGAGGAGGAACAAGCAGAACTGTCACAAGGGTGATTTTCAGGTACATCATGAAGGCTATCACTGGAACTGGAAGGAGACAGAAGAAGCAACCACAACTCAATCCCTATCTCCAAATCTCCAAGTGAGTTACAGGAGCCAAGAAAATATTTCAGCCGTCATCCATGTGAGCATTTTGCTGTCTGGCTACTCCAGTGCTGGGACAATGGAGACAGTAATGTGGAGTTAGAGGGTAAGGAAGCCAGGCAGCTGGGATCACTTGCTAAGGAACCAGGGAAAAAAAAAAAAAAAAAAAAAAAAAAAAAAAAAAAAAAGAAAAAAAAAAGAAAAAAAAAAAAAGACACAAGTCCTTAGTCGCTGAAGGAATCACTTCTTACATCAGTGAACTTTGTGGAGGAAATTTATTTTTGCTTCACAAGTCTAACAACATGCCAACCCCTTGGCAACAATATTTTGGAAAGGTGATGCACCACCAAAAGTCAGTGATGGAATTTGGCAACTCTGGGAATATGAAGAGAATATTCCTTCCTCCATTGTTGAAGCTGTGGAGAAACTGATATATACACTGACAGATAAACTGACTTGTGAGTTCCAGCAATTGAGAGAGTATGTCCTGCTCCCCACCTGTACAGGCCCATATTTCAACAACTGACAGCAGATGTCCTTCTGCTCAAGATAGAGGATATAGAAGGTAGAAGCCACAGGGTACCCTGCAGCTTTACCCACGGAACCATGGAGAGGATATGAGGAAGTGGGATGAACAACCTACCTTGAATTTATATGCACAGGTGTGGAAATTGCAGGAAAAAATATAGTTTACAAATAGTTTTGGTTTTTTTTCCAGACAATTTGTTGCTCTCTTCTCCAGCAGTAAGTTTTTCAGGCAGAACAGAAAACCTGATCATTCTACTGTCTCTCTGGAGAGGAGTTCTAGTCCATTGCTACAAGATGTTGGGAAGGAACATTGTGATCAGTGTTACAGGGGTCCTGCTTCCAGCCAGGTGGGGGAGAGGCATAACTAGGTTTACTGGACTGTGTGGATTCAATGGCCTGGTGCAGTGGCCCCAGAAGAGCAAAAGGCTTTAGTAGATTCTGGTGCACAGTGTGCTATTATGCCATTAAGCTATGTGGAATACATTTGTATTTCTGGAGTGACAGGGGGATCCAAACAGCTGAGATTACCCTGATTAGAAATGAGTGGCAAAAGCACTCTATTTTGCCTGGACCAGAAATGGCCTGAATGATGTCACACTGCCTCTGAGTGCTGCTGTACCAGACATAGCATTTCAATATTGGTTGGAGTCAAAGGCAGACAAGTGGTGTCACCATTGACATCACTGATGTGTTTTTCTGCCTCTCTGGCAGCAGACTGCAGGCCACAGTTTGCTGTCTCTTGGAGGGGTGTCCAGTATACCTGGAACTGACTGTCCCAGGGGTGGAAAAGTAGCTGTACCATCTGCCATGGACATCCACACTGTACTGTAAAATGGTGAAGCTCTGGGAACACCTGCAATATTTTGTTGATTTCACTGTGTACGGGAAAAAAAAAAAGACTGATTTTGCCATAAAACTGAGTAAAGTAAAAGGATCTGCACAGGAGATCCAATTTTTACAAATAAAATGCTAAGATGGACATCATCAGATCCTAATGGACATTATTAATAAGATAATCACAATGTCCCCACCCACGAACAAGAAAGATGCATAAACTTTTTTTTTAGATGTTTTAGGCTTCTGGAGAAGTTGCATTCCAGATTAAAGTCTAATTGTAAGAATTCTCAAGTGACCCAGAAGAACAATGATTTCAAAGTGGATCCTGAGTAGTGACAAGCCTTTGACCAAATCAAGCAGAAGATTGTTCATATTGTAGCCCATGGGCCAGTCCAAACAGGGCAATATGTTTTATACTGCACCTGGGGAGAATGGCCCTACTGAAGCCTCTGGAAAAAAAGCATCATGGGAGATTCAATGTCAACCTCTGAGTTTTTGAGGTCAAGCATACAGAGAATCTGGAACATTTTATAGTTCACTCAAAAAGGAGATGCTGAGAGCTTATGAAGGCATCCAATTCACTTTGAAGGTGATTGGTACTGAAGCACAGCTCCTCCTGGCACCTTGGTTACCTGTGTTGAATGAATCAGATGTTCAAAGGAAGAGTGTCCTCTACACATCGTGCAATAAATACTATACGGAGAAAGTGGGTTTCAATGATCACACAACAAACTTGTATAGGAAGCCCCAGCTTCCAGGATTCTTAGAAGTCATCATGGACTGGCCAGCAGACAAAGATTTTGGAATGCCACAATTATAGGCTGAAGAGGTCACACTATGTAATAAATTACATAAAATAAATAATTCTGAGCATTTTATGTAATAAATTACATAAAATGCTCAGAAAATGAGCAGCAATATTTCTTGTTTACTAATGGACCCTGCTGTTTTGTGGGAAAATATCAGAGAGGGAAAGTGGCTGCATGGAGTCCCCTATGACAAGATGAAGAAAGTACTGAAGAACAAGGTGAATCAAGTCAGTTTACAGAGGTGAAATGTATCTAGTTAGCCTTAGACATTGCTGAATGAGAGAAATGGCCAATACTTTATACTGATCCATGGATAGTGGCAAATGTCCTATGGAGATGGTTGCAGCAATGGAAGCATAATAACTCACAGCAACAGGGCAAACCCATGTGGCTGCTGCATTGTGGCAAGGTATTGCTGCCTGGGTGGAAAAATGTACCCAAGATCCAGGCCTCAGAAGAACATCAAAACAGCCAGCAGGGGAATCAGGCTGCTAGGGTTGAAGTGGCTCAGGTAGATTTGGATTGCCAGCAGAAGGGTAGATTCCAGCTCAGTATGCTCATGACACCTTGGAATGTCAGGGAAGAGATGCAACATATAGATGGGTTCATGATCGAAGGGTGGACTTAACCATGAACCTTTTGAACATGGAGCACACTCTGTGATCAATCAGGCCAAGCAGGTCAAGCCTCTGTGGAATGAAGCCTGAAATATAAGTATAGGGAGGCCTGGCAGGTTAACTATATCACACTCCTCCAAACCATGGCAAGAACCATGTACTTTCAAGGGTGGAAGAACCCACAGGATGACTGGAAACCTCCTGTTCCCTGTTGCACTGCATGAAACACTGTCTCGGGACTGGGAAAGCAAGTCTTACTGTGACACAGTAGAAAGAGTAGAATCAGACAATGGATCACATTTCCAAAACAACCTTATAGAGGCTTGGGCCAGAGAACATGACATTAGGTGGATATATCACATTCCTTATCATGCACCAGCCTCTGGAAAGATCAAATGGTGTAATGGACATTAAAGACTGCACATTAAAGAGAAAAATGGCTGGTGGGACTTTCAAATGTTGGGATATGCGTTTAGCAAATGCCACCTGGTTACTCAAGTATCTGCCAATAAGGCTGGCTCTGACTGATCAAAATTTCTATGTACTGTAGAAGGGGATAAATTTCCTGTAGTGCACATTAAAATCATGCTGACAAAACAGTCTGTCTCACCAAAAGGGATTGCTTTTGCTTGAGGACCTGGGCACACGTAGTGGGTAATACAGAAAGATAGGAATGTCCAGTGTGTGCCTGAAGGGGATTTGATTTTGAGTGAAAATAAGCAATGAGTTAAATTGTATTATGTTAATATCTAACACTGTGAATTACCTCTTCTATGGTGTCTACATGTGTATCAACTCACTGAACACCTTAGGGCATCAATCTTAACAAAAAATATTCTGGGGATCTGAACCTGACATCCTTCTGATTTTTACACTTGCACCAATGAAGAATGAATTTTGATAAAACTGAACAAGGGCAGATATACTGGGATCAGAACTGACTCATATATGCAGCATGAAACAATTTGGCAGCTGGGTGGTGTTTTATCTCCAGCTGGGCTCAAAACCATGACAGTAATCAATGCCAGAAATATAATATCAGAAAGAACAGGGGGAAAAAGGATTGTATTATTATTTTTCCACACTCACAGCTATGGAATTAGAAGGCAGCAGCATTGTAGTGCTAGAGTTTGGGGAATAAAGCTTCATCTCAGACATAAGAAAATGGGTTTTTCTTTTCTTTTTATAAAACAAAAAAGTTCCACTTTTCTTCACTTGCATCCATCTTTCTTTACTGCTGTTAGGGAAGAAAAGTTATTGACTGTCATTAGAAAAGCTTTGAGTAACTGGATACAACTGTAATACATTTGATAAAAAACCTCATTCTGAAGTCAAGAAAAATATTCCTTTTACCAATAGAAAGTATAATTCTTGCAAACAGACTTGCTCATCAGATGTACAAAACCTGTGTTCAAACCCTTGAAAAACTGAATAAGGAATGGATGCAAACATGACAGTACATCTCATAACTACTAATACTTATAAATTTACCAAGCTTAACATAAGTGAAATGTTTTAGTTTTTAATGGAGAAAAAGCCTCATCCATTGAACTGTCTCAAGAATCAAAAGTAAAGTTTTCTTAACCAGCAAAAGCTGCATAAGGTTTTCAACACCTGTCAACAAGATGCTATGTTTTATATTTAAAACAAACATTATCAACTAGTTCAGTATTTCACTTTTTAAAATAATTTTTAAAATTTTTAAAATTCTAGCTCTCCAGCAAGAATACGACAGCTAAATAAAATTAGTTTATTTGAAAATATCTTCTATATTGTTTTTGAACCACTGTAAAATAATATTAAGCAGTGAAATAACTACAAAATAAAGACTTTGCTCCATTTTTTATTTTTTAGTAGCAAACCACACTTTGTTCTGCTTATTAACATAAATTGCTTATAACAAGACATTTCTGAAGTAAAACTGTCTACTTTGTTTCGATACCTTTGCAAGTTTTATAGATAAGCACACATGTCTAGATGACCATACAAAAATTAATAAGGAAGTATTAAGCTGAGTGAGCATTCATAAAAATTTATGGTCTACAGGTGGGCATAGGAAGAAATGTTTGTTCTTATAAGTGTTCACAGGATTCTGAAAATGAACTGATAGTACTAAATCACATATTCCTGTTGTCTTTTACATATCGTCACAACACCTGTTTACATAAATTGGTGGTCTCTTACAGCAAATATGGGCCTGTTACTGACAAATAATTCAGATAATTGCCAACTAATAAAAGAGAAATCAAAACAGAACTAAAAATTTAAGTACCTTGATTTTTATTGAACTTTTTTCCTGACTACCTAGTCTGTGCTGGTATAATTTGTTTGTAAGATTGTGAAAGACTTGTTTGTTGTTTCTAACTCTTAATGCTTTAGAATGCAATCATGTTATTTTTTTTCCTCATTCTACATTAACAGATATCAAAAGAAAGTATAGTGCCAGATACGACAGAGTATGCAACATAAAAGAGTCACAAATATACATCTTCATGTTGAAGTAAGCATATATTTAGAAATGCTTACTAGATCATGAAATTTCTCTTAAGCAGAAATATTTTAACTTCATTACTTGCAGTATTTATTTGAGTTTGTCTTGCTCAGAGACATTAAGTACTACGTATTGTATATATAAGATGAATGAATCCTATCATAAGTCAAAGATGGATTAAAAAAATTGATAAAACAGAAGTAGCTTCCTGGATATATCTTTTTCAATAATTAATTAAATTTAGGTACTGGAATGATCTGTCTGGGGAGGTGGTGGAGTTACCATCCCTGGATGTGTTTAAAAAAAGACTGGATGTGGCACTCGGTGCCATTGTCTAGTTGAGGCATTAAGGCTGGGTTGGACTCAATGATCTTGGAGGTCTCTTCCAACCTACACATTCTGGAACTCTGTGATTCTGTAATGTACTGAATAATATATTGAGTACATGGTATAGGTTAGATTTTTTTTTTTTTTTTTTTTTTTTTGGATTTTTCAAATTTTAGGAAAACTGGCAAACTCGCAGAATAATGATAACAAAAGCAGAAGTTCAGTGGGGAAGGAGAAATTATCACTCAACAGGCCATCAAGCCACTCAATTTCAGAGAGGAGAAGAATGAGACAGAATATTAACAACAGCTGAGAGTAGCTGTTTGGAGTAGGACGACCAACTGAAATACAAGACAAAGAGATTAGTCCTATACTCTAGACAGATCCTCTAAAGTATTGTTATCTTTCCCGAGGTAGAAATCATGAAATGAAAATTGGCAGATAACAAACTGTTCTGCCCAGAAACAGAACTGTTCATGTGATAACTAGTAGATATTATCCATTACGATTTACGTTCAAATTATCAAATGTCAACAGAGTTTTCTTAGAGTGATATAAAACTTGGACACCTTACCAAGATTTTCCATTGTATATGTTCATCTTTAGCTAGACAAAGGATTTAATAGAAAACCATATCATGTGAAGATGATAAGAAAAAATATTTCTGAGCTCTCTAAAATATTTTATCTACAGCACTTAAAACAGCTGTTCGGTAGTCTGATGGCATCTCCATTGATCTGGAAGGAGGAAAGCAGTCAGGTGAATAATAACTTCATCTGCTGCAAGATTTCCTTAACATCTTCATTTATTGCATGAATGCATCTTTCTATTAAATTCTCCTATCTTTTTCTCTCACAAAGCAGTAAATACTATACCACCTCTTGAGTTATCATTTCTAGGGCTAACTTCAGTTAATTCTTATCATAGATGGATGTATTTCAACGCTATCTCTAACTAGTATGAAAACGCAACATCTAAAGCATACATGCCATGTCACCACAGGTGTTATAAATAATCTCCATGTTCTTTTCAGAGTACAAATAATACCTTTCCAAGTTACAGGAAAATAACATAATGTTCTTTTTAAAAGCAGAGGTGTTCGCTTTTAACTAAAAGTTTCATGAATGCAATGCATTGAAGCTATGTTACACAGCCTATCTTTTCAAAGAATGACATAATTGAAAAGTGGAGAAACGTGTTGAATTGGAGCTTTCTCATTAGATTCTTTCCTTTTGGAAACACCTGCCTTCTAAATCCAAAAAAAAAAAACCCCAACAAACAGAAAAATTAGTATATGCAGGAAAACAAAGCAACAAGAACAACAAAAGGAAAAAGAAGTTTTAGTCCATAAATTGTAATACTTCTTAGTAGTACTTGAAGTTCCAGGGCAGACATTACCAATATGACAAAGGAAAAAATTCAGGATCTTTGAAGTCACTGGAATATCCAAAAATCTTTCAATAGCACAACGTATTTTTGAATTTTATATATATGTATAAAGGATTTAACAGGTATTTCCCAGTCAGATTTCAATATATCAGTCTTTCATTATTTTATCTCTCTGTATTGACTCAAGAACACTTCCATCTTTAGTTGAGAATCAACAAATTTCTCTTTTTAACTGAGGTGAAAACAGGAAGAATCAAAACACAGTAGTAAGTGGAATTCTTGAAGGATGGGCAGTTTCAGTTCAAATGTCAACTAAATAGAATGAGACACAGTTGTGTGGGCCTCTAATTTGACAAAGGTAAGCAACTTCTCACTGACCTTCAGGTTACCAATGTCAGTTTCCAGGGACTGATGGGTTAAATCTTATCAGCATGGGCAGAGTCCCTTAATCTAAGACACTGGAAGTCATTTTGGCAGTGGTTTTCGAATGATGGAATGGTATTTCTTAAAACCTTTTTAAACAACAACTACATGATATCATAAATATTACTTAGACCTTTGCTCTAATCAGTTTTTAAAAGACTTAATTTATATACCATTCTGTATTTCATATATAATAATGAAGACTTAGGTTTACCAAATAGGTTGATGGAGAAAAGTATTATCTTGTCACTTAATTTATACTCAGTATATTACCTTTCTCTTCATTCAAAATTCAGTTTTAAAGGTTCAAGTTTACATTTCTGAAATCAGTTTAAATTATTTCAGATCAGTTTAAATGATGATAACTTTTGCAATTGCAGTGTATTGTTTTTTTGAATGTTCAAAATAAGTAAATACCTAGGTGCTATCTTTCAATGACAAATACAGGGTCCCAGTTTAAAAGGAAAATTTTAACATTGTTACATTGTTCCTTATTTCCATTTGGTACTGTATGTTTAAAAGTCTTGCCAATCTGATGATCACTCTGTATTTAATGATGATACAGTCAGGATATTTCTGACTTACCTTTATTAACTTCATAAATTATCCCAAGTTACACTGATTTCTATTTTATCAAACATTTGGTGTGATTTATTTCAATAACAGTCATATTTGGAATGAAGTAAATTGTTAGAATGTAATATTACATGAATGAGAACCACTTAATCCTTCTCCTGTCTTCTCACATGTCTCTAGAAATGTCAATGCCTCAGCTGAAAACCACTATGCTTCCAAATAGCTGCATTTTATTTACATGCTAGATACAAATTGATTCTCTGTGAATACAATACAGATACTCATAAACAAACTAGTTCCCAATCCATTGTTGTTCAGGTAGGGTGAGTATTCTTAACCTTGAAAGGATTGTAGATTTAACCGTATGTGATTACCAGAACAATCTTTTATATCTCTATCTTTCCTATGCTGTTTATCTCGTTAGCCTCTAGCAACACCTTTTAAATAAAATGTCAAATGTTGAAAAGCCTTATTAATGATACGTGGAATTGGAGTTTATATAGATGCAGACAGAATACACAACTGATGGAAAAATATTAATATATTTTTGTCGGAGCACTGTGTTAACAAATTCCAATAACCTTCTAAATACAACATTAATTTTTATAAAGACGATTACATTTTAACAATTTTTGGCTTGGGGGGATTTTCATTTGTTTGGCTTTTAGAGCAGATTTTTGGTTGGTTTGGGGCTTTTTATAATAGTGTTGCCATTGTTTCCTCCCTGTTTCTGCTTCGTTTTTTACGTTTTTCTGGTACATTTTCTTTGCTTTTCTTTAAACTCCTCAATATTTTAGAAAACTATTTATTTTGAAAACTAAGTTCCTGATATGAAGAATAGAGGGTTTTGTCCTGGTTTAGGGCAAATTTGGGAGGAAACTTCTAAAGGGGTTCCTCTGGAAAGCAAACCCAAACAGCCCCTCGCCCCAGCCGGTCTGGGAAAAAACTTCCTCTCAGAGAAAAGTGAAAGAACTATTTACTTAACAAACAAGATGCCCACAAGCACAAAGAATGAATAATATGAAACAATAAAACCTCTCGCTGCTCTGCAGAGAGATGGCAAACGGAGGCAGTCCTTGCCGTGGGTGCAGCTCAGCTCCCTCAGTCTCTCACCAGCCCCGCTCCCTCCGCAGGGCCAGGCCCGGCGGCCGCAGGTGCCAGCCCTCGCTGCTCCTCTGGGGTTTTCAGTCCAGAGCAGATTGAAACAGTCCCAAGGAAAAGGGAAAAACAGTCCAGGGAACTTCTCTGCCTCAGCTAGCAGAGAGTAAAACTAACCAAAAGCACAGGAGATCTCTGTCCCACCGCTGTCTGTGCCTCAGAGGAATGCCGGAGCAAGGCCATGTGGGAGTCAGGCAGTTTTCTCAAAACAAACTGCTGCTGCTTCTTTCTCCCGCTTCGCTCCCAGAACCAGTTTTAAATTTTAATATACAGCACATACAGAACAGACGACTGAGGATACAAGCATCATAAAGTCACCCTAGGACAGGTTTATAGCTATAATATAACTTAAATTTTTATAATATCCTTAACTTTTACTGTTTAAAAATTGTGATTAGAAATCAATAAATTCCTATTTAATTAAGAATCTGGAGTCAGACAGTGCACAACAAGTTTTGCCTACCACATTTTAATCAAAAGCACTATTCTAGAAATTATTTTTAATTACTTACTTTTCCCCTCCCTAATTATTAAATTAGTTATAACAGATGATTCCTGCATGGGTGTACATATCTAAATACACGGTAACAAGAGTGGCAGGGGTTCAACTTGCCTCGAGGTTGCACATCCAGGAGTAGAATGCAGCAATGTGAGGAGCATACTTTTACACAAAGGACTATCACTACAATATTCGAAAACTACTTTGAGTGTCCTAGTATCAGATCCCTAACCATCAAACTCCTTCTGTAGACTGACTACTTGTCACATAAGAAACGGTGGTTTTAGCAAAAGCAGGTGTGTCTTTGGGTTGAAGTACCATTTGTGCCCCTTCCCAAATGACATACCATGAGCAGTTACTTGAATCTCATGAAGTCTCCACTTCCTACTCCAGCAGGGCAAGAAGTAACCTCAAGAGTAATGGGCTTCCCTGTCAAGTGCCTCCATTAACCAAGAATGTGAAAATGAGACAGGTAAGAAAATTACACAGGCTACACAGCTGTCTCAAGGTATTAAACATCCTGAAAATAGTGCAAAGTAAGGGACTTGTGAGAAATGGTGCTGGACACAAAATTAACAACTGAACAATGTGCAGGCATTTTCTATGAAAAAAATGAGCCAAGGTTAACAGAATGGAACACAGGTGCTTTTAAGTCACAGCAAATGACCATCCTTATTTTTCCACCAAAAGCATTTTCGACTGTCCCCATGTCATTATGCACTGCTGATGCATTGACCCTGTAAGGCTGAAGTGGACCACATGTTATATCAAAGACTGGCATAAAAAACATGGAGAGTAAAAAACATAAAGAGCAGGAAAACTTGTATAAATATTTTTTAAAAATCATTTATATATCTGAAGCCCCCCAAAAAATTTGACATCATGGAAACAAAAGAAAACAGACGGGTACTGAGTCTACATTTCAAAAAATTATCAGGCTATGGTTAAGAAATACATAAAGTCAAATTCTGTTTTATTCCATTAAGGTTGTTGGGTTTGTGTATATACATGCATATTTTTGGGTTTGAGTTTGCTTGTGATCTTGTTTTGGGAGTTTTTTATGGGTTTGGGTGCTTTTTGGTGGTTGTTTGGTTGGTTTGTTTTTTTGTTTTGCCACGCTTTTAGGGATTTAGGGTGCTTTTTAAACAATTTCAATAACAGTTTTAAAAATGTGTTCGTAATCTATCAATTTCTCTCTTTACTGAATCTGGTGACAAAAGATGATTCCTGAGTAAAATATAAACTCAGGAAGTCAATCAAGATTAACTATCCATTCTAAACAATAAAATTAAGGGAAATTTAGCTATTTATTAGAAGAGGCCAGACCAGTGGACATAACCTTTAACTCAAGTTTAGTACCATATATGAAATATTTCTATACAAAATAATTATGCGCATGAAAAAAAATACATGTTTTCTGAAATATTCCCATATGTCTTCTTTGAAGTAGGCTCTTTTGTTTTTCCCAAGCCAAGCAAGTAACATTTTGTCAGATAAAATATAATAAAATAAAAAAAAAAAATTAAATACACAGATTATATGTTTGATGTCTGTTTCTAGAGAAAAAATTATCTCTGTGTTTCAGCTCTTTGTCTTTTCTTGACAGCAAACAGAAAGGTATGTAGAGTTTATTGTTAGATAACACGAAAAATATTCTTTGATAATATGTGAACTCTAAGAATCACAAAATAAAAAAAAATAACAAAATTATCATCTGCCATTGCAGGTCATCTTATATTAGCCAACAGTTTCTCTATTACTTTTCATTACAGTGTTTCATAGACATATGAAAATGAAAAATATTTTGACATTAAACAAAGAAATTATTAAAAGTTTCCAGATAATAGATGCTGCCAAAATTAGCTTTTCCTATTGTGCATGGTAGGATTCAATTCACAGAGTGAGGTTTCCCAAACTGGTGAGGAAAGACCACAGTAGTAGGAAGGCACCACTGGGAGTAATACCTGCCTCTAAAAATTGCATTGTACTCATGCTAAGCTAGTGAGACGTAAGTAGAACTTACAGGGCTGTGGGGTGAATGTGATTGATGTTTCTCTTATAAGCATAAACAGGACAAAGCTGTTGCTTAAAGCCATAAACTTAATGTGCCTAATCCATCACCCAATGGAAAAATAAGTAGCACCTGACAAAAGCGACCGTGTGGACTCAGTGAGCCCAAGAAGCCACTTAGACCAGCAGAGAAATATGCTTTCAGCATTTCAAATCTCAAAAGCAAGTATGATTCCACAACTTGTGATTCCAAAATCTAATTTTCCCTAGTTCTAATTCTCACTGAAAATTTTCCCAGTTTTTCTATTTATGTTTCAAATTACATAGTTTCATTGTTCTGACCTTGTTTTACTTTTTTTTTCTTTAATTATTTTAGAAGTTCTGCATTGCTTTGGAAACCAACTTTTTGTTTGATCCAGTTTGTTAACTTTAAACATATTTTAGAAAGAAGGAATAATAATGCATCAGCTTTTCCTCTTTTTGAATGTGCTTTTATTTTTCACTGATTAGATTATTATGAACATTTCTCTATATTTTTCTATTCCTGTATTTCAGTTTATCATGTTTTTCTGTTCCCTCTGATAGACTCACATTGTGGCAGACCAATAAATCCTTAAAAGAGAATAAGGCTTAGAAATGGTGGGTAAGGGTGAGACTCTGGGAATAATGTAGAGTGTGATAGACCATTACAATTGCAAGAAACATCATCTTGATCTCTGCACAAAAGGGAGCACAGGCCACACAAAGGCCTTTTTTTAAATAAACAGCTATGAACCAGTGGTGTAAATGTCTGTCCCTGATTTCATTAAAAGAATGTGAACATCTCCCCAGTTTAGCCAGACCAGCACCTGGAGAGTGAGTAATTGTTCAGCCCAACCCAGACCATAAAAAACAGGTAACCAGCAAATGAGATTTAAGAGAGCAACAGGCCTGGGCTAGCATCAGCCCTTCTATTCCTTCCAAATGAGGGCACTGAGCATCATGACACAGCATAAGGTTTAGACTGGTAATGGGAATCACAGTGGTATTGTGATTGAACTGTTTATTGCAACTGCTACATTTTGCCATAATCTACCTTTGTTTTGAAATGTCAGTGTGTTTTTAGTCACTCTACTAAATCAGAAAGCCTGTGTGACGTCAACTATTTTTAAATAGCTAAATTTCATATTAAACATTATGCCCTCTATATCTAAAAAATATCTAAAGAACACGCTCACAAACTTTTGGACTTTCACATACATCAAATGAGTTTAGATAGTTGATCAATCTTGCCACAACACTGCATTTTCTAAACAGACTGGAATATTGTCATGAAGGGCTATACACTGTTTAGGAGAGCCAGACCAGAAAGGTACGGTGGTGGAATTACCCTTTTTTGTGAGGGCAAACTTGGAGAATATCGAGCTCTGTCTTGTGGTGGGTGATGAGTGAGTTGAGAGCTTATGGGTTAGGATAAAAGGGCAGACTAGTGAAGGTGACACTGATGTGGGTGTTTGCTACAAGTTGCCTGAGCAAGAGGAAGAAGCTGGTGAAGCCTTCAACAGGCAGCTAAAGCAGCCTCAAAGTCTTAGGCCCTGGTTCTTTTACTACCCTGACATTTGCTGGAGAAGCAACACAGAGAAGCACAAACAGTCCAGGAAGTCTCAGGAAAGCACTGATGACAACTTTCTGACAAAGGTAGCAGAGAATCTGACAAGCAGTATAGTCTCAGATTTTGTACTATAAAAAGGGGAAGGCCCTGTTGGAGATGTGAGGCTGGCATCAGCCTTGGCTGCAGTTACTATGAGATTGCAGATTTCAGTAATAGGTAAAGACAAAACAAGTCAGCAAGTAAGATTGTAAAGCTACCATGGAAAGCTACCTTTAGCTTCTTCGGGGATCTTCTTGTAAAATATGCCATGGGAACATGGGTTCTGCTGAGGAGAAGGGTCCAGGAGAACTGATTGATATTCAAGGATTACTTTCTCCTGGGTCAAGAATAATGCATCCTAAGGAGCAAGGAATTGAACAAAGATGGCAAGAGACCTGCACGGATGAATAAGGAACTTCTGTCTTTACTCAAGCATAAGCAGAAAATATACAGGAGATGGAAGCTTGGACTGGACACTTGGAATGAATATATACATGTTTTCAAAGCAGAAATGAAACAAGAAAGACCAAAGCCAAAACAGAATTACACCTGCTCAAAGACGTCAAGAGCAGCAGGAAGACCTTTAGACCCATCAGCAACAAAAGGAAAGCAAAAGAATGTTATGGGCTCATTACTAAGTGGAGGGGGAACCCTGGTAACAGAGAACACAGAAAAGGCAGGGTCACCGAAGGCTTCTTTGAAGTGATGGCTTATCAGTCTTCACTGATAAGACCAGACATCAGGAATCTCTGATGGGAGAGAGCACGCTGAAGCACTGTTGGAAGGAATTTCCCTTGGTCAAGGAGAACTGAATTAGAAAACACCTTGGCCAAGTTGATATCCGCTAGTCTGTGGACCCTGGTGGAATTCATCCACAAGTGCTGAGAAAGTTGGCAGACACCATATCGAGGACACTCACAATCGTCTTTTGAAGGTTGCGGCAATCAGGATTGGTGCCTGAGGATTGGAAGAAAGCAAATGGCATTCCAGTCTTCAAAACACTCAAGAGGGAAACTAGGGAACTGCTGACAACTCAATCTCACATCAATCCCTGGAAAAGTGATGCAGTGCCTCATTCTAGAGGTCAATTCTATCCACATGGAAGCCAAGAAAGTAATCAGGAGCAGTCAGCATGGATTCACTACAGGAAAATCAAGCTCAATCAATATGATTGCCTTCTTCTATGATGGAACAAATACCTGTAGGGACAAGGGGAGAGCACTAGATATTTTCTGCCTCAGCTTCAGCAAGGCTTTCAATACTGTCTCTCACAACATAGGTACACTCAGGAAGTGTGGACTGCATGAGTGGACAGTGAGGTGGATTGGCTAAATGGCAGATCCTAGAAGGTTGTAATGAGTGGCACAGGCTCCAGCTGGTAGCCTGTCACTACTGGTGTCCACAAAGTGTGACTGGATCTAGTCTTAAGTTATTTATCAGAGACTTGAACAAAGCTGGGAGCAGTGGTCAATGCTCTAGAGAGCTATGCAGCCCTTCAGAAGGGCCTCGACAGGGTGCAGAGACATACAGAGAACCTTCTGAAGTTCATCAAAGAAAGTGCTGAGTCCTGTGCTGGGGAGAAATAACCCCAAGTACCTGTACAGGCTGGGGGCTGATCTGTTGGGAAGCAGCTCTGCAGAGAAGAACCTGGGAATCATGGTGGACAACAAGCTGTCCACATGACCTCAGTGTACTCTAGTGGCCAACAAGGCCAATGGTGTCCTGAGGTCCATCACGAATAGCAGCAGCTGAAGAGAGATTATTCTGCCCCTCTATTTTTTTGTGCCCCAGTGAGGTACATGTGGAGTGCTTTGTCCAGTTCTGGGCTCCTCAGTACAAGAAAGACATGGAGGAAGGGAGGGAGGGAAGTCCAGTGAAGAGTTACAAAGATTATGAGGGGATGGAAGCATCTCTCTTAAGAGAAAAGGCTGAAGGAGCTGGGCCATTCAGCCCAGCTGACACGAGAGAACAGCTAACACAGAAGAGACAACTGACACAAAACCTGACAGAGAATGAGATCTTACAGCTCATTGCTTAAACACTGTTATGAAGGACTTCTGCCCATTGCAGCAAAACTATGTATAAGGAAGCTATCATCACTGAAGCCCACCCCTCCTGACTGCAACCTTGGACTGAGTCAAACTGCATAAGGGAACTTGATATAAAATGAAGGTGATGCTACTGCTCATCTAGGGTCTAGAAAAAACAAATATGGCTGAGGGAGAAGAATGCATCCAAAAGAAAGACAAACCCAACAGCTGTCCAGAAAATCATCCCTGGCTAGGTTAGGGGTGGGGAAGGTCATAGCTTATGCAATCATCTGCTGAGGCCAGGTTTGCACACACTCCCTCTCTGTGTCTCTCTCTGTCTCATTTACTGTTAAATAAAGCTCAAACTATTGACTTTGGCATATGGTCTTGTTAGCACCTTAATTCAGGCAGAAGTGTGACTGTAAAACTTTTAATAACTGGATCATAATAGAACCTTATCAACTTCTCTAAGTTTCTATTTTCTAAGATTCTATTATTGATCTAACGGGAGGGTGTAAAGAGGATAGATCCAGGGTCTTCTCAGCTGTGCTAAGTATTAGGATAAGAGGTAATGTGCACAGGAAGTTTCACCTGAACATGAGGAAGAATTTCTTTACTGTGTTGGTGACAAGGACAGGAACAGGTTGCTAAGAGAGGGAGTTTACGTCACTTGGAGATATTCAAGAACAGTATGGGCATAACACTGTGCCACATGCTCTAGGATGATGCTTCTTGAGCAGGGAGGTTGGAGCAGAGTTGAAGCACTGGGGCCCCTTCCAACTTTACCTGTTCTGTGACTCTGCTCATCGCATCTAAACCACCTTTATTGTGTAGCCTAGAGGGATGTAGTTCCTCAGCAACTACAACTTTTCATATGCAAGATAAACTTGAGCCTTGAGGAAGTCACAAAGATTCTAGTCTGTGGGGGAAAAGAAAAGAAAAAAAGCAAGTGCCACCTAATGCCAAGTTAGATAATTCTGTCACCTGTTTGTTGGCTTTACTAATGGCTCTCAAAATCATTCAAATCCTATTGCTTGAGAAAGATTTCAATTGTATATGATCTCATGAAATGCTATCCTTACCTGAGGTATATGTCCCTGACATTCTGCCTCTGTCAATTTCTTGATGCATTATCAAGAGTGGGGCTTTGTTCAGCCCAAACATTTTTTTGACTAGATTAATGAAATCAGGAAATTGCAGAGAAGGAGTTAATAAGCATAACTGGTCTCTTGACCCCTCCCACTGACTAATGTAAAACAAAAAAGGAAAGAAGAAAAGGAAAAGAACATTGAATAAATAAATTAAAATAAAATATCCAGTGACAGACCATCCTATAGAAGTTCTGTTTTGCTAACGATTTATAAGCAGATATGATGATAATTAAATCTATTAAAATACAGATATTTTTTTTTCAAATCTAGAGCTAGAACTTTTCAAATTATTATGAGAAATATTCTGAGAATATGCAGACTATATTATCAAATATGCAATTAAGGAAACAGTAAATGTCAAAAGCTGGTACGTGATGCTATTGCTCTGATTTTTTATGCTTCACAATAAAACCAATTTTAGATGATTTGAGCTGAGGTAGGAGAGCATTTAGCATGGATTAAATTTCCATTTTAGATCTTTTAAATTCTTTAGAGCATTCAAAAATACTGCAAACCTGGCTGAAAACTAGTCAAAGGACACTTAGTGAGAACCACCAGTAAACTAAACTAACTTACTGTTGAAAGAGGCTGGTGCTTGAAATGTTGTTATTTTCTCCCACAGGAAAACCTACTTTGCAGCTGCCACAACACCAAATGTGAATACTTTAGATTTTCAACACAGCATAAGAAAGTTATAAATCTTTAAACTAATGATAGTTAAAAAAGACACCTCAATCATGAATGGTGAACATTCATTGACTAAAATATAAAAGAAATTGCCATTAAATTTACTATTAGAGATAACTAACTTGGATCTGTTGAATCACTTTGGAAGTAGCTTTAGAATTTATCACTTCATGTAGAATGTCATGCACTCAAGAAAAAATCCAACTCACCAACCCACCCCCTCTCCAACCCACCGTTGATATCCTTACCTTTTTCTTTACTGTTTACATTCACTTGCTTATTTTGTTTAACTACTGGATTTCAATGTTTGATCACAATGTACTGGCAAATTTAGCTTACTATGATCTTCACTGTGCCTTTACAAAGTTACACAGAACAATGACTCGAAAGTGTCAAATAATGGCTGTCCCTATTCTGAGCATGGGCTTCTGTGCATATTAAAAAAAAATTGCTGTATGCCAAATTTGTTTTCAATTTAATTTCTTTTTTTGTGAGATTTTAGTGGTCTATGCATAGTGGAATACCAGCTGATTTTTTCTGTCTCAAGGGAACATAATTGTTCTCACTACAGAGCATATTTCTACAGTTTAATAAATGTATTTATGTAATAAACAGGAATATACTGATCAGCTCATTATGTTTGATTTGACACTGCTGATCACTTACATGCTTGCAGGTCATCTTGCCACATGTTTCTGTAAATGTTTTGCAAGTTAATTATCTTAATGACCGTGGACCTGCTGGAAAGCAAACAGTACTGGCAAATCAAATGACATTTCAGAAGTGGGTTCTGTAATTTGCTTGTCCATTCTAAGGTGCTGAGAATCCTATAAAAAATATTTCTGAAGCATCTCACAACTTTTCCTGTCATAAATACAAATCATGGAGCTCTCTGTGTGTAGCAGGGCCAGTTGCCTTAGTAACAGCATCACCCCACTTCCTCAACTGAAGTGCCAAGTCTCTGTGCTTGAGGCACTGAGGTTTCTCTGCAGATTCTGTTAAGTCATAGCTTTCCCAGGGAAGAATGTCAGCTTATTTAATCAGTCAGGGAAGAATTATATACAGAATTTCATTTCACTTCACCTCCTGTTAAATATGCTCCTTTTTGAAGAAAGAATGATTAAGTCAATTGTCATCTACAATGCAGTCTTAAAATTTTTAGAGATACACAGGTGATCAAGCACCTATATAGAAGTAAAACTTTTTACTAAATCTGTGAATTATATCCTATGTTAAAAAAAAAGAAGCATTGAATACTCTGTGGGCTATAAAGATGCAAATGAAAGAATGTTCAAGTGTTCTTGAAGCCTGCAAGGGATGCTAAGAAACTTTACGTTATTATGCACACAAAAATAGATTTTCAGTTTTAATTAGTGATTTTGTGGCTTGCTAGCATCACTAGGAAGCATATTTCAGTGATCTATGTCACCCTAAGGCAAGAGTCATTTTGAACAGCAGGGGCAATCCCAGAAGTACAGCTAATCAATTGGAAACCAGCCATTCTTGTCTTTAAAATTGTTTTATAAGGATAATTAAGACAAATTTCTGGCTCTAAACAATTTATCTGGAGGGTTTTTGCGGTTTTGGTTTTTTTGGTTTGGTGTTTTTTGGGGTTTTTTTTTGGTTTGTTTGTTTATTTTTTTCTTCACTGCTTATTATTATCTTGAACACCAAATTTTGACAAATAAAAAAACACAAAACATGAATGGGTTTCATTATTTGATAACACTGAATTACTAAGTGCAAAATGAAAACCAAACCAGAAACAAACAAAATTCAAAAGCTAGCCACACCAAACCAGCTGGTAATCTATTACAAGGTTCTTCCACCAGAAGCCAGTGATTAAATGCTTGTTTTATCTACCTTCTTCAGCCTATGTAGAGGTATGAAGGCATTACAAATAAAAAAAAAAATTGGAACTAAACATTCAGTTTTCAGGGAAGACTTTTTTATTTTAAAATTTAATTCTTTTCAGAAAAATGTTAAATACTGTTGATACTTTATATTACTAGGAAGAAAACACTTTGAAATAAAAAGTATTTGAGCATATATCAAAGTGAATTTTCTTCATCAGTTGTGTGCTCCTTCAGAAAAGTATTGTAACTAGTGCTAAAGTAATAGTAAATCAGGATGGAATCTAATATGATGACATAAAATAAAAGGGAAAAAATATACAATCTAAAGCCAATGCTGAGAACATTTCAGTAGCTATTGGAAAAGCTGGGGAATTTACTTGCTTTTCTAGGTAATATGAAAACTGTGGGTGGTTGAAAGCAGCTATGACACCTGCCATATTTGAAATAATATCTTATAATAGCCCATAATTAGAGCAGGTAGCCTAAATGTATTTAGTGTATTTTTTTAAAACAATATTCATTTCAAAATCATGTTTGAACACTGTTTGAATTCAAAATAGGTTTTGCAAGAACAAGTGGAAATAGTTTTGTAAGCAGCTTTTGCTTACTAGGTAAAATTAAATTTCTTTTAAATTGGATGAGCAATATAAGAGATGTCTGAACAAAAAGATAACCAACACTTTATGGAAACATAAGGCTATTAAAAATGATTTATTCCACTGTCAGACTTTATACTGTGGTTTCCAGCAACAGAAAATTCTTCATGGACAGCAAAAAAGGGAATTAACAACTCACAACCTTTTTAGATCTTCCTAGTATATCTCTCAATATCAGCTGGATAACACGAGAGAAACAAGACAAATTTGAAAAGTGGTTTTATCAATATGCATCTCTTAGAGTCCACACCTACTAGAACTTTGAAAGATTCTTCATTCAGATTTTGGTCTGGATTAACCTTAAAAGTAGGGTAGCTGACCTAAAATACAGTTTTTATTCTTTCTTGATAGAGGAATAAAGGGTTCCCTGATAGGAACAATCAGTCCATCCGTTAAGTCTAAGTGAATTACCAAAATATCCAAATAATACCAGCAATAAATGCTTTTTTTTTTCTTCTTTTTTTTTTTAATAAAATGTAGAGGATATTGTGAGATATTTTTCAGAGGAGGAGCATTATCCTGGCACCTGGACAGCTTTTCTGCAGCATTCTTATTTGCCCCTCAACTATTACCTGTTCTAGAGTCTGGTATAATTATGAAGCTAGGAACGCTTCTGTATAAAAGACTATTTTCTGAATGTCATTTTGTACACCCTGCATGATGAACCTGTGGGCTAAACAGGATGATTTCTGACTTCTCACTTGAGTCTAGGCATTTCAAATCAAGAAATTCTAGTGTCCAAATTTTAGTTAATCTTCTACTGCTCATACTCTGATAGTACAGCTGAGACTGACACTCTAAACTAATCCTTAAAGTAGAAATACTGAATTGGCAAAAAATTTTGACTACTGGAATATACCAGAAAAAATCAACAAGATTTAATCAGCAAAAGTATTGCATTTAGTAATTATCAGCCTCATGATTCCATTCCATCAACTTGCTTCTAATATATTTTATACATACACATACATCACCATGAATTATTCATTGGAATACTGTCAACACTGGAGGGAAATGAGAAAAAGAAAATAAAAAAAATAATGTGATGAACCCAAGACCAGTTCAAGACTGTGGAAATATAAAATCTCATTTACTTACTTTTGGTATAGGCAAATATATTGCCATTTTCTTAGAAAATTCAGATAAATTTTATTCAAAGTTACAAAAATTAAAAGTCTAGCAGAACAGGATTATTTTACCTTCTGCATCATTACAGATGCCCTAATTTATTTGCATATTTAATCTCAAAGAACAGCTTTCTGGCATATGATTTCTGGCACACAGTAAAATGAGTGGTCTCTCAAGTTGTTGTGCAAAATGGATTAACAATTGAAGAACTTCTGTTATAATATTTATAAACAAATGTTAAGTTGAGGAGAGAATAAACTAAGCATCAGGATGAGATGGCATGCATTATTAAACAGGAGCATACAGAGACAGAATATATTAACATACTGTCCAACTTTTATGAGACTTCCCCTACTAACAGTTCTTTAGGGTTTCAGCAGGTGGTTATCCTAGAAAAGAGTGAATATTTAAAACATAAATACTGTAAGGAACATTAAATAAGAGATATGCTTTCTATTAAAAAAAAAAAAATTACAAACTTGAGTTGTATCCTATGCCCGGGAGATTATAGGATTTTTGCCCATAAAAAGTATCAAGATCTATTATGGGTTGGATTATATGAATATATGAACTCGTTTGAATTAAATACATAAAAGCTGATGTTAAATTAAACATATAAAAGCTAGCATACTACATTTTATGGAAGGATCAGCATGCTTTTCCTTTGGTGACTAACATCAGACTACTTAGAGTTTGAAATAATTAGGCAGGCAACATCTATTCAGCATTTTTTTTCAACTTCACAGCTAATTCCTAGAGTAATTAATGTGTTGCATTTATGGATTCTATGCTGAAGTGTCTGATCAATAATTAAAGCCATAATTTCAAAAGCCATAAATGCACTCTTCAAATACACTTTCAGTAAGTTAAAGAATTTTCCTGCTACTGAGTGACAGTGGGATACTACAAATAATTTACTTACAAAATCCACTGCTGCGTCTTGTAGCCAATATAAATTTGCAGAGGAAGAAAGGATGTTGATTTTGTTTACTAACTCCATTAACTTCTCTTTCACAAGTAATCTTCTTTCCCAGTAAATATCTCTTGATACTTCATTTAAAATCTAAAGGAACCTCTCTGCATTAAATTATTCCATTACACATCATGAAAACTTTGGTCCAAACAAAACAAAACAAAACAAAACAAAACAAAAACAAAAACAAAAAAACACACCACAAACAACAAAAGAAAAAACCACCCAAAAACAAAACAACACCAAAACCAACCCAAACCAACCAACAAACAAACATTTCAAGCCAATTATAGAACTTATTTTGAGGTAAAGACATTTACTGGTCAAGAGATATAAGTCACTGCAGAGTGAACGATGATGATTTTTGCTAGCTGCTTATCATGCTTGTTGGGCAAACAAGATTCACACTGTGCAAAACATGTTTTTTCTTTGAAGGTCAAATTACTAAACCAGGATACTCTCTCAATCTGAAGTGTAAAAAGCACACTGGGTAGAAATTCAAAATTATGCCATTAAAGACACTTTTTGTGTCCTGTTTTGTCCTAAAAGGAAATGCACAAACCTATTTTGTATTTGAGAAGGACTTATTGGAAAATAAAAGCAGAGGTGAAGTACAAAAAAGACTGTAGTCTCAGTTCTTCGCTGTTGGCATCATGTAATTTCGAGTACTCCAGAAAACAATATCAGCTTTTCACAACAGCAAAAGAAAAAATTAAACATTTATGAGCCTAATTAGAACATGGTTATAGGACATAAATCACTACTAAGAGGTAGAGACAAGAAGCAACATCTCCTCTGGGAAGTCTCTTTAGGTCTATCTACTACATATCTGGCACTCTCAGGGTCAGGACTTTAAGCAATATCATGTTTACTAAACATCTCAAATTTTAGGCCACCATATTCTAATCTGGTGTATGTGGGGTTTTATTCCATCTGTATACTACTTTAAAATATTACTATTAAAAACCCCAAAACAACAAAAGTCCCAATGTATTTCTCTCCAGAATTTTATTTCAAATTTCTTTCATCACATTCTGTTGTGTCTTTTCTCATGATAGTCTTTTACTATATAAACAAACTACTAATTAAAAGCAGCAACAAACAAGTCAACACCCCACAGCAAAAAAATTTTATAGAGCATAAAATTTCTTTTTATCAGTGTCCTAGGGACATTATGATGTTGTATCCCCAGTTGTCTGTTGGGTTTATGCTGGATATTACACTCTGTACCTTTAATATTGGCTCTGAGAGTAAAAAGTGGGGGAGAAGCCCACAGTTTGTTTTCAGAAACCTCTCTCCTCTGGGCTGGCCTTGAAAGAGGAGGAGTCAACAACACACAGACATGAGATGGAGGGGTTTTTCTTTTTCCTCTCTTTTTTACTTTTCTGTTTAGTTAGTTAGTGTAGCTTAGCTGAGGCTGAGAAGCTTCTGTTTTCTTTTTTTTTTCCTCTTTTTTTTTCTTTTTTTTTTTTTTTTTTTCTTTTTTCGCCTTTCTTTGGGACTGTTCAAACGTCCCTGGACTGAAGACCCAGGGGGCTCCAGGGGGAGCTTGCACCTGGGACCCACCAGGATCGACCCTGAGCTGCAGCTTTTCCCAGCGCCAGAGGAACTGAGAGCAGAGCAACCACCTACAGGAGGGACTTCTTTCCTAATTTGTCATCTCTCCAGAGCGAAGTGAAGTTCTTGTCATCTGGTATTGTTCAATTCATTGAGCTGGGGAGTGGTTTGCCAGTTTAATAAGCAGGTTTCTTTCCACTTCTCTCTGAGGAAGTTTTTCCCAAACCAGTTTGGGGAGGGGAGGGAGGGCTCTCTAGGAGGTTTCCTCCCAAATTTGCCTGAAACCACCACAATCAGATACTGGTGCTACTGGAAAAGAGATGGGGTGAAGAGTTGCTAAATGTGTGTAAAGGTGCTTAAGAGTATTCAGTTATATCCTGTTATTAAGTCTGTTTTTTTCTTAACTCTCATTGAAAAAAATTAAATATGATTTTTAAATATGCTATGAAAGTACAACAAATTTTTCTAGTAAAAAATCCCATGAAAACCCCAATGTAAAACAAAACCAAATCATCTTAGTTTCTCAGTTAACCAAAAGAGTGTTAGTGTACACATTAGAATATATTTTGTACTTGTAACAGAATTTTAAAAACAGTAAGAAAATTAAGTAAATATTGCAGTTGCAATATTTAGGAAGCATAACAATATCTGGGATTTTTATTAGATTTTTAATAGTTTTGGTCAGCCATTTTTCAGGAAATTATGCTACCTGATAAAACCCACACATGAAATTTTTAACTTTTTTTGGAGAAGATTTCAAACATTTCTCTTCCCAAAGTACATGAAACTTGAAATCAGAAGGCAACTCCAACACCAGCCATCTTTCAAATGTGCATCACTGAGAACTTGGTACTAAATTGGCAGCACAGAACTGTTGTTACTAGGCTTGCTCCAAGACCCTCCATAATTAAAACAAACATTTGGATCAGATGAAGGGAAAAATTATGGCCTGAGGAAGACATATGTTACTACCAGGATAACTGTCATTTCCTATGAGGCACTGGAATAGGTTGCCCAGAGAAGCTGAGGATGCCCAGTCCCTGGAAGTGTGCATGGCCAGGCTGAATGGGACAGATTGACCTGGTCTAGTAGAAGATATTCCTTCTACTAGGCTGTCTCTTTTACTACAATTCAATCCCCATGGACAGGGGATTGAAACAGTTATCCTTAAAGTCTCTTCCAATCCTAACTGCTCTGTTTCTGTGGAATAACATATATCAGCCCAAGTCTGAAATACTTTGCTCTACCAGCTCTGCCAGCCAATGAACTATTGAGCAATGTAAAATACCTTATGATTTGCCTTGGGCTCTAATTTATTTATGCATTTCTACTACTATGCTGGGGCATTGGAGGGCACTGACTATTATTAAAGTCATAACATTATAAAACAAGAAATTACTTTTAAAATGAAAACCATATTTCCCAATTTAAAAGACAACTTTGTCTTGCCCAAAACAAAATATAATTATAGATGGTGAAACATAGACACAAAAAAAAAATACTGTTTTGTAACTATCCTTTAGAAGTCATTAATTATTTTCACATGAAAGTAAACAAAATGAGAGATTGTATGTTCAAGGAATCAGTTTTTTAGCTTCTGGAATTAAAAAGATATATATATATATATATATATGTGAAATACACACAAATACGGGAGAAATAAATATTAAAAGCACAACTACTGCTATTTACAAAAAGAAAAGTCATAACTGTTGATGACTTTGATAGAAACATAAAATGGCTTGGGCCTGCGTAAGGCCTGGGTCATGACTCCTGAATGAGAGATGCTTAACAGTAATAGTGTGCAGATAAGTGATTGAAAGTACTTTATAGACCTGGGGAAGTAGGGAGAAAAAGCCTAAGGGACTACATGCTTTGTTTGTTTTGTTTATTTACAACCACCACTCTCCCTAGTCCTCTGAAATTGATGGGACTATTATGCAGATTTATTGTATAATACACCAAAAACTGGACTTCTACTATTTATGCTTCCGGTACCATGACTTTTTAATATATGTGAACTGTTTCTTTATACATTTCCATCAGGCTTGTATCCGTATGCTCTGCCTCTTTATTTCTTGCAGAGTGTGTACAATGTTTGGGACTTAATTCTGTGTGTTTGTACAACACAGGACAGTTTCGTCTTGCTCTCCAATCAGATTTTCCAAAGTGCTACAAGGAATAATAAGAACAATTTTTCACACAATAACTCTCACTCAACTCTTTTTTGTTTTTTAATAGAGATGATTAGTTCTTATTCTCACCAACATCTTCAATGTTTTAAATCCAAGAGATGCAATATAAACAAGAGATAAATATAAACAGAAAACCTCCTAACAGTAAAGAAGCAATTAAAACTGATTCATATCTGTGAATTTCATCTGTTTTCTAAAACGTAAGAGGGGAAATAAAACTAAAAATTATAAAGAAAGATGAAGTAACTGAAAAAAAAGTATTGAATTAAAAAAATAATTTTCCAGGTCTGATGATTTTAAAAATCTGTTAGGTCCACTGTCTCATTTCTCCTTTGACTTCAGCTTCTTTTTACATGCACAGAGATTGCCAGAAGAGACCAAAAGAAAATCTGAAGAGATATATCAGTGGCAGACATTGTGAGGTATCAATATGCATGATTTCAGTCATGGAGAGAAGAAAGGTAAAGAGAAAAATCAGAGCATTACTATAATACTGCTATCCAAATGATATGAATTTTCTGAAAACTATTAGGAATACCAGTGTACAAACCAGGTCTATTTTCAGCATCTTTTTCTTTGCCTTAGCAGGAAAATCCAAGGGTTGTCTACCTTTATTTGTGGGCAACTGAATTCTTTTATTATTCTGATGAAAAAAGAGAAAAATCAAAATTTATTTACTTTTGTTTGGCTGGATTTTTAAATTTTTTAGCCAGACTCCCTACAGCTTTACTCATTAGCTGTGTTGATTTTCATCTCTTTGCTGGTTTTAGTTTCACAGGAGGCAAAATCAAGCACAGTTTCTTCATGCTGTATTACAAGCATCTTCCTCTATTTCTTTCAGTTCCTCCTAAACGTATTTCATTTGCAACCTGATCTCCAGGCTTCCTGAATGCCTAGAGCACCTGTTGCTGATTTACTATCTCACAGAGGCCTGCTAGCAGCTGTTTTTCCTTTTTGCTTATAGCCTCTGAGAAGTGCCACTGCATTTGGGTTATGCAGGCAGTCTGATTATGCAGATTAAACAGTATAACTCAAACTAAAGAAAGCACATCCTGGGGAGGGGACAGAAAAAAAAAAAAAAAAAAAAAAAAAAAAAAAAAAAAAAAGCGCGCTTAATTCTTAATTTCTAGGTTTAATACAAGTAACATTATTTTTATTCAAAGCAAACTTAAGGATTTTACTATGTGGCTAAATATATCTCATTAGTGACATTTATTTAACACACGTAACCTATTACATTGGTTTGGTAAGTAATGTGCTTTGAGCTGCTTTTCTACCAGTTCTGAAACTTTTAACTATTTCTTTCATGTTTTCCTGATGTGTTTTCTATAGCAACCTGTGACTCCTCTAGCTGGATGCTGTATCTGAAATATGTTGTCCTTGTGTTGTGTGTGTTACACACAACATTGATATGTCTGTATGTTTATTACATGTATATGTAGTAGAATGCAGATATGTGCAATTGCAATTAATAGTCTTCTTCATGTTCTTTGCAGTTATTTCACATTTATTTTTGCTTCTGAATTTTCTTAGTGAGTTATATTGCATATTTGAGAGGAGTTTTATTCTGGATTTTTTTTGTGAGTTGTGTTGCAGTACTTCATCTGCATAAAAAAATAGAAGTTCTCAGATTTAAAATAATTTAATAATTGCCAGATTTAATAAAAATAGAAGTTCTCAGATTTTTTTGACTCACTGGTTTTTATTAGAGATAAGAAAAATAGACCATATAAAGTAAGAGATTAGTGCTTGTCAGGTGATAAACAGTAAAAATTTGGTGAAGGGCTCAACTGACTAATAATATCCAGAGGCTAAGATCATGCTCCTGCAAGGTTAATACTGTCAGTTCACTTGCCATGACACCTGTGGTAAAGAAATTATTCTGCTGAAGTTCCTATGTAAGAGAAAAACCTAATCCAGATACACTCACTGATGAATGGATGGTTATTAATTATTGTCTCTTTCAAGATTATTGAAGGTTGTGTTTACAAAATTGGGTAAGAGTCATAGTCCAGGAAAAATCCAGAACTGTAGACTCTTAAACAGCACAAGTTTTTCTGAATTAAGCTTGCCTTTCAACAAGTTTCTCAGTTAAGCTGATCAACTAATATATTCAAAAAATAGAGTTTGGTAGGATTTGGAAAAGATCAGAGAGGACTCAAATTAGTATACAAACCTGACTGTTTCGTATATGGTAAATGGCTTAAAAATGTTACCATTTTTTCTAAATTCTTTAGAACCTCTGGGTTTTACACATATGTACCATGCTACCATAATTTCACCCCCCACCCCAAAATGGACTTTTAAGACTTAAAATTCCAACAACAATACTATTCTAGAAAAACTGCTGTAAGTCCACGCAGTTTTTATCCAAACACTCTAGGTATAAAAATAATCAGTCAATAGTAAGTTCTATATAGCCTTGTTTGCTCTGTCTAGTAGAAACAACCCTTTTTATACAGTGCAAACGTGTATATAGGAAATATAGAGAGAGATTTGACATTATCTCTGCCTTAGGAACAAGTGCTCATAAAAAAAGAGATTAAAATCTAACTAATCTAAACTAAACTCTAATCTGGAAAGATAGGGAAATCCTCTAAAGCTAGTGGGTAAAAAAAAAAAGATAAAAAACAAACTTGGAAGAGATTATATGGGCAACATCTATATAAACATGTACTGTCATCTTTATTGCTGTCTTGACATTAGATAAAAGAATAAAACAGGCCAGATATGATATTGAGGATGTTTAATAATACCCATTGTATTGCTGTGTGTTCTTGTCTCAGTCATTCTGAAAAGCTTCCTCCTTGGCCGAGGTCAAGGAGTGAACAATACCCCAGAAGTCTTATCTAAATTGAGTATTAGCTCCATTTTCATGAAGTCACTTTGTTACTTTCTATTAGCTGAGCATGAAAAATAGAGTTAATCTCATGCTAGTCACCTTATCAGATAGCAGCAAGACAGTGTCATCACCATACAAGTAAATAAAGGATTTATCAAAGCTGAGAAAGAGGAATTATATGCACACTAAAAATGTAATTAGCATTTGAACAATTCCAATACTGGTTGTGGTACTTGATGGAAAAGAAAACCAAAATCCGAACTCCCCCACTGTAAACCCGCAAACAAACAAAACCAACCAACCAACCAGAAAACTGTCCCCCCCAAAAAAAAACCCAAAGAAAAAAGCCCCCCAAAAAAATTAAAAACTCCAGCAACATTTGTGGGTTTAAATTGTTTCTTTAAAAAGTTTCTTTAGCTAAGAAAGATTGCAATCATGACAATATTAAATTATTAATACCAGACACAGAGATCGGCTTTCACTGATATTGTACAGAACTTATGTATGTGAAATAGGTTCTCTGAGTTGAACATCAGTTGTATATTTCAACATCTTATCTGAGAAGGAAAGTAGTTTATTTATAAAATGATAGAAAACCCATCCCTATATGATCATGGTCCATTAAATAAAATTGGTGAGAGAAAGGAAAAAATCCATCTGTGACTCTTTCCGCTGAAAGAAAGGTAAATATATAATTCCAAGGAAATTAAAACCTGAGTTTCTTATAATTCTGATTGCAACAGACCCTTTTTTTCAGTTTCAGACTGTGGCCTGTTAGACTCATCAGGAAAAGCAAGAGAAAACTGATTACCTTTCCAATCCACATCTACTTATCTTGGAGGATATTAATTAAAAAAAAATCCATATTAGCTATCTGAGAGACAATGTATGCCTTAACAAAACAAGTTTATTGTTCAGAACTTGACACATTTTTTGCTTTATTTGATGTTACAGAATTAATGTGTAAAGTTATAGAGGGCTGTCAGAGGAACAAAAAAATTTTAAGATAATCACATTAACAATTTCAAATACAGTGCAGAAGCTATTTAGCCATACAGTGACTCTTCAATGTTTTCATTTTTAAAGAGTTTATAATTGCATAAATTATATGAAAGAAACTTGAATTATTTCAGAATTTTGGTAAAGTAGTACAAATCATAAATTGCACAGCTCGTGGCAGCTTCCAAGTCAATGATTTGTTTCAGGAAGGTAAAACCCGTATCATCCTGCAAAATAACACTGACATTCTTCATTGCACCAAATAGTGTTGGAAATGAGAAGTAAGCATCTAAATGAGAAGTAAGCATCTAGTTTCAAAACTATGTTGTGATTTTAAAAGATATTAAGCCAAATTTTCATTAATTTTGTGGGTTTTCTTTGTCATAATGGGATTTTCTTGTGTGTTTGTTTGTTTCGGTTAAGTTTGGGTGGGGTTTTTAGCTGTGTTATTGTTTTGTTTGGGATTTTTTTTGTTTTGCTTTAGTTTGGGGTTTTTTTGTGGGCTTTGGGTTTTGGTGTTGTTTTTTGTTTGTTTTTTTGTTTGGTTTTGGTTTTTTTCCTTTGTTTTTGTTTTTTTGTTGTTGTTGTTGTTTTGTTGGTTTTTTTGTTTTGTTTTGTTTTTTGGGGGGGCTTTGTTATTGTTGTTTTGTTGTCATGTTGGAGCCCAGGGCACATGGAAAATCCATTGTGCTGCCCTGGGAGGTCCAAGACCCCGGCTGGGACCCCAGGAAAGCACTGCCTTTGACAGCAGTCCATGGGAAAACCTTCCAACTCCTGAAGATGAGTTGAAAGCAACGAAGGTTTGAAATAAATAGTAGTTTAGTTTGTCACAGGGTGAAAATTTGTAGGTTTGGGTTTTTAGTATGGAGACAGATGAGAGCAAGATGGAGAATTTTGGGCAATGTCTCATCTTCTTCTGCTCCATTTTCTGCTGTGGCGGTGGCACAGAGACATTGGTAGAATGGGTTAGACACAGAGGTTGTGTGTTTAGAATAGGTAGTGATTATTGCCACAAAACTGTAAACACAGAACATTTTAAGAGTTAATTGGACTAGAAACCTTTAAAAACCTGTCTTGGTTTGGAAAGACAGGTATCTGCCAGGGAAACTGGGGTTTCTCTTAGAGTGGGGAATGTAAACCCCTCACCCCTGCCAAACTATAATTTTGCAATTAAGGGCTTTCAGGCAAAGATTTGGGAATAGGAATAACAGTTCTTTACTAGGAATATTAACAGTAGAAAAACGAAACCACCCAACCAAATCAGCAAACAAACAATTTTGGAAAACCCTGACAGAGTCAGAGCTACAACCTGACACCCTGTTGGTCAGGGTGTTAGAAGCAGTCTAAAAGTGAGTCCTCCTGGAGTGGTAGATGTGGTTCTGGTGAAGTAGAGATGATCCCGTAGAACAAGAGTCCAGTGGTGGTTAGAAGGGGTCCAGTCTTCCTGCAGGAATCGGGTGAAGCTGGATACTTCCGGTGTCTCAGTTTTATTGAGGTAGGAATGGTTGGCTCCCCCCACTGGGTGGAGCATCTCACAATAGGATGATGTAATGTGGATAGTCTATTTTGGGGATGTGTTAATGGTCCATTAGAAGACAATATCCCCCTGGAGGGAGGACCGGTGGTGACATAGATAAGAAACAATGCCCTACCGAGTTTGGCCTATTATCAGAAGGCATCCACCCACCTCCTCCCAGAGTAAAGAAGAACAATTCTCCAACTGCTTTCAGCAAATGAAACAGAATACACCTTTTTGGTTCCATAACCCAAGACAAAACCTTGGAATCTTCTGTCTGACATGGAGTTTTAGCTGTGTTTCTGGCACATTAAGCCAGGTTTTGGTGGCGTGCAGAAGGTGAGATAAGAAATAGAATAAACAACTCTGAAGACTGAAGCTGCAAGTCTTGTTTATCTTCTTAATCCTCGTACTGGACTTTTGGAGGAAAAAGATCACCTCTAATCAGGGGCTCCCAAAAGGGAGTTTCCACGTTGTTGGGGTTTTTTGCAGGGGAAGATGGGTTTCTTGGTTTTGTTGGTATTTTTTTTCGTTTCTTCTTTTGTACAATGATACTTTGTGTTAAGATATGGAGGTATTTTGTTTCCAGAGTTTATACATGACTTTAAAGTGGAACTCAGTTCCGGAGCAGAGGAATCCAATGGCAGTTCAGACAAGTGAGGATCACCCTTCCTGTGAAAGACTGCTGATCTAGAAGAGCTCAGGCTCAAATCATGTATTAAAATCCTGTGAAAGTATTGCATATATCCTAGGATACTTAAAACACTATTGCACGCACATGGTTACAGAAATGGACTGCCTCCCACTAATCTACCCTGAACAGATACTTATGCCTGTGTGTAATTACTGAACAGCTTTGCTGTTATTTGCTGTGCTACCAGGAGAGTAAAGTAATATTCAGTATAATAATTTTAGCCCTATGATCTTATTTCACATACCTTCCATACATATGATTATCCAATTAGTTGGATTATTTTAAAGTCCAGTATCCAAATTATAAATTGGGTAATGCAAACTTATTGTATTAATTAAATTATATTTAAATGAGTCATTTTTAATGCAACTAGTTAAACTAAATAAAATTTAAAATTGTAATAAAAAAGCCTAAAATATAATTAAACTATCTGATAGAAACTTAGATGATGGCTAGATATTTTCTAGGAAGTAATGCATGATGATACTGAAGTACAGAAGTCCCTTTCTTTTATGCATTTCATTTAACTTCTGGAAATTAAAGCACTCAAGTTTTAACCTAAGGATACTGCCAAATATTTATTTTAAAGTATATTTTTTTGCTATTGTTGAAATGGGTAGCACACATTCTTTTTTTGCAAAGACTGGCATCACTAATTTATATTTTATTGGAATGTAAACTGTAAAAACCTCCATGTCTTCCTTTGGTCTAAAAACCATGATTGTTGATTCCAGTCAAAAGATAACTGTTCTGGAAATGTAGTTCAGCATGCTGCTTTAAATTTCTTCAGTTTTTCAGTCAGCATCCACCCAAACTGGGAGGAGAAAAAGATGTTATTCAAATTGGTTTTACAGAGATCATTCAAAAGTTTACCTGGGGAGTAAATGAAAATTGCTGTAGAATCTGGCATTATATTTTTATGTAAAAGGAAAGCTGGTCAATGAGCCTTGAGCAACAAATGTTGCATGCTAATAAGATTTTTTCTACGAAATATGAATTTCAAGCCCCCCGTGTTTAGGAAAGGACCAATTCTTAGTCTGAAACATGGATTTTAACTGTGCAGTGGAAATACAAGAGCTTACACTTTGTAAAAAAAACCAAAACCAAACCAGACCAGATAAACACTTTTTTTTTTTTTAAAAAACACCAAAATATACATTATTATTCTCCAAAAACATGAGCCCTCAGGAGCCTTATGTAGCTTAGCAGCATGTATAATAAACAAATTTCAGCTCCTTCCTGCCTGATACAATTATTGGTCTATTAATTTTTGTCATGCAGCGCACCCAACTAAAAAATGCATAGGGACATTTACTGTAGGCTGTCATATGCTATTGTTGTTAAGGAGAAAGTTCAATTTAAACTTATTTTCCAGTACAAGTCCCTCCCAAGGAAAGCAACTTGTGAAATTGTGTAAAGGGGGTTAAGTCAATACCAGCTTGACTCGAGTGCTCTTGCCATCTGTTTATCATAGTCCTTTCAGCAGCTGTTTTGCACTCTTCTATTGACTAAAGGATATTAATATTACTTGACAACTGCCTGGTGTATGAAATAAATGTTTATCTAATTTTTTTGCCTAACAGCTGTTGATTCATCCAGGCTAACATATTTATGGAACATCCATCATGTATTTAAAAGGTGGACATCTTCTGCTGTACTTTTGGTGGGAGAATATTGAACAATGAAGAACGGCAGCCAGTAGAAGTTAATGACACAGTTATGCAAACAACACTTACAATTTTAATAACCTACCCATCAATCATCTTTCCAAGATGACTTTTCCTCTGACTAAAGAACCCCACAGGTAAGTACGTAGGACATATTGCCAAAATACAACTTGAATAATAATATAACTTGAATAAGAATCAAATACAATAATTTTCTGTGATTGTACTTCTGTTTTGAAAAACTCACTCATGTGTTCTATGGAAAAAAGGCATTGTATAAGCACCACATGTCAAAGAAAACAAGCTATTTTAAAAATTATTTCAGGATAAGGACTTCTTCAGCTGAATGGTTAGGCACTGTATTTATGTATGCAGAAAAATAATGAGTAAAAGTCAAATCAGAGCACTAAAATAAAAATTTTAAATCTGGTTGTAGTTTACAGAGCCTTCTTGTTTTCTACTATACAACAAAAAAGAAAAATATGTAAATTTCAAATTTAGTTTCAAGAATTTTATTTAAAAATGACTTTGTATTTATGCAGAATTAAACTGTTCTACAATAGATTCTTGAGAAGGATTATTTACTTTGTTTATAGACTAAAACTTTCTTATGCTTTTAAAATGCCCAACTGTGGTGTTTTGACTTTGGTTGGCCACCAGGTGTCCACCAAACTGTGCTGTCACATACTCTTGTCAGCAGAAAAACTGAAAATAAAACAAGATTAAAAAAACACGTGGATAAAAGAAAGGAAGCTTAATTAAAAACAAAACAGAAGAAAAACCTCAAACAAAAAAACAAAGCAACCAAACCATACTGGCATATGGGGGTGGGAATGTTAGAAAGACAGCCTTGAGGCTGTGCCAGAACTGCCCTGCAGTAGCCAAAACACTGGCGTGTTATCAGCTCGTTTCTAGCTACCAAAGCAAAGCACAGATCTGTGAGGTCTTCTGTGTGAAAAATTATCTTCATCCCAGCCGACCGTTTAACAAAGAAGTGTAGTTTATACTGGCAGCAAAGAATTCTCTTTGTCCCTCTTGTGCTTTCATCCCACCTTAATTCTCTTCATATCTTTGTATTTCCAATGAGAACTTCAGCTTGAATCATGGGGAAGTTTCAGTGGATTTATATAAAGTAAATATGCTAAATGCTACATCTTTCATCTCAGGTTCAATAATAACTGTAAATCTTTTATCCTTAATTATGTCTCACACCCTGTATGGTTTTTAATTCTCTTTGCTCCTCAGGCTTAAAACACGCAAGAAATGTTGAAATACAAGGAAGACATGAGGATCTAAGGTCTTCATGCTAATTCTAAACATTAATTAAATAGTCTCAAAATATGATACATTGGATATAGTAACTCAATATTTCAAGAAGAAAATGCACTCCATGAACTAAACCAAACTACATAAATGAAAATGTTTCAAAACTCCACAAATACTACACCAACAGCAACCTAAGAAGCATTTTTCTTCTAAAAAGATCTGAAATTCAAACTAAGGTTTTAGATAATTAGATAAATTTGTCTTTATCTAACGGATGTTTTTAATGAATCTATTTTCAAGTTCTGATAAGGAATAGGTAAAATCAAATAGGTAAATTGATACTACTGGTGGTACTACTTGAAGAGGAGAAGGATTTAAGAATTTAAGGAGTGTCAGGGCATATGAATTGGGGACTATCTGGCAGAATTGATCTGTACCAACTCTGACGCCAGCATATCAGTTGGCTGCACCTCAGGAAGTGGACAATCCCCTTCTGTCTCCACAAAAGGCAGGAGTGGATGTAAAAGTCAAGGGTAGGTCAAGGTACCCTAGGTCGAGGTAGGTCCCTGCTCAGGGTGCCAGGTGAACCCACTTCTTTTCCCAAGTGCCCCTATGGAAGAAATATGAGGGTCTGGAAACTGAGGACCAGAAAAATGATGAGTTAGAAGAAGGAACACCTGGGGGGTTGCCTAAGGCGATGGATGGTTACAGGTTATTCAGGAGAGATAGGGCCAGTGAGGTGAAGGAGGTGGCATCGTATGTAACAGGACCAGAATGCATAGAGGTTGCATGGTTGCATGGCAATGGCGTGGTTAAGAGGTCATGGTTAAGGATTAAGAAATAAGCAAATAGTGAGAATGACACCACGGGAGTCCACAATGGATCATCTAGCCAGGGTGGTAACACCAATGAATTATTCTTCAAGGAATTAAGGGATACCCTCAAATAAACTGCCCTTGTCCTTATGTGGGACTTCAGCTTGCTAGATGCCAACTAAGAAGACCACACAGCTGGCACAATGAGATCAAGAAGATTCTTAAAAAACATGGATGATAGCTTCATGGTACAGGTAGTGAGGGAACCAACCAGGAAATATGCCCTCTTTGATTTGCTGCTTGTTAACTGAGTGTCTCATGAATGGTGATTGAAAGCTGTCTTGGCCACACTGAAAGCCAACAAGTTAAAAATTTCTGTTGGCAGGAGGAATAATGCCAGCAAAACCTCAACTCTGGACATAAGGTAACTAGTTAGTGAGGTCTGGGAAAATGTTTTTGAAGGTGCCAGGGTTCATAAAATTTGATCACTAAGTAATCCTTCCTAAGGCCAAGAAGCAGGCAGTTCCAAAATGAAGCTAAGGTAAAAAAAGAAAGAATTTGCCCACTGAAGCTGGTCAGTACTGTGGGAAGCAATAAAAAGAACTTTTTAAAATAACAAAAGGCAGTACAGGATTAAAATCAGCCCATTATCTCATGAGGATGGTCACCTTATGAATAGGGACACATACAAGACAGAGATGTTTGATATTTTATTTGCCTCCTTCTACAACACAGATGATGGGCTCTGGGGTAATAGGGCTCTGAGCTAGAGGATCATGTCTGATAAATGAGAGTGAGAAATTATCAGTCAACCCTGAACTTGTTCACAATCTAGTGCTCCACCTGGATCCCTGTAAGTCTAGGGCTTGATGGGATTCATCTGAGAATACTCTCTGAGAATACTAAAAGAGCTGGCTAATGTCATACCAAGGCCTCTTTCAATGATTTTTTTATGGTGTTGGAATTTGGAGAGGTCTCAGCCAACTGGAAGCTGACTAACATGTCCCAGTTTTCAGGAAGGGTAAAAGCTATGATCCTGGAAACTACAGGCTGTCACTTTCAGTGACACTTTCAGTGGTAAAGTTGTGGAGAAGATTATTCTGAGGGTACTGTACAACACCTGAAGGGCAATGCAGTCATCAGTCACAGCCAGCACAGTTTCATGAGAGGAAAGTTCTGCTTATCGAACCCGATTTCCTTTTATGACAAGCTTACCCGACTAGTTGTTCAAAGGAAGTGGGTTGATATAAATTTTTGGATTTTAGCGAAGCTTTCCATACTGTCTCTAACAAGGTCCTTTTGGAGAAAATGTCCAGCCCACAGCTGGATATACACATCAAGTGATGTGTGAGCAACTTGGCCACAAGAGGTTATAACGAATGGGATGACATCCGACTGGTGACCTGTCACTAGTGCAGCTCCACAGGGATCGGTTTTATGGCCACTTTTCTTCAAGGTTATCTAAAACAATTTAGACACAGAAACCCAAAACTGTACCATATATATATACAATGAGAAAAAGAGAGTGGTCATATAGTTGTTACACTAAGCAAAACAAACAAACAAACAAAAACCCACACAAAAAAAACCCCAAAAACAAAAACAAACCACCACATTACCTTAAGTCTGTAGTATAGACTGTGCTTCATGCCATCATCTTGTCAGATCTTTCAGACTACATTGTATCTTACGTGCATCTGTGAGGAAATTTCTAAGAATAAACGAGTATGCAAACACAAAAAGGTTAATTAATTATTGGCAGGTGCTGTTTTCAAGTATACCTGTAGCATTTACAGATCTGTTCTGGAAATCTTGTTTTGATGGAATGTTAAAAATCAAAACCCTTCCTGGTTTTTAAAGCCTTTATCATTCACATTGCAGGAACTATACCCAAGCAATTCTTTCACATTTTTAAATAAATTCATCGCTTTAGTTTTCTGTTGCTCTTACTAAGAATCTCAGCTGAATTCATATCTGTAGTATTATAATTTTTAAAAAGCTTTCCTTTTTGAAGTTGGCTTAATCTATCCATCTAGTTTATAAAGCTCTTTTGTGTTCCTAAAAAAGACTTTGAAATTTTTAAATTATTATTGCTTTTGGTTTTATTAATTACATAAATCAATGAAGAAAAGTAACCTGTTTACTTTTACAATACCATTTTGGAGAGCATTTCCATGAAACCTTCTAGCAGTGATCAACTATATAGTCTGCAGGGAGTACAAGAATTTCTCTGCTTTTTTTTTTTTTTTCTCCCTAACAAAACATTGTAACCATGCTTTTAAAACCATTGTCTTAATTCCTTATCATATTACATTAATAGAAATGTAATGTTAACTCTACTGCCTTCAGCACCAATGCTGAAATCAAGTCTTTATTAATGGGCTCCAATATTTTTATTTCAAAGTATGTTTACTCTCAGCTATACTTTTTCAAGTGTGTAAGCCATCATTTCTTTCTGTTAGTTTTTATGTATTTTACAGTTAAGCATTCTCCATTTAGGTGCCTCAGGTGGCCTTCACAATTTGCACAATATACAGAATAGAAAACAAAACAAAAAACTCTAAAAAATCCAAGAGCTGTCATTTCTATACTTGAAATACTATTAGTATTTCTTAAAGTGTAGTATAAATTTTAGACACAATAAAACACCTAGGGACCATATAAATAGCTGAAAATGAGTTAGTTAGTTTTCAGCCTTTGTCAATATGTCAAAATTAAGGACATTTTTTCAGCTACCATACCAAATGAACATGAGATGCAAAACTAGGTGACCTCTCTTTCCAGAAATATAAATAGGTTTTATTTCCACTTTGTCCTTCCTAAGTGTCTTTAGTAAGCTTTTGGCACATAACAGTTTTTGAATCTCTTGAATTCTATTTCAGGTTATAAATAAATAAATAGAGATAATTAAATTACACTCTGATGGAACTTCAGATGAATGTCTGTTCCTCTCAGAAAACTAACAAAAAGGCTTTTAGTATTCATTCAAAGCTTGCAGTATTCATTGAAAAATCCTCCTTGATATAAAGTTCCACAATTCCAATTTTCAAGGGTCCCTATATAATAGAATACAAAAAAAAAAAAAAACCAAAAAAAAACCACCAAAACCAAACCAACCAACCAACCAACCAACCAAACAAACAAACAAACCCAAAAACAAATAATCAAACAAAAAAAACCCCAATCTCACAAATTTGGGACCTTATCCATAAAAACTGCTTTAAAGTAAGCATAGATTTTGACTACTAGTATTACAAATACCTAATTCAAGACTCACTATATATACATTCTAAACCTAGAGTGTGAAAAACACTCCATAGAAAAGAGAATGCTGACCTTTTGCTACAGATTATGAATATGGGGTACTGAGGGTAGAAATTTTATTATTAAAAAAGGGACTGAACTCTGACAAGGGCCAGAGATAAATTAGTTAAATTTTTGGGTTTACTACTGCTCCATAATTACTGGATACTTGTGATTATTGTGTAGAATCTGTTCACATAATTAAACGAAATTATTAAAAAATTAAATAATTACTGGGTTATGAATTCATGCCTCACATTTCTCCATGTAAAACCTGTTAATGAAGCCAATTTCATTTTTTGTCCTATAGAAACCAGTATTAGTAGAAACCAGTATTAGTAGGTAATAACATCAGTGTTCAGGACTCCAGCATCTTTCACCGTTTCAGTAATTTTTTTTTTCAAAACTTCTAGCCTATTCTTTACAGGCAATGTTGGTCCTGCTTATCTAGGAAACCTGTCTATTTTTTTAGAAGGCCAGATTTTGGTTGTGGCACATGTGAAGAATGGTTTAAGAAACTCCAGAAGAGCACAACTATTTTGGAAGAAGGAAAGAAAGATGTGCTACCAACCATATAACATAAAACAATCACATTATGTGAATAATACGAAAGTAATGCAGGCTTGGGATTGACACAGAAAATATGTTATATTCTTTACTGTAAGCCTTTTGTCTCTCTTTTCAAATTCAGCTATCTCCCCAGGAGGTAGCTATAAACCTGAGCATAGCACTGCAGCCTTAGTATTACAATAAGAGTCACAGGAGAATATTCACAATATAAACCAGACAGCTGAGTCAGATATGAGCTGTTATAAGTCTTGCTCTCAATTTTTTATTAAGTTTTCCGTTTTTCCACTATTTAGCATTGCAAAATCATCTAAATAAATTTTAGGAAAAAGAATACTGGAAAATACTTCATGACAGCAAAGCCAAAGTTAATTTCATATCTTAAGGGGACACCACCACTGTTATTACAAAGCCATATGGATTACAAAAATAATCTATGCTGACTGACACATCTGGGGCATACTTTGTCTTTTTAATTTACCTCAGAGATATGTAAAAAAAATTGACAACTTCTCAGCTAACTTTCATTTTATTTTGCCATGCTTACATATGTGTAGTGCATCGTGTAACATAAGGTTTCTTATAGAACAATAAGGACATTATGGTTTCAAATTTTGTGAGTTTTTTGTGCATCTTTAGGTTCAATAGACAATTGACAATCTTTAGGTTCAACAGACAACCAGAGCTACCTGGAATTGCATGATAAGCCACAGAAATTTACAAATTTATAATTCTTTATGTAATTTTCATCTTTCAACAAAGAGCAGATGTGAAAATATGGTGACACTAAGGCCAAGTTCAATTTTTTTATAAACTATTAAAATCAGAATATAAGCAAAGCTTATTTAGCAAATTACATTATCAGTGCTTGATTATATGTGCAAAAACATCAAAATTCAAATGCACTGAATAAGACAGTATTCCCAGGAAATGTCTGAGGTAAAAAAAAAATAAATCTTTTAATTATTATTCATAGTTACTATTTCAAATTTATAATTTCTTAAAAAATCTTAGCAGTAATGTATGCAAAAATCATTTTGCACTTTCAAAAGCTTCATCCATGTGTGTACATACATAGGGCAGCAAGAAACAGGTGCTGCAATAAAATTCATCCTCATGCATCCACAGCTGCATGTTAGACTTCTGTATAACTAAAGATAAAGATTTTTTACTTCTACAGAGAAGCAATAACAATGACAACACAAGCTGACCTAGCAGACACTTTGCATTCAATTGACTAAATGTATGCATTCGTTTTAGATTATGAGATTGATTATGTAAAGACATGCATTACCCTAAACTACATTCACAAAATTCTTCACTTACATGGCCAGAATAAAATAAAAAAGAATTAAATAAATTGTGCTTTTTTTTTTTTTTTTTTTTTTTTTTTTTAATTTGGTAACTGCTCTTTCTGCATTTTCTGGTAATTTATATGAGTATGGAAACAAGGACAGAAAGCAAAGGGGTACCTTAAAGGGTTAAGGGGTGGCTTAAAACTTCTGTAAGTAGCTGGGATATCTACTTTATCTATGATTCAATAATAATAATAATAATAATAATAATAATAATAATAATAATAACAACACTGATATTAAACAATAATAATGAACAATAATAATGAACATAAATAATAACAATAACAACAATAAGGTTCAGATACCATGAGAGTCTGTTTTTTGTGGCTCAGATTTGGCAGATCTGTGGTCCAACTTGACCACATCATTTTGCTCCAGTTTGCACCCAAATGCATGAAATGAAAAATACTCCCAATATCTATCTGGCTTTTAATTTTACCAGCAGCCCTCAACCATGATATAGTTAATTCTGGCACTGTGTAAAGTGCAGGGACAAGATTTTGATGCTGAAATTGGCATATGCCTACCCAGGGAAGGGCACAGGTGGTCAGAACTGGTAAAAGGATGGCAAGTATGACACGTTCCATACTCTTCTACCCTGGATTTAAAATCTGCTGAGATCACACTGGATCCTACAGTGGTGACAATCTACCTCTCTCTTTCTCTTTTTCTCTGTTTTTCTTTCCCTTTCTTTTCTTACCTTCCTCTTCTTGAAATACCTGGGAAGCCTGACCAAAAAATGCAGTTAATGCCTTGCTAAGTGCACTGTTCTGTCTGGTTATTCTAAAGTTTGCTAAGTGAAAGCTTTCCAAGTGCCTTATATATTCTGTCTGGATGCTCTAAAGCTTGCAAATAAAAACTGTTTGTTGTTTATCTCAAGAGATTTTTTTCCTTTTTCCTGCACACTGTCCAGAGTAAAACTTTCCCTGCAGAGTACAATGGTCAGTACAGGCCCTTCTTCCAAAAGCATACCAACATGCCTGTGCTGACACTGGGAATTACTACCCATCACTTTTCAAGTACTGTGTCACTAAACTTTATTTTATTATAAAGAGTGTTATTGCAAAAATTTTATCATTCCTTTAATAATACTAGCATGCTCTGAAGTACGACTGCAGTCTCAAAAGAAGGAAATCGTCATTGGTGTTTTCTAAATTACTCGAAGCAGATAATTTGAGATTTGGGAAAGGAAAAAAAAACCTCAATATAACCCCTAAAAAAGACATATCTAAAACTAGCCACACTCACCAGCTTCCTGTTTTGAATAACTATTAATAAAAGAGAATGTTTAACATCTCTTTTGGAGTGATTCAGAGGTGCTACTGATAGGTAAGGCATTATAAAAGGGAGGCCTTCTAACATGGCTCTGGCCTGTTACTTAGGCTAAGTAGAAGGAAATTATGGGAGAATGACTCAGCTGGAATAGGGGTAGAGAGACCTAAGAGACATGAAATCATGCTGCGTGACTGCCACGTGTCCACATCATGTCCACATCGGGGTGTATGGTGGTTGGTTGATTTGGGCTTGTTGTGCCTTAAAACTATGTAAACTAATAATCAGCTAACTGCTTTAAAAGGCCAGGGTTTTGGCAACAAAGAGCACTCCTTTGCATCTTCCTGAGGTCCCTGCATTGCTTTTTATCACAGCAGAGAGGATTCTCATAGTGACAATTTTTATTGCTAGTGTGTGTGGTCTAATATTTTAGTTCAATAGCAACAGGAAGCTTTGGTTGTGCTTCGTCCTTCAGAAACTATGTTAGTAGAAAACAAAACCCTTAATTAAATATACTTCTCTTTCTCAACCTTGGATTCTCTGAAGTGCTCTCTCCCTCTGTAAGCAATTATGAAACAACCACTGGCTCTTGGAGTTATTGAAGACAAATACTGTTAACTCAGTCTTAAGTCAGCAGTATCAGTGGAGAAACTCTTTGAGAAAACATGCAATGATTTGATGATGCACTAATTTTGGGATGACAGCTACTTAGAGATCTCACATCCATTTTGTTTAAAATTCATTAGAGCTGTAATACCTCAGAGAGCAATATATTCCTAAACAAACTCAGAAAAATAAAAACACTTCTATTAACTGAATCTCCACTTCAGTAATAAGACACCACCAAACAAATACTCAGATGACTGTGACACTTCAAATCTAGCACATCTGGATGTGGATTTATTTTCAGGGCCTAAGTGAAACCAATGAGTTTTTACAGTTAGCATCTCACTACAATATAATTGCTCTTCTTGCTGCATCTAGACATTGCAGAACGTGTTCTGAGTCAGCTCTTGTAGTAAATTGTTCTTAAATAATCTGAAAGCCTACCATGTTGAAGTGTAAAATGTTTTTTCTGAAGAATTGCCAGTCTTCAGGTCTGAATATCTAAGAACAAAACATGATTTTTCTCTCTTCACTAAAAGCCTAAAACTGTTACTCTTAAGTCCAGTAAAGGACCACCTTCAAAAACACTTTTCTTAAAATTCTGCTCTAATAGAGGTTACATTATATAGCACAAAATATAGAAAATATAAGAACAAAGACATTACTTACATCTAGTATTTGAACAAAATGGGAAACAGTGGCCACAAGAAATGAAATATAAATAATGAGTACTTTTACAAAACTATGACAGAATGTTGCTGTAAAGACCACTTAAATTTTCTTAGTATCAACCAAACAGTTCCTTGACTTGACTAATCTCTTTTAAAAGAGTATTAGTCAGATGCATCTGCTGAAACCCAGCACATTCTTCAATGCTGGGCTCAACACAATTTATGCTGAATCTTTAATATTCTGTTGCCTTCACGACATGGAAAACATTAGATACTGAAAACTTTACATGCTTTTCAACTTCTTAAAATTGTGCTCTAAATGTCCAAATCCTGATGTTCATAACTAGAAAATATAATAGATCTGCTACTTAGAACGAAGACAAAGAAAATCCTCTACAGCTTCTAACTAAATGTACCCAGTTTCAGCTCTGAATGTAATCATGCAAAGCTTTACACAGCTTTTCACCTACAGTTATACCATTCTAACTTTACTTCCACTTTATATATAAAGACATATAAATCCTAGCCTATATTACACATTTTCTCATTTCATTTCTGTCTTGCCTACTGTTAAATACCTTTTTAAAAATATCTTAAATGTATTTCCTACCATTTTGTCACATCATTATTATTATGTCACCAGAATAGTGTTGTAAATAGAAAACAGAATATACCTGTAGAGAGAAACATTTAAATATTATGCTTTCTTAGTAAAGCAGTTAAAAAAACTGTTAGAGACTCCAAAGAACTACTCTAAATTTCAGATTACAAACAGTTTGAGAAATACATATCAGGGGCATCTAAGAAGAGTTCTTCCATTTATTTGTGCTTTATTGAGGTTACTGACCTTGTGATGTTTGAAATCTACACTTTTTGAGCAACTGTAGAACCAACCATGTAAATAATGTGGAGAACATAGCAAAAACACTGGTAGTGTCTTTTTGAATCAGTACTTATGTAGCACTAGAAATGAAATATAAAAAGACTATAGAATACTTTGATGTACAGTAGAATTCCTCAAATTATTGAAAAAAGAAGTAGAATTAGGAAGTGCCTTTTTATTTTACAACATTTTAAGCAGAAATTTCAACTTACAACTTTTACCTTAAAAACTTAAATCTACTTTTCATGTGTATTAAACAAATTACAGTATAAGTAGCTAAAGATCATTAGTACACGTCACAAAAGAACAAGCTTTGAGGGTCTGTGTTTTATGCAGATGAAGAGAATTTGACTATTTTAACATGTGAAAAGATTCTCTCTGGTAATTGTGAAAGGAGTTTTCCAAGATGTATATATTTCACCAGATGCACAGAAGCAGTTTCATGAGGCATATTTTAATACTCAGTAGAGATATCTATAAAAATAAATGTTAAAGCTGCTGTAGAAACAATTTCTAGGCTATAAGTCCTGGGAATTGCAATGTCACTTCAGAGGGAAGCTCCAGGAGCTTCTCAAAGAAGGGTACAAGGAACATTAGCAGGCTATATTTATCTTTTTTCTGTAAAAACAACAGCAATTGTATATGTAGATATAATCAAGTTAATATTTATGTTTTATCTGTCAAGCTGTTTGCTTGGGGTTTTTTCCCAGACTGATCTGGACTCTGAATTAAAAGATTATACATACTATGCATTCCAGTTCCAGAGCATGCATAATTTTGCAGCACATTTTATGAATTTTAGTGAATGACTTTCATTCATTAAAATTGAAATGGGTAGTGCACAATCAGTAATGCAATAAAGAAGATACTAAACTGTACTGCAAATTCAGGATGGAAATCAGTAGATTGCTTAAAAGAGTCCCATACTTTAAGATAGCTGTAGATGCTTTTTTCCAATTTGTGTGGATTCAGTCTGGAAATCTAACAAAATCTTCCTGGGCCAGTAACTTTTTTTGCAAAATGCAAATGCATATACATCACAGGCATCTGATTAGAGCACCTGAAACAATGTTTACCTATTTTTTTTGGCCATATGACCTTCATTTTGTAATAAATATAATGAATAACACTAATGACCAAACTTTATTACTCTCTATGTATAGAAATCATACTCCTTACATGTCAGCCCACAGCATGTTGATGTAAGTTTTCATCAGATCTTCATGAGTACGATGTCATTGAAATCAGCTTTTCATTTTATTTGTCTAATTTCAATCTCTTAGTTTCACTTACCTGTAGTAAGCTATTGATTTCTTTGACAGTACCCACCATGTTGCAGATTAAAAAATATTTCACAAGCTACTTCTAAACTTTTTTATACCTTAATAATTGTCTATTTGTTGAGTTATGTCAACATAAACTATTGATATACCTGTGCTGCTGTGACTGCAGCACAAGTGGATTATACTCAACACAGCTATAATCTATCTGACTACTCACAGAAGCAGAACTACCTTTGCAAGGACAGCCACTTGAATACAGAGGCTGCAATTTCATTCCTCTCATTAAGCAAACTAGTGAGGCTAAAGCTAGATCAGTTATCAATACATGTGTTGCAATCACACCTCTGGATTTCATGGCAAATTTAGCCTGCAGAACTGTAGTAGGCTACAAAGAAATCCAATGCAGGAATGAAACAAGGTCCAAGAAAGAAATTAACTAAAGTAAGGAAATTCTGCACTGGAAAATTAAGCTTTTGCGAAGTCAACCCTTACATGCTGAGAAAATAAAAAGGAGAATTGATTAAAATCAATCAAAATATTGAAGTTCATTGACGATTAAAAATCATGAAATAACAGACATGGCTGAAAGAAACAGTAAATTGGGGGCTATTAATCTAATCTAACTGCATGAATTACATTTTACTTGACATTTTGTTTGTTTCAAACTAGTTTGTGTTCTTGTCAGGCTCGTCTTGCTGGAACCATTCTCTTTCCTCTTTTATACAGGTCCATAGACTATGTGGGAACTTTATCCTAATAAGACAGATTGTCATGGCAGTGAAGAGGGTGAAGTAGTTTGTAACAAGCAAAATATTATCAGTAAGACTCTTCCCTCGCTTCCAGGTAGCAGTTTGAATACCATTTCGGTTGCATTCCTTCCATCAAAGATAGCTATGAGAAATAGAGTATCAGTAAAAGTTTTTCCTGTATTTCCAAACCTTCCAGACCTACACATGGAAGGTGGTGTAAATTCATAAAATATGATAACAATAAATATGCAAAGAATTCCATTATTTCAGTATTTTCTGTTAGATATGTTCCTGGGCTGATCACTTTGAAACATTTGGCTGTTTTGAAGAACATAAATAAATAAATAAATAAATAAATAAATAAATAACACTATTTTCTACAGCCATCTTCTTATCCTTAGAAAATTGTGCAGCCTCTTCTTGAAGAGTACCAAAATTCAACAATTCTTGTGTTATCACAGAATTTTAGTCAGAATTAGGTTTTTGTCCTACATGTATCATGTATCATGGAATTTGAACAAATCATTAGGCATTGACAAATACCCACATTTTTCTAACTTCTTATTGACTGTTTCAAAATAGTACAATGAGAATTGCATTTTTATGGGAAAAAATATTTTTTTATCATAATGTAAACCAATTTTATAATGCTTATGGACCTCAAACGATTTTGTAGTTCATTCTACAAATCTAAAATTTTAGCAATTAGCTCTTTACTCATGTCCTTCACCATATTCCAGTTCTTTTCCCTCCTTCTTTTCTTGTTTGCATGCACAGAGTTGCTACTGAATGCATCCAGTGCAGGTGGTTTGACGAGCAGCTGCAGTGCCAGCCGCAAGTGGAGCCGCGGGCAAAGGGAGCCCAAGGCCCAAGGCCCAAGGCAAGAGGCAGTGACCTGATGCCAACCTTTGCATAATGAAGGGCACCGGGACCTGTGGACCTATGGTGTCAGGCAGGAGACCACGACTCCAGACTTTCATGCACTGTGGGCATAAAAACCAAGGCTTTCCATTGTTCTGAGTCCCTCTCGAAGACACCTGGCTTGTCATTTTGTTGATGCACCATGATTTTATTAATCCAAGTATTCAGTTGTACATCTCCTCCCATTTTGGATTAGGATCCTGAGTAAAATTATATATTATTAATGGAGATAAAATGAGTTATTGTCCTTGTTCCTTTCTGTAGTTTATATTTACGCTACTCAAAGTACTTCTTTTAAATTTAATTTTCACATAAGGTGAAATCCTTTCTTGGGAGGAAAGTTTACATAAGTATATCTTTTTGCATTCAAAACCATATGGCATACTTCAGTACACTTATGACAGTAAATAGTCAGTACCAGATATTTAAAGGTTAATACAAAATGAGCTCATCAACTGAACTGCAAAGCTGGTACTTATTTATTTATGTATTTATTTTCTACAAGCAGTATCTGTTAATGCTGCTTTAAATAAATAGACAAAGCAAATGTACTTCAGCTTACAGTAAATGCTAGCCTGGGTCAAATAATATCAGTAAAAAGTCATTTATAATAATAATTTTGGTTACAACTTTGTCTTAGGTTACAGTACAAGACATAATCAAAGGTATGTATTCTATTGCCATCTTCCTAAGCTGTTAAAGGAAGTGGGGCAGTGATCCTTATCTCCTCCAAGACTCATCCCTGATAACTCCCTCCAGAGGCTATCTCTGCTGATGCATCATTAAGTCTCACTGCATGACCGATAAAATTACATCATCCCATTGTGAAATGCTCCACCCAGGGGGAGGAACTAAGCATTCCTACCTGGATATAATCTTAAGATTGGTACACCATGAGTACCCTTAGCTACTGGATTCCCAGAGGGCAAGACCTACATAACCACGACTGGACCTTCAAAGGAAGATCAGACCCTGCAACAGGATCACCACTTCAACAGAACTGCATATATCTTTTCAACAGGACTGCAGCCACCATTTAATCGGACTGCTGCCACCACCCTGACCAACAGGGTGTCAGGTTGTATCCTGACTCAGTTCAAGCTAGTATTTCTGATTGGAATCTCCCACTGGTTTGCTTTCAAACTAGTAAAACTTCCAGGTAGTTTCTTTTCTTTCTCCCTGTGACTGCATTGTATAAGGAAAAACATGCCTTCTGTTTTAGTCATCATTGTACCCAAAAGTTGCATACTCTTTCAGAACAGATAGATCAGAAAGGGAAGGAATTGTTCCATGCACAGTGTAACCAAGTCAGACAAAGTATTTTCCAAGACTTCCTGAAGTAAGCATAATTCAAATCAGGGTTGTTTTTTTTTTTCTGACTCTGGCCATAAGAACATCAAAAAAAAAAACTTCTCCAACAGAGGCTAGTAGAGCAATCAACTAAGGATGAATTACTCACAAAAGGTTTTTCCTAGATTTTTTTTTTCCCATGGCTGCACTAGGTCAAGTAAGATTCTGTATCTAGGCAGAAAAGAAGAAACAGATTGTAATTGCAGGCAAATGTCAAGAAAGGGCCCTCTTTGCCGTAAACATAGGGCCCCCATGCTGTATAACTCAAACTTGATACTTGATTTCAGACAGTATGTGAATATATAAAGGAGATGAAAAGGAGATACTCATCTCCACACCTGCACCTCCCACTGCAGCCCATGCCTATTTCTCCATTTCCAAAGGAAAAAATAACAGGATAATTTAGCAGTATCTTTCCAGAAGGATTATTTTAAAGGGAAAAGTTAAATAATAGAATCACAAAATGCTTTGGGTTGCAAGTGAGCATAGAGATCATCTTCTTCCAACCCCCCTGCCATGGACAGGGACACCTTTCACTAGACCAGATTGCTCAGAGTCTCATGTAGACTGGCCCTGAACACCTCCATGGATGGGGCATCCACATCTGTCGGCAGTCTGCTCACCCTGGAGTGCTTCACCCTCTTGACAGTAAAGAATTTCTTCCAAATATCTAAACTAAGCCTACTGTTTTTCAGATTGAATATATTCCCCCTTGTCCTGTTGCTACATGCTCTTGTACAAAAGTTTCTCTCCATCTTTCTTGTAGGCTCCCCTCAGGTACTGGACAGTTGCAATTACCCCAAAGTCTTCTTTTCTCTTCTCCAGGCTGAACAATCCCAATTCTGTCAGCCTTTTCTCCATCCCTCTAATCATCCTGGTGATCCTCCTCTGGACTCATTTCCACAGCTCCAAGGCCTTCTCCTGTGCTGGGACCCGAGAGCTGGATGCAGGGCTCCAGGTGAGGTCTCACCAGAGCAGAGCAGAAGGGCAGCATCCTCTCCCTCCCCTGCTGCCCACGCTGCTTTGGGTGCAGCCCAGGATAATTTTGACTTTCTGGGCTTGGGGTGCCCATGGCTGGGTCATGTCCAGCCTCTCACCCACCAGCACCCCACAAGCCCATTTTTTGCAGGGCTTCTTTTGACTTTTTCATCCCCAGCCTGTGGTGATACTGGGGGTTGCTCTGACATATGTACAGCACCTTGCACTTGCTCTCATAGGACCTTGTGAGATTCGAATGGAACCAATTCTTGAGCTTTGCCAGGTCCCTCTGGAGAGCATCCCATCCTTCAGGTGTGTCAACCATGCCATTCAGCTTTGTGTCATCTGCAAGTTTGCAGAGGGCACACTCAATCCTTCCATTTCTGTCATTAATGAAGATATTAAATAACATTTGCTCCCATTGGGACCCCTGAGGTTCCATTGTAAAAGTGTTAGATTTTCACAATGAAGAATACATAATTCATGTGGTTTCATTTCCTGACTCTCTTTCCTATTCAAAAATTTTATCTTTATCTAATGTAAGGAGTCTGAATTATTTCTGCCTGTTTCCTGCCAAGGGATTTTGTAAAGCCCCTCCATTTCAATCATTAAAAACTTTGTAGGTCAAACTTTTTGATTTTGTCCCCAGGCCAAGTACTGGCAAACTGTTAATTAAAACTGCAATTAAATAAATTGAGTTAGTATGTTCTGTCATGGGAAGTAAACTTTAAAAATGTAATATATTCAGTACATTAATTGTTCTAGCAGAATAATAATGACCATTTTAAACTGTTTGATCCATGTAATATCAATGTTACTAAATTAGATTTCTCTCTCAGAGTATATCAAATATGTTTTCAAAAATCATTATGACCATCAAAATCCAAAGACACAAAAGAGAGAAAACAGATTATTTTAAAAAGCTTAAAAAGCTGCTGCAGAAGCTATAGAATAATTTTTGTATTAAATTTCTTTACTAAAATAAGTTGTTTGTGTTGGTAACAACACACCTCTTGTGCTGGGAAACATTTGAAATGCCAGTTGCATATATAATGGGGAACAAGATATTAGATTATTTGTGGCCTGACTGAAAATTTGAAGAACTCGTGATATTAGATGAGGTTAAAAATCACAAATGGAAATGTTAGAAACATCTTAAAGCATGGTTTATTATAACCATTGACATTTAACTTATCTTTATGGAGAACATCTCTTTGGTTATAGTCTTCCATCTGCAATGGATGAAATAGTCTTTTCATTTATGACAAACATTCCTTTATAGTCTTGTACTTATCCTTGAAACTGCTAGTTTCAAAACTAATTGAAACTATCCTAGAAATATCTATCTTGTGTCACCACCAGTGAAAGCATCCCAAACCAGAAGCACAGGATTTTTGTCAACTAAGCATATCAACAGACCATGTCAGATTGCTCCTTTTGTTAAAGAAAATTGATATATTAATTTCAGAAATCAATTTGAGTAATTTTGAGTAATTTTCAAGGCATGCAAAGAATTATTGAGAGCTTTTTAGGCAAGATGTGGTTTCATTGTGTCAAACTTAACATTAAGAGTGACAAGAAATTTGTGGTGGCAAGTATATTTGAGCAAATGGCATGTGGTACTTGCACAAGCAAGTGTGTGTACTCCAGCCCTGAAGAGAAGCAAGGACTCTACACTAAACAAACATCAACACAGCTCACCCAACATAAAGAGAGAAAAACCCTTAAATGAAAATGATTTAACAGCTCACTTAATGAATTCATATGTCTATTTCTAGCAATTTCTAGGGTGTGTTGGATCATAGAGCTTAGTGAATAAGAATTCAGAATACAGGTTTTCAGAACACACCAATTAAATTAATGAAAAAATCAAATTATATTTAGATCAAAAAGCAAATGATCCATTAATAGCAATAGTGATTTTAACACTAGGAACAATTGACACAGGCGATCAGGGGACAATAAAAAGTGTTACTCTGCTATGCCTCTTACGTACAAATGAGAAAGAATTGGTTAGGTCAGTTTTGGCTGTATCAATTACAAGATGCTGGAGTTTGAGACCCTAAGAAAAGGGAAGAGGATAAACAGCAAGATCACAACCCTGGATTTCAGGTGCAAGCAATTTGGCCTCTTCTGGGACCTCCTTGTAAGTGTACCATGGAATATGGTCCTGAGGAGAAGATTCTCAGTGGATTAACATTTGAACAAACTGAGATTTAATCAAATACATGAGACCCAACAAGAAATACCTACAAGTACCAAGGATATTTTTCAAGGACATTTTGAGGTTACCGAGAATTCTCTCTGAAACACTGTAGAGAATAGGGCAGATTTCTAAGGACTTGAAGATCGAATTATCACGACTATCTTCAGGAAGGACAAGAATGAATCTCCCTCGATCAGGGAGATACAGCCCATGAGCCCCACCTGAACTACTGAAACATGATGGAGCAAATAATCCCTAAGATAATTTAAAAACACAGAAGGACAAGAATGATGAGTGATGATTATTTGAGACATACAAAGGGAAAAGTATTCCTGACAAACCTGATAACATCCTGCAGTGAGAAAGTGAACTTGGTGGACATGGGAGAAGGCTGGATGGAGATACCCTGGCATGATTAAGATTTTTGACATTATTACTCACAACATTTTTATTGACAAACTGATAAAGAACATACTGGATAAATGGACAATAAGCTGAACAAAAACTAGCTGAACTGATAATTCAAGGATTATTGAGCAGCAGCACAGAGACTAACAGTGTACTACTCAGAGTTCAGTAATATTAGCAATAACTCTTTACCTCATCAATGACTGGGAAAGTAGGGAAGAGCACACCCTCAGAAAATTTTCAAGTGGTATGAAACTGGGAGTAGTACTTGATACACCATAAATACAGATAGGGTTCAGCAAAGGGAAAAAAGGACCAGCTAGACATAGCAGGAAACAGAAATCTTTGACAGACACCTAGCTGATCATGAGGTAGGAATATACCCTTGGATCATAAAAGGGCAGCACCCTCCTGGATTATATTAGGAAATATCTCATCAGGCTGGAGGTGGAGCTGGTCTTTGTCTTTTGATCAGGGTGGTTTGAAACACACCTCAAGTACTGGACCCCGTCTAAGTCTCTCCAGTGCCAGAGTTACATGGATATCGTTGAGTGAGTCCAGCAGAGGGACATGATTAAAGAAAGGCTTGGATTGTCTGAGTTTGAATTGTTCATCTGATACAAGGAAAGGCTCATGAGGGAAATATGTGTACATGTATATATGTATAGATGTGTGTATATATATCTATATATCAAACCAATGGGGAAGAGAATTCGATTGAGAAGGCAGGAACAGATCTTCTCAATGTTGCCTAGTGTGCCATGACAAGAGGACACAGGCACAAATTGAAATAGAGGTGATTCCATTTAAGTATAGATTATTAAGGCTATGTGTGGTCAAACACTGAGACAGGCTGCCAAGGTAGGTTGTTGAGCTACCATCCATTCAGACATGCAGAATCCAACCAGACACAGCCATAAGCAGCCTGCTCAAGCTTTAAGAGAATGTGTTGGACATAATTTACAGAGGTGCCTTCCAACCTCAGCCATTCTGTGGATGTCTAGCTGCCCATATCAGGAGCTGGTTAGCGCTAAGGGATCCCTTGTATGAACTATCTAGCAGTTGAGTATTTCTGAAGTACTTTTTTTGTTGTTAAATTGGATGCACTATAAATTTTTCTGCCAGGATAAATGGATCTTAAAGCTATGGGACCATAATATTGTAGTATCCTCAGCATTGTACACATACTTTTAAAGCGTGGGAGTTTATATCTTTAGAGAGAGAAAAGTGTTAACAGATGGCAATATTAAGAAAATGCTGATTAGCACTAACCTCTTAACATAAATTGCAGTTTTTCTTTTCTGACTCTTAATTTTAATATATGAATCTTTACGAATTTTAAATCCATGTAGATTATATCTTCTGCATACCTGAGACCTGTCCTTCATGGAACCTTATGACTCAAAATAAGAAAAAATTAAATTGAATTTTCCAAGCCATGTCACTGCCTTACAGCATAGTGCCACCTTATGGCAAGAATAATAATTTTGGATAGTTTATGTTTTATTTGAAGTTCTTACAGTGATTATAACTGGAAAAAAATATAGAAATAAAGAAGAAAAAATGTATCTACAACCTATATTCTGACCTTTAAAAAAAGGTTATTTTTTCTTTAATATGTACTCTGTTAAAAAAAAACCAACAAATATATAATCCTACTTTTTCCTAGTTTATTGCCCTGTTCTGATCCCTTGAATATTTTCAATGGTAAATTGAAGGAAATGCTCTTTTCCCTTTTTAATTTCACAGATTATTTAAACACTGAAACTCCCATGAAACTTGATACCTATTGAGTAGCCATTAAAAAACCCATAAATGTTTTGGTGGATATTCAGCATACGCTGTGTAAGCTAACTTTCTTTAGAGAAAGATACATTGCTTTGAATGCTTCTATAGAATAACATTTCTGTGCTAGGTTGCTCCCTGTCTTTTTTGTGCCACTGATATCATACATAGAGTAATTTCTAGCTCTTCTAGAGACCTTTCCAGTTCCCATCTGGAACAAAGCAATATAGATATCCAGCCATTTTCTATTTGGTTTTCCTTTGCATGTACACCTACCTTAGGCTATATCTTAGGTATTTAACCATGTTAAATACCAACAAGCAAGAGACTAGTCACAGCATTTCTCACTGAGAAATCTTCCAAATTCATGATATCTAAACAGTAAAAGGCAGATCTAAGTCCACAGGGTATTGTTTCAAAAACAATTCTTAGTTTAGCTTAATTTGGCAAGAGTCTGAACATCCCCATTTGCATCATGCAGATAAGTACAACAAACCTTTTTTCTCCTCAGATCGTACTCATATCCACCTTATTATACTCCCAGCAAGACTCTCCAACTACAAGAACCTCTGGCTTCTTTTCTGTTTTTCTGAAGGACATAATCCATAGACACCTAAACAGGATTATTGAGGATTGGCACCACCTAATAGATTATAGAAAGAAACATGCAAAACACACCTAAAATGCAATCACCTCTCAAAAAAGTAATGTTTGTGTCCTACTTTAGTACCTATAACCAGTGTTGGTAGTTTAGAAAATAGCCAGTAATTTGCTGAAGTCTATGAATATTTTTCTTTGATATTAAGCTCCTCCCATGTAGGTACCTGGGTACATAGTTTGCAATATAATGTCACAAATGAGAGAGGGTGTGGAGACAAATAGACACTTAAAAATAAAATTCTAGCACCACTCGCTTTTAGAGTCATGTTCAGGTGTGGTATTTTAATACTGCATTCATTTTTAAACATCTATGATTTCTTGGTTTTGGTTTGGCTGTGGGGTTTTTTTGTTTGGTTGGTTGGGTTTTTTTGTTTGGGTTTGGTTTTTTTAGGTTGTGCTGATTTTTTTTGTGGGGGGGTATTTTTTGTAAGAATGTGTTTATATTTGAGATAATGGCATAGACAAAATGAGTTATCCTAAGCTCAGTTAACAGCAGACAGAGTTTAAATGAAATGTGTTCTTAATATCTAGATAAATTTCAAGATATTTATTAACTCATTTGCATCTTCAACATATAAGGATGCACATCAAAATGCGAATTAATAACCCCTCTCCATTTTATCTGAAATGTAAATGTGTCACATCTCACATCTAAAGTGGTTAAATATAAGAAGTTGTTGCTTAGAGGCTCCTTCCCAGAAAAAAGGCTCAGAATGAGACTGAACAGGGCTCTGTGCAGTCTCCAACACACTCTACAAAGGAGATTGGACTGGGTGACCTCTGGAGGTTCCTTCCAAACAAAGTTATTCTCTGATTCCACATGCTGCACAGCTTACATATATTAAATTAATACACAGTGTCAGCAGGTCCAGGGACATTCATTACTTGTCAAATGTTAATGACAAAAAGTACAGAGGTCACTTTTTTTTAAAAAAGGTATCTTATCTTTAAAATATTGCTTTCATATATGTCATTTAGTCTCAAGTTCAAGGTCCCAAAAGCACAGTTACAAGTTTTCCAGGTATTGTGCTTAACAGAATATGTTTCAACTCAACACTTATGACCAAGTCAGTTCATGATGTCCAGCAAACTAGGAGAATGAAAAGATTTGTGGATAAATTATCACTTTTTCATCTCAGGCTCTACACTGTCTTCTGGAAAGAAGGGGTAAATCAAATATTCTGACAGTAAATGACAGACAGAAACTCTTCCAAAAAGACGCCTTTTCACTTGCTGGCCACTGTAACAAAGTTGCATGCACCTTGGCAAAGCTGCCAAAAGTGGCAGCGTTCACCTCTTCTAAAAAACCTGACCTTCCTAACCAACCAGCTAACATTTGAACCACACAAATTAAAAGCATTATAATGATGCCTTTCCCAATGGTTACAGCCATTATTTTTCTAGAATTAGATTTGGCATTCTTCCTAAGTAATGGTGTTGAGGCTAACATTTGCAGTCACTGTACTTGCAACTTTTGATCTTTCTATCAAAAATAGTTTTCTTCTGCACCATTTCTATAGACTAAAACAATGTTGCTGCTATTGCATTGTTGAACTGTGTGCTAAGAACCACTTGTCCTCTCTGCACAATTTTAAACTCTGTCACTTGGCAGAGTTTTAAACTCTAGAGAAATAACTTTCTCTACTCTCTGTTAAAAAGTATTTAATTATCATCAACATTTTCTTCATAAGCAGACAAAATGCTAGGATTATCTGTTCCAGGATTTTGTCTGCTCACTAGTTGTCATGAATGCAAAAGTTATGCAATCTCTCAAAAATCTCATTTGTTAAAGGAACCCCACAGTTTTGCCTGCAAGTATTAAAGTAAACCCTCTCCTGAGGGTAAGTCTGAGGTTAAACTGCAGGTTATATTCACAATTTTGTCTTGCTAGTTTTAATTTAGCTTCATTATGTTGCTGACTTGCTCTGGTGGCTGTAAAGAAAAGATTAGCATGCTCAGAAGTGCATGCAACCTTGTAAATATAAATATGCTTTGTATGTACCGTTTGCTTTAGAGGTTGGAGACAACACAGTAGATAGGCACACCACAAAAACAAAAACAAAACCAACAACAACAACAAAAAAAACACAAACAAAACCAACAAACAAACAAAAACGGTAGTCACTAGTAATTTTCTAAACTTCAGTTTCCTGGTAAATGCAATGCACAAAAAAATGAAAAATTATATTCCATGAAGCTGCAACATATAGCATGGGGCCACATGAAATTGTACTATTCCCAGGAATTGCTTCAGGTTATATTCTGAATCAAATCAGTTCCATGCTTCTAGGAGAGTAAATTAGTTTAGTTACTACACTACTCAGGGAAAGAACGTAGCATACGTTATACCAGATTGTCTGGTCTGTGAATACAAAATATGGATACAGCAAAACGTAACACCCTCTTACACCCTATCACAGAAAAAAAAAAAAAAAAAGAAAAAAAAGAAGTGCTATTTTGAAGTACAGAAAGATGTTTGCTTTCTTTTTAAAATGAAGGATATTTTTCCTTTTCAAATGTAGTCTATACCGTATATTTCAAAATTTGTCTCCAACCTACCGTGATCATTCTCCTTATTTTTAACTACTGTCTACTAAAATATTGAGTTGTGATATGCTCATTTCTTGTACCTGAGGCTATTCTGCTTCCTTTTCTGCTTGCATATAACAGTGTGGATAACAGTGTCAACCTGAGATAGATCTTTTATCCTACTGGCCAGTGTATATATTGAACTAAAACCCCCAATCCTATACCAGCTGTGTATACCTGCTGTGCCTATAACAGCATGCTTTATCTGAGCTTTATAATCCTTCTCTAGTAAGTTTGACAGAAAGAGATGTTAACAAAGTAAAACATGTGGGGCCTAAACAACTCATTAAAATATTTTCTGATTATAGTCCACCTGTAGACATAATTAAAACTAATTATTACAGAACATCCTAATATCAGTATCAATATGCCTTTCTGTATATTTGTTCTGGATACAGATCAATAGTAAATCCCAAATTAGCAATCATTAAGTCTGTATTTTTGCTTGCTGAGGGATTCATTGCAGCAGCATTCTTAATTTCACAGAAGGGCTTTGTGGCTTTCTTTTACAGTCACCTTGTTCATGAGCCTTTTTAACTGTTGCCTGAAATTTCCCCAAGGAAAACACAAATCCCACCATTCCTAATAGAGTTCTGATGCCTCAGGGTAAAAAAAAAAAAAAGTACCTATGTCCCTGATTCCCATGTCAGTGCTGCTAACACCACATTCATTTGCATCTTTGAGACAGCCTAAAATTTTTTCGCATGTTAGACTTTTAGAATACAGATTCCAAATGGTCTTTTGACCAGTTCAGCTGAATTATTGTTAACTGAAATCTTGGTAGCCTTTTGGAGGATATTAGAGGCTAGCTTCTGTATTTGAAGCCTTACAGCCACTTCAGGGTCAGTTGAAGCAGAACTAGCTCTGAAGAACTCACTTTCTGCAGCAACTGTGTACACATAAGGCCTCAGAAAAGTTATGTCTGGTATTAAGTTCAAGATAGCATTTCATAAGATTCAGCAACGTTTTTTTTTTTTTCTGTTGTAAGATAGAGTTGACTTGCACTGGAAATAAAATTCTGCACTCAGGAAAGTGCCTGAATAAGCAGGAGAGGAATGCAGATGGACACTAGGATGTTTCCCAGTTGCTACCACAGTATGAAGCTGAGATTATGACTGATCATTTCAACATTCTCTCTCCAGAGCAGCCTAAGAGGTCCCTACATGGAGTGAAGATAAGCTCCTGGTTTCTCTTATACAAATCTTATTAAGAAGCCCACTTTGCCACACTATTTATCATCTTGATGGAAAATACTTTTCTGTCTGCTATGTGTACCAATAAAATCAGGGGACATGCAGACAAACTTACAATGTCATTTTCTGTATCTCAGTATTGAAGAAAAATGACTAAACACTCTGTTTTCAGCTTTAGAGCATCCAGCTAGCACTGCCTAATTAACTTAAGTGCAATGATTCACCTGGGCTTCTTCCTAAGTTGACAATAGGGTTTGCCTCCTATGTTCTGGAGTCTCTCCTCCACTGCAGACTTCATGAAAAAAGTGGTGATTGCTTTTTAACCTACAAAACCAATGATAAAAGACAGCATATGTACATTTTACTGCTCTTCTATAGATTACCATAGAATTACTATAAATGTGTACACAAAAGGCTACATATTTTTTCCTCTCAGGTTTGGGGTTTTTTTATAATCATGTAATTGGTTCTGTTTACAGATAAGTAGGATGCAGTGGAAGTGACGTAAGGAATACCAATAACAACCTTATATTTTTCTCCTCAAAACAAATTGTCTTCTTTTAACTCTATTATATGGAATAAATAACATTGTATTATCAGGAGTTATTGGGAAACTGACTTACCATAAGTCATATGGTAACTATGCTATTATTGCTTGCTGTGAGAAATGAAGCCCACTCCTCAGTTAAAGTTTAAACAAAATTTAATAAGGGACAATAGGGGACAAAGCCAATAAAACAAAAGTAACAGTGGTGGGTGCTTAGCCACAGCCAGAGGCACACCAGAGGCAAAACCCCTTATACACCCTGGGTATTGCATCAGCCAAATACATATTCATAAATGGTCATAGTATTCAATAATTTTAACATAATTCCTCCTTCCTCCCGCCTTTTTAGAGGTTGTGCAGTGGTCCTAGTTGAGGCAATTTGTTACTTTTGATACATTCAACAGGTTTCAATTCCTTTATTGGTTAAATGTTAACACTACAACGGCTCTTTACCACCAACATTGGTATCACAACACACCACTCACAAGAACTCCAAACCTTAGCAAAACTTCTCTTACAAAAGTCAACAGTATAAAACACAGTATTCACTCTAAAAATTCCAAAAGCCAACACTGTAATATATTTGTCACACTTGTCACCAGTGTAATTACATTCTCTGCCACGACATATCTTGCATTTATATATAATTTAGAAAATGAATGACAGAAAACTTATCTAATTCTTTAAGAGTGAAGGACTGAACTGCACATGGAAGAAAAAAAAACAACCAAATTTAATAAGCAATGCCAGAGGGCAAAGGGTGTTCTAAACATTTCGTTACATTCCTTATAGGCACAGCAAAATTTTGAAATCACGGAGCACATAATAGCCTGTTGGGTGTTTCTTTCCTTTTGTTCCTTTTAACTTAGGGATTTTTTTCCATAAGTTGCGAGGAAACACTAACCACTGGGGTACTGAAGGAAAAAAAGAAGCGGTCAAACTCAGGGGAGGAGGGCATCTGGTTGCACTTCTCTTACCTAAGAGTTTCTCTCCGAGGGGCAGAGATACCGCAGGAATTGGGCTGGTAAAAGACGGGGCTGGGGCAGCTGCTGGCTCGCTCTCTCTCACCTTTGGAGAAGGACGGTCGGAGCTGCTGCGTGGGGAAGGGAATTCACTGCTGCCGCCAGAGCCCAGCCCAGAGCTGCTTCTTTCGCTGTGGGTTGAGCCTCTGCTCATGAGAGCAGCCACAGAACTGGGACCTTATTATCACCTACCTCACTCAAAGAGGGACGTTTCACCATCTGCTCGGGTGCCCAGGATCGCTCTCCCTGTCCTGCTCAGAGCCGGGACACCCCTGTCCTGCCCCCACTACCTCTTCAGCACTGCTCCGAGTTGTTGCTGCACTTTAGCCCCACACCCCCTGCCTGCCAAGACATCCTGCTGGCCCAGCTTGCTGCTCCTCGGAGTCCTGCTGGGGCACTGGGATCAGCTGCCCCAGGGGTTTGTGAACCAAAGTCTCTCTTCCATCGCTCCCCATCTCGGCCTGTCCGCCATTGCCGTGTCCTCCCTGAGCTTGTCCCACAGCGCCCCCTGCAGCCGCGGAGGAATCACCGCACCTGCCCTGCCTGCCGGGAGCCAGCAGCGCCCCTCTTGGCTGTGACTGGAACTGCACCCAAGGGGAAAGCACCTGCGGCCGAGAAGGGGCCACTGGGTTCCTGGTTCTGTTTGTTGTTGATGCTGTAGTTGTTGTTTGTTTGTTTTATTATACACACTAGTAAAGAACTGTTATTCCTATTCTCATATCTTTGTCTGAGAGCCCCTTAATTTCAAGAAATGATAATAATTTGAAGGGAAGGGATTTACATTTTCTATTCCAAGGGAGGCTCCTGCCTTCCTTAGCAAACACCTGTCTTCCAAACCAAGACACAGGCTTCAAACAATTAAGATATATTAAATGGCCAAGAATAAATGTAATAGCAAAAATTCAATTTCAATCATCAGAATTTCTTCCAAATGTTCCCTTGTAAGATGTCTCAATACAATTGCATTGTAATGGCAATACATTGACTACAATACCTCTGACACAAATATTTTTAACAGAGAAAAATCACTGATGTTGTGCACTACATCCTCCCTCCCCCCGGTCAATATTTAAGAGTGACCCTTTTCTTTATTTGGAGTTGAATCTGAAGAAGGATTAGCCATACTGAATAGCAATAATCTCTTCCCAGCCTCTAATAGGAACAGGTATATGAACATGAGACTATTCAATATCTTGTCTGTGCTCTTCAACCTGGGCAATCACTTTATGTAACAAATACAGCTTGTGGGACATGTCTACATCTGCATTTTCACAGACAAATGTACTTCTGTTTGACTCAAAGAGAGATATTTTTTTTCACTGTCATCAGGAAAGGGATAGGGTACAGGGGTGAATATTGGAACAACATGAGTGTCTTCCATATTCTCATCCCAATCCATTTCTTCAAATTTCAGATGCTCTTGTTTCAGCTCTTCACTTATGAGTAGTATGTTATGCACAGCATAAATGTTTAGAACCAATGTTAAAAAAGACATAAAATTATACTACATCTGCATAACTTAAACATTAAAAAGAAAGCAATCTTAAATTTGTATTATAGAAATGTGGATGAAAACAAGTATGCCTAAAGTGAAGTGATATGTAGATTTTTTCTTTTCTTAATTGTTTAATCTGTTTACCCTCTACTGACACACTGAATCTCTCAAACAGAATGTAAATCTAGATAAGACGGGGCATGAGCTAGAATGAAAATTTCCACTCTGTGTGGAAATGTTAATCTGAAAATAAATTTTAAATGGTCCTAAGTAGGTTTATTCCAACTATGTTAGAACTTTACCATTTAGAGTGTTTCTTTTTAGATAGACGCTGCCATAAATTAGTGCAATTGTGGAAAGAGGTTGCTATGAGGAACCACATAATGGATGATTATTTACAATAAGAAACTAGACCTAATCTGAAACATTCATTATTGTCTACGTTTAAAAAGTATATGAGAACAAACTTGAATGGTAAAAACACAAGAAGATCTGGTCTTCATGATAAACCAGGAATAGTGTCCATTAATTCTTTACAAAAAGAACAGTTACCATTCTTCCACTTAGGTAATTTTAAACATTCATATAAAATATATATTAGAGAAATTCTGTCTTCTTTATTAATTTTCTTTAGAGAACTTGGTTTTTTTCACCCTTATTTCATGGTATAAAATTTTTAATTACTTTTTAGATTCATTCTCTACTGGAAAGGAAGAGTGCCCAAGTGCTTATAATAACTCAAGAACAACATTTAAATTGTTATGTTCTCAGCTGGACTGAAGTGATTTTATTCAAGTACAATGATTTTTAGATTCAAGCTCTTACCTCTCTGCATGTTGCCCCAAAAATTAACTGGGTTTATGCTGTATTTTCACAGGCAAAAATCCTCTAGTCACTGTGGCACATCAGTGTTTGCCGCAGAAGGGAACTGGCAGTCCTAGTGACTAGTAACATTGCACTTCTGCATGCTCCATTCTTCACAGAAGGTAGACTTGTTACAGATTAACAGTAGAACGTTTGACCAAAGTGGTCCAAGAACTTTTGACATGTCTTTAAAACTGAAAGCTGTGACCATACAAGAACTGACAAGTGATGTATACTTAAGCCGGTTTCATCAATATAAAATTCTGGTGAGGCTGTTTTTAAGGTAATGTCTCATGATAAAGTGCTGTATAAAACTTGACATATTCGTTCCATGATAGACATGCTGTCTCTGCTTTAATATTTTTTCTCATGCTACATTAAAATCCTGTTTCTTTATTAATCAATTTATAAATGCCTTGGATTTAAGTTTCTCACTTTCCACATTCTAATTTATATCAAATCTCTTAATATAAAATTGTAGAATAATTTTCTAAAAGTGGCTTAAGACAAGGAATAGTGGCTTCTATAGCAGGAAAATATTTTCATTGTTTTAATCTGCTTACTTGGTATACAAAAAGCATGTTATATCTGGATAAGATTCTATTCCATCCATTCTATATGAAAGGTTCAGAGTAAATTAAAACCAAGGGGAAAAAAGAGAAAAAAAAAAAAAAAAAAAAAAAAAAAGTCTCTAGTAAGGGTACACTCTTTTAAGTACAGAAGCAGCAGCTGCCACAGCAGTGGCAGTTAAGTCCAGGGGTGATTGCTAGATTTGTACAGGGGGATTCTTGAACTTAGAGATACCCAATCAACCGCTCAAAGCCATATGTAGACACAGAAGCTCTTCCAAGCAAATCAAGCATGGAGAGGGTGTTGTCAGGAACACCCTGCAGGAGATTTAAACAACTCTGAGGAGCACAAACAGGGTGGGCAGGGTGGGCAAACAGGACACGGCACACCACAAGGACATTTTGCAAGGCAGTTTTTGCACAGGCACAATGGGGAAATAGGGCAAGCTGCTCCACCTGGCATCTGAGGAGAATGTGGTATGCCACCCAACTAGAATAGGAGTAACGATGCTTTCCATTTGGTCAAAAGCCACCATCAGGCATCATCACAATGACCCGAATGGATCTTCCAAATCAACATGGAGCTGTCCTGGTCTCAGACTGCAGTGAGTGCAGAGGTTTTTATTGGTGCTGGAGGACAGTGAAGACAATTCCTGCTTTGGTGTGAGCAGGTGGGCAATTTACTCAGTTTGGTGTCAGAACTCAGAAAGGTCAAGCAGTATCAGGAAATGGGAGAAAAGTGGTTCACTGAACTGTAGTGGGTGTGGCCTTGTGAAGGACCTCCAGAAACAGGTGGAGCTGCAGCAAGCAGTCAAAAGACAAAGATACCGTGGAGGCTGAGAGGGAGAGCTAGTTTCAAGCTCAGTGGTAGGGGAACCCCATCCCACTGAGGAAAAATCCAAAAATTCACCCCCCAGAACACATGGAAAGAAGGGAGAGCATTAACACAAGGCATTGGGAAGAAGTGGGGAAAAAATCAACAAAAGGAAGAAGAAAGGAACTAATTAAAGGAAGGGACTTTCTACAAAAAATATTTGACATTTCCACTAAACCAGACATCCCCATCCAGAACCACATCTTAGTTCTGCAGGCTAATGAGACAACATCCATCACACTGGAAGAACAGCCAGAGAAAACTGCAGCAGTCCAATCTGCTCCACACATAAAGAAAATTTTAATAATAAGAAATTTACTAGTTCAAACAAGAAAAGGCAGTGGGTGATAGTAGTGGGTGCCTCTACTTTAAGAGGCCCAGAGGCACTTATCTGTTGGCCTGACACGCTTTCAAGAAAAGTGTGCTGCCTTCCAGGAACCCAGATCAGGGATATTAATTTGAAGCTGTTAAGTAAAACCCACTGACTGTTACCCACTATTAGTTTTCCATACGGGGTCAGAAGATACCGCCAGTAGCAGTCTGAGAAACACTGAGACTGCAAAGCCCTGGGAGACGCGGTAAAGGGCTCTGAGGCTCAAGTAGTTTTTTGTCAGTCCTCCAAGCCAAAGGAGAAGAAATGACCAGCCAAATCTGACAGGTCAAGAGATGGTTAGAACAAAGGTGGTAGTCAAGGTTTCAGTCACTCAGACCAAGGAACTTACTTTGGTAAGCCTAGTTTTCTGTGGGCTGAGGGGTTTAATCAGAAAAAGAAGGAAAAAGTACATTGGTCAGGGATTTGTCAAACAAGTGAAGGGGGCTTTAAACTAGATTTGTAGGCAAAGGGAGGCACTTATCCATCCCAACCATGAGCGCTGGATGCCTGTAATGGGTGGCCAGAACAGTGCAAAAGCATTCCAGATACTCTAGCCAGTGAGTTAGTGTGAGTTTGCAAGAAATTATTTAGAAGCTTTAGTTATGAATATAGTATAAAGGTTTTCATTGTTAAGCTTAGCATAGTTTGCACAACTTTGAAAAGGCCTTTTGTTTTAGAATGTATCTTTCTCGTAGTTTGATAAGAGTTTCTGGGGCAACTACAGCCTCTGCCTGGAGACCTTCTTTATTGATTCTTTCTTATTTAATCCCTTCTGTTATGCATAATTTCCCTTTGTCCATCATAGAATCCTTATCTTTACGGTCCAAGAGCTTTAGCCACTAGCCTAGCTACACTCTCCTCAGACCATCCCCAAACCTGTGTTGGATTTGTTAGAATTTAAGTGACTTAGTTAGCATGTAGTGTTTAGATTGTTTTATTGGTTTGTGTGATTTGTACCCACCCCAGAATCTGTAGTACAAAACCGCCCTGCAGCACAGGCTTGGCGTCTCTCTCCGGAGGCTCCAGCCTGAGGCTGGGGGTTCCCCTAACCCCCTCCCCCCTGAATAAAGCCTCTGTTTCCTGAAAGCCTCGAGAGAGTCCCCTCTTTTTACCACAGCCATTACAGTGTAAGCCAACTGCCTGTGAACTAAGACCCCACAAAAGTGTATTGTTGGAGCGTACCAGAGCAGCCGGGGCCCCAGGCTGAACACCAAGCTGGGTCAGAACCAGGTACGCACCCCAGCAAGTTAACTTTATTCAAGGCCCAGCTCAGATGCCTCTACACAAACACATGTAGTATGGGGAACAAGAGGAACTAGAGATGTATGGACACCCATGCGGATACATGGTTGGCATCATGTGGATATAGTTGGATGGCTCCTACAGCTGGAGCATTGAAACTCCTTTTTAGGAAAGTACCTCTAGGGAGGCAAAAAGTGAGCATAACCCTAAATCCCAATGACCAACCAGAGTGTCTGGAACCCTGCCTGGGGAAGGATGAGGTGCCAAGAGTTTGTGGATCAACATTAAAGGGGAGGCAAGGACAGAAGATGTTAGAGTGAGGATCTGCTACAGACCACCTAAGTAGGAGGATGGTGTGGATGAAGCCCTCTATAGGCAGACAGGATTGGGGTCATGCTCTCAAGCCCTGGTTCTCACAGGGTATTTTAACCCCTGTGATATCTGTTGTAGGAACAACACAGCAGGGTACAAGCAATCCTGGAAGTTCCTTGAATGTGTTGAAGACTACTTCATTACACATCTGACTGAGGAACCAAGAAGGAGAGGTGCCGTCCTGGACCTTGTACTCACCAAGGAAAAGCTGATGGGGAAAGTCATGCTTCGATGCAGCCTTGTCTGCAGTGACCACGAGATGGGTAAAGTTCAAGACCGTCAGTGCTGTGAGGAGGGTGTGAAACAAGCTCAATATCCTGGACTTTGGGAGAGCACATTTTGGCCTCTTTATGGACCTCCTCAGTAGAGTCCCACAGAATACAGCCCTGGAAGATGGAGGGGTCCAAGAATGCTGGTTGATATTCAAGGATTACCTCCTCCAAGCTCAAGATGCATCCCAACAAGAATGAAATCAGACAAAAAGTGCCAAGAGACTTTATTGATGGATAAGAAGCTCCTGAGAAAACTTAGAGCAAAATAAAAGACGCTTTCTGAAGAAGCTAACTTCTTTAGCCATGGAAGAAAGTAAAGACAAAAACCCACAACTGTTGGGGGTTAGGTTTGTTCCTTTTTTACTTAGAGAATTTTTCCCTATAAGTTGCTAGGAGACTAACTACTGGGTGCTTTTGGGTGCAAAACAAAGAGATGCCCAAAAGTTGGGACGGGGAGACAAGGACTGAAAGGGAGGATGGCCAGGCTGCTGCTTGCTGCAGAAGTTTGCTGTGACCACCGGGTCCAGCCCTGAGGAATCTACCACCTGGAACTCTGAGCTCCTCCTGCTGCCCTGCTGGAGCTGGGCCGGCCCTGTCCCACCGCCGCCCTTCCTTCGGCCCTGCTTGGAGGCTTTTTGCTGCTCTCTGGCCCCGCACTGCCCGGCCCTGCCGGGACATCCCCGCCCTTCCAGCTGCCACCGGCAGAGCTTCCGATCCCATCCACCAGCCCGGGATTTTCCACCCTTCCAGCCTGGTGCTCTGAGAGATCAGACTGCCCTGGTCTTTCTGAAACAAGGCCCCTCGAGGTTCCTGGTCCTGTTTATTATTAATGCTGTAGTTTGTCTTGCTATACATACTAGTAAAGAACTGTTATTCACATCCCCATACCTCTGCCTGAAAGCTCATTTAATTTTCTAAATTATAATAATTTGGAGGGGGGGGATTTGAATTCTCCATTTCCTAGGGAGGTCTTGCCCCTCCTTAGCAGATACCTGTCTTTCAAATCAAGACAACAACACACAACAACCATCTTTCAATTTTTTCTTCTCAAAGTAATTCCAATTTTTTCAGTGACTTGAATTTGGGATCTTTATGACTTACCGAGAAAAACCAAACAGAGTTGTTAATTGGAAGCTATTAATATGAAAACAAATGTTTGCTTGCATATGGATATTTAGTAGAAAATCATGTAGTCATATGGATGAGGACAGAATTAAATCCAAATATGTATATCAGGAGAGTGTTTATGTTTGATGAATTTGATTTGCTGACGTGAAGACAAGCCCTGGATCTTTATCTTGTTCAGTGAGGGTTTCTTAGGGTCTTCAGGGATGGTTTTACATTGATCATTCTCAGTGATAGGCTCTGGCAGAAGAGAAGGAAAACGCTGTCATATTTCTCTGTTCTATTCTGTGATCAGTATAGAAGAAAACGTAACTTTTACAGACATTTGTGAAAAACTGGACTTAGTTGACTTAGTAAGGACTTACTTGCCTTAGCTAGACTTAGTAAGTTAAGTTAACATTAAAAAAACACCTATGTGTCTTTCAATCTACATGGAAATATATATAAATATGATTCAAAGAAAAAAAGAAAAGCAAGATTGTTTTTTGGTACATAGAGTACAAAAAAAATGGATAACTTTTTCTCTTTCTACAATTCACAAAACAAAACTTTTATTTGTGTAGCTTTTATTTGTGTAGATTTATCTCAAATTGTATCAGCCAGTCTCAACTATTGTAAACTATTGTACAGTTTAGCTAAGTATTTAGTACTAATAATTTATTCTCTATTTAATTTCTTAAGTTAACTTTTGAGAAAGGCTTGCTTCTACATAACACTTGAGAAATCACTCTGAACTGCCAGAAGCAACTCTGCTCCTTAATTTTGGTTTACATTACTTACAAATAAAAAGGTGGAAGGCTTCAAATATATTACTGTTTAGTAAGTTTAATAGTGAACCCCAGGGTTCTCTATTTAATGAATTCTCAGGGTTCTCTTAATTAACAAATTCCACAGGGCTTGTGTGCACAGGATGCTTTTTTGGTAGATATTATATCACTAAAAATACAGGAAATGTGTATGTTCTTTCCTAGAAGAGGAGTGCTTTTAGAGGAAATCTGCCAGCTAAGTTATTTCACATAATTCTCTCCCACTTCTCAGTATCACTGTCCTTGGAAGTATTACATAAGCCTACGCAGAATGGCTCCACAGAAACAACAAATGGTAAGTACTATCTGTGACAATATAGAGCGTTTGGTTAATAACAGCAGAAGGAGATGAGACCTCTAGCATGTCAAAAATAGAAGACACCAACCGTACTCAAATCAGCATAGCTTTTAGAAATACAAATTGAATCTTTTCTGTGCTCATTTTTCTTAAAAGAAAAACAAAAAAAACCCAAACAATTAAACAAACCCAAACACTGCTTTTACAACACATTTTTTGGGAAGATTTTCAGTTAATCTTAGCTCAGGCTGACAAATCTTTCCATACTTCAGCATTATGATGCTTTCTACTGTTCCTTCTGGTTGAGCAGTTCTCTGTGATTTGCATCACGTCTAATTGTATCTCTTTCAAGAGCCTAACACACCACCTCCTCTATAATGCACATAGAAAAACCCTGGGTTTTCTGTAAGCTTAAGAAACAGGAAAAGTTTGTGTGTTTTTCTGTTTTCCACAGAAGGAAGCACTTAAGTTTTCACTTATTCTCAATACCTTCTTAGATTTTGTGACGTATTTAAATTTGAGGTTGCATCTGCATCCCATTAAGTGTAAGTCTACTTGAAGAAAATTACCTTCGTAGCTCATTTGTTACTGTTTGTACTACAGTTGCATATGCAATAGAAACAAGAGAAAGTTTACTTTATTGACATCCCTTTTTTTTGTAGAAATTTTATTTTGTTTGGAAAATAATGTACTTTGAATTCTGGACAAAGAGAGTTATTATACTAAGGCATTTATTTCTGTTTCAACATTTTCCTGTTACTTTTTAAAAATTATTTTTAATCTTTCAGACAAATATGATCTCTGTCACTACTTTCAATGTGAAGGTTCTTCAGTTCTAATTCAGAAATGTTATCTCGTGTCCTTCCTTCCCCTATCTTCAGCTGACAGAATAGTAGAAATTCTGAGCTTGATATCTTTATTAATTGTCTGTACAGAAAATTTCCAGATGAAGAAGTGTAAAAAGGAGTTTTGGGGTCTTTTTTACCTGAAATTAGTGTTTTGTCCATATGTTTAAGGGTCACCAGACTTGTAGAATACAAAGAAAATAGTCCAAATACCTGCTCGTGACAGAGAACATATATATAGAATCATATTCTATTACATTACTGCTCTTAGAATTTATATCTTATTTTCATCCAAGCAGAATCCAGTTCTCCATAGAGAGTCATCTTTGTAATTTGAGTCAAGAACAAAGACAGACATTTCTTCACAACTGTGTTTTAAAAGTGTAAGTCACAATACCAAAAATATGTGAAGGGTTTAAAGTCACTTGAAGTTTTGAAATACACTAAAACAATGATTTTAGGTTTGCTTCCTAATTTTCACTTAAACAATTCACACAAAGCCTCTTTCATAGGTTTTTGCCACAATACTGAGGGAATGGAAATTATTTTTAATAAAAATCAAATCTTTGTATAAATGCAAAGTTTTTTGGACCTGAACTAAAGAAACAAAGTACCGTACAATAGAGAAATAAGATTGAAAGACACAGAAGTGCTAAGATTTCTTGAGTCTATTAAGATTTTTTGCACATTTAGATCTTTTACTTTATATCAGTTGACAAATTAGTAACTTTGCCTGTTCTGACCACCCTTCTGAAATAATCCAAGCCAGCTATATACTACAAAGTACATACAAGAGGATCACTTTCTATTTAATACTCAGAGTAAAAAAGTTGCTACTATCAGCATCAGTAAAGTAAATGAACTTAAGTAAAATAATAGATAGCTGTTTTGGTTTTCAGTACTTTAACTCATAGAACAATCAAACCAGCTCCTTGCTTTTAGAAAATTGTTCTTACAATTTCATATTGTTAGCATGTTATATTATCCAGAATAAAATATTAATATGTTAAAAATCCACCTATTGCTGCACTAAAAATATAGTACCATGATAAAGTTGCTTTCTTGATAACACTTCTTGCAAGATAAAGCACTTATTTAAATATTCCCCTTCTAATTAAATCATTAATTAGACATGACTTCTAGAGAAGCAAATATGGAATAACTTCTAGCTCTTTTTCATTATTTGCAAAGAATTATCAATAATTTGATATATATAGGGAACAAGGATAAAACATGAGCTTAAAATTACTTATTTGTACAGCTTATTTACAATTTACCTTTTGTCACTCTTTTTCAGTACAGAATTTCACCCATTTTTAAGGACTGACACATTTGTTAAGCTTTCAAAAAATCATTACTGGTACTAATAAATTCCCTACCTTCTTTGCAGGTCTATGATGCAAAACAAAGCATTCATATTTTTCTGTGAATTCATGTCATATATTGTTTTTTCACTGGAAAACTGTTCATTTTTTAAATAGTACTGAAGGCAGCATAATTCAATTAATGTAATATAGTAATTTACATTACTAAACTTTTTAAGATACAAAGAAAAAATATGGGCACAGTAACTGCATTTTCTCCCAAGATAAAAATTGCTAAACATGCTGTATAAAAGGGGCAATGGATACCTGTTAAATGACACCTTAAAGGATCTTGAAACATCCAAATCTTTTCAGACTTCTGGTAGACCAATATCAAAGCTGAAGGATCTGTTTGCCTTGATGTCGCTGCATTTTGTGGACCACATTAAAACTATGAAGACAACAAATATCTATGAAATAAAGTGAGAAATCGTCAGCTTTCTGCAATCTAGAATCTAAGCTGGATTTGCAAAATAATTTTTTTTCATTGAGAAATAGCATGTATTTATTTCATTTTGGTCATCTATGACCAAATTACAATCAATCTATAATTTTTTAAAAATCTGATATTGCACAGCGGTTTGTTAACACAAACCTGCTAAATTTTCTGCAATCAATTTTATACACAATTTTTGGCTTTTATTTATCTCAGTGGTAATGATAATGCAGCTGGATAGTTGCGTTACATGTTAAACTTCTTCTAATAAGTATTTCTATTAACATTTTTATAACTAAGTTGAAGAAAAAAAGAAAATTACCTGAAAGAAAATTGGCAGGCAGGACATATATGTTTGTTAAAAATATATCTAAAAATTCCAGCATAGTCTGAAAATATATTCTATTGACTGCAGGGTTTTTTTCCCTTTCTCCCTTCTGCTGTAGGTCATACAAGTTCATAACCACTTAAAAAAAACATTGCTTCTCAATAAATAAGTAATAATTGTGTTATTAATGATTCTCATTACCCTAATTTCCTCATTTTTATTACCCACCAAATTTAACATTGATTTTTTTAGTTCATTTGAATGCTTCATTTAGATTCTGATATGAAGCTACATATTAACCCTTGCACCTCATTTTTCTTTTTCCACATGAGAACATTTTTCATACATGGAATGTCACAACTGAAATTTTCCAATTCTCTTTTTTCTCTTTTCTTCTCTTTTTGTTTTTCATTTTTCTTTTTTCTCTTTTCTTTTTCCTTTTTTTACTTTTTTTTTCTTTTTTCTTTGTTCTCTTTTCCTTTTTCTTTCTTTTTTTTTGTCTTTTGTCTTCTGTCTTTTTTTGTCTTTTTTGTCTTCTTTGTCTTTTTTCTTTTTTTCTTTTTTCTTTTTTCTTTTTTCTTTTTTGCCAAAAACATAATCTACAAGGGTTTTTTTTTTTCCAATAAAATCTCATATCTTAAAATAAGATTAAAATGCCTATAAGGAAAGTAACAGGAAGTTTAAGGAAAGCCAAAACTTCTATTGGACTTCTATACAAAATTTTTACTTGCTTTTTTTCAAAAGGTGGTGATCAAATGCAGAAAAAATACAGCCAAAAATATATTTACAAGTTCATTAATCCAGGGATCAATCAAACAAAAAAGAGAAGAAAAAAAATTTCCTTTTTTTTGAAAGTATATGGTATGGTTATGGTACCATAAGTTTATGGTATTTCCATAAACAAGCAGAGAAAAATGGGAATCTGAAAGCTGTATTTTAACATCTCTGGTGAAAGCAGTTCTCCAGCTCTGATATGTGTACCACTTGTGTAGGCTTCACTGATATATGGGATGTCTAAAGAGATTTTTTACAAATAAAACAAGAATCATTTGTAGTACACTTATAAAATTGACCTGAAAGTGGGGGAACGTTACATTTTAAAGCTAGATATTGTTAAAACAAATTTAAGGGGTACAGCAGAAAATAACTAATATAATGGAGGTGTACATATATTTCGGAAAGAATAAGAATACATCATGATGATATCTCAAATAGTGCTTATTTATAAATTATATTTATTTATATTTTCTTGCAGGGCCACTGGATATTTTGTAGAACCCTTGCAATTTTCTCTAGTTCTTGAGCTCAACCTGTACTCAAGTGAGTAAAAGAAACTTATGTTGTGCATTAGTGTCATGAAGTATTGCATATGCTATCAAGTACTGGGTTGGAGGGCTAAAACTGGTCCTCAGCTTCTCAGACATATATTATTTTCAATACTAATTTTCATGGAAGTGTGATACCTGAATATCTAAATAACTTTGACAGTCTGAGTCAAAAAAAAAAAAAAAAAAAGAAAGATGAACATAAGATACATGTTCCATTTGTGGGCTTTTATTTTGTTTTGTTTCATTTTTTGTTTTTGTTTTTGTTTTCAAGATGCCTGGTATTTCAATGTGGATGACCAGTTCAGTTACAATCTGGATGGCAGATAAGGCTAAGGTGACAATCAAGACAGTCCATTCAGTATGTAAATTCAATTTATAGAGCTTGGGTAAAGTGAATTACTTCAAGCTGTAGGGTTTAAGTTATCTAACAAAATTAACTTAATTATTGGCAAGCACAGAATTAAGTCATACAGAGGTCAGAAAATTTCAAAACCACACTCGAAAAACTCACTGGCTTGTTGTTTTATTGAGGGTATATTTTGTTTCTTGTATTCTTTAGGTTATGTGTATCACACATCAAAGGGAGAAACAGAGTAAGGGTCAGCATGGACACATGGAATCAAGTGCACTTCTGAGAATGGCTGACTAGTGGTTCTGTGAATATGTGAAGTTCACAACTGTTTTTTCTAGCCCTTCAATGTCAATTCTTGTGGACAAGTGAAAGACTTTAAATTAAAGATCTCCACAACAGCTGCTGAATATATCACAGATGATATCAAATGCTTTAATTTTAAGGAGGTAAATGCAATTTGAAACATATGGCATAATGTAAGAGACTCTCAGAATAGTGTAGACACACATTCACTTATAATAACTAGAGTTTAGTAAATATGCTTGGGACTTTTCTGCAACATATCATGCCATTGCACTATACTACTAATACATATTTCAATTTAAGGAAGGTACTAAAATCCACTATTAAATTTACATCTATGTCTTAAGTCATGCAAACAAATGGAAGTCTTTGCACAAAAAAAAGGCCACGTATTCAGGCAGAAATTCAAACAGAGAAAGCATTTGGCAAAATGTACTGCTTATGATATCACTGAAATAACAAATAATTTTTATTTATATACGTTATAAACTTCTCTATATGCAAAGAACAGGTCCAGCAGTGTACCTTCCCTATTTGGCTAGCTATCTGCTATGTCAGAATGTTATGTTCTGCACTCTTCAGGAATCTCCTAGACTCATTCGTCTCTACTATAAGGCTCTCACCAAGGTGTATGTTGGCCCTCTTGGGCTTTCCCCTGATTTTTACTCCTAGACACTCAGCCCTCTGATAAACGTCATTAGCCTCAAGACAGTCAAGAGTCCCTAATGTACAGGGCCACCCCACCACCTCTTGTTCCTTGTCTATCCCTTCTGAAGAGTTTACAGTTGTTCAGTGTAGCGCCCCAGTTGTGTCATCATACCAAGCCTCTCTAATGGCAACTAGGTCACAATCTTCTTGCTGCATCATGGTTTTTAGTTTCTCCTGTTTGTTTTCTTGCTGCATGCGTTTGGGTAGAGGCATGTCCACTGGGTTATCAATCCTGCTGCTTTTTCAGAGGGAGAAGCTCTAGTTCCTGCATGGCCATTCTCAGGAGTTTCCACGGACTCCATAACAAAAAATCTTGCAACCTTGCATCATTGCTACTACATGGATGATCATCCCTGTCTCTATTATTATTTCAACAGAATGAAAATCTTCACTAGTACACTGTCCCTTCAAGAGCGGTGTGTCACTCTAGGCTTATTTCCAGTGATCCTGATTTGATCCCTTTCCCCTTTCACGCTGAGTTTAAAGTTGTCTCAAAGACACCTGCTATACCCTGCTCAAGGGTTCCTCTTCCCCTTTGAGACAGGTGCCAAATGCCTGCCAAATAAATATCATCTATTTATTGACAGCAGACTTGTGATCAAAGATCTCAAAATTCTTCTGGTGTCACCAGGCTTAGAGAGAGATATTAAGGTATATGATTTTCCTGTTTCTACCCCTGTTGCCCTGATTTTTCAGCCTTCTGATGTTTTTATAGTTTCTGAATTCTTTCTCATGGGAGTGTTATAAATAGAAGTAATGTTTATGGTAAATACTAGTATGTTTTTCATTCCCCTTATGAGGAGGCAACAATTAATGGACTTTTGGTTTGACCAATGTGATTGGAGAGGTGGCAATCTCATTCTCCAATCCATGGTCTGGGTGTAAATACTATATAATTGGAGACACACAGAATAAGGGTCAGAGGGTCTTGCCCTTTTGACTGGAACGGAGTCTGTGTCTTCCCTTCATGTCCTATCATGACATACCCTCATAATTCCCTGCAACTTGCAGGATAAAGGAGATCACTGCTTGTGCTTCAACTCCCTCAAGCAGTGATGCTAAGGCCCTGAGGTACTGCTTGATTAGCCTTCTTGTTTGGTGTTCAATGCTGACCACTTGAAAAACCTACAGAGAAAAATAATCAGAGCAGGCCATAGAGTTTGTTGATAATGTCTCTAACCCAGACACCAGGTCTTTCCCATGGGTTTGGTCTGATCAATATTTTGAGCCCAATACTCATCTCAGAAAGGAGCCACCAAAGAAATCTCCCCTTGTTTCTTTCTTAACTGCCACAGTTGTAATGCAGAGGGTAGCACAGTGGTGCACAAGTGTGTATGTGGATTAATCTAATGAATATTAGAAAGATAGAATTATTAAGGTCAGAATTTTTAATAGTGGGTGTCTGTAGGCTAAATGATATCTAATTAAATTGTTACAGGCTTTTGTATTAAATGATAATTGAATTCCCAGAACATTTCTCACAATTATAATGTATTAACATGAATACGATTGCGTAGTTAATGACTTGCTGATTTTCTTTTTCCTTGCTTTATTACTTTGCATCTAGGTTTTCTTATATTCTCATTTAATTTCTATAAATCTTCCATTGCTGACTTATGCTGTAGAAAAGAGATCCATGGGATCACATGTCTGGACTTCAGCTGCTAGATTTCAACATTTTTTAGCTTTATTAGAACAAAGAGAAAGGAGAGCACATACATCTGTAAAATGCACATAGATTCTATGCCTTCTTAAATACATCATAGGAATAAGTAAAAGACAAAGCTAGACTAATTCAGTTGCACAATAATTGCTACACTGCAGAAAATGACAAATTTCTCTGACACAGGATAGTTGCATGGCCTAGCAATAATTCATCTTAGCTATAGAGAAATTCTATAGTCAAAACATAAAGCAGGCTTTTTTTTTTTTTTTTCCTGAAAGAGAGCTGAAATTCCAGCTTCCTTCCCAAAGCCAAAACTGACTTGTTAGGCAAATTAAGGATCCTGTAATATTTAGTGCTCAGAGGGTCTCACAGTTACTCTGCCATTTGTCTCTGGAAGAAATTAAGAGAGTGAGCAAGGACTAAAGTGTGGATGCTTTTCGAGTTCTACCACTACCTTGTACTGAAAAATCAATTTTCATTTTGAACTGTTTTTCCTGGTCCTCGATTTTTCTATAGGTTTTTGTCTCATGATTTGCTTATAAGTAAATTTCAAGACAGCTATAAGCTATCAGTATCTTAATGGTTACTTAGTTAATTATTTTTAATTTTATATGTGTCAAAACTTAAAAGAATATTCTTAACTCAAAGGGACAAAACTGTTCACTAGAGTATTTTTAACACTCTTATAATATACACTTGTAATATATTTTCATTTTATGAAAATTTTATCAGAAACATTCACTAACTACACAAACGAAAGAATCTCTTGTCATAGTTCTATCAGTTTGATAGGAATCCTGAAAGGAGTAGAATGTGTGTTTTTCGGTCACATATTTCTTTCTTTTTACTTGGACAACTGCAATCAAATCCTCAAATGTGCAATATTTCTAGGATGTTAAATTGAAGAGAAAGTAGCAATGTACACATTGCTGAAACAGAATTTTTTGTCAATAATTGCTTACAAATGACAAAATAAATGGTAGTAGGAATCAATTAATTTATATCTGTGGTCCACAGTCTTTCTATCAAGGAAGTAAAGAAAATTAAGTTCTGCTTGTCAGAAAGGGAGAATACGAAGTTGTAGTACAGAAAGATTGATTTTCAACCAGGAAGTGCCAGAACAACAACCCGTGCAACAGCTACTTTTTTCAAGTTCAGCAGTTTTTCAAGTTATCTTTTCTTTTTTTTTTTTTTTTTTTAAGTATTCACTAACCTTTCTCTATCTCATTTGTCATAAGCTGTTTGTATACACTTTGTGGGTTTTTTCCAAGTTAATTATCAAGATTTATTTCCAAGTAGGATTTCTCTGGTCATTTACTCATTCTCAGACAAGGGCTTTTGACTCCCACATCATTCTTTCTTGAAAGAATCACACAATCATTAAGTTGGAAAAGGCTTCTGAGACTGAGTATAACCTTTGACTGATCAGAACCATGAGAACTCCACCACAGTACTAAGTGCTGTGTCCATTTGTTCCTTTACACCTTCAGTGATGGTGACTCAATCATCCCCCTGGACAGCCTATCTCAAAGTTGATCAGCACTTCATGTGAACAAATTCCTCCTGATGTCCCAGGAGGAATTTCCCCTAGCAATTTGAGGCCATGTCCTTTCATCCTGTTACTATTTACCTGGGAGAAGAGGCCAACTCCTACCTTGATACCATCTCCTTTCAGGTAACTGTGGAGAGCAGTAACATCACTTCTCTGAGTGTCTTTTTCTCCAGGCTAAAATACTCCCAGCTCAGCCACTCTTCATACGACTTACTGTCTCATCCTATACCAGCTCTATTGCTCCTCCCTAGACTCGCTCCAGCATCTCAGTCTTTCCTGAGCTGAGGAGCCCAGAACTGAACACAGAATTCAAGGTGGGCCCTCACCGGTGCTGAGTACAGGGGAACAATGGCCCTGCTCCTGATGGTCACGCTGCTTCTAATACAGGCCAGGATGCCATTAACCTTCATGGCCACCTGGGCACAGGTGGTTCATGTTCAGCCACTGTTGACCAGCATCCCCAGCTCCTTTTCCACTGAGCCACTTTCCAGCAACTCTGTGAAAAACCTGTAACACTGCATGGGGTTGTTGTGACCTAAGTCTTGGTACTTTATGTTCTTGAACTGGCCCATTGATCCAGCCTGCCCAGATTCCTCTGCAGAGCCTTTCTACCTCCCAGATCAATACTCCCACCCAATTTGGTGTTGTCCACTAAGTTACTATGGGTACACTCAATGCCCTCTTTCACATCATCAATAAAACTATTAGACATGACTGGCCTGAACTCTGAGCCCTGGAAATCACCACTAATGACTGGCTGCTACTGGATGCAGCACCACCACCCTCTGGCAATCAAGCCAGTTTTTAACTCAGGAAAAAGAGCACCTGTCCAAGCCATGGACTGCCAGCTTTTCCAGGAGAGTGCCATGGGTGACAGTATCAAAGTCTTTGCTGAAGTCTGAGTAGACAATATCCACATCCTATCTGTCATCTAATAGGGAGATCACCTGGTCATAAATAGAGACATGGTTGGTAAGGCAGGACTTGTCTTTCCTAATCACCTGCTGCCTGGGCCCTGATCCCCCGGTTGTCCTGTATGTGCAGTGTGAGTCTGCAAGATAGTCTGCTCCGTAACAGTCCCTGGCACTGAGGTCACGCTGACAGAGCTGTAGTTCCCTGGATCCTCCTTCCATCATTCGGTAGATGGGTGTCACACTGGCCAACCTTCAGACACCTGAGACCTCAGTTAGCCAGGACTGATGTTAAATGATGGAGAGCAGCTTAATGAATGCTTCTGCCAGCTCCTTCAGTACCCTTGGGTGGATCCCATCTGACACCACAGACTTGTGCTGGTCTAAGTGGCACAGCAGGTCACTAATGATTTCCACCTGCATTGCAAGTGGCCCGTTTTGCTCCCTGTCCCTGTGTACCACCTCAGGAACCCTGAGGATAACCAGGCTTTCTGTCTAAGACTGAGGCAAAGGCATTAAATATTTAATCCTTTTCTTCATCCTTGATGACTACATTCTTCGCTGTGTCCTATAAACAATGAAGATTTTCCTTGGTCTTCCTTTTCAATAATACACTTATTATCTTTCACAACCCTGTCCAGGTGGAGTTCTAGCTGAGTTTTTGCCTTTTTATATAAAAATTGATCACTCCATGCAAGGATAAAATAGGTAAAAAATCAGATAATTGGTTGTCTATGTGATGAAGAAGAAATAATGTGAGAAAAACAACAAGCAACGTATCTTGGAGAATATAGAGATGAATTCTGACCCAGAATGAGAAATAGTCATGGGAATTCTATGTGCAATGAAGAGGTCAAGGGAGTTTTTAAGAGGATTTGTTTACTTTTTTGCTGAGTTTCTAGTAGAAGGCTCATTGAAGGTAGATTCCTGAATGCAAATTCACAGCCCATAGCAAACTCTTCATTCAGTTAGGTAAATTTCAGATAATTTCATTATAAAGATCAAGAAACAATGATATGTATTTTATTGTCTTTTTTATTTTTTACCCAAAGTGTCATACTGCATATTTTAACAAAATAGTGATGTATGATGTATGATGGTTCTGGGGTCTGCTTGCGGTAAACAGTCTGATGAAAGACAAACATATAGGGAAGTAAAATAGCTTTGATTTCTCTAAGGAAGGCCTTTTCCAAATGGAAGTCTATTTCAGAATAGCCAACCACACTTTCAAATTGTAATTTTTGTTAGAAATAATCATCCTACAAGAGGCAGAAGTCCGAAGTGCTTTTCATCTTCATCCCATTCTGTATAGTTTGACATCAGAGCATTATCACAAAGATATAAAGCACGTGTAATGTGGTGTGTATTCTGATTCTACACAGTTTAACATGAAAATTATGCTGAAGTGAGGAATAGAAAATGGCAGCAAACCACAGTGGATTTCTGTCTACACAACCGCTGTGTGAAAAGGTCCTTTGGCTATCTATAAATCTACTTTAATGTGGCTTTCTGTCAGTCACATATCTGCAAATGATGACTGACTTTTATGCTGAAGAATGAAGTTTGGGTTTCCAGAAATAGATAAACTCCATCTGTGCTGCTGCTACTTCAAAACTGATGGACTCAGTGGAAAGATAAGAAGTGGGGGAAAGAGGGACTGCATTCCAGAATAAATGCCAAAAAATTTGAATTCTAAGAAATAAAGTAAAAACAGTATCTGTCTAATTGACTGTCTCAAAAATTAGCAGACAGCAGTTCCATAGTATAGGAACAACAACAAAAAAAAGACAACAGTGCAGAAGTTAAGCTAAATAGGAAGTATGAATATTTTCAATTGTGTTTCCAGTGAGTGGTACCTCTAGTAGGTTTTTAAAGAAGCATACTTCTCCCAAGTGATTGCAGTAAGTCAGAAGACAGTGTCCTAAGTCAGTTCCTAGAGGAAGAATTTCCACATAACATGGGAGATGTATTTGACATTTATATGAGGTATCTTCACTGTTTTTCACACTGTGGTTTCCCAAATGCTACTAGGTAAAAGTCTGCACTGTGAGTAAACCTTTACAAGATTACAGATTGGTAAACCAGAAAGTATAATAAACACTGATTTTCTCATATTCATTTTGGAGAAAAGAGTTTTTTTCATTATGTATAAGATGAAAATTACATAACATATGTATGTTTTTTGTAGGTATGTGTATGTATATGTATACACATAGAAGTGTGTATACTTATGCATATTTAATATGTGCTGTTTTGTGTGGATCTTTTAATCCTGAAAAGGGGTTAAATGGGAAAACCCTGCAAAAGGTTTTGAAGGTTTTCAGTGGTGGAAAATGCACATTTTTTACAAGGTGGGTTAGTAACATCACCCCCAAATTTAATAAGAAAGGATTTCCCAGATTTTCATGTTCTTCCTTCACTTACACAACCCTTCCTCATTTCCTTTTCTGACATACTAAAACATAGTAGTGGTGATTTAGTTGCTGATAAAGGTGTATAAGTGCTTTATTTAGCAGAGAACAGAGGTATAAGCACATGAAATCAGATTTGAAATGCAGGATGTTTGAGTCCCAATACTTAGGGATTAGCAACATGAAGAAAATTTGGGTTACTAGAAGATAGCTGAAACACTGCTAAATTTCTATGCTTCTGTACGAAACAAGTTTGTTTATGCATAAGGAAAAGTATCATGAAAACTAAAGTTTGGTTACATTCTCGCTGTCAGTCAAATTTATAAACACTGTACGAATTTGGACATTTCGTCTGGATGCCACACATTTGCCAGTCCTTATTTCTTTGCTTAAAAACCCAGCACAACATTCATTTGCTCCAGTGAGATCTCAGCATAATTTGCTAAAATTGGAGTCCTTTTCTATTTCTGGATACAAGTATATAGAAGATTGGATGGAGCAGAGGAGTAGGTTTTCCTCACAGCAGCCCATACTGTTTTAGATCTCTGAAACATTGATGACACACTACTGTAACACAACAGCATCTATGGAGAAGTGAGGTCCTCCCTGTTTCTTACACACATGCCACCATTCCATGAACTCATAGTGAGCAACCTATGGAGGGAACAGAACAGAAATGGAACAGCTGACCTCACCAGACTAAATGGATATTCTGTACTGAAAAGCACCATGCTCATTAGTAAAACTGGGCAGAACTTGTAGTCATTGTTTAGAAACTGAGTTTCAGACTGCTGGTGAGAGACAGTGAATGATTGCCTTTGCATCACTTTTTTCTCTCTCCTTCAGTTATTAAACTGTTTTTATCTTGATACCTGTGTGCTGAAGTGCGTACCTGGTTCTGGCCCAGCTCGGTGGTCAGCTTGGGCTCCCGGCTGCTCTGATACGCTACGGCAATACACTTTTGTGGGGTCTTGGCTCACCGGCAGTTGACTCACACTGTGATGGCTGTGGTAAAAGAGGGGACTCTCTGGAGGCTTTCAGGAAACAGAGGCTTTATTTGGGGGGGGGTCAGGGAATCCCCCAGCCCCAGGTGAGTGCCTCCAAGAGAGACCCCAAGCCTGGGCTGCAGGGCGGTTTTCTACAACACAGTCCGGGGGGTGGGTGCAATTATACAAACCAATAAAACAATCCAAACACTACATGCCAACTAAGTGACCTAAATTCTAACAAATCCAATACAGGTTTGGGAGTGGTCTCAGGAGAGTCTTGCCAACTAGTGGCCAAAGCTCTTGGACCTTAAAGATAAGAATTCCATGATGGACAAAGGGAAAATTATGCATAACACAAGGATGAAACAAGAAGGAACCAATAAAGAAGAGTCTCCAGGCAGAGGCTCTAGTTGTCCTAGAAACCCTTATCAAACTATGATAAGAATACATTCTAGGACGAGAGGCCCTTTCAAGGTGTTCAAACTATATTAAACTTACAATAAAAAAAACTATACTATATTCATAACTAAAGCTTATAAATCATTTCTTGCAAACTCACACATGTGTTTTCTCACCTTTGCCTTTCAGATTCTCTCCTCCACACAGCTAGTTTTAGGGAGTGAGTGGGCAGCTGGTCACTGCTTATCTGCTGACTGAGGAAACCTATCAAAAATATTATGTTTAAATGCAACATAGAGAAAGACAGGTTCATTGCAGCTAAACAAATAAACCCACTAAGTGATGCAACAAACATGAATATGCAGATTGTTGATGAGATTGGCAGTAACTACACTACTGTCAACATATCATTCCAAAAAATTCTTTATTTTCTTAAAGCACTGTCAGCTTTGTTGTTCCCATTAAATATCCTGTGTTCTGAATGGCTGGCTTTCTACTAGTTTCACAACTTCAACATTTAGATTTTTCCACTTCATAAAAATGAATAGAATTTGGTCTCTAGGCAACTTCTGAGACTGAGAGTTCCTATATCACTCACTTCTAATTATTACTTTTTTCTCATCACAATGCAGCAATACTTCTTAATGTTCTTTGTCTAAGCAGATTTTATTTTTTACCAATTTCTAATTTATGCTACGGGGTTAAAAGATCTCTCTGTTTACCATATTTTTCTCTTTATTCAGAAATATTGGTGGTCTCCTAATTAGTATTAGAACAGCATGTAGAAATCAGCTTCTTGTTATTAGTTTTCCTGCTGCCAACTGGTTGGCAAATTGCTTTTTGCTTTTTAAAATGTGGTTCATGAATTGCAACAAAAATAACACCACCCATTGCGCTCAGTTAAGAGTTTAAGAAAATAATTTTGTTTGATGGACATTTAAGCATGTGTCCATCTGGTTTGAGTCTTGAAGCAGTAAATATTTTCTTGTAAAGCATATCAATACTAGTAGGGCCATGGGTATGTTTGCTGATGTCAGGTCTCACAGTTCCCACTGATGAAAACATGGGTTAGGCAGAATGTTTGAGTGGTGAAACACAAAACAAAACTTCAGTTATTCATTAACTGTAATTATAACATGGTGACAGTATTGAAGGGTGAACAAAATACAAAAAGAACAGATATTCTATTTTCCATAATAACTCCCACAAGCAAAGTACTTTAAGTAAGTGTTTGTAAGAAGAAATGTGAGTGTAACATCTAGGTGCCCATGAAAGCCACCATGCTGAAAAAACTGCTTGTGTACAGCCTTGAGCTGGATTTCATTTTGTTAAGACAGAAAATCTTACTCAACATGAATTGAATATATTGTAATTTGGGTTTTGAAGTGCAAATGTTCTACTTCTTCAACCACCAGGAATGGATATTTTTTCTTTCAGAGAACACCAAATACACCCATTCAGTATTCATATAATCAACTTTTTATCTCACTATCAAATCACAAATTATTGTAGGTACTGTATCTGTCACTAAGTGAACACTTGTCTCAGAATCTTACATGATATTTTTATTTCTCCAAATATTCATAATTTTTAAAAGAAGTTGTAGAAGATATTCTAGAATATCAAGTACGACTGTATTTCCAGATACTTTTGTGGAGGAATCTTCAACAGTGAGATTATAAGTGCTTTGCTCTTATAAGTATTAAGGGTAAATCAGAAAACGAAGAACTCTTTCTTGCACAGAAAATCTGTTGCCAAATCCCCATTCACTTTTTATGCCAGATGCCTCTAAACTTAAGTCTCAAATTTGCAGACTTTGGGAGAAGTGAGAAGAAGGGAGAACATTCTACTTGCTTGCCCAGAAAATGTCCTGCTTACTAAACAAAGAGGTTGTACTGTTTCTGTACAGTGTCTATTCTATAAACAGCTGAGTAAATTCATATATGTCAAAATTACAGAAAATTTGGCCGAAACTCTTATCCAACCAGCAATATTTATCCAACCAGCCTAATCTTATGTCTCTTATAGCTTACAGTGAATAACTAAATGAGAAACAGAGAAGACCGTCGGTTAATAACTATTACCAGTTAGGTTATTTGATCTGTGAAAGAGCAGTATATGTTCAGGTATTAAATTAGATCTTTAATAATTTATTGTATTGTATATTTTATATTGCTTAGAATTATGTTGTACATATATAATTAGGTGATATTCTCAGGGAATTTAGCTCAATAGCTTCTATAGTTTTCTCACAAAAGTCTTAAGAAAATTAGTTTTTTTGATAGATATATTGTGAAAAGTCATAGAATCACAGAATCATAGAATATCTCTAATTGGAAGGAACCCACAAGGATACAGGTTAGATTCATCACAGAACTACCAAAACTAAACTGTATGATGAGGAGCATCATCCATTTTCTTCTGACAAGCATAATCATGTATCTGGGGAGTCTATTCCAGTGTCTCAGTCAAGAACCTTTTCTGAAGGTTTGGTCTGAATTTCCCCTGATACAGCTTCATTCTATTTCCTCACATCCTGTAACTGTAATCCAGAAAAGAAGATCAGACCTTCCCTCTCTGCTCCACCCATTTAGTTCACTGTAAGCTGTCATGAGGTTACTCCTGAACCTTTTCTTCTTCAAATTGAACAAGGTGACCTCAGTCACTCCTTACAAGTCTGGCCCTTGAGACCCTCTTGATCACCTCTCTCTGGATACACTTTAATAATATTTTGGTGACCTTCTTATGTTGTGACAGTCACAACAGCTCACAGTACATGTATGGGGCTGCCCCAGCTCAGAGCAGAGCAGGACAACCCCCTCCCTTGCCTGGCTGGTGGTGCTGTGCGTGATGCCCCCCAGGAGAGATTGCCCCCATTTTGTCTTCAAGGACACACTGGAGACTAGTATTCAAGCTGTTGTCCGTCTAAGCCTCCATATCTCTTTCTGTGGGTCTCTCTCAATTCTCTTATCCCCCAATATGTATTTTGAAGCAGAATTACCACATTCAAAGTAAAGTATCACTTGCTATCACTAAATTGTATAGAATTTGTTACTACCCAATTTTCTACCACATCCAAATCTCTGAGTTTTCTCTGCCCTCAAGGGAATCTACAGATCCCTCTCATTTAATATCATTGTCTAATTAGTTTAAAGCTTATTTGATTCCTGTATCAAGATAATTTATAAAAACATTGAGGAGCACTGGATCTAAAGGAGAGATCTGGGCAACCCCACTGGTGACTTGTCCAACAGCTTGTTGTAACCCCCTTCACTGCAAGATCCACCATTTGGACCTGACCCATCTAACAATTAACCCATCACATTACAGATTGGATGTTTTATCCAGGATACTGTGAGAGACAGTATCAAAAGTTGCTAAGATCCCAAGTCACCACCTCTACCGGTTTCCCTTGATCATCTAATGGGTGTCCTTGTCATAAGGAGATTGTTAGGTAAGCAAGACTTTATCCTTGTGAACCCAAGCTGGCTGTGACTAGCAGTGGCTGCATTGTCTCTTAAATGTTTGTCAATAACTCCCAGAATAACAGCGCACATATTTTTGACAGGCACTGAAGTGGGAATGACAGGTCTATAATTATCAGGGTCCTATTTTTTTACCCTTCTTGAAAACTGGGTGTAAGACTGAAGTGCTATCATTTATGGCTTAAACATTTTTATGAAGGACTTTCTTCCCATTATGGCAAAACTATATAAAGTAGTCATGGCCAGCAAAGTTCTCTCGTCCCTGAAGATGCCTCCTGACTGGAAGTTTGGACGCTGTGAGTTAAGCCACTGAAAAGAACATGAGATGAGGTAAAGGTGACACTATTGCCCAATTATCTCAAGTCTAGGTAGAAGTAAACAAGAAAGAAACCACCCACAAGAAAGACAAACCCAGCAGCTGTCCTGAAAGTCATCCCTGGATATGTTCAGAATGGAGGAGATCATAGCCCACAGATCCATCTGCTGAGGCCAGGTTTTCACACACTACCCCACAACCAAAGGGGAGAGGAGGAGAGTTTTGTGTATGGCATTACATCTGGTTAGAGAGAGTGGACACACATCCTTCCTTACACAGACTGGCTCAGCTATAAAACCCCCCACCTTCCCACACTGAGAAGGTCACATGCACACAGGACATTGATGGAACATTCATGTGAGGAGCAGATGAGGAGGTTGATAAACCATCAAAAACCCTGAAAGCAACCCCAGAAGGATTCCTGAGGCCTTGCAGCACACAACAGCACATACTGAAAAGTGAGGCAACAAATTCAGAGTCTGTTGCAAGAGTATAAAATTTGACCCTTTCCCTCTGCCAGGGCGGGGGCAGGTTGTTCCCATCTGGCCCAAATGTGTATTAATCCACCAGACACTATGTTTTGTAGGGTCTTATGACCAAGAAGACTAGAAGAAGATCAATAGGATTTTTCATTCTTTTTTACTCCCCACTGCCACCTCTTTTTCTATTTCTTTCTCCGTCTATCACATTTACTGTTAAATAAAATCCATACAACTCTCCACCAGTTTCAATAATCAGATCATAACACTGGGACAACTTTTGCCAGCTTCTAGTTAACTGGGATTTTTCCAGACACACCAAGACCACTGAAAAATAGTGGAGAAAGCTTCCACAGTGACATCAGCTGGCACTTTTAGTACTCTGAGTCCCACTGGAGATCATAGACTTATATGCATCCAGCTGGAGCAGCAAGTCTTGAAAAAGCTCAGAATCATCTGGGAGTTTATCAACCCTGAGTCGTGGTCTTCCAGCTGAAGACTGCGGTAGGGTCCATTACCAGTGTTAAAATCAGGGGTAAATAAGGAACTGGATATCTTTCTAACTCCCTATTTGTGAAGTGACCCATCCCATCAGATAATGGACTAACTTCAACTCGTTACTTCAGCTTCCCTCTTTGTTTATAACATGCAGATTTTTTTCTGTGCAATGAAATCGACAAGGGTACTGCATCATAGCAATGTGTGTTGACCTTGGAACTTCCTCAGCACAATACTTTAATGCACTTTAACTGTTATGAAAACTCCTTTCTCACAACTTCTCTACAGAGACAGCCAGTCTTATGATATTATCAAGGAAAACAAAAGTTCAACCACTGTTATCTTACGGCATGTTAAGGCAGCAGCTTTGGTTTTATACTATAGAAAGTTTTTATTTAAATAATGTTGAAACATACTTTTGTCCTGACACCAAAGTCCACCTTTTATTGGCCGTGTCTAATTCAATACAATACAATACAGTATTTCATCTCAAATTTAGCAGAGAACATTTGCAACCTTTTGTCTGAAAACTGATGAACTTGTAATTTTATCCATGTTTGTAGTTAATAAAGTGCCTTCAGTGCTGGCATACAGAGTGTGAGTAATAATCTTACCTCATTATTCTCAATTGTTTTAGAAAAATATGTAGGTACAGCAATGCCTTCTGGAAAGCAGGTTTGGATAATATACACTACTTAGCATGAAAAAACAGCTTCTCCTTCTCCTTCTAAGCCAAAACCAGAAAAAAATCAAACATATATTTGCATATCACAACAGCCAATTTGCATCAAAAATGTGCAGGAGGAAGCAGCTCAGAAATACTGACCACTGCATTAACATTTTTTCTTCTTTCCTTTTCTCTGTCTGAAGAGAAAATACAATTGGGGTGGTAAAGTCACTGAACAATTTACTTTGAAAATCTCTTATGGACAGATGAGGTTAGAACAATTTTAACAGGTTATTGAGAAGATTTTCTATTTAATATGCAGGTCAGAACAGATCAAAATTTGTAGAATAAGAATAACTGCATTGGCTGGAAATCATGGCAAGAGACAAACTAAGAATTAAACATAAAGATAAAAAACACTCTCACACGTATTTTAGTTAGCTTAAACAATAATGTAGAGGTTAAAACAAGTTTTTGTGCGCTCTATATACATCCCTGTGTTTCTTCAACAATTAATGTGAAAATTGAATGGCAGAATATTTTGTCTAGAAAGTTCTCCTGAAAAATAACAGAAGTGTCAAGAGAATCAATAGGTCTTTCAGCTTCAGAGAAAGATTTAAGATTGTAAGATTTGTTTGTTTTTTACATACTATAACTAAGATCAATAAGGATTACAGGTTATGGAAATGATAGATATTGCCTTTCCGTGAAGGTGCAAGTGAAGGAAACAACATCTTACTCTAGCTGCAAAAAAAGTCACAGCCCTCAGTCCTTTCTTTTTGCCTTGATATTATATGGAAAATCAAACTTTAATACAATAATTAATATTTCTTTTAGGAAAAGCAATGCTGAAATCACACATTGCTGAGCATCCATAACAGACAATTTCACATTGATGCTGGTGTCCCATCCATAGCTCAGGAAGAGCTCGATTATCTCTCAGAGTGGCTTGAAGGATTCACTTTTTTAACCTATCCTTTCATTAGACTTTCTATTTGAATGGACTGTGAGCATAAAGTCTCTTTGAAGAAATATAATGCAAAGGCAAAAGAATCAAGTTCCACATACCTAAAAATGAGAAATTTTCTTTTTTGATCTATAGTTTTACCCCAGATTTTAATTGATTTAATTTTTTTAATTGCAGTTGATGAGCTGTCCTTTTCACCTACAAATATTCTGAGTATGCTGTAGTTTGGCAAAAGACTTACCATCAATAATATTGATAGCTCCTGTTTACCTGCATTGGACTCTTAGTAACTGTGGACTGCTTGCCCTTCTTGTGCCACTCCTGAACTGTAAGGTTAACAAAGATAATAACCAAATGAATTCTGTTGTTTAAAGCAACTAGTAGGCGTACGGAAAATCAAAGAATGAAACCATAACTCAGAACCAACCTGATCTAAAATATATGAAAATCAATGCTATTGCACATGGTTAAGTAATTCCCTCACTCACAGGAATTCAGGAAATATATTACCGTGATTTCATTGTTCCTTAGACAAACCCTTCAAATACAGAAAAAATTTACAACATAAAATAAAGGCTAGCATCTGGCATGTTCTGAAATGAAATCAGGATACTATGGGAATACAGTGTTTAAGTACCTTGCAGCATTGGAAAATTTCCACTTAATCTCATTAATTTAAAGCCAAGTATTTCCTAACTCGAGAAAGGTTTAATAGCCCTGTTTTTTGAAAGGAAACAAGGACATATGTACAAACGTACAGTATTTTCTAATTTCTACACAAATATTAAATGAAATATTGACTAAACATTTTTGAATACCCAAAGACTAGAGATAAATTTAATCATTTAGTTAGCATATTTTTGACTCTCATTCAAAAAGTTTTACTTTATTTTGGAAACCCTGTGAATATTTTCAAGGCAAATCTTTGGCACATCCTCAGTCACAGTTAATTATTTTATCCACTTGTATGTTTCTACCAGGATTCAGTCACTATAAAAGGGCATATTTCCCATTGGATTTATCACTGGCGGTATTTTTAGGGGGGGGAAAGGGTGTAGGTATGGTTGTGGGGTTTTTAAACTTTTTTTTTTTTGAGGAAAATACCTCTAATATTGTGAAAAAAACCTCACAGTCATAGACTAAATCAAATATTTCCAGATTTTTTAAGGCTTCCTACATGCTTTACCAAGTCATACATGACACTTTAAAATCATGATCAGGGGTAAAATACGCACTTTAAAATAAGCAGTTGAACATGCAAAACCATCTGTTTCTCTCCACCACCCCACCACCTCTGCATCGTCCTCACCATAAAAAATAGCATTCTGAATCGAAACAGGACCTTGCAAAAATTTCCAGTTATTCCAGTGCAGATTATTGATTACAAACTGTTCAAGATAAATGTTCTGTGCTGCTCTGCACTTCTTTCAAATTATAATAGAACAGAGATATTTGGGGCATGCTGTCACTGGGGGAAGTTTAGGCTTTAAATGTATTTTCAATATAAATAATATCCATCAAAATTGTATAAAAGTATCACAATCAAAAGAAAACTGACAGAATATCTCAATACCTTAAAGGAAAATTTAAACTGTGATTATATTAAATTATCTGTCCTGAAATTTTTGCTTTAGTTAGGGTAGTAAATATTATGGTTGAACATTATGAGAAAAATGTGCTGGATGATTTTTCCTTTTTAGTTCCATATAGGTAGATTTTCTTTGTGTTTCAACCATGACTACAGGATATCAATGAACATGATATTCAATGGAGGAAGACATCTGAGCTTTATGACATCTTCTTCACAGAAATCTATAGCAAAAAAACCCCAACCCAAACATCACCAAATTACTTGTGGGTTTTTTTATGTGACTGGGTATTTTTTAGTTTCAGTTTCAGAATAGGATAATAAGTTGCAGACCAGTCAGATGAGGAAGAAATCATCAACTAGATTCAGTTTATAAATTGAACTAATATTCCCATTTAACATTGAAGTGCATATTCTATACAGGCTATGCTCAAACAGAGTTCTACAAACTCCTTACCCTACTCAGAAAATATACACACTTGAAAGTCTAGGAAGGCTTGATCACATTGTGGATCACCACAATATATGTGTCATATAAGGAACATATATGGACTTGGACATACCTGCAAAATTCCTGTCTAACAAAAAGTTTTCTTCCCCAAAAATCATGTAAAAGGAAACCAGCATTAAATGACCACTAACCTTCCTTGTCCCGATTTATTAGATTTTTGGATTGTCTTGCTCTTTCTTCCTCTTCCTCAAGAAAATGAAGTCTTGAAGGATGTTCAAAAAGGCACAGCAGATCTGCTTGACTGCTGCCTTTTGTGGATTAAAGAGGGAAGTCTTCCCAATGACTGTTCTCTCACCTTCATGAATCCCAGGCAAGTAGTGTTGTCAAAGGACAGAAATGCAAATTCTAGCATTTTAGTTGCCTATTTGTTCATTGTGGTTTGTGTCCAAAATCTAAGACCTGAATCCAAAAAAGAAAATGAACCTGCACTTCCACCTTTAATCACAGTTTCAGTCACTATCAGAGAGACAGAAACATTTTAGTCTCCTGAGACCCACTGAAATTGTTATATACATTAAGCTACTAAAGTCACGGCCTGTTGTTTAAGTCCTCGCCTGTGTTTGCTCTTAGATGACCTGTGTCCAAACCAAAGATCAAGGGCATTATTTGGAGTCTACGAGTCTCTGATGATGATTAGATACACAGTACCTCATACATAACAGACTAATAGCATATCGCTACATATTTTTTAAGTGACATGCTTTTGTAGAGATGGCAGCTTCACAATCAAATTTGTGTAAAAGGAAGTATTTGCTACAAAATAATTCAAAGGCACTTGTGTAATGTGAAAAGCAGAGAGCAATTCTGGTTGCTAAGCAAGGAAATAGATTACCAAGCTGAATAGTTGACTAATTTCTTTATTTTGTATTAGTAAACAGGAAATCAATTTACTTTGTTTTCAAAATCAATAACATTGTGTTGTATGTTCCCTAAAATCACTGCAACATATTTAATGGGACATTTTTTGTGTCATATGTCTGTTTCAGATGCGTTTTTTTCCTTTAGAGATCATTGTTGCAATTGCTGGGCAAAATATGCATTATATTAATTAGGAAAATTGCATAAGTAAAAGATTGGAAAGTTTCAAATTAGAAAGCAAAATTTTTGAGAGGATTGAATAAGACTATTCAACCTTTGAGAAAGTTGAATAAGACTATAAGATTACTCCAAAAATATTAACAAACAGTGCCATAAAATTATTAGGAATGCAGAATGACAATTACTCTATAGAAACTCTGATATATATATTTTTTGTCTCAGACATGAATAACTCATAACAGGGGTATGACGAGGATAAAATATATAGTGTTTAATTCAGAATGTGCATTTTGGAGCCTGTTTTTTTTTTTTTTTTTTAGTATAAACACCACTACTGTTTTCTCTCCTCGCAGATATAGCTTTCCCTGTAAATACAGCATGAAAACACATGTACTACCACTACCCAAATACAAATGCAAAACCTATCAAAGTAAAGAAAATAAAAAATGATTCACTGTTTCATGACAAAACTGACTGGTTTTATAACACCTTCTCAAAAGTTCTTGTTCTCTATCTTACCTAATTGTGGAGATGTACTGTTCTAATGCATTTGTCCGAGAATAATCTTATGTCAATCAAAAGCATCTTTCAGGGAAACTGCTTTCTCAGTATCACTGGTCAGGCCTTTGTGAGCTATAGATAGTTCTCAGCTTCTTGCTTACTGGAGAGCAAATTTATTCCCTGTGATCTGTAAAAATACAATCTAAGAACGACTTCATTCTCTGATGATGCAAGGTAAATAAAATGTGTTAATTCCTTGGTTTGACTTGACCGTTGCAGTCTTCAGACACCCCAAGTTCTCTGTTGGTCACAAATTTCCACACATCAAATCACTGCTTTCCTTAATTTGTCCTTTAGTTCCTCTCAAAGACACATTCAGAAGGTTCAAAGAACTATAGAAAACAACATTTTCAAGGTTTATTGTCATATCAGACAATTTTCAGTTTCTCTATAAAACCACACTGAAACTTCTACTGAATACTCAGGATATTCTTTTTGGTGGTGGTTTTTTTTTTTTTTTTTTTTTTTTTTTAATATTTATTTGAAAGGCTCAGAGCAAAGAATCTGCAGAAGTCAAGTGATTTGAAGAAGGGGACGAATTTGATATTATATTTTCACATAGGGAATCCAAAGACCCCAACACCTTGTTAAAAGGAGATAAATTACTTTTAATTAAATTTTTAAACACAAAATAAGATGCTTTTGAATAAAAATGAATTTGGCCAATTTGTATGGTATTGAAGGATAAGTCTTTAAACTAACATAGACATTGAACTGAGAAAAAAAATTCAAGTATTATGATCATTCCAAAATTTTCCTATTTCATAAAAGTACTTATTAGATTGATAGAGTTTGGTAGAAGTTGTCATTGTTACTGTACAATTTTCTAATCCTGTATGAAGGAGCTTAGATTAAAATTCATAAAAACTCAGTAAGAACTCATAAATAATTCCTTTGAAACACCAGAACACCAGAAAATATTAAAGACATTGAAAAAACTGATTTTAAACTTTCAGTGTTTTAACATTTTCCTCCTGTAATCATATAAGCTTAAAAAGTAAATAAAGTAATTCACTCCGCTCTTCCATCCTTTATTCCAAAAAACAATTGATTTGAACTAATATCCTGTGTATATTTTAATTTTGTCAAATTGGATGAACTACTTATTTGTCTACTTCTAATAAATAGACCATGTTTCCTTTTTGTCTTCTTTCCATAACCACGAGGAAAATGAGTCACTGTATTGAAATAAGTGGAGATAGAGTCATGTACAAAATTAAGTCTTTCATTGTCTTCAATCATAATGTAATCACTGTGCAATCCTTGTGCATAATAATGCAAGATTAAAAAATGTGGTCTTCTTCTCCAAATGGCTAATTAGTTAAAAAGTTTTGGATGAAATGGAATTTATTAATTTTTTTTTTTGTTTCTTTCTTCAGAATATTATATTTTACATTTGTAAGTCAATCTCCCTGTGAATTTTGAGAAACTTTTTCAATTCCGTTGATTAAAATTATTCTGCGAATTGAAAATAAATATTTGAAACAAAATATATGAGTTTATACAGAAGCAATGGACTGCCAAATTCTCTATCATATATGTGCATTTAATCAGATTCATACATGTATTTTTACACACACTTAGACATTTGCTTGCACATAGTGCTAGTGGTTTAGTAATTTCATTAGGTATTTATTCTCTGTCCATTTCAATCCCATTTCTAATAACAGATATCAGCCTTTAAATGTGTGACTTTTTTACCCATCATCATGGGTGGGACTTAGCACAAAGAACAGAAAGAAACTGACATACAGTGAGAAATTAATAAAATTACAGGGCTAAAACGTATGGTGTATGAGTAGAACCCGAGAGAAATTATTTAACCTTAAGAGGAGAAGGTTAAAGGAGGATTGCTGTATTCATATTCTAAATGGAAAGGCTGACCAGAAACAGACCAAACAGTTCTGAAGTGTAGAGTAAAAGGGAAAGAGACAAGAGACACAAATTACAGGGGAAGAAATTCTCATCAGGTGTTAAAAACCAAATTTTCACCATGAGGATGATTAAGAGTAGAGAAGGTGCCCAGAGGACTGTCATGCTGGATGATACTCAAATCTGACAAAAGACAATCCTGCACAACTCTTACAACATTTGGCCCTTATTTCAGCAAGGGATTTGATCTTCACAGGTCACTCATGACATAAATTATTCATTGGCTCTTGTAAATAAGTTAATAAGAGGAAATTCCAGTATTAATTCTTCTAAGGATAAAATGTCCTTCACCTTATTAACCTATTATTTATAGTTTGACTTGTTTTTTAAAACATTTTTATCAATCCTAATTTAATTTAAGCATCTAACCTGTTTTCCTCTTTCTGCAACAATTTATATATCATTTTCAAATCTTGTTTAGTTTGTAAAAACCCTACAACTTTGTGAACAATGAAGAAAATTCTGTCTTTAAAGCAGTAAGCAAGGAGTTTCCTGTCTGACACCATTATTGTTAGCAGCATTGGTGGGTGTATAGCCCCATGCACTGCTTTGACAATTTAACTCATGAAGTCAGATAATGCTCATTTTACATTCTGGAAGTTACACTTTGTATGAATCACATAAGAGTAGAAATTCCTCAAAATCAAAAGTGATATCAGCATATTAGAAAGAGTATAGAAGATACTCTTGGAAACATTAGTGACCCAATCTGAATCAGTACCTAAGCTGCATTTAATGCTCACTGACATGTCTTACAGTGCTGTCTGAAAAAATGTGATTGAAAACGTAAAGATTCTCATGCAAGTTCTGTGTCTTTCAGTCCTGTAGGGTTTGTACTGAAAGCTTATACTGTAGGCAATGTATTGTACATTTTGGCTGAGAGATCTGATCTATTTCTTAAATTACTGCAATAAAACTTTTCCAATTTTATTGCTGAATTGCAAGAAATGAATTTCACTATTATATCAGACATGGTTAAAGTGCAGGCATGAAGTATGTCACATTCATTTCTAGCAGATTAGATTGCTGTTACAGTTTTGACCAGTGACTGTCATAAGCTGTGAATCTCCTCCTGCTGAAACTTCAGACCCACCAGGAGTTAAAAATTACCATTACATTCACCATATTAAACAACTTATTTTTTATAACCAAACACCAATAGTTATTTTAACTGCTCTCTCACTGGTTCCATATGCTAATTTATTTTTAGTTTTAATCTCTATAAGCCTTCCAAATTTTCAGAAGCCAAACCTGACACCTTTGCATTCATGGAGGGTCCACTAGAAAGAAAGCGGATGACTGCCAACTTATGTTCTGCTTGTTTTAATAGTTTTTTCAGTGGGTAAAAGAATCAATCTTGTGATAGTACATATGAAAACAAATCAAAGTACTCTTTTGTCTGTTCTAATAAAGACAAGTCATATTCCTTTAGAATCAATCTTTTTTTTCTCCTTTTTATATTAGAGTAGTCCTGCTTCAAACACTAGTCTCATATACAACAGGTGTTTAAAGTAGATTAGTGATCATTAAAGAAATAATAACCTTTAATTACTTCTACTGATATACAGATAAGTTTTTACAGTCAGTATAACTGGAAAAAATCAGATATAACAATTCATTCTCCTTTTCAACTTTAGCTTGATATGTTCAAAACCTCTTTTAAAATAAAAAAAAATTCTTTTGCATGCTTAAACTGTCATTGTATCTTATAATAACACCCACTATGTGAAATATTTAAAATGTATAAATTGGATTTTGACCCCAGAAATGTATTTTATTAAGAAAATGGGGGAAGAAAAGAAGTAAAGTCAGTATATTTTGTGGACCTAGAACAACCTTATTTCAGACTGCTCAATTAGACCAGAAAGCCAAAAAGGTCAGTATTTGCGTTATAGAAATTATCTTCATAGCAAAATACATGCATAGCAGAAGTACAACATGACTTGCTCCTTGCTGCTGAAATGTGCATAATTGCACAGCTTTTCCAATCTTTTAGATGCATTCCCCATGATTCTATCAGACAGGATATTCATTATCCTATATTGAGTAACAAGACTCATAATTTTTTCAAGACATTTTGCAGACACTGAAACATCAGAACCATATTCGGTCTAGAAAGAAAGCATTTGAGTAAAATTACAGTCGATATCCAGTTAAAGGTATATTTTCTTCCTCTTCAGTAAAAAAGGGTTTGCAGAACATCTCTTATCTGATATTGTTGTTACATTGATGTTTCATTACAGGCTTCCTGATTTATTTTTTATTCCTTAAAAGTTAACAAAAATTATTGTGATACTTATGCTTTTTAGTGCTAAATAACAACAACAACAATAATAATAACAACTCTTAAAGCTATTAATAGACGATTTATTTATAAAAATTAGATTTTCAGGTGGTTTTAAAGATGAAACAGTGACATTCATCTCCAAAACTATGCAATAAGAGGTCTACTGTGCTCACAAGATTTCCTTTTAAAAGAGGCAATCTAGGCCAATTATTTTCCCCCCCACCCCCGAAAAAGACATAAACATATCTGTACAAAAGGAGAGATTTCACCTGTTTTTGTGTATGTTTCTTGGGAGAGTACTGGTTTCAAATTGTTAAGACTCTTAGAAAATATGATCTTAAGTAAGAGAAATGTGACATCTTTATGATGAATTTCCCTGCTGTAATGCTTAAATAATCTAGAAATATTATTCAACACTTTATCTCATCATTCACTATAACAGCTCAGTTCCAAGCAAAGAATACTACTTACTTACATCTAAATGCATGGAGAATACTGGAGAATATTAATGGTTATAAGAATGACTGAATAAAAGCTGATATGTGAGGCAGGGACTGGGTCCACCACATTTGAAGCATTTCCTGCTGCAAGCATACTTTACACATATGAGGATATTAGAGACATTTAAATTGACTACCACGCTGAAAATCTCACATCTCCATCACCATGCAGTGTTTTAATCCTGACCCAAGTTTCTATATATTTAGAGCACCACAAGTAACAGTTTTACATCCATACAGTGGGACTATCAAGGTGTAAACTAATCTCACATAAAAACCAATGCAACCAATCCCCATCTTGAACCTGGCAGTGAGGAAATTGAGTCTTCAGTCATTCCTCAGGAAAGGAGAATCTGCTGTTTAGATCACAAACAGGATTGTGGGTGAAGAGATTGCACTGAATGATTAGGGTCAATAAAATAATGAGATACTGTGTTGAAAGATTAATCTGTGGCCTTTTGCTTCAAGGCATATAGAGAATGTCTGCCTCCATTGGCACAAAGCAAATATTTTAAAGTATGACTAAATTATAAGAATTAACATTCATTACTCTAAAATTACATGTCTACTAACTAAAACAGCTATTTAATCTGTTATTATTTGCACTTCCCTAACATTCGGAGATCCCATTCAGTTTACAATGTCTGTATCCAGGAATAGTGAAAGGGCTATTATCCTTTTACCAAAGAGTCTAAGGAATAACAAAGAATGACAGGATACAGAAAACTACATGGGAAAATATGGAGTGTAGAGACTAAGTGATGTCTTACGCTGCCCATGAAGTATAAAAGGATGCAGGCACAATTCTACCCTATCTCTACAGTCTCCTATAGCTGAAGCCAAATCACGTGTGAATGAAACTTTCAAAGTAGCCTATATATGATAATGTAACAGATGGTTATTAACCCATCAAAGAACTAACTGCATACCCATTCCTCATTTCTGTGGTGTTTATAATCATCTCATAAAATGCAGATGTGTCTGATTTTTTTCTCTTCATGTAAACCTGCCTCTTCGCTCTCATGAACATTCATTCATCCAAAACCACTTTGAGTGTGTTAGAAGTATAACTAATTTAAAATAGTATGCCCTAAAAGTGGAAGAACAAAACAGAAGAGTAGAACAAATATACTAAAATGTCACTCAAAAAATACTCATGAGAGTACTTCTTCTTCTATGAAATTAATAGCACAAATAGCATGCTGACTTTATTCTCAGTTGTTTCAGCAGCCGATATTAATCAGTTCAGATTTTTGGACTAAAATGTGTATCAGAAATTTGTAATTAAATGTTAAAGTTGTAAATGTGTTGCCTCATATTTGCATTTGCATAACATGGAAAGTTTTTATGGCATCCAACATTAAGTTTTAATTACATCCTAGTTAAGAAATATCAAGTCTGGCTTGACAACCAACCAAACAACCAAACAACCAAACAAAACCCATTAATCTTCTTCAAGTATTTGTATGGTTAAAGAGGATCTTACTCCTCCTGAAAACTGTGTTAATTGAAACTGATTGCCAAATGTCAGAAAGAAAAGCAGTGAAATGTCACTCCCAGTAAAATACCAAATTAACAAACTATTCTATTCAATTATATAATATTTCTGTCTTTGATTAAAAATATTAATATTTTCATTTGATGAAACAATCATTTTGCCACTAGCATGGCTGTATCTGCCCCAGAGCTTGTTAATTATTTTTTCAAGTCAATGAACTTTGCTGATCATCATTGAATCTTGCTTTTGTTCTATAATCCAAATAAGGAGTGATTTTTTAAGGTATACAATATTTCATTTGTAGGTGTGCTGTCCTGACCTTAAGGGGAAGGGAAAACACAAGATTTGTCGATGTTCATGGTTGAAAGGAGCAGAAAAAAAAAAAAATCAGAGGGTCCTCAAAAACTTACAAAGTTTCATAGTAAATTCCACTCTTGCTGTGAAAATTGGTTCAAGCTAGTCCCTAAACTCCTGGAATAAGCACATGGCAGTGGGGTTTGGGTAAAGGAGTAGACAGAAAGGGGGCAGTGGGAGAGAGAGAGGTGAAAGGGAGGGAGGGAGGGAGGGAGGGAGGGAGGGAGGGAGGGAGGAAGGAAGGAAGGAAGGAAGGAAGGAAGGAAGGAAGGAAGGAAGGAAGGAAGGAAGGAAGGAAGGAAGGAAGGAAGGAAGGAAGGAAGGAAGGAAGGAAGGAAGGAAGGAAGGAAGGAAGGAAGGAAGGAAGGAAGGAAGGAAGGAAGGAAGGAAGGAAGGAAGGAAGGAAGGAAGGAAGGAAAGGAAATCACCAGTAATCACCTCTGTTTTGCCTTCAGTGTCATTCCTTGGTGTGCATGGTATTGGGATTGCATGTATACTCAGGCCATGTGGGGATACCTTTTCCTAGGTAAATTTTCTCTGCCTTGGAGATAAGTTTCTCACTTTCTTTACAGATTCATTATCATGCACTGTCCATTCTTTTTGGCCTTTCCAGTAATAAGTTCGAGGTCTTCAGAAGTCTTTTGTCCATGCCCACTTATTGGCCTCATTCCTGCATTTGCACTGTAATTTCTAGGCCTATCTTGTCCTGGAAAGCTGCTGCCCTATATATGTGTGGCCCACATCTCCAGCCACATCCTGTAACTTCTCACAAAGTGCTTTTATCAACAATCCCTGGCTGTTATTACTAACAATTCTTGGCTCACTCCACAGCCATCCAAATATCAGTGGTTGAGACATATGCATTAGCCCTCTTATCTTCTAGGTTTAAACAAAAAGCCAGTCAAAAGCTTGGAATTCCAAGAATTTGGGGAAGAAGAAGAAGGGAGATGATAACTCTCACAATGTTGCTATCCTTTTGCATATCTTGGAGAGATTTTCATGATTAACCAGATATCAGAGATCATGTGAGAAGTGAGCAAGAGGTAGGATCACATGGAATTCTCTGACTACATATAAGGCATTTTGGTGTTGTATCTGTACCTCACTGTTCGTCTGCAGCAGTATCCTATTTTGGTGTCATGTTTCTAAAAGAAGATAATGTGTATCAAAAACCAGAAACCACTGGGTTTCCATAAACAAGAGCAAAATAGGCTGCATTCCCTTTACCATAGTGTGGATACCCTATTCCATTTTATTACTATTAGATGGGTCCTAAAGGTCCACAGTAAAGGGAGCAGCCTCCACAATTTCCTTGTGAATACTGGATAAGTTGCTGTTAATTATACAGCTGCTACTGTGTTAATTATACAACAGCTATTTAGGTGTTTCCAAAGGGAAGAATGTAAGACAGGGAAGGATAAGTAGAAAAAGTAGAAAGCTGTTTAGTTACAATAACTATATATATTTCAATTTTTTTTTTATTATTTTTTTTTCTGTGAATGTAACATCTGTCAAAGGGCCAAAATCCCTATTCCTAAAATCAATGCTAAAACTATGATCACAACCAGTATTACAAGTGTTTAGAGGGCTTTTTCTTCAGCTCCGATCATTACTCCTCTCTGGAGGGCTCAATGCATCTTCTAGGGCACTTAAAAAGATAAAAGAGAGAATGATTTATTCTATACACAGCTGTTAAATGAGACCCTTTGATTTTAGTTTGAAGCAATCTCAGAGGAAATAGCTTTCTTTTATTTCCTTCCTTGTGTGCAACAATGTTTATATTTTTCCCAGCTGTGGCTGAGACTTTGCTCTATGAAACTTTCTAATCCTCTCTGAAAATAGTTACTTTGCTGATGTATCCCTGTGGTTTGTCATAGTGGTTGCAGCTCACTGATTTGCTCTCTTTTCTGCCCTGTATTTTAACATGTAATTCAGAGCTCATGTGCAGCAGCTCCTTTGTGTAACCATGTTGCATTATAAATTACCTTTTTTGGTTTTTGTAGACAATGTTGAATTTTCCTTCCCGCAGATATGCTCTTTCATTTTGCTTCAGAAACCTCGGCAATCTCCTTCAGGATAATATATGTCCACTTCATATATCATCTGTCATGGAACCACTTACTTCATCCTTACTTTGTTTCCTTTGAGTTAGCATCTATCCTTGACTGTCATGGAGGATAATAAATATTTTCATCTTTTCCTTTCTCCTTATCCAGATGACTTTTCCTTATATGAGTCTCATATTTCTCAGTATATTTTCCCCAAATCTCTTACAGACTGCTTTTTGCTTTGTTTTCCTGTTGTTGTTCTTTTCCTTGTTTGTTTGTTTTTCTTTTGAATGACTGTCATTTTCAGTTATTGTCAAACATTTTAGTCTAAAACTGATGGAAATTAGAATAATCTTTCATTTGATGTACTGTATTAAAGGAAGAATGTGAGAATTGATCTTTAATCCTCACTACAATATTTACTGGCTCTGTCCTCTAAACTTCAAGTCTTTTAAACATCTCAGTAGTTATTTCATTAGAATGTCATAATGTATATTTATTTATACATATACAGTTTTGTGCATGTGTATATCAATTTACACAGATTGGTGTGGGGAGATACTGAGCAACATTAATACATGGTGATATTTTCAATTGTGTCTTTTAAGTGTGAACTTTTTCCTGAGCTGAAAAGCTGAAAGAGTCATTTAATACTGGCTAAATATTATCCATTTCTTACAAGCAGAAAAATCTGTGTTCAGTACCACAGAGGAAATTACTTTTTTTTTTTTTTCTTGGTTGGTTGAAAGGTTTTTTTGTTACAACCACTTCTACAGGAGATTTTCAGAAACAGATATTACCTAGGAATGATTTAAATAATAATTAGCAGCAATATAGTTTTTCCTTGAGTAAAAATACCATTTAGTCTTAAGTATTTACATATTTCAGAAATTTACTTTGAAATTCCTGCACATTTCTAAAAAAAGTCTAATTTCTATCATAATTCATTAAATTCATTTTTAGAAGTATTTTAAATGTTTGCCTATAACAATGTTAGTAATATGAAATATTTGTAATGTATATAGAATATACATTTATGTAAGTATATAGAATACTATGTGAAGCATCTGTTAGGTATATAGAATTACACTTATGTGTAAGAATATTCTATATAATACCAATAAAACATACAATATATATAAATAATACTTAAAAATTAAATAATAAAACATATGATTATACAAATATATGTATATGTAGGTGTGCATATTTATTTACTATATATATAATTTCCTAATACTTGTAACAACTGTCCTGTCTGTAAACCAAAACTTATGATTTAGGAGCAAAGGACTTTGTGCATGGGTTTGTGTTCCCGTGTATTATATTGGGTACCAGTAATGCTGCCTCTGATGCTTCATCAGTGGCTTGCCCTATTCAGACGGCTCTCAGTCTCCTAAATCCTCAGCTGTGCAGCTCCTCTCACTGTGTCAGTTTTTTTCCTCTATTTTCCAGTGCTGGTTTACTCAAATAACTGAATGTTCATTCAGGTGTGGTCCATACTTCTGAAGGCATAGGCATTTTCTTAGCAGTTTGAGTGAATTCATTAGAAAACTGAAGCAGAGAAGAACACATCTGTGACTGCAAGAAGGAACAAACATAAGCTACTTGATAGTCATTCCCTTTAAATTTCATATACATTTTAAAAGAATTTTGCAAATACTTTTAAAGATTTTAATATTTTTAAATAAAGTAAGATGAAAGTGATTTAAAAAGGCATGTTTAGTTCTATTGAAAAAGAGTCTTATAGCACCTAACAGATATCTTGAAAATTAACTGAGTAGAAGGATTCAGCTAAAACTACAACATTTTTCTGGGTACTTTTCTGCATCAAGGTGATGCTAGGTGTAGAAGTAGGCAAGTTCATAACTTCTTCATACCTGTATAGCAATTACCTGTGTATGTTTTCCATTTCTTTGCAAAACAGGTTTGAGAAGAGAACTCCAGCGGTGACTCGCCTCTCAAAGCTGTTTTACAAGCTAGAGATTTAATAAATGTAATTTGTTCTCTTTAATAAGTAGAAAAGAAGTTTAAGGCATGGTGTGACCAGCAGCTACCAGCAAGCACATGAGGAACAAATTTCTCACAGCTTCTTAATCTAGGAAAAGAGGACACAATAAGATCTGCTGCTTGGAAGATGAAACTAAGGGATGAAAATTCAAGTACAGAAAAGAATGTTTTCCAGTTTATCACTATAATGGCTTATCTGTGAACCTGCTAGAATCTCCATTGCCCGAGGCTTTAAATTGAGACTAGTTGTCATTAGAAAAGTGCAAGAGTTCAAATGATGAGTGTTAAGAGGCACATTATTGGACTGGATAACACATGCATCATACTAATGGTCGTGTTCCTACACATGCTTAAAAATACATGACATGAAGGAAGACACATAAGGAGAGAAGCTGCTATAATTAAATTAGTTCATATATTTGTCAAATTAATGGCAAAATATTTATATGCAAATATAGGAATGCAACTTAATAGTCTGCAAACTTTAAACGCATTGGCAAAATACTTATTCCTATTTACACATCTCCAAAATGTGTAAGTCATTTAGAACATGAACACATTTCTAATACACAAAAAATGTGGAGCAAAGCAAGGACAAAAGTTGTACTAATTATGATAAGTTTCTTCCACAGTAATCCAAAGTTCTTTAAAGAAAACTATGACTGATGGGAACATATCAGTCTCCAATTCATAACAGTTTTGAATTTATTACTCAAAGTCTATCTTGTGACAGAAATTTCAAAAATTGCAAAAGTCAAAAGAAAGATCTTCATGGAATTAAATTGTAATGCTGCTGTAGCTGTTTCTTCCTTATTATATATTCTTATTTTTCTACAGTGTAGAAAATTAATTCTTTGAGAGGCAAAATAAGGAAAAAGATGGATCTCTCTATATTGTTTTTGCTTTTTGATTTTGATATAATCTCTTTACAAATAACAGTGTTGCTCTTATTGTTAGGGAGCTAGAAGTTATGGCACTTTTCAGTAAATTAGTTGAGTATGTATTTAATTTGAAACATTTGAAATTATTTAATTGTTGGATTATTTGTACATTTTATACAGATAAATATAGCTAAATACATTTGATTTTAATGGAAAAATGTAGACTGATGGAGATAATTAGAACTGGAGAGATAGAAATTACATGGAAGACAAATATCCAAGTTTTTTAGTAGTTGAAATTCTTATCTAAAGTTATTGGTTTCTTATTTCTCAGTTAGTTTTTTATCTGAACACCATTCAAGGTAAATCAATAGTTTCTTAGCACAATTTTTTTTGTACTGTTGGATGATCTGGCACCAATACCTGAAGTTGACAGCCAAAATCTGCAGCTTCAAAGTGTTCCTCTGCCTCCAGAGAGTCAGCTGGAACAGAGGAACAGCTCACAGGGCTGTGGACAGGTTCTTCTGTGGACACCAGAGACAGTGCTGGGAGCCCCATCTTGCCCGTCTGCCTATGACACATATCCCCAGAGCCAGATCTCTCAGTTTCACCATTTTAGAGATTTAGAGTGTAAGTGAGGAAGAATTTCTCTACTCTAACAATTGCCAAAGAACCAAGTAACTCAATGCAGGAGGCCAGATGGCTCTATTCCTCACCACCATACTGAGTTTCCCATTTAATTAGAAAATTTCTGTTTGAGCAATTCCATATGGAATTCTTACAAACTTCCAGTTAAACCTATGCAGGTGCGCACCAGCTTTGACAGGCTCAGAGCTTAAATCAAACACGGATGTTGTGATAAGACAAGACAAATTGGGGAAAATAAGCTCTAGGAGAATAAGACTACAATGTTGTACAAAACTCTGTAAAATATTGTTTCTTCATATTTAAGGCTTAAATATATATTTAATATCTGTAATTATAAACTAAACCCAAATTCGGTTTAAAATACCTTTTAAAAAAATAAGTTCACTTTGAACTCAATAGGAATAGATAATCAAAGCAATTACGAATCTAGTGTGAACAGGGGGCACTTAACTAGAAATTATAATAACTTTTAATATAAAGACAAAGGGTCTTATCATCTGATTTAAAGATCACAATGAGGTTTATCTCTATGATGATGAAATTAATATTAAATTATATAGGCTCATTATTTCAGCTCATGTAATGAAAACTTTTCTTTATTACAGAACTATTAAATGTAATTCCATTTAATTTGCCTGACTGGTAATGTCTTCCCACAGGACACTCTAAACAAAAGCTAGGAAATCAAATCAGTTTTATGCTAGCTTATAGCTGAGTGAGTTACACAGAGAGTTACATTTATGGCTAAGAATGTTGGAATTCAAGAATAATATTTGCAAACTAGGAGGCACACAATCCTACACAGATGCAAAACCAGCTATGAAGATAACAGAGCATCTCAAAATGAACTACAGAAATGTTAAAGTCACTTTAAAAGAAAGTCAGTCTGGAAAATTTAGAACATGTGGTCTGACTAAACATTCTTCAAAACTGCTTTTTAACAGTTTTCATGCCTGACCTGAGTGTGAAGACACAACCTCATCAAAACAGCTAACCTTTTTTCTTAAAGCCAAATTAAAGACAATGTTCTAAAATTTTATAATTTCAGTTTGTTTTGGTGGGGGTTTTTTTGTTTTTTTGTTTGTTTGGTTTTGGTTTTGTTTGCTTGTTTGTTTGTCTGTTTTGTGGGGTTTTGTTTTTGTTTTTTGTGGATTTTGGGGTGTTTGTTTGTTTGTTTGTTGTTGGTTTGGTTTGGTTTGGTTTTTTTTGATAACCACATCAGGAACTAATCTACTAAAGAAATGCAAGAGGTAGCCAATCCACATCTGTACTCAACTCTGTCTTTTGACAGCACTGGACATCTGTTCCTTTCTCAGAGCAAAACGGGGGAGAAAAAAAACAACAAGTGACTGCAGCTCAAAAATGAGATAAAGACATCTACCTACTCTTTTACACTCCAAAAGAAACTTAAGAACACTAAACTTTTTAAAACTGAATTCTAAATATAATAAAGAATGACATAGCGTGATGGAAGTTGCATCTCATGACTATAGTAAAAAAATTATTTTGCACCTTAAGCAGATATTCTATGTATTTTTGTTTACGGGCACATTGAAATTTTTCTAGAGGACAACATTTCCTTATGGAAATCCATGAGGATTTATTAGTATATGTGCAACTAATTTAATTTTAACTCATACTGGTTTATGGAGTTATAAAAGATTTTCAACATGACAAGACTGGAAGAAAATTAAAGTCCAATTTATTTGGGGGTTTTGCATGTGGAATTAAATCAAAGTATGTGTTTCTTTGTACAATAAATAAATGAAAATATTTATAATTTAAAGATTGATTCTTTAAGATTCTTTTATATAAAATAAGAACTAAGCTTCACAAGTTTTTCCCTAATTTATCATAAAGTACGTTGTTTACATTATATTAACTAACCTAATAAAAATTTCTAGTACATATATTGATAATAGGGTTAAACTGAAAATCTTATTTGCCTTTAATTTCTGTATTCTCTTCAAAGAAAACAATGTTTTGAGAAGTTTATTCCCCCTTCCCTTAAGAATATACTCCTTTGAGAATGCTTGGAGCACTAGTTACCGTTGAATTTACATGCTTGAAGTTTTGTCTTAAAAATCCATTTTTCCACTGAAATATTTATTTCTACAACAAACTATCATTATGAATACTGGACAGCTCTTTCATATGAAGTTCTGTTCAGAGAATATCCACGGGAAGTTTGTTTATAGACTGCATTAGTTTAGCAAGTGACTTGAGAATGGAAAAACCCAGTCCTGGCACAAGAACATCACGATATTTTGTACTAGGTACAATACATCTTGCTAATAGTCAAACAGTACATTCTGGAGAAGGCACTCCTAAATGCACCTGTCCTATGGAAATGGATATACTGCTCTGCTAAGGTTTCTCTTCCCTTCTTTCTAAGGTTTTTAGGATTGATTTGTTTTCAATGTTCTACATAAAAGGAAGATTGAACAATAAATTTATCAGATACATTTGCTTGCATGACTTGTTTTGGAGGTTGCCTCACTTACTTTGTTTAAATACACAATGAAATGAATACTTGAGAGTCAAAAATATGTTTACCATTACATGAAAATACAAATATGAAGCTTACCAACACTGTACAGAGAACGTCAAGCATTTTTCCCTGTCTTCTGTTTTGTTCAAATTTAAAAAATTATATGTAAATGTCTTGACCCTTTCTTTTTCTCTCTGAACCTGGAAGAAGTGTGTTTTCTTTTATTTCTCTGTGCTGGTTTGAAAGCAAAACCAGTGAGACTCCCAGTCAGAGATACAATTTAATAGAAGAAGAGAGGAAAAAAAGGTGAAATAAATGGAATGATACAACCTAACACCCTGTTGGTCAGGGTGTTTGAAGCAGTCCGGAAATCCTCCTGGAGAGGTAGATGTGGTTCCACTGGAGTAGAGATGATCCTAGGAGAGAAGGGTCCAGGGATGATGAGAAGGGTCCAGTCTTCCTCCAGGAATCCAGATGAGATGCTCTTGTCAAAGCAGTGATTCCTGTAGAAACGTCTGGTAGCTCTTGTCTCCTCTGAGAGTTCAGTGGATAGAAGCTGCTCGTGAGGTCTCAAACCCTAGATTATATCCAGGTGGGAATGCTTGGCTCCTCCCCCTGGGCAGAGCATCTCACAATGGTATGATTTCATCCTATCAGTCATGCAATGGGTCCTTGATGGCCCATTAAGCAGAGATAACTTCTTCTGGGAAGGCATTGTTGGGCTCGTTAACAGAAGATAAGGAGAACACTGCCCCACCTTGGGTCCAACGGCTCATGGGGATAGAATACACACCTTGGGCACAATTTTACATTGTAACCTAGGACATAATCCACCCCTTATTCTATCACCATCTACATCATACGGTCTCACAGATACATACATATACATACATATATACACAGAATAAAACCCTACACGCTAATTTTAGTTCTCACTCAAAATTGAGTCTCCTTGTGGTACACAACAGGTTACTCCATCTTTTTGCATTACCCGCCAAGTGTAACCAGGTCCTTGAGCAAAAACAATCCCACAGATGGGTCTGCCTTTGCCTGAGGTGGGATTAATCCAAACAGTCTTTCCTAAAATCCCTTTCAGGTGTACCACAGGGACTTTATCTCCATCCACTGTGTGCAAGGGTTGAGACTGGGCCGGACCAGCTCGATTGATGGAGCCTCGGGTGTTTACCATCCAGGTGGCTTTGGCTAAGTTTATGTCCCAGTTCTTGAAGGTTCCTCCGCCAAGTGCCTTCAGGGTAGTCTTTAATAGTCCATTGCACCGTTCAACTTTCCCGGCAGCTGGAGCATGATAAGGAATGTGGTATATCCATTCAATACCATGTTCTTTGGCCCAGGTGTTTATAAGGCTGTTCTTGAAATGAGTCCCATTGTCGATTCTCTCCGGGGTGCCGTGTCTCCACAGGGCTTGTTTTTCCAGGCCCAGGATGGTGTTCCGGGCAGTGGCATGAGGCACAGGATAGGTCTCCAGCCAACCTGTGGTTGCTTCTACCATGGTCAGCACGTAGCGTTTGCCTTGCCGGGTCTGGGGAAGGGTGATGTAGTCAATTTGCCAGGCTTCCCATACCTGTACTTCAACCATCGTCCACCGTACCACAGAGGCTTCACCCGCTTGGCCTGTTTGATTGCAGCACAGGTCTCACAGTCATGGATGACCTGTGAGATGCTGTCCATAGTAAGGTCCACCCCTTGGTCATGGGCCCATCGGTATGTTGCATCTCTTCCCTGATGACCAGAGGCATCATGGGCCCAACGAGCTAGGAATAATTCTCCCTTGTGCTGCCAGTCTAGATCCACCTGTGATGCTTTCACCTTGGCAGCTTTGTCTACCTGCTCATTGTTGTGATGCTCCTCATTAGCCCGGCTCTTGGGTACGTGCGCATCCACGTGTCGAACTTTCACGGTTAGCTTCTCTACTCGGGTGGCAATGTCCTGCCAGATCTCAGCAGCCCAGATGGGTTTCCCTCTGCACTGCCAGTTGACCTTTTTCCAGCGATTCAGCCATCCCCACAGGGCATTAGCTACCATCCATGAGTCGGTGTAGAGATAGAGCCTCGGCCACTTCTCCCGTTCAGCAATATCCAAAGCCAGCTGTACAGCTTTAAGCTCTGGCATTTGACTCGATCCACCTTGTCCCTCGGTAGCTTGTGCAACTCGTCGTGTGGGGCTCCATACTGCACCTTTCCATTTCCTGTCAGTGCCTATAATTTGGCAGGAACCATCAGTGAAGAGGGCATGTCGTTTTTTAGTCTCCGGTAGCTCATTATATGGTGGGGCCTCCTCAGCACGTGTCACTTGCTCTTCTTCTTCAGAGGATAATCCAAAAGTCTCACCTTCAGGCCAGTTTGTTATAACTTCCAGAATCCCAGGGCGATTTGGGTTCCCAATATGGGCGCACTGCGTAATGAGGGCAATCCATTTGCTCCAAGTAGTGTCGGTGGCATGATGCGTGGAAGGAACCTTTCCCTTAAACATCCACCCCAGCACTGGCAGTCGGGTTGCCAGAAGCAGCTGCGTTTCCGTGCCAATTACTTCTGAAGCGGCTTGAACTCCTTCATAGGCGGCCAAGATTTCCTTCTCCGTGGGCGTGTAGTTGGCCTCGGACCCTCTGTAGCTTCGACTCCAGAATCCCAGTGGTCGACCCCGAGTCTCACCAGGCACCTTTTGCCAAAGGCTCCAGGACAGGCCATTGTTCCTGGCTGCTGAGTACAGCACATTCTTCACATCTGGTCCTGTCCTCACTGGGCCAAGGGCTACCGCATGAGCGATCTCCTGCTTGATCTGGGCAAAGACTTGTTGCTGTTCTGGGCCCCAGTGGAAATCGTTCTTCTTGCGGGTAACCAGGGAGAGAGGACTCACAATCTGGCTGTACTCAGGAATGTGCATTCTCCAAAAGCCTATGGCACCTAGGAAAGCTTGTGTTTCCTTCTTGCTGGTTGGTGGAGACATTGCAGTGAACTTGTTGATTACTTCTGAGGGTATCTGGCGACGTCCATCTTGCCACTTGACTCCCAGGAACTGGATTTCTCGAGCCGGTCCCTTAACCTTACTTCGCTTAATGGCAAAACTAGCTTTCAGTAGAATCTGGATAATCTTCTCTCCTTTCTTGAAAACTTCCACTTCTGTGTTCCCCCACACAATAATGTCATCAATATACTGGAGATGTTCAGGAGCCTTGCCTTTTTCCAGTGCAGTCTGGATTAGTCCATGGCAGATAGTGGGACTGTGCTTCCACCCCTGGGGCAGCCGATTCCAGGTGTACTGCACGCCCCTCCAGGTGAAAGTAAACTGGGGTCTGCACTCTGCTGCCACAGGAATGGAGAAGAAGGCATTGGCAATGTCGATGGTCGCGTACCACTTTGCTGCCTTGGACTCCAGCTCATACTGCAACTCCAACATGTCTGGCACAGCAGCACTCAGTGGTGGCATGACCTCATTCAGACCACGGTAATCCACTGTCAGTCTCCATTCCCCACTGAGCTTACGCACAGGCCAGATGGGGCTGTTGAAAGGTGAATGAGCCTTGCTGGCCACCCCTTGGCTCTCCAGTTTACAAATCATCTCATGGATCGGGGTCACAGAGTCTCTGTCAGTGCGGTACTGCCGACGGTGCACTGTTGCTGTGGCAATTGGTACTTGTTGTTCTTAACTCTCAGCAGTCCCACAGCAAAGGGGTCATCTGAGAGGCCAGGCAAGGTATTCAATTGTCTGATGCCTTCTGTCTCTACAGCAGCTATCCCAAAAGCCCAGCGATATCCTTTTGGGTCTTTGAAATATCCATTTCTGAGAAAATCTATGCCAAGGATGCACGGGGCCTCTGGGCCAGTCACAATGGGGTGTTTTTGCCACCCGTTCCCAGTTAAACTCACTTCGGCCTCCACTACAGTCAGCTGCTGGGACCCTCCTGTCACTCCAGAAATAGAAACAGATTCTGTTCCTACGTACCTTGATGGCATCAGGGTACATTGAGAGCCAGTGTCAATCAAAGCCGTGTACTCTTGTGGGTCAGATGTGCCAGGCCATCGGATCCACACAGTCCAATAGATCCGATTGTCCCTTTCCTCTACCTGGCTAGAGGCAGGGCCCCTCTATTCCTGCTCACGATGCACGTTGCTATCTTCCTGTAAATACGTTCCTGAGGTCCTTTTGAGAGGATCAGTCACATCATCATTCCTATACTGTCTGGAGTTCCGTGCACGAGAGACTGGAGCAGCATTGACTCTAGATGAACTCCTCGTGGTAGGTGTCCCTCTTTTCAGTTCACATACCCGGGCTGCTAAGGCGGAGGTAGGTTTGCCATCCCACTTCCTCATGTCTTCTCCATGCTCCCGAAGAAAAGACCAGAGGTTGCCTCGTGGAGTGTATGTTCTCTCTCTGGCTGGGGGACGCCTGCTCCTAATGGCAGAGACTCTTGTTGGTTCTGGCGAGATGTGGTAAACTTCTTCCTTAAGTTCTTTTTTCAGTTTCTGATGGCTCTCTTCAATCAAGCTTCGGACTTGCTCAGCCAGCCTTCTTTCCACGGATGAGACATGGGTACGAAACGGGGCAGTGACAGTGTCCTCATAAATTCTTAGTTTGTTGACCAAAACGCCCACCCTGTCCTCGCCTTCCCTCCATTGCAGCATTGCCAGGTAATGGGAGTACATCTCTGGTCCCAGTCGTGCGAATCTCAACCACATCTGTGATGTGCACTGAACTTCATCTGGGCTTTTAGGAAATCTTTCATCTTCTGAGAAAATGATCTCCAGCACAGCCAATTCCCTCAGGCATCGGATACCTTTTCCATTGTGCTCCATTTTCCTTGGTGTACCTGGAGGTCTTCTTTACAAAGGTACCTGTCCTTCACACTTGTCAGCAGTCGCTGCCAGAGGCTGAGGGTTCCTTGGGTCCTTCCAATGCCCTGGTCAATGACCACATCCTGGGACAGAGATCCCAGTTGCCTGGCCTCACTTCCATCCAGAATGCTGTCATTGGCTGCAGCGTCCCAGATGCGGAGCAGCCAGCTCAGGACAGATTCATTTGTCTGGCGGGTGAATTCCCTCCGCAGGTCACGCAGCTCACCCAGGGACAGAGAGTGAGTGATGAACTCTGGCTCTGTCTCCTCTGCTGGGTGCGAAGGTCCTGCTGCATCCTCGTCAGTCACTATGCGGACTGATTTGCTCTTTGATTTCTTCTTCTGAACAGGGGCAACTGCTACTGGCTTAGGCTGTTCTGATTCAGTGACGGTTTGTGTGGAGGTGCTGACGGCGCCTTTGGTTCCTTCCTCGTCTGTGACAGCCTGTGTAGATGTGGATGCTGTTGCTTTGCCTTTGGTTCCTTTCTCGTCTGTGACAGCCTGTGTAGATGTGGATGCTGTTACTTTGCCTTTGGTTCCTTCCTCCTCTGTGACAGTCTGCGTAGACACGGACACTGTTGCTTTGCTTTTGGCTCCTTCTTCTTCTGTGACAGTCTGTGTGGACATGGATGCTGTTGCTTTGCTTCTTTTTCCTTCTTTCTCAAGAAGACACTGCATCACACCATGTGGTGTTTTGTTTCTAAGCATGGTGATGGTGCAAGCTGTGCAGAGAAGACAAAGCAGAACTAACAACAGCATTATGTTGACCTTGGCATCTAGAGAGAACTCAATATTTTTGAAAACTGCAGTGCCAGGCTGGAAAGGCTGGAAAAATCATTCTTCACCCCTTCCCACAGGGGCTTGCTGAAGCTCCAGATATAGCATCCTAGACTAGAACAAGAAAACAAAATCGAGTATATATTCTGAAGGATGTTCATTGCCTCAGAGGTTAGCATATAATAGACGAACAAAGCAATCCTAATACCATACCCTGGTCTACACGGGAGTATTAAGGTCGGCAGATAGTGCCCCATGTGCGGAAAAATATAGAGCTAGGTACAAGGTACATGCAAGTATGTAGAGCAACATGGCTAACAGGTGTCTTTTCCGATACAAAATTGTAACTCTGACTTTTCTCAGTACCTCGGGCCCCACATTGGGCACCAAAAGTTGTGCTGGTTTGAAAGCAAAACCAGTGAGACTCCCAGTCAGAGTCTGGGAAGAAGAAGAGGGGAAAAATAGAAGAAGAGAGGAAAAAAAGGTGAAATAAATGGAATGATACAACCTAACACCCTGTTGGTCAGGGTGTTTGAAGCAGTCCGGAAATCCTCCTGGAGAGGTAGATGTGGCTCCACTGGAGTAGAGATGATCCTAGGAGAGAAGGGTCCAGGGATGATGAGAAGGGTCCAGTCTTCCTCCAGGAATCCAGATGAGATGTTCTTGTCAAAGCAGTGATTCCTGTAGAAATGTCTGGTAGCTCTTGTCTCCTCTGAGAGTTCAGTGGATAGAAGCTGCTCGTGAGGTCTCAAACCCTGGATTATATCCAGGTGGGAATGCTTGGCTCCTCCCCCTGGGCAGAGCATCTCACAATGGTATGATTTCATCCTATCAGTCATGCAATGGGTCCTTGATGGCCCATTAAACAGAGATAATGTCTTCCGGGAAGGCATTGTTGGGCTCGTTAACAGAAGATAAGGAGAACACTGCCCCACCTTGGTCCAACGGCTCATGGGGATAGAATACACACCTTGGGCACAATTTTACATTGTAACCTAGGACATTCTCTAATACATTTCTTAAAATTAACCCTGATATTTTGATTTTGTAATTTAGGAGTGGATTTGTTGACAATGGTCTTTTCTTAAGACTGATATATTACTATTTAAAACAATTTCTGTAATAATCTTTGTAACACTGATTGCAATTTCTGACTGTATTTTCCCTAAAGTCTGTGAAGGAGAAAGTACAAAAAAACCATTTTATTGTCAGATCTGAAGTCACTTGCTTTCTGAACTTAAACACAACATTCATATTTCTCTGTGTTTCTTTTTGGCCTGCAGAAGAAAGATTCTGAGAAAGATGGTTTGTTTGGTTGAGTTTTTTTTCAATGCTTCAAATATGCTTTAATTTGTTACATTATCCAATATATGGTTTGATTTTTTTTAATTAGAGAAATCCTCAATACAACACTGCACACGTTGCTTTTATCCTTTCGAGTAAGAAAATGTAGCAAAACTTATTAAACAGCATATATTATATGACAAAAAGTTGGGAAAATGATTTTCATTCTTTCAAATCACAGTAATTAATTACCAAAGGAAATTTGAAATTAATCCATAACACCAAAATTGAAATAGTGAAGACATAGCTAAAAATATTTATGAAAATTTCTTGGGTTTTCTTTTTCCTTCTTTAAATGACAAAATATTTATTTCGCCGTTTTAAAGGAAAGTACAGCAAATATTATTTATTAAATTGCATCATTGAAATCCAGATGGTTTACATTCATTATAGTCTTAATATTTTCTTAAATCTACTTGAAGCCTCTGTAAAATTACAAAAGTCGATAGCAGGACCTATATAGGACTTATTGTAATATTGAAACTAAAAACTACAGAAGGTAATCTGAATCACATTCTAAGAAATCACTGTGTTTTCAGAATTAACAAGGAATATAGCATATTCTTAGACAAAATAATTCTACTTATTCCAAGTTAGCATATTTTAAAAAGTAATTAATACCATTCTTATTTCCTCCTAATATTTCTTGATATATGTCTCATAGCATTGTAATTATTCATTTATGTATTTTTAAATTTTTTAGTTATTTCTCTAAATTTCTTTAAGATACAGCAATACTATAACTGTAATACATAGTTACCTGAATAGAAGCAAATGTCTTGCAGAATTTCTTTCCCTAATATTAATGTTTCTTGCATAAAATCCCTTAAGATTCTGAGATCTTTGCAACTTAAAAGCTTTCCTAACAGTGAATTCATTCTTTGGAAGAATTTTTATTGTGCAATGTACTTAGTACAAATTTGATTCAGCCCATTTTAAGCTATCATTGGTAATAACATTTGCCTAATAAGTTTAAAAAGGATTCAAAAAACAAAAACATAATTAGACGGTAACACAAAAAGCATATCGCCAAAGTAGTCTTTTGACAACTCATATAAAGAGTGCTTTGCATTATCTCCCTGCTCATTAATTTTATTCCCAATAATAAAAATGTAGGTCATCATAAGATATTTGCCTGAGGGTAAATTAATTTCTTTTTTGTCTCTTGTGAAGATGGTTTTGATTCAGCTTTTTCAAACTCCAGAAATATGAATTAGGTAACCACTTTCTTCAGCATTCTATGAAGTGCATTTATGGTCCCTAAATCAGAGATTTGTGTTCCATGTTGCTTGTTCCAAACTGAGATTCTGCTAAAACTTAAATCAGTTGCATATACTCAAGAGACCTAGAAAAATAATAATAATAATTTTGTAAAAAATCTCATTTGGAAATCTAACTTTGAGTAGGAAATGTTTAAAAAGGAAAGACTCTACGCCATACATTTCTAATAAAAAAAAAACAACTAATGTTAACTAACAAATTTTTAAAAATGTGTTTATTTGAAGATATTTTAAGAAAGATATACAATTACAATTAATTACAATATAAGGAAGATATTAAGCTATTTGAAAGTGTACAAAGAAGGGCAGTGAGGATGATAAAGGGTCTTGAGGGGAAGCTGTATGAGGAGTTGCTGAGGTCTCTTGGTTTCTTCTGCCTGGAGAACACAAGACTGAGGACAGACCCCATTACAGTTAAAACTTCCTCATGAGCAGAAGAAGAGGGACAGACACTGATCTCTCCTCTGTGGTGCCCAGCAACAGGACCTGGGGGAATGGCCTGAAGTTGTATGAGGGGCTTCAGCTGGATGTTAGGAAAAGGTTCTTTGCCCGGAGGGTGTTTGGGCACCGGAACAGGCTCCCCAGAGCAGTGGTCACAGAACCAGTCTGACAGAGTTCAAGAGGCATTTGGACAATGCCCTCAGCACACGGTGTGACTCTTGAGGATGGTGCTGTGCAGGGCCAGGAGCTGGACTCAATGATCCTTGCGAGTGCCTTGGAACTCAGCATATTTTTTGATTCTGTGTGTGCAATCTGGTCATCACAATACTTCTCACAGTATTACAGACTACAGCATTTGTTCATCTGTGGGATAAATACTGGTATAAAAATACAGAAAATTTGACACCTTTTTGAAATTTTTTTTTAAATCAGAATCAATAGAGACTGTGTCCTTAGACTGTTGTTCTCCTACTTCTCACCCAAAAGCTTTATATTTATTCACACAATCAAATTGGATTTTAGAATTTACCTCTTGCAATAAATATAGATTTTTCTGTAAAAAACCTCAAACTAGTTATGAATAGGACCTGGAAAGTTTTTTCACATAATAATAGCCTATATTCAAGAGCATAGCATAATAGAATCACAGAATCATAAAATCATAAATAGTTTGGGTTGTAAGGGACCTTTAAAAGTCACCTAGTCCAACACAACACTCATGGACAGGGACAAGATCAGGTTGCTCAGAACCTCTTTCAACCTGACCTTGAATGTTTCCAGCAATGGGACAGCTACCATATCTCTGGGCAACCTCTTGTGTTCCACCTTTTAAGAAAAAATATTTCTTTATATCTAGTCTGAATCTAGCATATTTTAGTTTAAAATAATTACTAACTTTTCTACAGGCTCAGCTAAAAAATTTTTTCTCCCTTAAAGCCCCCTTTAGATACTGGAAGACTGCTAGATGGTCTCCTCAGAGTCTTTACCAGGCTGAATAGCCAAATATTCAGCACAAGTTTTCACAGAAAAGATGCTCCAGGCCTTCCTATGAACCCACTCCAACAGGTCCATGTTTCTTGCCAACGAAAAACATATGCAGGTTCTGCACAACCTCCAGTACCTCTTTGAGCTCTGTCCATGATACTTGACTATGTAAACATGAGGTTAGTGAAAAACGTGACTAAGGATTTCTGAGATCTCAGCTTTATTCATTACTATTTGGAACTCAAAAATTCTTCCTCCTTTATTAATTGGTTTGAGTTATTTTACTTTAATATCAGGTAGTTAAGTAAACTTCTTCAGGGAAAATTTGACAGACGGTAGGTTTAGATTGGATATTAGGAAGAAATGCTTTACTGGGCAGGTGGTGAGGCACAAGAACAGGTTGCTCAGAGAAGTTGTAGAGGTGAAGTAGTGCCAGGTGGGGTCTGAAAAATCTGGTCAGGCGGAAGGTGCTCATGGCAGGCAGGTTGGAATAGAATGACCTGTAAGATCCTTTCCAACCCAATCTATTCTATGATTTTATCATTCTATGAAGCTGTAATGAAGACAAGGTCGATGAGAAAATAAACCAATTTCTTTTGATTACTTGCTACTACTTAAGCTAGTTCTGTTCTTAGATGCCCAAAACGACATTATTTCTTTAGGAATTAAGGACTAACATATATGAAAATGTGAACATATATGAAACCTTTAAAAGATGGTCTGTACTTTTGGAGCAGGATAAAAATAAGAATCACAATGCGATTCTCTTTTTTAATGAGAAAAATCTTTTTCCACTGTACATAATAACGTGAAAAAGTTTTCAGAACAGTACTTTTCTATAATAATTACATACTATAAAGGTGAGACCAGTACATTATTTTGCATGATAAATTAAATTCTCCTTTGTGAAGGCAAAAATTCAATGCCTGTCTTAGGCAAGGTAATGGGAAACACAAAAGAATTCTTAAGCCATGATTCCCCTGAAATAAAAAAAAAAAAAATTCCTCTAGAAAACTTCAGACTTCTGTACTAGATTTTTTAATTACTTGCTTTAAAATGATCAAACTGGCAGAAAATCATCTTAAAGCCTGTTCTACAGTTTCAGAAAGTGCTAAGAAAAGTTTCTTACTAGCCAAAGTGAATTTGTTTTATCCTTTTTTTTCAATCTCCTTTTTTTTTTTTTCCTCTGTTGCTGCTACTTTCATCCTAAATTGTTCTTTAATTTTGTCCTCATAAAATCACTTTACAGTATCAGCTGAGCAAAGGATCTTGGATTTATCTTCACACATGGGTAAGTCTGTTTAGTGTTGGTTTGGCATGGCTATATACCATGATGGTAGGGAAAAGTCTGTATTGATTACGTATCACAGAGGCTTTTCTTTCAGCAGAGAAGGGAGAGGAGTTCATCTTCATTAAACTTAGACAAGATTTTAATACAAAAAAAATATCAGCTTTCTCTTTCATTTGACCATGTCAGGCAGAAAGCAGTGGAATAAATATGTATAGCCCAAAGAAATGAGGCTTACAAGAAACACAGTGTATGGTAATTCTCAGTACCACTGCAATAGGTTATGCCTATTTTGAGAGAACAATTAGATTAGAGGAGCAGGGATTGCATGGTTTTCTATGTAAAGGAAATAGATACATATAATATAATTTAAATAGTTTTGAAGACTTTTTCAAAGAAACACATAATATAATTTTAATTATATTGCTTTCAGAAAAATTTCAGATTTATTACCAGTAGAAATAAACAAAATTCTAAATGTATACCAGGGTATGTTCAACAACATTTGACACCATTTGACACCATTATTTACCAACTGTCTGTAAGCTTTATGACACCTTTTTGAAGTTTATTTTTTTAACAGTTTTAAGGTCAGACTCAGTACTGCTTAAATGTAATCTTGTGCCCAGGCTACTTCAATAAATTTAGTTGTCTGTCAAAAAATTCATTAAATTACACTTTCATTTTTAAGGCACCTGAGTGGAAGACTCCAAACAATATATTTCTTGACATTGTGAGATTGCAATTGAAATTATGGAGCAGTGTGAGACTGGATCCCTACTATTATCTTTAAAAACATTCCACCCCAAGAACACTTCAGGAGAAAACAGAAAAACAGCTTTCTCTTACACATAAATATATCAGAGTCAAAAAAAGTTTGGTAACTATGGTGGGATTGATAATTACAGACTTTTTTATAAACAACTGTGGATTCAAAAATTGCTATATTTGACATGTGTTGTAGCTACAAATCCTAAGGGACTCAGTGAGCAACAGAAAAAATACATGAATTGCTTAGGGAGTTAAAAGCAAGGCCACCCTGAACTGCAAAGGCCATGAGAAATGTCAGCTTACAAATACTTGAGGCCAGAGACTTTAACAGGACCTAAATAACTGTATTTATTTCTTCTTTCTAAAAACATGGCTGCACAGTGCATCTTTTACAGAGATCAGACTGCAGCCAATGTGGTAAAGCCTAGCATTTGCAGACACAGATATTTGCATCAGATTATGAATTAAAACATTCAACATCTTTACAGAAATTTGAAGTGTATATTAATTATTTGCAGACCTACGAACAGTCATTTTCAGCAGCAGCGGATTTAGTCCCAAATAAAACATACTTTAACTTGTCTAGTTAGTGGAACACGAGTTCACATTTTGTCACAACTATCTGATGTGTGTTTTTGAGACACTTCACAGTGGATCAAACCATACTGTTTTAGACAGTCACAATGACTTGAGCTTAAACATTTAAGGATGCAAACATAAAAATTTATGTCTTTTTTTGTAAAAAAATATTTTAATTTGTGCTTAGAACTTTAAACAGAATCTGAATACATTAATAGCTTGCTACTGGCTTGCTATATTACATGTCAGCTGGTCATTTGAATCTGGGTACTCTGGAGAGTTAAAATGGAACAAAGTTGCTATTACACCACACAGTGTAAAATTATTTTTTTACTAGAAGTCCCACAATGTTTCCCAGTAGGATAACTGATATAGAAGATCTAGAGCTTGGTATTCCCATATCTTCATGAACAAGAAATTTGCAACAAAGAATAAGTGATAGACCAATTTCTTTGTGCAGAAACAGGAGAGACTCAAAAAGCAGGTGAGTTCAAGGTAAAACACAAAAACAGATGTGAATACATCACAAAGATAGGTATTGACAGGATAAACTAATAGGGTGGAGATTGGCTACAAGGAAAGGAAACAAAGAAAAACAATAATAGAAAACTCTGACAGTGGTTAAAAGAAACACCTTATAGTAATACATTATGATAGTGTATTGGTCATACACACTACCCTCTTCAGAGGTAATGGATACTGAGATTAAAAAGTGGCATATTACAAATACTAATGAAAAAAGCCACTAAAAGGCAAGAAGAGACAAGAAGAGAAAGAAATTTTTTTTTAAAATGTGACCGTTTTAAAATAACGACCTGACCATGACAGACTTGAAGTCTGTCTGCTTTCCATACCTTTAGTATAAAGAGTTCAAGTGGAGGAGGTCTTTTTGTATAGTCTATCCCATACTGAGCTGAATTGTGGCTCTTCCCTGACCTGGGATGCTGAACTACAGAAGAGAAGAAATAAAATGGAATGGAATGGAATGGAATGGAACGGAACGGAACAGAACAGAACAGAACAGAACAGAACAGAATAGAATAGAATAGAATAGAATAGAATAGAATAGAAGGCCCAATAGTCTAGTCCCACTGCCTGACCTACTCAGGGTTGACCAGAAGTTAAAGCACATTATGGAGGGCACTATCCAAATGCCTTCCTTTCAGGCAGTGACAGGCATGGGGCACTAAGCACCTCTCTATGAAGCCTGTGCCAGTGTCTGATCACTCTCTTGTAGTCCTTTGAGAGAGTCAACAGCACTTCCCAGTTGAGTATCATCAACATATTTATTAATTGTGCATTCAACTAACACTTTGAAATAAATTATGAACAGTTGAACAGCACTGGTCCTGGAGTTGAGTCCTGAATAGCTACTGGTAACATGAGAAAAACTGGAAATCAGTATAATTGAACCATGAAAAGTATAAATCAAAAATATAGTATAGAAAAAAATGGGGTTTTTTTAAAGGAAGTATAGTCTATTATGCTATCAGAAAAGTATAAAGAGGCAAAAAAAAAAAAAGGGCAGGGAAACTCAAGAGAGCAAGGCTTCAGCAGAAAGAGTCAGAAAATCTGCTCTTTGTGGCAGCTGGTTTCAGCTTCCACTCATCCATTGACCCTCACCATAGAAGGGAAAAATGTGAAGGAGTCCGTGGAAAAAGGGGAATATGCCATATGTAGTACAAGAAGAGCTAAGAAAAACATTTGATAGAGGGCCTGAGGAAATCTGGCTTCAAAGAAAAACTTGAAGTCATCTGGATGTGAACCAGTCTTCTATGAACTGAAAATTGCCTGAAGGGCAAGGCAGAAGAGTAAAAGAAAAATATGTGTCTGTGCTGCTTGGTCTATGAAAAAAGTACATTATCTCAAGTCTCTTATGCTATTAAACTAGGTTTGACAACTACAGAAAGAGAAATAATACCAATGAAAGGAGAAGTAGCAGTCGAAAGTGTCTAACATTGAAGAAAATCACACAGAATTTATTCCAAATTGTATCTACTCCAAGAGCAGTGATTAAAAGTGATCATGGTACATAAGTTAACAGAGATGTGTTTACTGGAGTGTCAAAACCATTAATTTAACATCATGTCATAGACAGGTAAAGTTTTCTTATGTTGTTCTACATGTAAATGACTAAGGCAAAAAAAAAACTGGTTACCATGTTTCTCATCCAAACTAAATATGTATTAAGTACATTCACTAAAGAAAGATGGACAGGATATGAAAAAATTACCTGCAAAACAGTTCATCTCCTCTGTATTCAAGAGCAGAGTATTGGGGCACATGGGTACTAAAAAGCAAACAGAGGAAATGGCAGAGAGTCACCATCTCACATAGTACATATTCTGTTTAAATACACAAATTTTGATCAAAAAATATGTTGAAAGAAAATTACAAGGAAAATGTATGTTCTGCCTCCCCAAAAACAGTACATCAGAGTAAGGTATGTTCAGTCTGTCCTGTAGATATAGTCCCTAATCCATGGAAGACTTGCAGATCCTTGCAATAAACTGTAAAGACTCAGTGTCAATCCTGGTATCTGCATAATGAAGATACTTTATTTTGTTACCTTACATTTGGGCCTAACTGATTCACAGAATTGTCCCAGATTAAAGTTGTGATTTTGCATTGATTAAGCTAAACCAGTGTAAAATTGTCAACATTATGTTTTAATGTTTTGTCTGGATTTACTCCTTGAAAAGGTTTACAGATACAAGTGAAACAAATGCTGACAATCTAAGCTGATTTAAACTATAAGAAAACCCATTTGTTTCTTGCATTGCCTCTGCTACATATTCTAGTTTTGTTCAATCTTTTTCAATTGGACAGTTTCAATGTGAATTTTACAGTTGTTTTCAGGCCAATAAAATTGTGCCTGTATTGTAAGAAATAATTTTAGTACTTAAAACTCTTTCCCACTAGGGTCAATGTTTGTCAAATGCTATTAAAAAAAAATAATTTTTATGATGATGATTTCACTAGTCCCTCTGGATCACATCAGATGATACCATTCTCATTCTCTTTCTTTAATATTCTGAACACATAATTTAAGACCAGCGTTCTACACATTTTGGTACAAAATTTATATTTGAAACTCATTTGTAGTTTGGAAGAAAGTGATTTGTTTCCACATATTAATTTAAATGCATTCCTCCTCTAGTATTTTTTTTTACTATTATTATTATTTGGGCAAAATTCTTTAACTCTGGTTAGTTGTTCTCAAAGTACACCCCACACTGAAATGAAAAGTGCGATTTCATCATATCTCTAAGATGATCTTTTATGATCTTCTCCTAGAGAGTTAAATTAGTAGAAAACTTGCTCTCCTGAGAAGTAGGCTCAGATGTCTGGCAATCTGGAGAAGATGGCATGGTAACTCAGACCAGTAGAGCAAAACCTACAAACACTGACAAAGATATTTGAGGCCATTTAGCCAGTGTTTAATATTTTCTTGTATTTTTGCATGCTGATAATTCAGTATGGTTGAATTTTGGGCTCAGAAGTTTTTCAATGTTTTACCAAGGACATCCAGATGATTCTTGAGTCCTGGAGTTGAGTGTGTGACTTGACCCCTAGAGTTTTGTGTGGGTACTGTTGTTTAGACCCTGATTTACTTGTCTTAAGCTTCTATTCCAAAGTGGCTGGGAATGTATTTGGTGACACCAAAATTGAATAAGTATCTGACTGTGTTCTTACACCTGAATATTCTTGCTCTAAAACATGTGCATCTTCTTTTTAACATGCTATTGTGGATTAACTTTGCTGAAGATATGCACTATAGAGTCACTCACTCCCCTCCTCCAGCAGAATGGAGGAAAAAGGAGAACAAAAGCAAGAAAAATTTGGGATCAAGATGAAACTAAAAATCAAAAAAACAGTCTAATAAGTGGAAGAAGAAGGATTAAAAGCTGAACAAGTGATACAAAAGCATTTACTCATAATCTCATTTGGTCAGACTAATGTCCAATGAGTTTCCAAATAAAAAGTAGGTAAGCACCCCGTTTTCTTCTTTTCAATGCTACTCATGATATTATAAAATATCTCTTTTGTTGTTTTGGGTAATCTGCCCAGTTGTGTCCCCTCCCTGCACACCCTCTCCCCTCCCAATCTATTCACTGTAGGGGTAAACTGTAAACAAGGAGAACCTGACGTGTAAACACTGCTTTGATTATAAATCTAAAATGCATCATCACACAAGCCTCTCTGAAGAAAATTAGCCCTATTCTAACCAGGTCCAGTACAAATACCTAAATGAACCATTTTAAATGAATACCATATTAAAATAGGCAACATTGTTTCATTTGCTCAAGGAAATAAAAGAACACTAAATCTAAAATAATATAAAAATAAAATATATTTCCTGTACAATAATTTGTAAATTCTCTCTACTTTATAGACTACTTACATAAAGTTACCTTTTCTCTTTGTTGTAGTAAAGGCCTTTTTTGAAGGATATGATCAGATCATATTACCAGTTGATTGTAACACATTCAAGGCAAATATTTTTCATCTGTAACCTACATATAGGAATAGACTATTTCACTGCTCAAGGTTCATCATGCAACACCTCTGGTGCTTCCCCTTTCAATACTAATATACCTTTTGCATATTTTCTTAAACAGGCATTTAGACACACGCAAAGTAGTGTCCTTTTTTATAAACTGGAAATGAATCTTCAGGACCCATCTTTTTCAGACATTGCAAGTTAACCAACAACTAAAATTCAGTCTTCCCTTACACACTAGATTTATAACTAAGTGATACTCTACAATCTTTCTTTTGAGTCCATAAGCAGGTTTTACTTTTATGCCTAGGTTTAAAAAACAGTGCAAACACTGCCTGTAATATTTGACTAGATGAGCTTGCTAGTCCCAAAACTGCAGTGCACACTGAGTGCACTAATGACTAAGCAGCTTTATAATAATCTTTCCTTTCAACAGCCCATCTTCACCAGGTTTTATTTTAATTGCTTCATTAAAATATTTCAAAGTCCATCTGAGAATCTCATCTGTTCACCTTTAAAACTTCTTTCAGAGAAAACTGATTCACTTCCCTTCTGATTTCCTGTCATGAGAGAGAATTATGTAAATGCGATGAAAAAATAATTGATTGCAGAGCTGCAAACTAGTGGGAATTTGTGGAGAACACAGGCTGAGATATCTGAGGGACATGAAATAATAGTGACTGCAGGGATAAACAGAGACAGGGAATAAAGACAGGGTTCAATTTCCATTAGCGGGTTAATCTCAGCAGGTACTTCGTACTTATACAACCTCTATGTTTGGCAAGGAAAGACAAAATTTAGGGAACTTTAATCAGGAATAAAAAAGAAATAATTTTCTGTTTGATTGAAAAAGAATGCAATATTTAATTAACCACATTTATTTACACTTTGGAAAACAATCTTCCAATTATTAACTGTGGTAAATACTGAAATTATTTATAATATATTCAAATACATCTGATTTAGCTGATTTAATAAGAAACTAACAAAAAGTAGTCTTAATGCACTGGGAAAGATTTATTTCTGAAAGACAGGACTGTGTCTTTACAAAACATTCAGAATCAACTATTACTATTTATATGAGGGAATAGTAATTGATATGAGTTTGTGATGATTTTGAGACAGTAACTGGTACCCAGGCAACTTAAAATGAATATTCTGAAATTTCAAACACTCACTTGAAACTTGATTTAGATTTTAAAAAAGAGTAGAACTTTACATATAGCAGCAAAGAATTCTAGTCAGAAGGAAAATTTCATTCTTGTTTGCAAATCAAATTATTTAATATAAATTTTGTATGTCAGATGAATGTTGAAATATGTGATTATTTGAGGTATTGCAAAAAGCGTATCTGGTTAGGAAAAATAATAATTACTTTTCTGGTTTTCTTTTCTGTCCTATTAATAGAAGTGAGGCTTAAAATAGTAAATCACCATGCCTTATTGTTTAATTCATTTAGACTTACCTAGTCTAAATTATATTAAGTTTATATAGACAATATATTTATGTAATTTTTGTTTCCTCATTCCATCTAAATTTTTTTAGTTTCATTCCCATTGACTCCACAATAACTGAAAATTCCAGTTACTCACAAAGGGATTTTTTATTTTAGTTGGAGAGAAACTTTCGCAAAAATTTGAGATTTATGGTGTTCTCTGAGAATGGTTTGCCATGTATTTTATTTAATCTGTCTATTAGAGAAATTCCAGACAGAAGTTCCCCACTGAGAAAGTTCTGCCTAAAGGAATTTGCTATAGAAATAGTTTGAACTGATCCACATACTAGGACTGGTTTGTTGGGGATTTTTAATAAATGTAAAGCTGAGACCTACTATTCATTATTGATTGCTATAGCCTCTAGGTCTGCTTGAAGGGGTTATTCATTAATTGGTTTGCCATCTAGTCACTTAACTCATGTATATAGTTTCAAATGAACACTGTCATTTGTAGTTCTGTCATAGTTCTGTCCTCTGTTAAGGTCTCTTAACTAAGCCCTTGCTCAGTTTCCTATTCTGAGACAAGTATGGTAAGCATTTTTCTTCCAAATCAAATGTTTCATTTTAATGTTCCAAACCTGCTTTTGTGTTTCATCAATATATTCTTTGATAACTAAATATCTGTAGGCATAATAACTATTACCAAGGCAACAGAGATATCTATTTATGTTATTTCCTGCTTGTTTTTTCACCAGCCCTAAAGGATTTGTATGACATGTGACCATAGACAGGTTGTTTATAGCCTGATAATTAAATGCAATTTGTGTTTCTCTCTTCTAATACTTGAGGTCACACCTGATTTTTTTTACTGTCAGGGAGACAACTCAACTGACTGACCCGTTGCATGCATGGGGGCGAGAATATTGTTTCCACCTGAGCATTTCAGCAGTTAGTGCAGGTGATAAATGTGGTGACCTGCATGTGCCCATCCCTGTACAAGTGCTAAGAATAAAGACCCCTCACTTTGTGACTTGTAGTGGTGACAGGAATGGGAATGGCTCCAAGGAACTCTATGAACCTGATCTGGATAGATAGGAAAGAACAGAACTTCAGACTCTTTGAAGGCTACATGATGAAAATTTGGGTATTGGTCATCTAAATGATACATTTTGGAATTTATGTCACTTAGTGTGGCTTATAAATCATATAAGAGCCACCCAATTGTCATTTCTTGTGGCTTAAAATGGAATAAACCTCTATGCTATTCAATTTATTGCAAAATTTTAATGTTAAGTAGGAGATATACAACTGAATCAAAGCAAATGGACGCTTTTTAATTTACATCTTTGGGAGTATTTTAACTGTAATTCTAACTTTATTAGTAAATTTGCTCCAGAATACACATTTCTCAGTATTTTTCTCCCCACAACATCATATATTTGCTGATAAATATCCTTCCCTATCTAAAGTTAGGAGTTCTAATTATAACATCTACATTTTTGATGAGAAAAATCTTTTTAACTGAGTGTTAATTGTGATTAATTTATTCATTGATGCTGCTATCATTTATATTCAATGCACCTGTTAAAATGGAAATAAACATTCAAATACAGCTTTCTATTCATTTACTTTAAATGAAAAAATATTTTTCTGATCAGTAATCATATTTATTTATCAGACTCATAATGGGAATAATATGATATTTTTTTCAGTACAAATATAGTCACAAAAACACCACAAGTTACAAATTTGCAAGTGCAGAAAGACAAATTATATATACACCAATTATAGATAGGCTGCCACCAAGTTTGTTTATGATCAGTATTGAAACAGCAAAATCTTTCAAAAAAACCACAAACATTGATTTGAAATGGATTTTATATAGATGAAATATGGATTTTCCTTGTTCTTTCATGCAGCAACATTTCACCACATTTATAATCTTATTGCCTAGGTAAAAATACCCAATAGCTCAGGTACTCACTTGTTCCAACATGTGCAACAAGCCTGGCACTTGTTGTGAGAAACAGTTTAAAGGATTACTCCTTGTTACTCTTTAGGGTCACAGCACAATTACATACTGTGCATCCACATAGAGCTGGAAGGGAAATAGATCTGCTAAATATATGCACACTTTTTCCTAAGCACCTTCACAAAAGCTAACCTGGGGTTCACGTGAGTTTTGGGGGTGACCAAGGCTTCATTCAATCATGATTCTGCTGGCCAATTAGGCAGGGTTTTGCAATCCTAAAATGTTAAATTATTCAAAAAAATCACTGATATGCAAAGGTGCAGATTTTTTCCAAGTGCTTTAAGTAGTTCTCAGCTTGGGGACAGGAGGAAGACTTTAAAGGGTTTTGCTCATATCTACTGTTCACTGCTAGGAGAGAAGATAAAAACACATAAATGATGTCATATGACAAAACACATGAGCAAATGTCTGACTAGACTTCTCCCTCTCTATAGCATTACAACCAGAAGCCAAAGCAGTGTTTGGAGCAGATAAGAGGGAGTTACTGCCATTTAAAGTCAGTAGCTGGGAGATGACACTTCTCTCCACATTTGAGAGGGAGACAGGAGCAGGGTCACATCCTCAGGGTTACAGATTGCTTTTCCCAAAGTGATAAGGAGTGATCAAGAGTCTCGATATGGAGAACTGAACCTGTGGCACTGTCTGGTCCTCAAACAATAACAAGAAAAAAAATAAAGTATTGGTGGTTGGTTGGTTGATTTGTAGTTTTGTTTTTTTTCATCTGAACGAAATCCTTGTTCTTTGTTTACTATATTTTTTTTTTACCTTCATAATATTAATTATTTTCAAATTTTAAGATGACTCCTTAAAACCTGTAAAAGCAATGACAGCATCCGAATGGATTTTATGAAGTTTTGCAGATCAAGAACACGTTCATTGTACAAACAGAATTATAACAATGACAAAAAGTAAAAAGGCTTTCAAACCAGCAGCTTCACTCTGGTAACATAACTGAATTACTGAGCAAATAATAAAGAGTCCTTTTACCATCATTATCTGAATGACTCATTAAAATTTGAATGATTCAGTAGCTAAAAATCCTGAATGATTCACTAAGTTAAAAATGGTCAACATTCGTATCAAATCTACTTTGTGCGGGATACTTACTGGAGTTTAAAAATTGATCCTGTAAAAGCCAATGATCTCTTACATCTCTCACCCTTCTTGATATCTTTCACAAAATTCACTTACTAATAGTGTTAGAAAGTTTGAAACAGGCACATCTATCCTGAGCTTGGCTAGACATGCTTTGAAGTGCATCATAATTAAATTAACAGTCAATGTTTAAACTTAGTATTACACATTTTTCTGGAGAGATCTCAAAGATATTTAATATTTAAATGCAACCAGCATAGAGTACTGTGGCCCTTCCATACTCTGTTGCTGACCATCACTAGTCATAACAGGGTAGCACATAGAGACTCCAGCCATCAAAATCTGAAATTTGGCAATTTGTGAATTCAGAATCAAATTAAGAAAGCAGAATTTTATATGACTTTATCAGGTCTACTCTTTAAGCATCTGCCAATGGTCACAACTTTCAAGCAAATGTGGATAGATATCAAATACATTAAATTGAATTAATAATTCCTCTAATAAAAATTATTTTAATGGTTTGTTGCTTCCTTATGTAATACAGAAGACAAAATGGCAATGATAAAAGATAAAACACATGCTGACCTGCAGCAATGGCAGGGAAGAAGCGAACAGTTTGAGTGTGTCATACACACTACTATTATACCAATCATCATAAAGCACAGAATTAAGTTTTGGGCATTAACTTCTCTGACCAAGCTGGGAGAAATTACAGCTTTTCTTTTTTGAAACCCAAATGCTTAAAATATTTAAATTACAGGAAACTTTGAGAATTATCCATTAGTGCAATTTGAAATCACTTTCACATGTATGACCCCAAAAGAGATATCGATTTGAAATTTTTTCTATTTTTCACCTTTCATTTCATCTTACCTCTCTGATTCTACAGAGTTCTTCACAAGCACCTTGAAAGTAATTTTTTTTTACATTTTTTCTCTTTGAAATTTGTCCCCAAATGTACAAGAGCAACAATTTTACCAGAATAAAAGTTTTCTGAAGTTATATTTGTAGTCACATCTTGAGTCTTTGCAGAAGGTCATAATGAAAATTAACATAATGAATACTTAACAAACTACAGCAGCTCTTTGACGTATTTTAAGACAATCATCATTAACGCAAGTCCAGACCAATTCATGTCATCTATTCACAATGAGTCCCTGGCCAGAAGATTTTCCTGTAAATAATACTTGTCTGCACACAGGAAACAAAAATATGAACCTATTCATTTGCTAAAATATACCAGCATGTGGATGAAGGAACTTAAACATACAAAAAAAAAAAAAATCTAGGTAAGTTTCTGGTATATATGCAGTGTTTTATCATCAGACAAAAATTACTAACATATGAAATCCACTGAAATGAGAAAAATGTTAAAAAATATCATCTTTCTTGTAGTGGTTATGAAGGTTTATAAGAACCAAGCCCCTGAAATAATGAAAATATGAAAGGTAAATTCCACTTTCCTTAAAATATCACTTTCCTAAGCACAACCACTTTCCTAAGCACATCCTAGCATTGTCACTTACATGATTATTTTCAGTTTCCTACTGTATAAAGCCAGGACAGTGAAAAAGATCATTTGAGAGGAGCTTCAAAGAGATATACAAATTTTATCTCCAGGACAAAATTTTTAGGAAGTCTAATAATATTCTTTCTATTTCATACAAAACAAAAGACCCAAAAGTAGCAATATATTTCACTGGTTTTCCAGTTCAAATGCTGAAAATTCTTGTAAGCCACAGTAACAAAATTTCTGGTGCGAAGGATGCCAGAAAAAGATGAAAAATACTGAAAGACACACTAGAAAATTATTGTAGCAGTAACAAATACAGAAGTTATTCCTGTGTTATTTATCAGCACACATCTGTATAAAAGCCCTTGAATTTCAAGAGCAGGGATTGAAAAACAGCAGGGAGGCAATTCTCCATCCTGTTCCTCTGGAGAAGGCTTCTTGGTATTTAGTTTCTCATTTAAAGGAAACAAATTAGAAACTTGTCCAATTTCCAGGCAGCATTAAAACAGCTGGTCATGAGGATATCACCAGTTGTGGAAATGCTTATAGGCAGTAATTTTTCCTCCTAGAGTCAAGGAGAAACAAATTAACTTTTGAAATGATTTTGAAGGCCCCTGAAGAAGCAAAAAAACCAAAAAATCATGTGAAACTGGGTTGAAGTAGTTTCACTCAGTGCTCTTATATCATGTGAGCTTGAAACACCAAACCTCAGCATATGCACATAAAAACACATGCACTGGGCAAGACTTTCATAAAGTTTTGTATACATACAAAATCATGTATGTATACATACAGACGTGCAAACACAAGAACATTTTTCTTCTTTAATTTATGAATAAAAATTGTTGATTTTACTCTGCTAAGCTATTGAAGTAGTAGTGTACTTTGAAAAAAATTTCTTCAGATAGGGAGTTAAACAAAAAAATAAACCTTTTTCAAACGTGAAGAGAAAATGTCAAATCCCTATTTTATTTTAACAGTAAAAAAAATAATAATGTCTCCTCTCCTAGTATTTTTCCCAAGGCATGGCAAGTGATAGTTCCATTGATTTTGTTTCACAGATGTGGGAATCTAGGACTTCTTTTAAAATATAATTTATTTTTTTTTCTTTTAAAAAGTCATTAACTGATACTTTGTCATAGATTTTAAACATGCATTCTGATGTCCATTAAAGCTGAAAATGGCAAAATGTTGCCGCCATAACTGACAGAGGTATTAGAATACTGAAAATCCCCAAAATCTTGTGGTTTTTTGGTGTCTTTTGTTCATCTGAAAAAAACAGGTGAGAGAAAGGGAGAGAAAAAGTGGTCAGCCTTTTAAGGCTAGGGCAAATCAATTACTATCTCTCACTGCGGAGAATCACTGTAAAACAAAGTTCAAAGATATGCTGTAAAATGTAGGACCAGGAAGAACTTTTCAGAACAATTTTCAATTCAACGCTTTTTTTTTTTCTCTGCCAACAGACAAAAAACACACTTTCAGGAATAAATTAAGACACCAAGAAGCCAAAATGAATGATCAGAAACACTACGTACTCATTGCAAGATAACATGAGGTAGCATGTAAAATTCCATGGGAATTTTTTGCACTAAATTTGCACTAAAAAAAGTCAAAAGTAATTTCAAAGTAAATATTTTATTTTCAAATAATTTTTAATACAAAAAGTCCTGTTATCTAGATTACCCTGCGGGAAAAAAAAAAAGAAACAACAACAACAACAACAAACTTAATTTTGACACACTTTCCTTTCTTTAGAAAAGATTTTCATCAGATTCTTATTACACAGATATATAGTAAAAATAAGATAATATATTCTAAATTATTAAAGCTAAACACCACAAAGCTCATGTAACACTTGAAAATGACACTCAAAAGGGTAGATATTTTTACTGCAGGGATAAATGTAGTTACCCAATATATTGCCTAGAGCAATGAAGTAAGTGCAGTACTAGCACTGCCATAGTTTCTTGAAGTGCTGCAAATGCCAGATGCAATCAATATGAATTGCCAACATTTCATGTTTTAAAAAAGTCAACAGCTGTTCATAAGATTACAAGAAAGAATAGGGTGATATGAAATTTTTCTTTAAGAAGTATTGCATTGCATTGTATCAGTACCCTTCCATTTTAGAATATCTGAATTTTTGTAGTAAGACAAAAAAGCATGGTTTATTTTCCTGAAAATTTCAAGAGGGAATTAGAAACAGAATATTGATCAGGAATTCATTCAGAAGGGTTTTATTTCTTTCAAAAATATATGTGCTGCTGAAGGTAAGATCTCTTCCTCCCCAAAAGTGCTGAACAGAGTCAAGGAAATGAGCATAAAAAAGTTAAACAACACTTAATCGGTTTTTGTTGTTAGAGCAGAAAGTAACACTCAAAATCAATACTTTGAAAACCTTCTTTTATTCAACTGTATTACTACAATGTTATCACACTCATTGGGTAACACTGCCCAATTTTATCTCTTTATACTATGAATTTACCAAATCTCATAACAATATCATGTCACGAATATGACATTATGTTCTGTGAATGCACACATGTATATCAGACAAAAGACCAGGGTCTTAGTGGTTTTGAACTTCTAATGCTCCTGCAAATATATAATAACTATGCTTTTTTCTATCTTGAAAGAGCAATTACTGGTTGTTTAAAGAAACTAATTCCATATTAAATTGTCTAGAAAGATAATTTTTCAGTTTGTTTCTTTACAGTCCTTTTTTCTGTTAAGGCTTTTATAAGTGGGTTTGGTTTTTTTTTCATGCTACTAGTTCTACTGTTTTAATCATTAGAGGTTTTATTGCTTTTGTTAGGCTGTTTTAGTTAGATAATTATGAGAGATATTTAAACCTAATTTTCAGATTTCCAGTACTAGTTTACAGTTAGACTTTAGGAAAAAAAAAAAGAAAAAAAAAAAAAAGGATTAAAATTCTTGGTTAGTGGTACTTTTTTATCCAGCTGATTTATTACCATTTGCTTTTTTGTTTTGATTCTTCTTAATCAGTAGCTTAAAGTTACTAATTTTTCTTGGCCTAGTAAGGCTGAGTTTACCTAGTGAATTTTGGGTCTGTTTTGTTCCTGTGATACTCCTAATTTTAAGTTTTTCTGTTTTCAGTCTGGTTAAAGTCTAACCAAACAAAGAAGAGATGTGAGGCAAGAATTGAATACCTTGATGACCCAAATCTTCGTAACCCTCTCCAAATACTGATCCTTCACAGAACTCGGCAGTTCTTCTTAAACAACTTTGTGCAGACAGGGCATGCAAAAATATCAATCATACCCAGTATATACACGAGCATACCATAACTTCCAATATCTATCAGCACTGACTGCATTTTTTAAGCATCTGTGAAATAATCTAAAAATTTCCCTTTCCTTTTGTCAGTTGTTTTTCAAGCATTTTCATTTTTCACTCTAATTTCCGTCAACCTCAGTCTCAGTTTCCAGCTTATTGTCATAGGCTGCTAGACTGGAATAAAGCTCTATGTGATGCATAACAAAAGAGGAAATCACATAAGGAAATTTGGCTAAATCAAATGTGATGGGTCTTAATCCTCCAAGCAGTTCTGGAACATCAACCATGTTACTCAGTGAGACAGAATGAAAGACCTGATATTATAATAATACTTTTTCTTCTTTTTCATAGGAGAACAAAAGGTAATTGGCAAACTGGCAAGTGAAGGCATCATTTCGAAAGAACAGCTTGGTGTCCACACTAGATGTGACCCATCATTCAGAAAAGCAGAAACACTAATAAAAATTGTTCTCATTTCCAAAGTAAACCTTTCTGATTACTGCAGGAAGATGCTGTCATCTGTTAAAAAAAAAAAAATGTAAGACAAGTAAGAGTGATAAAATTAATAAGGAATAAGCTGTGTTTAGGAAGCTTGTTTTCCATACTACAGAGAGCCTTCCCACTCACAAAATGAACCACATTGAAATATTATGCACCAGATCAAGCCAGGATAATACATTTTAAAATTATAGACTATACAACTATTATCAAACCAAATGCAATTGAACAGACACTGTATAAATATCAGTTTATATAAACAATGAATATCAGGTCAGAAGACAGCTATGTAGTTCAAAAAGCAGAATAACAGCCAGACTAGAGATATTTAGGTGTGTGATAGCAGTGCTTGATACTCAGCAGGCAGAGCAGGGAAGGTTTGCACACTGCTTGGAGAAACAGGAAGATGGACTAACAAAATAGTCTTATCACCTTTAGTACACTCTAACACTATAACATAACACTAAGTTATTTTATGCATGTACACAATATTGAAGAAGCAGGAAGCTTCCTGAAGGGAGGAAAGATCAACTGATCAATAAGTATGTCTCATACTGACTTCAGAATGGCTCTGACAAACTGATTAAAAAACACTGCTACCCAGACACTGTTACCCAGAAGGACAGTAGCCTGAAAATGAACCTTTGAAGATAGGATAAAAAGGCTGTGGAAATGTAAGCAGAAGGGATTATCCAGAAGGTGGAAAAAAAAGATCTGTTTGTGATGCTGATTAAACTTGCAGCAATGCATATGATTCCAAATCCATAAAAAAGCCAATAAAGAAAGAACACATGAATGAATAATATAATATGCACAATTGACATCAAAGTTCATTGTTACTTCACTATCAATGAAATGCACCGTGAAGCTACCTCTTCATGCTGCACAGCAGGTATTGTTTTGGAACCACTATCAAGGGCAGCAGATTCAAGGATCATTGCTTTAATGCATCACAAATTGTTTTACAACTTGAAAGTGAAAATAGTTCCTCTTTGCTTTCGCTGTGTTCCACAATAGACTGAGGAAGGCAGAACCAGAGAGTGTCTAACAAATATTAAGCATGTTCCAGCAGTATATTCCAAGATACTATAGACTATTTATGTGTCTCACTGCCACTTTCTCCATAGTTATCATGTTATTGCAGTGAACCTTAGTTTCTACTCATGTCCTAATCACCATTTGTGATCAAGAAAAGATGAGGAAAGATGTAAAAATTCCATTTCTTCCACTGCTATGGATGGTAACATACAATAATTCTTCATATGGTAACTGAAAATAAAAATTAAATGTAATCTGTTATTTTATATTTAATACTGAATCTCTCAATTATAGGCAGAAATAACTTAGGGACTTTCCAATACAAAAATAACATTTTTTGTGAGACATACTACAAAATGAGCAATGGAAAACACTATAAATATTTAACCCTTTGCCTTTTCTTAAAGTTTCTCTTACCCATAGATATTATGTAATCTCATATATACTGTGCTCAAATACTTATGCCACTTTTTAAATAAACTCTCAGAGTTGTGCTTCACTTATATCAAGTGCTTATCAGATAGCACCACAGATGTAATGAAAATTAGTCTTACTGTACATTCACCCATGTTCTACAAACATGGCTTCATTTTAAGATGCAGAAGGACAGAAAAAAAGACCTTAGTAAGTCTTTAAAAAACACACTGCAATTGTCTGTCTAAAGTTTCAAATATTTAAATTTTCCTTTATTTTTTTATCACAGAAATGAATTAGTACATAAGTTATAAGAAAAAAAAAGAAAAAAACCCCACAACAACAACAAAAACAAAAACCCAAACAAACAAAAAAAAAACCCAAACCAGAAGTAAAATCCCACTGAAAAACTGAAAATAACTTTAAATAATTTTTTTTAGAACCACTGTAACAATAAGGCTTTTACTGTGGTCAATTCTCCACTGTAAATCCTTTCTGGAGCTATGTATACCTTCAGTAACCTGAAAAAAAAAAAAAGCAAAAAAAAAAGGCAATAACAACAACAACAGTGAACTTTAAAAATCAACAGCTGTTAAAAAAAGATTCAAGATACAGCTAGTCTGGGAAAAGGATATGGTGCAGAGTTGTTTAGTAATAAATACTTATGTCAGGGAATCAAGGTCAGCACAGCTGTATTAAAGTGATGCTATATCTGCTCATGAATGTTCAAAAACAGACTGTGTATCTGTACTGATTTCCACTTCTGGGCCAGTATGTCTTGACTTCGTTGTACTTCAAGTTCTCTTTTGAGTAACATGGACATTGTCCAGGCAATTCCCAGCCAGGAACTTGAGAGAAAAAAAAAAAATTTAAAGCAGCCTTACAAAAATGTTAATGGGTTTCAGACTTCTACTTACTTTTTATGCACAATGGAGGATAACATTCTCAGAAAAAAATGCCAGAGGCATCAGCAGTATATTCATAACCTAATGCTTAAAAGCAGTGCTTGATAAACCACTTTATAACAAGACTATAGTCTAAAGATATTCATACAAGGGCTCAGATGAACCTATTAAAGACAGGAAGAATACTTTAATATATGGATTAAAAGTACTGTACAAGGAATAAATATTAATGTTGGGAAAATACAGCACTTTCAGCTGAAACCATTGAAAAATTAACTCACCGAACCAACTTTTTCAACAAATCTCCTGAGACAGTTGTTTAAAGGAATGGTTGTTATTTCCTTTCCAAAAGAAGGAAGACTTATTATAACACATAAAAAATGTTCTAGTGAAAACACACAGGAGAAAATCAGACTTTTTTACAGTTCTTGACGGAATTTCATCTCATCTGAAAAGAATCCTTGCATCATCAGGTGCTCTTAATGTTATATTTGAAGCAATCTGAAGAAAAAAATTACAAAATGTGAAATATCTCTACGGTTTTAAGAAAATCAGAAAGATTTTGTATAGAGGACCAAAGAAGTAAAATATAAAATGGAGGTAAAATAATATTTAATTGTGTTCACCATATATTGCTTTACGAAAAATAAATTCTAGAACAGATTTATTGTATTATTTTTAAGATTAATGAAAGTGTATCTCAATAATATCTGATGAACACTTGACTCTATCAATTTTGATTCTTCTAATGAATTCGGTAATTTTTATGCCTACTTTTTTCTTTGTATACATTTATGTCACTCTTTTTTCTCATTCTCAATTAAAATAAGCCTGGTCAACTTTAGCCATACACTAGAGAAGTGTAGATTGTCCATCCACAGAAGTACTTTAACTTGTTCTACACCTGAGTAAATCAATAATAACCAAATAATGGGAAGTGCTCATATCCAGTTCTAATGGGCCATTGTGCTAGGTTACAATGTAAGATGTGCCCAAAGTATGTATTCTATCACCGTCCTCATGAGCTGTTGAAACCAGGTGGGGCAGTGTTTCCCTTGCCCCCTCCCTCCAGGCTATCCTCTGTCAATGGGCCATCAATGCCTTGCCCCACGACTCACAGCTCACTCCCTCTGGGAGCTCTCTCTGTTTAATGGGCAATCAAGGACCCCCTGTATGACTGGTGGAATGATACAGCCCATGGTGAGATGCTCTGCCCAGGGGGAGGAGCCAAGCATTCTCACCTGGATATAATCTGGGATTTGGGACAGCACAGGGGCCCTTACCCACTGGATTCTCAGAGGACAGGAGCTACCAGACCTTTCTACAGGATCACTGCTTGAACAAGACCACTTCATCTGGACTGTTACCCCCACCCTCACTATCACAGGTTGCATTCTGACTCCGTCAGTGATCTTTTGTACTATTGCATTTATTTTATTATACTTTTTTCCCCTCCTATTAAATTATATTTCTGACTTGGAGTCTCTCACTGGTTTTGCTTTCAAACCAGCACAACCATTCAAATTGATCTCAGTAAAGATGGCCAACTGGTCCTTTTTCATTTTACAGTAAACTTTTGATGTAACAGAATATCTCTAATTTATTGAAGAATAATTAAATTCTCTGAGATGTCAGAGGAAATCTGTGCACAAACACTAAGACATGACCAAGAAAAAAATATTTACCTGTTATGTTTTTAAATATAAATGTGTGTCTGTGGGAGGTTCTTGTTTGTTTGTTTTCCCTATATAAATGCAGTTATTATTGTAACCTTAGCTATACACACAAACACAAAAACACACATTGGGATGGGAACTGAAATAGAGAAAAGCACAATGAGAACATTCATGTGTCAAGATAAAGCCAGGAAGATTATTTACCAATTACTGTTAGAGGCAAAAACAACTCAACTTTGGGAAAAATATTTTATTGACTGTTGAAACAGATCTGAGTAGCAGAAAGCAAAAGAACAAGCATTATAATACCTTTTCTCTCTCTTGGGCCCACTATCATTGTGTCACTCCAAGTACTACTATCCCCCCCCCACTTTTACAGCACTATATCCCACACATTTTTCCTCTGCCCCAGTGAGGATTCTCCATGCTCTGCAGTTCTTCTAGGAATACCTCACTGCAGCAGGATGGATGTTCCATAGGCTGCAGTCTGGAGATTTATTCCACCATGAAATGCTTCTTGCTCCTGCTCTGGCCTTAGTGTTTCCTCTGTTCCTTACCACACTTTTTGTTCATTCCTCTTACCACAACAGTGGTAAGAGAGTGTTTTCTGTCTTTTTAAAACATGTTTTTGTAGAGGCCTCATTAGCTTTGCTGAGGGTCTCAACCTGGCTTCAGGGAAACAGCTGTGTCCAACACATGGCAGTCCCTGGCCCCTCCACACAGAGGCCACCCCCGCAGCTGCCCCTGCTCCAGCTACTAACATCTCACCATGGATACCCAGAACAGATAGAAGCAATTGCTTTTACTATAGTATAGCAAATTATTGTCTCCATGGAAGTATAAATCTCAGAGAAAATATCTGCAATTTTGGCAGCTAACATCAGCCCTTCAGGAAACCAGAGTTTTTGAAGCTTGGGCAAGATGAAGGCATGACAATATTTCAATTGAGGCTGAGGAGAAAAATTAGTTTTGCATTTTTATTTCTGCAGATGAAATGAACTGCTTTTACGCTACGACATGTATTACAATATTCAAGACTTTGTCACTGATGTTCTTAAGCACTAAGTTTACAAATTTTTTTAATAATTGACTTTAGAATTAGAAGGTGTTAAAAGTAGATTGAACACATATCTGTTCAATAGTTGAATCTGGTTTTACAGGTAAGTGAGCTACCTGGTACTGAACTCTGCAAAGAGTAACTATGGGTATTTATAGAGTAACAAAAAAACCCCACAAACACAAAAGTGGTGAAAATCTTGTGTTAACTGATATACCCTTCAACTTAAAAGAACTTATATAAAAAGGTCTCCATAGTTTCTCCTCTATTTTTCCCAAGACTTTGGTCTGGAGTTTTAGCCACATATATTCCAAGATTTTAGTCTGACTTTGGAGTTACAACCATGCTAGAAACTAGAGCATGATTCCAGATTCTGTAGGATTGCACAATAGACTCTGACCAACACTGACACATCAAGGATGAACAGCTGTACAATTTTAGGATTTTAGTGTTTAGTGCAATATTTGATTAGTTCATTTGATAAATGCATTGCTTTATGCTTTGTGGTAACAGTGTGGCACAAAATGAATATTTGGTGGGACAACAGGAGAGTAAAGAAGAGATGCTGGAGAGCTACAATCTCCTTTTGAACCAAGTTGCAGAAATAATATTGAAAACATATAACTAGTGTTTTGGCTCACAGCTGGGACCAATAAAAGCCTGTGAAGAATTTCTCTAAATTATACCATCCTGTGGGGTGCCAAGGAAATGTTGTTTCTCATTTAAAACAAATAGTACCCCCTACTAACATATTCCTAATCAGGCAAACAACAAAGGAATTAAGTAGGTCATTTCCATACATATGACTGTTCCTTTTATGAAATGTACTTCACCAGAATTTCAGAGCTAATTGATTTAGAGGAGTTCATGTTTGTATATTTTTTCAACCTTGTAACAAATTCCAATGCTTCTGTTTTAAGCAATTCCATTTCTTATTGCATCATTTAAAAATTACAATATTGAGTGCTCAATGTGTATTCTATTAGCATTGCAAAGCAATGGGTTTTGCCTATAAAAGAAGACAAAGTGTTTTGTCAGATTCACAGTTAATAGCACATATGCCAAGGATATTGTTCATGGCATAGAAGCTATGTCACAATTTTCTGCAGAACCAATTGTTCTCGTCTTCTACTTCAAAATTTATATCAGTATCTCTAAATTCAGAATATTTGCTTTAAATGTAGTTTAGTGCACCAAAAATTAAAAGAAGATCTTAAAGTTGCTTCAAGGCTTTGGTCAAGAAAACTTTATTCAATTGTTGTCAGTTTTTCACCTCATACAAATTGAAACATTCAAATTAAATGTGTACACAGGGCATGCAATGCCTTGTGCATAAGGCAAAGGTTTTGTCGTTTTCAACCTAATGCCTAGAAGGTAACCACCTTTCTTAGAAACCTGTTATTTCCCCTGCCTGCTAAAGACACATGACAATTCCAATTGTGTGTCCAACCTCTGAAATACTGAGAAAACTCAGAATAAAAAAAAAAAAAAAAAAAAACAACCTTCCTCTTCATATTTTATAATCCTGTTTAATTTGAAAGGTGTCTAAATCACCACAGGACTCTTTCTTTCCCTTCCCACTACATAATAATTTCCTCAAGAATACCAAGGAGAAATGATCTGGGATTTTCATAGACTAATTATTCATTATCAGGGTATTTATGGCATGTATTAGATGGGATCAAGACTGTGTTGCTCAGCTCATTCAGAAATGGTAACAATTACAGTTAAAATGCGTCCTTAACACTCACACTTATTCAAGTTACACCACAGAACCCAGGAGTACATCTGAGAGCTTTAAATAGTACACACAATATCTATAACTGGGCACCAAAAATATTTTTCTACTATTTTGGCTATTTCATTGATATGCCTATGCTTGAAGGCGAGTTATGAATAACATATATATGGTTCTGTAGTTTGTCACTGAAAAGCAATCCTTGTTCAAAACCTAAGCCAATCTGCAGTGATTTCTAATTATACAAGGCTGAGCTGCAGGTATTGTGATACTTCACTAGCCAGTTCATTCAAAACTAACTGATACAAGGATGAATTGTGATGAAGAGCCAGTAGTCCTTAAAAACAATTAGCTGTTTTGGGAAACATTAGCACAGTTCAAGCTGCCATGCTTCACAGTGGAGCAGGTATCAGCCATAAATCATGTAACTAGAGCAACATTAGAAACAGGATAAGAGAACACTGGTGTAAGTATTTTTAATATTTTATTTTCACTCCAGTTTTCATATCTGTCCCTCTGTTGGTCCCAGAATAGTGGCTATATAATTATGCAGGTTGCTCTGTGATATAAAAAAAATATTAGAATCCAGGAAAATTAAGTCAATTTTGTTCTATACAGTCTCTCAAATGGACCTCTGTGTGTTTCTGTTTACTGTGCAAATGAATAGATAAATCTGACATCTTGATAGAAGTACAGAGTCATTCTCAAAATAGGTTTAAGTGTAACAGGTATTCAGCATATTACAGTAATGTTATCTAAAGCTACATATTGAATTAAAGTCTTTAACAGTATCTCTGCTGAGAAGACAAAGCTTTTTTTTGTGATAAGATTTTTTCAAAGTCTCTAACATGTACTGCTTTTCAACATTTCTCTTCATGTCAGATGACTTCCACTTACGTCAGATGAATAATGTGTCTGGCAGCTTTAAGTAGAAATGAAATCAGTAATAGATGAAAAAAAATCAGAAGCATGACTAGGAGCTTGAATCTAGAATGCTAATTCAAATAAAATTTATACAAAACATAGCATCTTAAAAAAATCATTTTAAAGGTTGCAGGCACCTTAGATGAATTTATCCTTATTCACCTAAACTCAGACAACTGTGTTTTGAATCCCATTCTATGCAGTAGATACTTGAATGAAAACAACAGAAGTTGCACCAGAAATTGCAAACAATGAAAAATTCCCTAAATAACTTAAACTACAAAGGCATCTGCATAATGCATCATGTGAGTATTGTATAATATTAAATCCTAGGGGGGATATTATTCCCCAGGTTTTTTTTTTGTTTGTTTTGTTTTGGATTTGTTTGTCTGCTGAGTTTTTTAAGCAGAAAAAAAAAATTACTGGGAAAAAAAGTAAGAGGAATATATGTGAAAAGAAAGAAATTTTGAGGAATACCAGCAGACATTGCAGAGAACTGATTAGCCAGAGAGGACGTATAAAAGAGACAATATATTGAAAACAACAGAAAAAAAGAACAACAGGGCAATGCGGGGGGCGGGGGGGGCGGTGCGGAGAAGAAAGAAAAACCTCATAATAACTGAAATTAATATGGTGGGGCTATGACACATTAAAGGCCAAGAGAAGGTCATTTTCTAAGAAGCTTGTTCGTGAACTGTCGTTTTTTCTTCTTGTTTTTCCACTATAAGCTTCTCCTAGAAGAATCGTATTACTAACACTTTTTGTTCTCAAAACGAACAAATAAACAAATAAACAAAACTACAACAAAAGTAGCTAAATGGCTTCAGAAAACTTCCAGAGCCTACAGAAACAAGGTAATTTGTTCAATATTGTCCTTTACTTGTCCCATAAGTCAGGTTTCTTTCTGTCTAACAGATAATGAATTCAGTTGTGCAGCTTGAAATTTACAAGGTCAAAGTGAAAGCAATGCATTTCATACAGTACACCATCACTGCAATTTTCAGAACTGCTGAGGGAAAGAGAGGGAAAGGAAAAAACAAACAAACAAACAAACAAACAAAAGAAAATATTAGGATACCTTTAGGATACCTTTAAACCAATGAGAAACACAATGAAGAAAAGAATAAATCTGACAAAACAGTTGGGTGTGTTTAGTCTCTGTATTCCCTCTCTCCTTTTTCTCTCTCACAATAACAATAAATTCGTAAAGAGGAATTAATTTAAAAAAATAGATTCAAAGAGACAAAAGAAAATAAGCAAAGAAAACAGATATACAACAAATAAAAGAAAGTATGAGAAAATAAATGAATACCACCAAATTGATTAAAGGGTTGGATGAGATATTAAAATAACAAAATGAGGGAAAACAGAGTAACAAAGGCAGAAATTTTTAAAAGGAGTTTCTATTGCCTTTAAATCTGTGCATATATTCAAAGAGAATGAAATTATGTCACTGAAGAGGTACAGCTAAACTTCGGAGAACAAGAATGTGTACTGTTTTTCTGGCAAAAAATTTGTTTACCAAAAGAGAAAACTGCTGAAATAAATTTATGTGCATTTTCATCAGTTATCATCATACCATGACTCTAGCACTGCTACTGACCTTTACAAGGGTAGAGTTCACTTTTGGGAGCACATATTATTCATTAGGTTTTCTGTGTCTGGTCTTCTAGCTGCTGGGATTTGCACATGTTAGATAAGGTTCTACAGCCATTTTAACTTCAGACAAACTGTTTCTATCTTTAATGTCTCTTCTAATTCTATTTCTGTGATAATGTTAGTATACACATTTATTTCTCTTATAATTAAAACCTTTTTCCCTTTAAATAACAATTTTAGGATTTACTTTCAAATTTAATATTTCCCTTTATTAGGTATAGAAATTAAGTTTTTAGTTAACATTTCTCTGACAACAAAGCCCCTCAAAAACATTCTCTCCTTTCTCTCCTTTTTTTTTTTTAACCCTCTCTTGTCTTGCTAGTTTGATTTTCTATTTTGTATATGTGTCAAAAGCAAAATCCTCCACATGTTTATGCCCATCAGCCAGGACCTAAGACTAGGGTCTTATATTACATTCCACTAAGAATTATTTGCAAGAAAATAAAAATCTGCAAACAGTAATATCTAAATTGAAATTTACTGTGTTCTTTTCCAACACTGTTTTTAAGTAAAACATTCTGAAAGGAAAAAAAAAAAAGAATCTGCAGCTTTCTTAAAATCTGGAGTTTGGCTGAAAAACAGTAGCAGAATAGGATTTATATCAATCATCCTCACAACTTTACTTTGTTTGAATTCATCTTTTCAAGAAGCTTCACTGTATGGTAAGCTGACTGCAACTTTTGTAAGGCACACACAGTTCCACTTCTTTTGGAAACTTGATCAGATTAACATTTTTTAGCAGCTTCTCAGGGAACTCTCAAACAAATCTCCTGAGAAATTTAGTTCCATTTTTTCTAACTTCCTAACTGTATTTAAACTCTGTAGCACCTATGACATTACTAATTCTTATTTTTTTCTTGCTGGACAGGGCTTTTTCTTTGTCTTTTAAACCAGGACTTTGCATGGTCATCATAATGATCGTCATCGTCATCATCATCATCATCATCACCATCATCATCATCATCATTTTGGTATTTGCATAAAAGTTAAAATTAAAGCTAGTAATAGAAAAAATAAAAATTATTATTTTTAGAAAAGAAGACTGGTGAAATAATTGCTTATATTTTATGGATTCTTCTTCTACAAAGGAAATTTGAGCATAATTTGTACAGCAGGGAAAAATTGTTCAATTGTTCAAATCAAAAATGGTTCAAATTTCACACATTTAATATATGAGATTTTAAGGAGAACATATTGAAAAGCTGATATAATTAAAATTATTCATACCCAAATACATACCATTAAGACTGAATTCATACACAAAATGCTTCTCAAGTATTTCAATATTTGTTTTAAAGTCTGAACTGATTGCAGTGCTTTGGTTTGAGATACTAAATCAGTCATGCATTTATTACTTCTTTAATAAATGTTCCAACAAGAATTAGAAAATAAAACTAAAATCACAAGGTCAGAATGACAGTTAATAACTTGAGGTATCTTTTTTACTATCACATCTTCAGTGAGCCTTTAGATTTCATATTCATTTTCAGTTTAGAACATTCACACGATAAATTCAAAGTAAGTTGCAGCAATAAAAAACACAACAAAAAACGTACAGACCTTAGTCTAGATTCAGTAGGTCATTTTAATTTTCTAAATACTAAAAATTTCTGTAGCCTGGTGTTTCATTACACACAATGAAAAAGCCATATATAAATAGCACTTTTAATTTTCAAGAAATAATATTAGTGTGATCTTTGAACTAGAAAAGGAAGTAAACAGATGTAATTAAAATTGTACAGTAATCAATCTATAAATATAAATAAAGATTATATATAGTAATGTATCTCACTTCATTGTTATTTTCCTCTTTTTTCTTTAAATACTTAACTTTTTTTAATGTTTATTAATTACTTTCTGATTTCAACAGATAGCAATATTCTGCTTATTCATAGAAGTCTTCCTGAAGTGAGTAATTACACATCCATAAAGAAGGATTCTGGAATGCTAGAAATTTATATTTAAGATTTTAGTATGTAGTAATATGTGTGAGTCAAGATGGAGGATTTGGGGTGTTGTCTAAGTCCTTCTTCTTCACCTTCTTCATCCTTCTTCTTCATGGGTTTAGGTGGTTTTCTGTAAATGGGTGAAAAAAGACTCGATTGCAGGCCTTGAGTGGTCATTACTGGGTCAAAAGTATAAATAATATAGGTGCCACCTTGGTATTGGGTAATTATCACTTAAATAACCTTGGAAAGAGTTAGAAGCTCTCCATTTTACCTTGTTTCTCTAGTTTGCTAGACTGAGCTCACGGCTCGTGAGTCTGTAAATACTGTAAATAGATATGATATCATAAACAACAAAGTCCGAACCTAATCCTTCATTTCCCATGTCTTATTCATCCTGACCTTGGCAGAGAAGAACAGAAGACAAAAAACCATCACAAAGGCTTCTTGTTTGAATCCACTCTTATTCCTACTAAGACCTTCCTGGTAAATTACTAGATTTATTGACAGTTTTATTCTTAATATGGACCACCTGGTCAAATACATATATCCTTGTGAATCCCTGAATTAAAATTTAGAGTGTAAATCTATGAAAAATGTTGTTTTAAAAATTGTTGATCACCCAAGTGATCTTATTGATTTCACTGAGCAATATTTGGTTCATCACTTTTCTAAAAGCAAGTACATAACTAAACAATAGCTTTAGAAACAACTGTTCCTTAAACAAAAAAAATAATTATAGTTCTATAATCTTAAAAAATAACGATGTCAGGATACCTTCTGGAAAAGAATAAAACATCTATTTCTATACTTTAAAATTTAATATATTTTTTCTAGCTGAAATCTTTTTTCTCAGTGTTAGAATCATTAACTCACACGGAAGTCCATAAAAGTAATTTTATTTATGCTGATTATACATTATAGATTACATTTTGAAGTTATGGATTTTTCATTTCTTAATTATGTGTCTTACTGAAAAGTCCTGGATGTCTGGAGGTATTATTCTATTTGGGAGATGTCTTGGTTTGAAAGTAAAATACCTGCTAAGGAGGGGCAAGGGCCTCCCTAGGAAATGGAGAATTCAAATCCCCCCCCTCCAAATTATTATAATTTAGAAAATTAAAGGGGCTTTCAGGCAGAGGTACGGGGATGTGAATAACAGTTCTTTACTAGTATGTATAGCAAGACAAACTACAGCATTAATAATAAACAGGACCAGGAACCTCGAGGAGCTTTGTTTCACAAGGCCCAGGGCAGTCTGATCTCTCAGAGCACCAGGCTGGAAGGGTGGAAAATCCCGGGCTGGTGGATGGGATCGGAAGCTCTGCCGGTGGCAGCTGGAAGGGCGGGGATGTCCCGGCAGGGCCGGGCAGTGCGGGGCCAGAGAGCAGCAAAAAGCCTCCAAGCAGGGCCGAAGGAAGGGCGGCGGTGGGACAGGGCCGGCCCAGCTCCAGCAGGGCAGCAGGAGGAGCTCAGAGTTCCAGGTGGTAGATTCCTCAGGGCCGGAGCCGGTGGGACAATGCGCTCCTCCCGCAGCAAGCAGCAGCCTCCCGTCCTCTCTGCGATGCCGAGAGCAAGAGAGAGCAGCTGCTGCCAGCCCCGTCCTTCACCTGCCCCAAAACTCTCCTCCTCCCGACTTTTGGCCACCTCTTTGTTTTGGTCAACCACCCAAAAGCACCCAGTCAGTCTCCTAACAACTTATGAGAAAAAAATCTTTAAGAGAAAAGGAACAAACCTAACCCCCAACAGGAGAGCATCTTTCTTATGTGTTCATAGAATTACTTGAGTCAATTGTTTCTTGAGGAAGTAATTACTAGACCATAGATTTTTACTCTTCAAGTAGATGCAAGGGCTGATGCTGTTCTGCAAGGGCTGATCTATATATACTTGGTATTACTAGCCAACTCTGAATAATCAAGTAATAAACAATATAGGTCAGTGCTTTCACTTAACATGTCAAAAAATTATTTAGAGTTTTGCCTGCCACAAGTGGATTCCTCAAAAAAAATCCCCGTAAATTATTTAACATTTAAAATAAATCAATGAAATAACATAATAATTATTCCTTACTTTTCTACTCCCAGATATTTAGAATGTACTCCAAGTAAATTAATAGATATGTAAAACTTCTCTTAACCTTATGGAAAAACTAACACATGTGCCTTTAAATAAACATTTGTGCAAAGCTAACTTCTATTTCTTACAAATTACAGTTAAATCTCAGATGACATGGAAATTAGGAAATATCTCAATTTTTATGAAAAATAGTTCTCAGCTTCCTATGTTTTATGCTGGAGGGAAAGAGAATTGTTTGTATTAATCATTAAAAAAGAAGATAAGAAAGCTGTTTATATTAATAATAACAACCAAGTTGTTAGATTGCCTTTATCACCAAAGGACAGAGGAAATTATCAAATCAGGAATTAAAGATTGAAAAAGAGAACATGCAGAAAATTGTGAAAGATGCAGAATGTGTACATATGAAGAAACCACGTGGACAGGAAAATGGACTTATACCAGGCAAGAAAAATAAGAGACCAGGGTGTCTATCTATGAAAATCATCATGCGTGACAGACCAGACTCAGAGAACTAAGAAGCTGTCTTTGAGTCAACCACACATTAGGTTCAGCACAGGAAAGCATGAAGAAACAGCCTTAGAGAAATTAATTCTCTGGGAGTGGCTCTATCGGATTGACCTATCTTCTCACATGGAAGAACAGTTGTCATTGATTTCGAACTGGGTTCAAATTTCCTAAATGAAATTTTGCATTCATGAACCTAACAAAAGTCTTCCTGAAGTTCTCGCACTTGAGTTCACTCTTTGAAGGTCTCCAGGAGTAAGCTGGAGCCATAAGGTCCTCATCCAATTTCTCTAAAGACTGGAATCTACAGTCTGACTGCAGACCCAACACTGGAGTCTAATATTTTGGCCAGATTGAATACTGTGGTACTATATGCTTTTCACCAGATTTTAATAATTAAGTTAGAACTTCACTGCTGCCACCAAAAAACTGCAATACTTTCTCAAAGTATTTTCTGTGACTCATCAAGCAACTGTCCTGCAGACCAAGCACTTGCTCCTCTAGCATACTGTTTGATGCTCAAGTGCTCCAGTGAAAAGTTGGAATTCCCTACTACCTATCACGAGATATAAATACTTGGATTTCTTCTTTCATATTGTTTGATCAGCCTTGGAGAATCTCATGCTTCATTAAGTATTAGGTAGAAACAGCAAACAAGATAAATAATTAGGGGACAAAAAAGCTCAACAAAAATATTAACTAAGCAACAGTGGCAATAAGACTCAAAAGATACAGTACTTTCATTGTCCTGAACCACAGCAAGAGTTTATGTGAAATAAAACTTCTAAGAGCCACACAATACAAATGTAGAAAGAACATTTTACCAAAACAAACACTAATCAATAGAGAAGTCTTTTGGTATTTAAAATACTAGTTCTACCCATCACAGCTGTTCTATTAAATAAATGCTGAAGCTGATGGGGGTAATTATAAACTCCATTGATGGCAATAAAAATAATGGATATTTATGGAAAAAAGAAAATAACTAGTTCTGATTGTACAAAATCTTCTGGTTCATTTTTTTTTTTTTTGAAGAATTAGAAAGACATTTTAAGTATAATCTTATATTAATTGCAATGTCATTATTCCATCAGACAGTCTGCAGTCATCTTCATTGCTTACTAAAACATCTCCTCTCCTCTCCTCTCCTCTCCTCTCCTCTCCTCTCCTCTCCTCTCCTCTCCTCTCCTCTCCTCTCCTCATTTTGAGCTTCATATAAATGATATTTCTTTAGTATAATTCCCAAATAAACTTCATGCTAATGCAACTGACTGTATAATGCACGCCAATACTAAAAAGAAACTGCAATATTCCTTTGGGTATGATCATTTACCATCAGTCTCTGTCATCACCCTAATTGCATTGAATGATCTCATCTCCTGACAAATGAGGCCAGGTACAAAAAAATGTCTATCTTACATGTTCATTTTCATAAATACTAATCATTCAAAGTAAGGATGAAAAATGTGCTTGTCAACACTGAAAATGCATTGAGAGTAAATATAAGAAGGTAGGAAACACATTTCCTGAATGCTGATTTAACAGGGTTGTGTCTCTGTCTTGTCTTTTATTATCCAGTAATAAAAAGAACTGCTGCTGCATTCTTATGCTTAGATGTAAGTATGTTGGGTCATTTTAATGACTGTAAGATACAATGTTAGTAAAGCTAAAATAATTGAAAAAATAACTTTTCTGGCTTAGGATGTACATGTCAAGTAAAGTTGATAAAATCCCGTTATAATAACCATGTGGCATTGTAGCAAAAAGATACATTCATCATTCAGTTGTGTGAAGGCACCACATTTTTTTTGTATGGATTGTTGTTTTTCTGTACCTTTTCCTGTACCTTTTCCTGTCATGTCCTTTCTACTGGCAGCATGTGAGAGATGGAATTTATAGCTTTGTTTCTATTGTGCCAGAATCTTTTGGAAGTTATAATGTCAATTACATATTGATGCTGTTTTCTGTGCTGCGCTAGCCTATCATTCTTTTGACACTAGGGTTAATCCAAAATTTTACCACTGGTGTCAGCAAAGCTGTAATTTGGGTTTATATTGGCCAAATACCAGTTGCCAAGGTCTTGCCTAGCATGGGTCTTGGAAGCTTCAGGGAAACTGAAGGCAGACAGTGTTTCTTAAAATCACGGAGGTGCTCCCTGATGACCTGGTTCACTTCAGGTTTTGCAGCAGTCTGTGTCACTGAAAAAAATCCTGGGGCCAGTGACACCATGTGTTGAACATAAAGAGAAACTACCCAATTTTTGGCAGTCCTGTGAGGTGGAATTTCTTTTCAGGACTCTTTAAATTACACCCCAAATTCAGTCACCTTATGTCACATATAGCTGGTATGCACTCTCCAAAATCAGTTTTGTGCCTGACAAAAATGATTTTGGATAGTGCATACCAAAAATGAACCAAGCCAGGCTAAGCTCACTGCATTCACACTTTGAATTGCAGAATGGTTGATGCTGGAAGAGTAGTCTGGAGTACATTTGGTTCCGTTCTGGAATTGCAGAAGGCCAGACTTGCTTATAAAGTCTGAGGCAAAGAGGGCATTTATTACCTCTGCCTTTTCATATCCTATGTCACCAGACTTCCTGCCACATTCAGCAAGGGGCCTATATTTCCTCTAATATTCTCATTCCCACTTACTGATTTAGAGAATAAGTGTCTTTAGCATCCTTACCAGTATTAAGTTCCAGGCAGTTTTTGCTTTCTTTATCTATGCATTGTAAACCATGCTCAGACAGTCTCTATGACACTCCCAGATTATTTTTCCTTGCTTTGACCTTCCTTCTTTTTCTTTTTTAATGTTTGAGTTTTCTTAGGAATAACTTGTTCATCTTTATCGTAATATTTTAATCTTATTTCCTGCTCACTGGGATAAATGGTTCTTCATAAATACTTTCGTTAAATACTGGAAACAGATTTGAAGCCACAACCAGTTTTTTCTTAGGTACATCAAAGCACGCCCTTGTCGGGTTCTCTGTCTTTGCCATCCAGGAAGATTTTCTTGATGTTCTCCAGGAAACTTCTGGATTCTGTGTATTAGTGTGCATGCAGATGGTTCAAAGAGACACTCCAAAATTTGATTTCCCAAAACCATCCTATTTTATGTTTGAGTTTGTGAGATTTTATGTTTGCATTTGGGAGAGATTGTTATGTTAATGGGTAATGACTCAAAATTTTCCCTTACCTAGCTCAAAAAATATTGAGCTACACAAGGGAAAAGACTGGTAAGAAGCAGACCCTGCAGATGTGGGATAGTTCTTTCATCATCCATATCCTCCCTTTGATGACTGGATCAGTTGTAAAACTTCCTCTTGCCTCCCTCTGCTCATCCAGGGAATATGGGAATTTACATTTTTACAGGACATTCACAGGCAGGCTTGAAGTATTCCTCCTTTCTGATGGGGCTTAACCATGCTGAAGTGAGAGGCAGCAATTGTGTCTTAGAAGGCTTGATAAACCATCACAGGTTTATCCTCACCTTCTGGAACAGGTCAAAAGAAGGTTTTGTGATTTTATTTCTCCATATAATGGTAGCTGCTTGTATGGAAATATTTGAGGTCAGCCTTCTAGGCCCAGTTTTCTCAATTTTGCGTTTGCTTCCCTTCAACTTCTCTAGGTTCTTTCCTTGTCAACCCCAAACATCCCTTCATCAGAAGGTTACTGCTAATTCTCTCCTTGCCCTCATTCTCATTTTAAACCCCATCATACCAGACCGCTTATCCTGCTGGAGAAGATACCTTTTCTCCACTTACTGAGCTGGATCCCATCTCTCCCAAGAAGACATTTATGGTCAGTCAGCATCCCACAGGCAGGGAAACCAAAACCTTGTTGCTGATACCAGCTCTGCAACCAATTGATGACACGCAGTATCAGTGGCGCCTTCTTAATAACCCTTTTCCTTCAACAGTAGGAGTGAGTAAAACACTACCTGCATCCTCATACCTGTGACTGCCTATATTGAAATTGTCCAGCCTGCTCCAGGCAATAGCCTTGGTGCCCACCTGAAAGCACAGCAGATTGTAGTTGTTAAAGGATTAGACAGGCCTTGACAGTCTTCACAATATCCTGGGTAAGAGCCCCAGAAATCAGCACTCCAGTGCTTTTGTTTACTGGCACAGAGTACTGTTGATTTGCACAGAAAAAGTAACCAGATTTCAGTGTTGGGAGAATCATTGCTACATACCTCATCAATCAGTATGAAAGTTTGGGTAAAAGGCACTGCAATGTGATAAATATCAGTTCCCTGTAACCTTGGCTTTGAATCAAAGCAATAGAAGTAGGAAGAGAGTGCAAATTCCTCAGAAAGTTTTGTTATACTATATTACAAAATATTGTAATACAGTGCAAATAATAAAAATTAGTTTTTCCTATTGCCATGCCTTCAAAAATTCCCATCAATCTTTCTATGGCAGATCTCTTTTCTAGGTTATCTATCTGACTTCTCAACACATTATCATCTTTAGTATTCTCAGTTAGAATAATACTCCATACATCAATCAATTTACAATCACATTTCTCTTAAGGATTTTTTTTATCATAGTGACCCAGTTTCTTTCTGATGACTTCAGAATAAACTTAGTAGTGATGGCTTAAAGGTGACTTTTTTATTAGCCAGGATAATCACAAAGGTGTTTAAAGCCACAGAGGAACTGTAAGCCCCGTAACATTTTGGAGGCATATTGCTTCAAGAATTGCACAAAGGGCTGTAGGTATCCTAACTTTGCTGAACATTAAACAGGTCTTGTTTTCAGACCTGCCTGTGAAGAAAATTTTGGTACAGAAATGAATTCATTGGAGTCTAGACATGAGATCCATCATTCCTTGACCTTGCAAGGCTAGACCTAATGCCTAATTGTTTACAAATGGAAAATATCTTTGGGGAATATATTAGCTTTGTAGCTCTAGTACAGAAGTACATTAATAAAAACAGTTGTGGACAGAGCTTTTTAAGAGTTGTGTCTGGGACTGGACAGTTTTATTGATTTCTACTTTTCAGATTTCTTATTGTTTGATGACAGGATTATAATCTATTATAGACAATGTTAAGTTAAAAGAGTAAAGAGAAAAGGAAGCCTGAATCCATTCTAACTAGATCATGTATATTTGAAAGAAAGATGAATGTTAAAGGAATGGGAAGTAAAGAATCTATAATGTTAAAATTTATTGTGATTATTTTTAACTTATAATCTTGCCTAAAAGATTAAATTGTATTTGAATTATCTATTTAATTTCACTGTAACTTTTATTAATGTTATATTTCAACACTGCCCATGCCTAACCATTTGCTAAAATGGAAAAATGATACTCATTTTTATTTCTTCAAATGTTATCTTCTGTTACCTTCAATTACTTGGCTACGTTTTTTAGAGTTAGTGCTTTCTGAAAATTATGCCCCACAAAGAATACCAGGCTCCATAAATATTTGTCAGTTCAGTCTGTGCCTCTGTAGTAGTTTTTCACAATAAGATGTTTGCATTCCTAAGCGTGAGGATGGCCAGCTGTGGAGAGCAGGCAGTGATGCTCATGTCTATGTACTTGATGGCAAGGTCCTGAAACAGTAGCCTGAGGGCTCACAGGTGTTCTCTAAAAAGGGTGCAGATATGCTCTTCAATACTTGAGTCTTTCTCTATGTTTTAATTATCTTTATGGAATGAAAACTATATTAAGGCAACAGGAATGACTTTCTGACAAGCAATGTTTTAGTCCCTCATCATTTACAGAAAAGTGCAAAAGGTTCATTATGACAGGGAAATGAGTAAGTATTATATCAGGTTTAAATAGCAAAAGCATTACAAGTTCTTCTAACTTTTATGAATACACTCATTTTTCTATGAAATATTTGAGAAGGAAAATTAATCCACCTGTAGTTCATGCTAATATCTCCATGTGACTCGCAGTGCTGATGCTTGCACATCACCAATGCCAAAAGAACAGAATAGGAGATAGAAACAAAAAGTTTTGCTTTGCTGACTGCTTGCAAAACCTAGAGCAATTATTGCTGTAAATTTTGCTTTGAGGCTGTAGCAGGTCTGAGGAACAGCTCAGTTTGGGGCTAATTTGGAAATGTGACTGATGCTTGTAAATCTCTTGGTGAACAGCAAGTGTCGTTTAAGGATCTAGCCCTTTGCTTATGGCCAGCATCTCAAGTGATGCAGGAGACAAATTTATAGCTTTTAAAGACTGAGGAAGGCATGTAGATTCAATTAAGGGAGGAATTTGTCTTAGAGAACTCTGAGGAAGAGGACCTGGAGTAATTAACTTGTTTGTGAATTAAAATAAGTTTATTGAATAAATTGCTCTGAAATTTCAGAATGAAGCTGAGCTTAATGAATTTTTATTGCATATTGGAAAGAAATAATTGAAGGAATTACTTTTGATGTCTTTCAAAGAAGCTTGTTTCTATTAATTTACTTTTATGGGAAATAAGAATGACATCAGTGGCTTTTATTTGTCTTTTGAGGGGGTTAAGAGTAGAATTGACTGGCTTGTTTTTAGGATCTTAAACATTGCAGAAAGAAAACAAATTGTCAAAGAAATTACTTTTGTCTTCAATTGATCCTAAATAATGTTTTAGAATGGAGTAAAATTTCTGTAATTAAATTATTGCTTTGGACTTTTTAGTGGAACATTAATTTGCAGAGTATTATTCTGGACTTTGATTTTTGCCTACCTCAGGTAGTAGGGCTTTAATTCCAAAAACTTTTTTCATTAAACCCTATTTACAGCAGTATTTGTGCCAGTAACACTGTAATTCTCTACTGTTTTTATCAAAATCAGTGGATTTATAAGACAATTTTTAACTTGAGACATCAAAATGTTCCACTTGAGTAAGTTTGTTCCTTTATTTTTGCATACATTTGCCTTTCAAGGCACAGGAATTTTATCCCCCATATATAACAAGTGATCTATTATGGAAGAAACACTGTCTGTAGATAAAACCACCAAAATCTTCATTCGTCTAAATTACCAACTTGAAGTTGGGTTTTTTCGCCCTGTCTCAGGACTTTTTAATAATCAAAATACATACAGTAGACTTTCTGCAGAGAAGGACTCCTAGCAGGGCTGGGTGCTGTAGCAGCAGCCCTCCTGTTACAGGGTAAAAATGAGCCAAGACACAGACTTCTTGTTTATCACAGCATGGAAAGGTTTATTCCTCTTCACAGCCCAGCCATCCTGATTCCAACCAGTCACTGACTCTGGCTGCAGCAAGCTCCTACTCTAGGTTTCAGTTGCAGTCTCTGACTGCTGGTTCTTTCCTGCTAAACTATGACTGCGTATATTGGTTTGCAGACTCTGACTGCAGGTTTTTGCCCAGCTAGACTGTGACTGAAGGTTCCACCAACAGTCTCTACCTGAAAACCCCGACTGACCTCCCAGCAGCGACTTTCCCCAGGATCCATCTTCATGATTCGCTCACTCCCTCTTCCTCCCATGACGGTTCCTCCTCCTTCATGATTCCGCTCTCACCAGCTAACCTACTCCCTTCTGTCACACATCTTTTACTTATCAGGGATGAGGTCATCTACATTCCCTTCTCCTAGGGGTACAAAAATGTTTGTTTCAAATATTCTGACTGTGACAAGGGGAAAGGTGTTATTAGAAGAGAGGGTCCCAGAGAGGTAGGGACATGCTACTCTGAACCAGCTTCCTTTACCTCCTTGAGATAGTGCCCAGTTCCTTCTAATTCCCCACCACCGGCTCTCCTCCTGAACGAGATCTTGGAAAGGTTGTTGGCACATTTGCAAACAAAATGGTGTAAAATAAGAGGCTAATTATAAATGGAAGTGGAGCCTCCCTCTCTCTCTTTTTCCTCTTTCTGTTTTTCTTTCTTTCTCTCACTATCCCAGCTCTGGACCACCCATTCAGCAGAACCAATGTGGGATCTAAGGATTGATAATATTTGCTCTCTCTCTGGCTCTTTTCTGCCCTTATTTCTCTGCTCCCTTGCTATGTCTGGGCAAGGTGTGGCCCATACTCTGTACTGAAGTTTCTTATGTTCTTTTAAAGGGCTGTACCATTACTATGAAAAGAGTTTTAGGGCTATTTTCAAGACAGAGAAGCAACCTAGGATGAAACAAAACCAAAACCAAAAAAACCAAGATAACTTTTCTGAAACTCTCTAAGTGTTTGGCTTCTCATTAACATAATCCTCATCCCTTATGGGTAGAAAACAAATTAAGCAAAATATCTGCATCTAATTAACAGAGCAATGAAAATGAAACATATCCCACATGTGCAATGATCACACTTGAAAATTGATAATTAGGTTTTTTAACTGTATTGTCTATTACGAGAGTAAGGAAAACTGGAATTTATGTTCTTGTGTGTACTTTTAATTAAGGCATAGAGCAGCGTTAGAAGAAAATGAGTTTTAATTGACATAAACTCTTATAAGAAGGTAAGATTTAAATGTTTTGTTGAAAGCAAAGATTGGAAAAAACATATTTCAGAGCTTTCAGATATCAGGTTTTTGCCGACCACTTTCTTTCTCACACTTATTAGCATACAAATATGGGCAGAGGCAAATGTCTTGCTGCTAATTCTTAGCCTTAGGCAGCAAAAATACTTTGGTTTTTCATCACCTAGGCTGAAACTAAACCTTCAGTATTTGGGTTGCTGAAATCTCATTGATTTTGAAACTGATCAGAGGATTAATTTAATTGCTTTAGGTTATGGTTGTTGTGGAAAATTTTAAGATTCAGGGAGATTGCTAGAAGCTGAATTTACATTCTCGGGTTCTTGTGGTTCTCATGCTTTCTTCTTTGCTTCTGTACCATATCATATAGTAGAATACAATTATATTATTTCTCTGTCCCCAAATTTCTTTTGTTTGTTTGTGTTTTGGGTTTTTTTTATAATTGCATTTGCCTATTTCTGGCTTTGGCAATATTTAAAGTCAAGTATCTCATTACTTGCCTAAAAGTCCCAGTATTCCTTGTCTGAATTTAGTTATTGATTTGTTGTATTTTCATTTTTTTTTACATCAAAAAAATAAGTATCAAAACCCCTCAAAGCCAATAAACTGTTATTCAAGAAAGTTTAAAACTATCCTATCAAAATACTTCTAAGAATGTATTTGACATATTTCTGAAACCTGCAGGATAAAACATAAATTGGAACTTAAGGTTGTCCAGATCATCTGTATAAATTCAATAATACATCTTTTTGGTTTTGTGGAAGATTCCTCCCTGTCTCCACAGACATATCCCTCCAGGAGAATCATGCATATCTAGCACACAGGAGGCTGAGAAAATTTGTCATATATTGAGTATATTTTAAGATTAAGGCCCACCTTACCCTTTTTTATTTGAAGTGCCCAGCAAAACATGCATAAAATTAGGAAAAGAGTATGCTTAAACCCAAATAAAAATTATAAAAATAAAACAGAGGAGAAAGATGTCAGTTAAGACAAATGTTTTACAGATCTTTTGGAGGGTCTAGAGCAAGAGACTGTACACTTGCCTGCTTTTTGCTCTTTCTTAACAACAGAAGCAAGGACAGGATTGTGTTGGATGGATCTGGTTCTCCCATCACAACTGGGAAGTAATATTATTGGCTGTCTTCCACTGCTGCTTGTTGTTTTCTCCTCAGATGTGTGGTAACAATGATCCTCTTTTTGCTATAGTGGTAAACCCAGAGTTACAAATGCTTCAGTGGGTCTGAAGAAGGAGCCACGGTAGTGCATTCTCTAGAGATGATCTGGTCTCTGAAGATACAAGGATAAATGCAGTATATATATCATAAGGCTAAAATAGACCAATTGATGTACAGCTTATATTCCTTTGATAAGATGATGAAGAACAAAAAAGATGACAGTCTGGTTTTGCCTGGAGTGGAGTTAGCTTTCTTTATAGTAGCTTGTACATTGCTACATTTTGAAAAGAATGTTGATAACACAGACATGTTTTAGTTAGTGCGGAGCAATGCATACACAGTGACAGGATTTTTTTTGCTTCCTATGCTGTCCCATTTATGAGTAGGCTGGCAGCAGACAAGAGGTTTGGATGTGTCTGACCACAACAGACAAAAGTGGTATACCAAACCATATAATGTCATGCTCAGCAATAGATGCTAGTGGAGAATAAGACAAGGGGGAAGAGTGTTTGGAGTTATGGTTTTTATCTTCTAAAATAACCACTACATATGGTGGGACCCTGCTTTCCTGGATATGACTACACTTCCAGCTGTCACTGGAAAAAAAAAATGAATTCCTTGTTTTGTTTTGATTAAGCACACAGCTTTTGCTTTACCTATTAAGGTATATTGATCTCAAGCCACCAGTTTTTGCCCCTTTTATCCTCTAATTTTCTCCCCCACCCTGCTGGGGGTGGAGAATGAGTGAGCTGCCATGTGATGCTTGTCTGCCATCTGTGGTTAAACTGTGCTGTGGTCAAACAATGAAACTTTTTGTTATCATACTGTTAGGGAGACACTTTTAAATTAACCAAAACTTCTGAAAATATTTGTCAAGCACTGCCAAGAGCTGTCTGCAAGGAGTAATGTAATTCCCTAGAGTGATTTCTGATTTTCTTCATATTACAGGGGATAAGTGCAATACAAAAACTTTTACTTTTTCTTGCTAGTAAAGGTCTTGTTGAAAGCTTTCTAGTTCAGAGACAAAAATTGCTAAAAAAAAAAAAAAGAAGAAAGAAGTGAAAAAAAGATATTTATGGTTAAATATTTTTCAGTAATATAGATTAATTGTCATTGTATGGTCATTTGACACTTTCCACCTGAAAACAATTTTTGCATATAATTGAAAGTGGTGCTGCCATTCTCATCTTGTTACTAATTTAATTATAAATTTAGATTATTTAATAGAAAAAGAAGTGTGTTGGAACTGATTTAATAAAGAAATAATTGAAACAGAGCAATGCACCTCTGACTTCTACCTTAATTCTGGTTGTTACCAGTCCACTTCCAAAACCTAAGTAGGTCATAAGTCAAAGCCTATCAACAGATAGGCTTTGTTTACATATCACTGTCTTTTTTTAGGATGGGAGAGCCTTCAGAGACTCAGATGGGTCTCAGGGAAATGTCTTATACACTTGACAGAGCTAACATGACGGATTCTAATACATCTACACTGAGGTTAAAAGAATAGATGAAAATATTTAGGTGATGTACAAATTTTACATTCAGGAGGACAGCAGCTAAAACCCATTCAGTGGTGGAAGATCACAGAGGTTGATTCTGTTTATGAGAATGACTAAAACAGACTTCAGTATTTTCAGTCTAATGAATAGAAAGAATGACTAAATGGATGCAGAAATTCCTAACAAATGATGATGAGGGAACCAAGCAGCACAGTGGTAGTGATATCAAAAAGCTTCCCTTTTTATAGCTTTCCCATGCATTATACAGCTCACTTAGTAGAGCAGATAAGATCAACTCTACATTATTCCAATATTTAAAGATGATCACAGAATTGACAAGCATATTCTATTGCTATTTTGACACCCTTGACAAATGTAGGATATCATAAAAGTGTATCTGAAAGTAGATGTCATCAGAAATTAATGAAAGAAATTAATGAAGGAATAGTTACTAATCAGTGTGAAACTATCTGTAGTCTAATAACCTTGACTTCATTACAGTATCTTGAGAAGACGGGAACAGAATGGGTCAACTGCAATTGTCTAAGTGCTCCTGGAGCCAAAATAAATTATATAAGAAAATCTAGTTTAAAAAATGTTATTTATCATTGTATAGAATTGCAGAATATTCTGAGGGAAGGAACCCAAGAAAATCAAGTCTAGCTCTTCCTATACAGGAACTGAACCCACAATCTTGGCATCATTATTATGACCATGCTCTAACCAACTGAGATAATCTCATTCCATATAGGCAGTCAAGGCCAGAATTTCCCTGAAGAGAAAGTGAGGGCTGAGAAGTGATGGGCAACTGAGTTGGCAGAAGGCTTCCTCTATCTTTATAACAGCAGATTTCTTCTGCATATGTCACATTCACAGTTTGCTGTTCAGATTTAACATTTCAATGAACAACATATCTACAGGTATTGTTGATAAAGAAAAAAGATTCCTATGCAAAAGGGGGTTTGGTTTGCAACTTTTGTTGTTGTTGTTTTTTAATTTATCCTTTAAGAACTAATGAAGTCTACTTGGATATCTATAGTGAAATAGAGATTTTTACACTTTCTAATGAATATTTGCATAAGTGAAAAAATAAGACATTTATAAGCTTCTTGGAAACAAGTACTCAGAGTAAACTTTATAATTTTGTGTATGTTATTCTGTGTAAATGTCTTTAGTTGTGTGCAGAATTTTGGAATTTTCAATTTATTCACAAAAATTAAGCCACTGGAGCTATCTGTACAGTACAAGGACTTACAGTTTAATCATTCATATCAAAGAAGAAGAGATTAGGGAATTTTTCTGAATGCTTATATGTCTGGTTGTATCTTTTTTGTTTTGCTTACATGATTAATTATTTGTCCTTTGGTGTAGATTGTCTTTTTTGCATAACAAATTCCCCTCAAAGTTTATGCAGCACAGCAGCTGAATCAAAAATTCTGATCATTCTTTCTGACTGCTTTTCTGCTCAATAAATCAGTTTAGATTTACTATATGTGTCTTTTTACAAAGAGAAAAATCATACTTGGATCAGTATAATTTGATATAGGTGGGAAAGGGTGGACTGTGATTTTCCAATATAAAATAATATTTAAGAGAGAATTCTATAAGAGAGATGTAAAAACAATAAGGATATCCTTCAACAGTCACCTATGTGACTGTGGGACATAGTCCCATAGGTTTCCTATGGGAAACCTCCTGCATTGTCAATGATATTTGGATGAGACCAAACTAGATTCTGCTTGTGTGTAATTTCAGATTCCTAAATTCTTCTAATCAAAAGAACTAGTGAATTTGAAATAAATGATGTAAAAAAATTTAGCTAGAAGCATATTTAGGATGACAGCTTTGACAACTCACTAATTATTTCTTCTATTCCTACGCTTAAATATCACCAGGCTCTTTTTAAGTTAACATGGAACATTCTTAAATATTTAAATGCATTTATTCATGTTTATTGTCATTTTGGTGAGAGCTCTATAAAGATTTGCATGAGAGGAACACAATCCTGTTCAGATTACTACTCACTCATTCCAGTATGTTCGAGCCCTTTCAAGGGCAAAAAAATGAGCAAAAATACTTCTTTCTCTCCTTTTATACAGGGTCCAAGTTGACTATATATGTAAAGGGTTGCTGTTTTATCATAGGGAAAAAACTAGTATAGCTTTATCCCTTGAACTGTTTCTTTTGCCTAAAATGTACATGTTCTTGTCATTTTTTTTTCATTATTTGGTAAATAAACACTTTATGACTTTGTATCAAATTTTTAATTGATGAATAGTTTGAGACGAAATTACTTTCCTTCAATAGATTCAGGTAGCTCAACTATTTTTATTGCTTTCATTAAAGTGACTGACTTGGTGAAAAAGTATCAGATGTTCTATAAATAGAATGCACTTTTGCGGAGTATCTTTTAAAAGAAACAGAAGAGTCAAAGAGATTCTGGATATTTTGTGCTCTAAGAGGCAATTTTGTTGTTGATTTGGAATAAAAATATAATTTAAGTAGGTAATTCACATTCAATTATTTGTTTGTTATTGAGTTTAAATAAGTTTACTTCCTCCTTTTGTCTCTGCTACATTTGTTATAACTGGACAAACTGACAGTAAAGAAGCCAAGCTCCTTTCATGTCTTCCTCACAGTTTCCTGTCATCTTTCTAGTCAATTTCATTTGCCATTACTCCAGTTCAAACTTCTTTTTTCCTGAAAAGAGGTATCCTGACTGAAGACTTTATAAACATAAGATATGAACAAGGTACTGTATTACCTATAACTTCTGAAAGGGTATTCACCCTTTATATTTAAAAAGGAAAAGATATGATTTCATTCATGATTTGTGAACCAAATGAATATCTATAATCAGAGGGGGTGAATTTTCAAAGCTTCCTGGAAAATTCAAAAATTTTAGATACAGATGCAAGATATCTGACTTGACATATATTTTTATATTATTGAGTTCCATTGCAATGACCCAGCTCTATTCTGTCACCCTTATCAATCTAGTTCCAGTCCTTTGTTTTCTTGTTTAACTGCTGCTTTTCCACATAACAACATGTCAACTTCTTTGCTGAAGTCCAGTTAGACATATTTACTGAATTCCCTAATTTGGGAAAAATGTTATTAAAAAAGTTATCAGTGCTCATTTATCACAGACCCCTTTCTGCCTTTTTTTATTGTTCTTTCTTTTCCCTCTCACTGACTTCACATTTTAAAAATTATTTTATCTTTCAAAGCTGATTTTAAGACTTATGACCTAATAATATTTACCTAATTCTTTGTACTAGCCTTTTCTTTGTCCTCCTCTTATATAAATTTTACAGTTCTTGTGTCATATGCTACTAGTTTTGACAGACCTAGGAAAGTGCATTATTAATTGCAGAACCTAATGGATAAATTGTTTCAGAGGTGTTGTAAGAAAATAGATTCTCTGTACTGAGTTAATTTTAGTACATAAAACTGGACTGCAATTTATTTTGCTGCTGTTTCAAATCTGGTATTGAGCTTCCTGGTATTTACTTTTATAGTATGTTTATTTTCCCATCTGAAAAAAAACCCCAAACCACAAAATCTACACACTGTTAAAACAATATTGGTACATCTTACTTTTTCTTGGTTTAGTACTGTGTGTTGGTTATCTATATGCTTTGCTCTGCCCTTATGCATGACCACCTTGCCACTAATGGTATTGTTCTTTCACACGTGTGGAGAATACCTACCTGTTGTTAATTTGTTAAAATCTGACTGTGGCTTTTATATATATTCACTTCCATCTTCTAAGGGCATGCAAATTGAATTTTCAATCCATCTGATTGCTAGGATGGATTTGCATCTGAATGCTAAGACCTAACACTATATCTCTTATGACCTGATGATAGGACAAGTACAGATGGATGATATAGATGGAAAGACAACAGATCTACTCCATCAGTTTTAAACAACACTGACAGATGGACTTAGGTCTCTTAAATCTGTATTTGTTCTTCATGTAGAAGATGCCAAGGTAAAGCTTATATTTGAACTTTGACTGAAAATGCACTTTCAAATACTGAAATGTTCAAATCCATAAATCACCGAATCACAGAATATGTTAAGATGGAAGGGACCCTCAAGAATCATTGAGTCCAAAACCTGGCCCTCCAAAGGAACATGCCCTCAGGTAACACTGTGTGCCTGAAAGCGTTGTCTGAATGCTTATTGAACTCTTTCAGGCTGATGCTTGGACCACTTCCTTGGGGAGCCTGATGTTGCAAATCAGGTTTTAACAGTTGCTGGTATAAACACAGAAGTTTCCTTTGCAGCTGTGTGTGAGCAACTGCAAGGACTGGTGTCTCAACATTTTGGGATGCAGGGAGAGACAGGCTGGGCCTTGCCATGGTGAGGCAGTGAGCTGCCCTACACCTCCACTGCAGAGTCTGTATCTCAGCCTGGCAATGGTGGCAATCATTGTCATAGTGGAGGCAGTGCCCCATTGCTTCAGCCCCCAGCCTAGCTCCTGAGAGGCGAAATAACTGAAAGTCCCACTTGGGGAAAGGGCCTGGGAAGGCCAAGGGGTATTTGAGGCTGAACATAAGGCCATCACATTGTCTGTACCCTACTTGCTACCAGAGTTTCTATCATTGCTGGAACCCAGGACTTGGTAGCTATATGTGTCCTTTTCTGTATAATTTCTTTCTTTTTATCTTTCTTCTTCATCTAATTTCTTCCTCTTGGAATTCTTGAGCTGTTTTAAATTGAATGGGTTTAAAGTTTGCTAAGTTGAATGGGTCAAGTTAAAGGTTTTGGAACGGTTTTAAGTTGATTAACTGTTGCATTGAACAAGGTCTTTGTTTTTCTAAAGTTACTAGTAAAGCTTTTTTCTGTTGCTTAGACATCTTGAGGATCTTGTTGGTATTTCTCCTATGCATCCAATTCAGAGTATATAAACAGACATAAACCCACCCTGTTGAATGAGTTGTTTGGGGCCTTACACTGTAGTATGCACAGTATAAGAATTCAGTCTGGAATGAGCTCTTAAACTTGAGGGTAATGGTAGAATAGAAAGGACCTAGCATTTAAAATCACCAGGTATTAAATAATATTCCTTTGCCTGGCATTACAAAGGGAGAGATTCTTGGAATGGGTAGTTGGTACCAACGAAATAATGCTTTAAACATGTGAAAGATTCAGCTACATACTCAAACTATTCTTTGTGCACATTAAACAAGACTTCAAAATAGTATGTGTTTGGATGGTTAACATTTAAGTTCAATATCTTTTATAAATATTTCATATTTTAAGAAACACCAATCATATAATTTGCAAAACTAATACCAGAAACACTATTTTTTTCAAAGAGCTCATTAATATAATGTATGCCTCTGGAGCAAGTATGTATTATTTTACACCTATTGCAATATTATTTCAAATTAAGAAATTGGTTCTCTTGTATTCACTTTAACTTGTTATAATTTATCTGATCATATTTTTTTTGTTTGTTTGTTTCCAGTGTATTTTCTTTATTTGCAATTACTGTATGATTTAGGGGTTTTTAAATATACCATAGTTTATAGACACATATATTGTTATAGACACATATATTGTATGAAAGAAGCATCAATGATCATGTGAAATTGGTGAAACTAAGTCCTCCAATCTGATTTGACTATCAAGTAGAGAAACTGAGTCCAGATTAAATGGATAAAAAATGCACCTTCAAAATTTTATACATAGAAATCTCTAATTAATTTACACATTAAATTATCTTGCATGTTTGCAAATGAGGTAATTGTAGGTTACTAGTTAGATACCTTGTTGGAATTGTACATAATGATTAGGAGTAGTTCCTTAGAGTGTTCTTTTCAAACACTGGAGCAGTGAATTCTCAAGAAAGAAAAGTATTTTTTTGAGGGTGATTTCAGGACAACACTAATTTTTAAATTTGTTTTAAAGCAAGAGGCAAGTGACTTTGGCTAGTTGTAGCCAAACTACATTCATTCTGCTTAGCTATCATTCTGCTCCTTATGTCTGCACAGGACAAATAGATTTCATGTGGAAAAGGTTTCAGAAGGAATATGTTACAAAATAGGATCTAATGTGTTTAAACAGTCAAAAGTAAAATTACAGTGTTTTAGTTTTGAATGCTATTATTTACCTAGAAAAAGCCAAGTATGTGTGGTGTTCTTTACCACAGTATAATTGAACAATTTTTGCTCCAAAATATTATTGACTAGATGTTTATTGCTGAAGAAATTGAGTCTTGGGTATTTGATTATTGCTTTTGGAGTGCCCATGTGTATTCCTGAAGACAGCATTTGCTGTGCACCCAGATATGAAATCTGAAAACAATTTGAGCACATTGCCCTTTGCACATTTTTTGTGTGTTTGGAATATCTAGTAAGAAAAAAAAAAAAAAAAAAAAAAAAAGGAAAAAAAAAGAAAAAAAGAAAGAAGAATAAGGAAAAAAAAGGGTTATCATGGTGTTATATAGTAGTATTAGAAAATTTGAGTGTTAACAGAAAAATTCAATATAGGCTGTCTATGGACTGTATTACTTCTAGCCCTAGAGACTTTACTGGGAATGATCTTGGTCAGAAGGACCCTAAAGGATTAAAACCCTGAGGGATTTAAATAATGTTTAACAATATGATTGGTTTCATAATTTCATTTCAGAATATATACAACTTGTGTCTATCCTTCTTAATATAAGGAGAATTGTATACAAAACATATAAAGGAAAGTACTTTGCTTTAAATTTTGTCAGTGTATCTAACCAAGTGCAGTTAACAGAAGACCTGTATTCAGAGACACTATGGACTAGGCATTTCAAAAGAAAAAAGTATAAGGAAATAACAAAAATTAGTAAAATCCACACATATCCAAATCCATAGGAGGAAAAAACCCAAACCCTGCAACACGAATTTTGTCTCTCTGTATCTTTGAAAAGTTTATCAGTCCAGAAGTCTCTGAGGATCTATGGAACTCTTGTCAGATCATGTCCAGTAATGGAAATCATTGCAATTAAGCAAGTATTATGTGTGTATTTGGGATAAAAGAAGTGGAGAGTTGAAAGGGACCTTGAGGGATCATGTTATCTGTCTTTCTGGTCTTAAATAGTATTAAGTATACTTAGATCATTCCTGTAACTAATAATTATTATGTAATTTAAAATCCTGCAGTAAAGATTTTATAACCTTTACAGGGCAGTCTTTACCCTTTTTGCTGTAATTGCAGTAGTCTATAATATTTCACCTGCGGTCCCACAATACAAATTTTTTTCCACTTTCATTACAGAAAACTTCAGTGTTCTTTGTATTAAAGCAGAGAGTATAGATGCAGTGTTTCCTCAGGATGCAACATACTTTTTCCTCTATGTATTTGCTTAAATAATTAACTGCTACACTCAAAACTGAAGGTGTACTCCAAAAGACAGCTCCCTAGAATAAGTAGACCAGAATAGCTGTCATCATATATAATGTTGTTGCTATAGCCCACAATGATGGGATGGGCCTGACATGATGATAAGGAACAGCATTGCACTTTTGACTCACAGTCTATTTTATCTACTCAGCATTTAGCTTCTTTTTGCAGGATTCCAGCCCAAACTTGCTTGTTTCCCATTCTTGTATTTGTTATCACCTTTCCAAATATAGGTCTTTGCATTTTATTCAGTTTCATCAGACTGATTTTCTACCAGATCTAAAATTTGCAATATTTTTTTAGTTAAAGATTTACTTTCAAAGGTATGTGCAATGCATTTTAAGTTAGTACTATTACTGAATTTTTAACTGCACATTCTATTCAATTTAGTTATATAAAAAAGTAGTGTTTCCCCCTAACTAATGCAGTAGATAGGTCTACTACTATAAAAGAAAGAAAAGAAAGCTGTTTGCCATGATTCTTTCTTTGGCCTGATTAATTCACATTTGCTATACTTTTTGTAACTTCAGTAATTTTCTATTTGCATACAATTTGCTTGTAAACATTCATTCTAGCATTTCTCTTCTTAAATATTTGCTGTCTGTTTCTCTCCTCTTAGATTTTGGTGATGTTAATTCAGAAAAAAAAAATTAGTTTCCTGAGTATGTTGCCCAGATTCGTGTGTGTGTGTGTGCGTGTGTGTTTGTGTATCTTTTAAAACAGAATAAAAAAGAATTTTTTCACTCACAAGAGCTTGGCTTTAGTTGCTTTGAGACTGAGAATAAACATAACTTTTCAAAATAAGTAGTCTGAAATTATGCATTCTGTTGGTAACACAACTATCTCACTAACACAGATGATTCTTTTCCCTCTTTCTTTTACAGTTTCTTATTAGTTATGCTTGAGTATGTGAGAATATGGTGGATGCTTGACATACAAGGTCAGGTGTTAAATTTTTGCTGTGAAAAATTAAGAATGTAATAAAATAACTGAGGGCCTGTGTTACATAAATCGTTGGTAGTAACAGACAATAAAAATCCCAGAATTAAGGCTTTTGCCCCCAAAAGCAGGTCAAGGTAAGCTATTCTACCCTGTGTTCTGCTTCTTGATACTAGGATTCATCTTTTTCCTTCCTTGATTTTGCTTTATTTTCTCTGAGATTTTATTTTGTTTTGTTTTGCCTTGTTTGGGTTCTTTTTGTTTGTTTGTTAATTTTTTTCCTTTTTTTTTATACTATCTTTAGCTTTCCTTTTGAATTGCTGAGAAAGCTGATTAAGATTCTTCCCTTTGCCCATGAACTATTTGCTAGGTACTCAATTTCAAATTTCTACTAAAACCACCAGGCAGTATCAGTCATTCCTTATACTGTGCTTTGTAAAGTACAACTCTGTATTGACAGACTGGTCCTCAGCTGGGTTGAGTATGTTTTGAGGGCCTAATTGTACCTACAGGGATATATGTTCCACTGTAAACACTGTGTATTATACGCTGTTTCACTAAAATAGTGTGTGGCATAATGAACTAGTCTCATAATGAACGCTTCCTGTGTTTTTACTTCAGGACTGCCCCTCTCCTTTTCTTCTGCTGGCCATCTTCCTCCTGCAAGTTCTGCACACTTCTCTTTTGCCAGGGAAGCTGTAGATAGTCTGTTCAAATCAAATTCAGGCCCAGGTCTGGCATTAAACCCACCCTTCAAGAAAACTTTATTCCACTGTTTAGTGGGTTGCCTAACACTCAATAAACTTCAATCTCTTTAATTTGCTCTGATAACAAAGTGAGTCATTCTGTGACTAGGGAGGCAGATAACTGCCAAGGGCAATAATCATCCCAAGAGCGCCTCTTAGGGTGTGAAATTGTAGGCAGCCAAATTTATGGTTCATGCTAGCAAACTTTTTGAATGCAGCAGCCGTTCTAGCCAGCTCCCACTGCCCTGCCAGCTAATTAGCAGTGAGAAGAGGTACCAGATGGAGCTGTTGTTAAGTTCCTCTTGGATGAAGCTACTCTTTTTAGAACTTACACCAGCCATTACCTGAGCATTGCAGTTATCCCTGGAATGTGGCTGCACTGATAGATGGCTGCTGGATGTGCAACATTCAGTTTGTGTGGCGTCTGGCATGGTGAAAATTACATTTGGCTGGCAACAAGGAACAAAGAGAACAAATTGGCAATGACTCTAGAAATAAGACAGCTTCTCTAGGCGTGCAGCACTCCCTTGAGATAAAATACAATTTTTCTAGTGTCCCAACATCTGCTTGTAAAAGGAAATAGGTTCTGATCTAGGGAGAGTTTATTTCCTTCCTTTATTAAATGAACTCATCATCTCATTACAAAGCAAACTGAGGGCTTATCGGTGCTGCCAAAATGTAATGAATGACTGACTCAGTTGGGGAGATGTTTCTGTGGTTGAAGCTGAAATCAGAAAATGCAAGTCATTCCCTTCTACCTTATAAGTCTAGAGGGCTCAACACATACAGTATTCAATTGCCTACCTGGTGGAGGAAATGGACTGGGCACAGATCTTCTGCAGGTCATCTACATCCAAGTGGTTATAATGAGAAAATGAAGAGCAAAAGAATATTTCTGGTGAATAATAAATACTACTGGTAAAGTCTGTTCTGAGATTTATTTCCTATTATATTCTAATTATGTACTATATTATAACTACATGTAATATTGAATTATCTAATTACATCTATATTTCAAACATATATTTTGTATTCTATTTTTCCAATTTTTCAATATTTTGTGTTTAATGTAAATAACTAATTCACTCAACACTTACAGATGTTTAAGATATACAATCAATCTTTGACCGTTTCAAGATGCAATCTTATTCATATTATATTAGACTCTAGAAAAAAAGACTTCTATTGACAGAAAGATATCTCTGCTGCTTTCATTTACATCTGAAGATTAGGAGTTCCACATGTTCAGTACACATCCAAGGCTGTACTTTTTCTAGAAGCATTCAAGAGGAAATTGAATGGAACAAACTGTATCAAATTAAATGTGCTAACCTACCATATCTGTAATCTGAAAAAAAAATTCTGGTTGCTATTTAGCCTGAAAGCTTGTAGATTTATTTTTAATTCATTCATAAAATATTTTCCTGAGTTATTGCATCTAGACGTAAGTTATTACTATACACTGCTTGGAAGTATGACAGATCATTAAAAAGTAATGAAGATTTGAAAAGTTCTACTAACTTACAAGTTTGTATAAGAGCTTAATTTAGGTTTCATTTGCTCATCTTCCAACCAAAATTGAAATGTAATGATGGAGAAACCCTCAGGATTCTTGTTTTATCGTGGTATGCTTTGCTGCTTCCCTTATACATTGAACTATTTAAAACTAATTTATACAGCTCTAGCAGGTTAGCTGCAAATATGCAGATAGGGTAGATGGTTTAATATTTGCATGACAACTATCTTCAGCTAGTAATTTTATATCAGATAATATATCTCCCTTGCTCTAAACCTTACTGGCAAGAAAACAAATTGTATCATGAAGGAAAAATGCCAGGTTGACACCCACTGTTTTCAGCCAGTGCAGTACTCAGTGAAAAGTAGGGTTAGCAGTCTATAAAAACTGGATTTTTCTGGGAAGAGGGAAAGGTGGGGATTAAAAAAAAAAAAAAAAAAAAAAAAACAACAACAAAACACCACCACCACCAACAACAACAACAAAAAAAAAAAAAAAAAAAAAAAAAAAAAAACAACAAAAAAAACCCAAAAAAAACCCACAAAACCACCAACCCCAAAACAAAACTATATTTAAAATTAATATAGAAATAAATCTAATGTATTCATTCAGAAACCATCACTGTACAGTGTTCCTGGTGGAATATTGAACAGTGTGTTTAGAATTCAGCACACGTTCTCTGAATACAAGCCAGAATGATGTACACATAGTAAATGAATGCAAAGAGCTGAGAAGAATTGTAAATGTGGTTTGGTTGACTATAATTCCTGAGAAGTGTGTAGAAAGAGAAAAGCTGATCTTTTACATTCTGCGTAACTGAACAGCCAGTGAGCCTGTCTTCTCGGCACTTCTTTATGTGCAGCAGCCTTTTTTTTTTTTTTTTTGGAATACTGACTGGTGCCAGTGGAAATGGGAAGAATGGGATACCTTCCCATTCACGTTGAGATATATGTAAAGATGAGTCATATCCAGAAAATGTAACAGTAATTTCAGCAACAAAGCAAGAAAATCGCACCTGTATTTCTGCATGTAAAGCCATTTTTATTGTGATATGGGGCAGAACATAAAATACCATGACATTTTTTCATGGGAAAAAAAGTGCAAGGAGGGAACAGTGAGTAGGGCCAGAGGCACTTTCTTGTGGGTGTGTTTTTGTATACATGTGTAGGTACACACACACATATATATAGATATGTATATTCTGACATACATACAGTGAAATACTTGTATGAATTGTTAAATAACTAAGTGACAATATCTAACGTAATGGCACTTGTTTTATTGACATGGCAATTGCTATTGGCTGTACCTGGTATGTAGTTGTATGAAGACACAATGTTGAAGGGAGAAAATATTTCTTTATTGTTGTCTTTTCTTACCATGTAGAGCTAATTATTTCAATAATTGATGAAGTCTAGGGTAAAGAAGATTGAATTTTATGTGGCTCTCCAGAAACTATTTTATTTATGTAGCATAGATATGGAGTATCAAACATATATTAGGATTTTCTATAGCTTATATATACATTTGATAAACAAGACAAGAAATGCCCTTCAAATGAACAATGAATATTACAGTTAGCTTTAAAATTGTTGGAGCTTATTTTCCTTGTTGGGTGTGGTTAGCAGTTTGCTTTTGCTTTAACCCACATAAAGGTGCAGACAAACTCTCACTGTGAATGTAGGCTGGATAAATCTATGATTTGAAGGTGGAGCTGCACAGCTGTATAGCTGCAGCCACAGCCTTAAAATAGTCCCAATGATGAAAAAAGGCAAAGCAATGCATAAATTTTATACATCCCTGATGACAAACTCATATTGGAGTTTGCTCTCAGATCAAGTGTTGAGGTGTTTGTAGTTGGCATTTTCTGCAACTGTCGGGCTACTTTTTTCAAACTGTCTTTTTAAAGCAGCATATGCTGCAGTTCATCTGCAGTTCATCTGATTTCTGTGAGTTTGAGGAAGTGCAAGTACCTCACTTTGTGCATGCCAAATGTTTTTTTGAAAAGCTAGTTATAAGGTCATGCTCTGAAGAGCCTTCTACTTTACTGTAAGGCACAAAAGCCCAATAAAGGAAATTCATGATAAGCAGAGGAAGTAAAGAGAAATATTACTCAATATAAGCAAGCTATGTGGAATATGATAGCTGATAGCAGGCATAATGGCAAGCAAGCCATGTTATTTCACATGTTCAATGTCTTGGTAAATGGAGGCACAGAAGGACATACTATGACAGGAAAAAAAGAGATAAAGGGAAAAAATTAACAGCACCAGACAGCTGTTTTCTTATAAATGGCCTTTCTTTCAATTTCTAATGAATACAATAAGTGCCAAAATATTACTGTATTTGAATATCTGCTGAAACTTTTGGTTGGCAATTTAGCAGCACTAGGCTTTTTAAAATCAGCATAGGCATAAAGGACTTTCAAAAAACAGTTAAAGAAGATAATTTTTATTTTCAGAGCACTAGATATGTATATACTGAGATGATTATAGCAGTTCATACCTCTGTCTCTTGAAGATAGATATATAAGGGTTCACATCCTATGAATGTGTCTGTGACTCACTACATTAAAAGTGTAATTGAGATTGACTGTTCATTCAACTGAGTCATAACAACCCCAAGAAAGCTATTTAAAGCTACATTAAATTTACCTGATATCTCATATTTCAAGTGAGATAAGTGGAAATGGTGTAAAGCACTTGAGTAAAGTTTCAGCTGATGTTTATGACAGTGAAGTCATGAAAGTATTGGCATCAACAACGATAAGTTAGGCATATAAATAATCCTGGGATTTAGTTTACTTTTACTGATACTGTGGTGCTAGAAATAGGAATTTTATACTATGGACACCAAGTTATGGTTCTACATGAACTGAACATAGCCTTCTTTTTCTCTTTAAAGTCCTTTTGCCATTCAAAAATTTCTGACTTAATTACCTGCTGCATAGCATCACAAAAATATATATGAAAAAAAAATTTTAAAATGCCAAATCCAGCAAAATCCATGTAAGAAGGCAAGAATGAAACAGATGCAACTCATAGGGTTTAGCTTTATTTTTTATTTCAGTGTTCTTCATTTTACCATGATAAAATTTAGAGTATGTTAATAGAAAGACAAATAGTGTGTTTAACTCTAAACTCCATTTTTCCTAGATTTTAATAGATTGAATAAAGGTCATTTTTATAATATGGTCCTGGGTATGAAGGTTTCTATTGCCTTATTTCAAAAAACAATTTTTGAAAAAGAAACCAAAAAGAATTTAAAGCAAATCTTTAGAAAAGGAGTATTTGAACCAAAGTTAAGAACAGCTTAAGCCTTTCTACAGAGAAATAGCAGATTTATATGATTGATGCCATGTTGATAAATGTCGATTAGAGAATACCAATGTGACAATCACAGCAATTCCAAAAGCTAAACAGTTGGAAAATAATTTCAGCCAAAGTCCTTGACCAGATCTTGTTTTAAGAAACATGTATTCTATCTCTACCCAGTAAGGAGGAGTGTTTCTTAAGGAAAATATAATAGCTGAAATAGATAATTCTTTATTTAAAATAGCCTACTAGACTTTCTGATTTCTTAGTTTGTGATATTTGAAAATAACATGAAAAATCTTCCCATATTTCATTTAACAATTTTCATTAAATATTCTTTTCCTACTGAGAAATTGACACTCTTCTAACCTGTCACTAGTATATTAGAAAAGTTGCACAAAAAAATGCTTCAACCTCTTTATTCTCTTGGTTAGGAACTCAGGACATTTTTGTGTTCTTAGAGAAACACCAAATATTATCTTCTCAGAATGCTTCAAATCAAGGTATGTATAACTTCTACAGGTTTTTGCATAGTTTTTTCAGAAGTTTTTTCACAACATTTTTTTTTCTTTTTTCATTATTCTTCATTTCCTCCCTTGCTCCAAGGATCTTTTGGCAAATACCACTCTAGGAGCTCTTAAATATTTCTACAGTGTTCCAGTCCTGCCTGCTCTTGTGCTTGGAGATGCAAGTTCAATAAAAAATATGGGTGCTTAGAGGTGGTCAGATACATAAATACCAGTTAGTCTGCTTTCATCCTACAGGATACCTCATGCTTTTAGGAAAATACTAATTTTGTGACAGATATACACCTAAGATTTAGCTTCCTCCCTTTCCTTAGGAATTATGGCAGAAAAAAATGGAACAAGGAACTGTGATATTTACCTCTGCTCAGCACATAAGACAGTAAATCCACAATTTTCTTTTTCTGGCTCTAGGAACTACCTCTTAAAATATATTTATTTTTCTTGCAGTGGGGACATTAATTTACTAGATAAATATTTTTTGACTTCAGAAACATAAAAAAGAAATGATAACAGAGATATTTAATTTTTTAAAATAGTGAAATTCAGACACACCATATTTTAAAATAATTTTCATACTATTCTGATTTACACTACCTGAATAAACCGTTTTTTAATTCTTACTAAAAATCTTGAATTTATTTTAGATTTCTATTGCTAAAAAAAAAGGAGTAAATATTATATGAACACACGTTAATCCAAAGTAATTATTTGCTACTGGATTTCTGGATTTTCACTAACAAACTACTGTCAATGTCTACAAAACAAAAACAAAAACAAAAACAAAACAAAACAAAACAAAACAAAACAAAACAAAACAAATTAATCAAAGACAACTCCAAATCTCATTTTCTGAATAATCATCTTTAGGTACTCTATGCAAGGTTTAGTTGTACCTGTAATTTCTTGTCCTTCATAGTCGACATATTTATTGATTCTTTATCTTCTGTGCTCCATTCTGTTTTGAATTTTTTTTTTTTGGATGGTGAGAAGCCTTTGGGATTTTGTTAATTACAATATACCTTTCTCATATAATCTGCTTTGTCTAGGTTTTCCCTTTCTACAAAGTAGAGATCTATTGAAGAGATAATAAGGAATTAACCTCAAAAAGGTCTAAATTAAACTAGGCATATTTTAGTCTTAAATCCAAGGCCTGACATCAAACTAAAACCCATTGCAGAATGGAACTGAAATGCAACAGAAATTTTTAAGAGTTAAATTATTTTATTTTTTCAGATGTTGCAAATACACTATAGTAGGAAAATAATGTTACATAATAAACTTTGTAAAACAAACAAAAAAAAAGTAAAGGGAACTGCCCTGGTTCTATCCAGGACAAAGTCAATTTTTACAGCAGCTATGAGAGGCAGAGTCTGGCCAGGAACTTATTCTATACCACTTCAGGCCAATTGCCAGGGGTGAGGGGAAGGGACTCTCACTTCTAAGAAGAAGGATGCTCCTTTCAGGTGGGAGAAAGCATGGAAGCCAGTATTGTCACAGATTTTCCATGTAAATTGTTTCATTTCATTAATAGGTTCTGTAACGCCGCTGTGTTTAGAGACACATAGATTAATTCTCCTGAGTGCATTCAGCAAGGTAAAAAGAAACATTGGCTGTGCAAAACCATTTGTAACACAGGCAATCTATTCAATAAAGATTCTGAGGGCTAAGTAATGTCTTTTGGAAGCAAGAGGCAAAGGTTGTTAGGATTCCCATTCTTTCATGGAACTACGTAGTCCTAGGGCAAAACAGACTGCTCTGTCTGAAGTTGTGGGAAGAGCTAAGCTAACATGACTCCCCTGAGGACCTTTTCTACAAATAGAGTAAAGTAGACAGGCTAAAGCCTTAACTGGAAAGTAAAGTTACAGACACTTTTAGAGCGATCATGTAATAGTATGGAAAGATTTGCATTTTTAAGTGGCATGAAAAGATGTTGTTTATATCATATTTTGTTTTATTTATATTGTTGTTATTATATTTTGTCCTGTTGCCTCCAAACTTCTCCTATCCAACCTGCATTTAATTGTTGTTGTTGTTGTTGTTGTTGTTGTTGTTGTGGTTGTTGCTATTGTTTTTGTGTTTGGCATTGGTGGTGATGGTGTTTTTATTTTTTGTGAAAACATGCACTTGTTAAAATTTAACATCGGTGTCAAGACAGCTTTTTTGATTGCCTCCCAAATGTTTTCCACAGAAAACATTAAGGTTGAGATTGAGGATTACACTGAGGTGGATTATACCTCTGTGGTTTGGAAAGTTGGCGTTCTCAGATTTTTGAGAAAAAAAATTGCTCTCAAATTGCTATGAAATTTGAAACTATGGCTGGAGAGTATGTGAGTGTGTTCATAATGTTCAATTTTTTTATAGTTTATATGATTATTAAGAGCTTAAGGAAGTGTGGGACAGGATGTGCTTTAGAGTAAAGCTTGAGTGTGACAGGAATGTGTGTTATGTTTTCTACAGAGGAACACATGAATGGAGATCATAGATTTTCTAGGGCAATAATGAGTGAGAAATGCATCATCCAGGTGAGTCATGGCATACTGTTATTTGAACCCTTGCTATGAAAAAGCTGGTTTACTGTGTTTGCTCAACCTGTCTCTTGGTGTGGAAGACCATCAGCAAATTTCATTTAAGCAGCACTTAACATTTCTCTCCACAGCCTTAGTTTTCAACTATACTGACAGATGTTTTTCATGCATGTCTGGACAACACTGTATCCCTGATAGAAAGATGCTTTAAATTTTTTCCCCTAAACTTATATTCTTGTATGAGTAGGCTCAGATTTGCTCTGACTCTCTTTAGAATAAATAACAGGTTTATTGACAATATTTCATATTGTCAAAGGAAAATTCTGTTCTGTTTTGTTGGGTTTGTTGTTGTTGTTGTTGTTGTTTTTAATTTCTTCACTCCTTCCATCTAAATGTGTTTAAAACATAGATGTATATGAAAGCAATACTGAATTATGTCTTCATGAATTTAGTCTTTGCACTTAGTTCATTATGCTTTTCATTTATTTTCATGCATGCTTTACATGTCTTAAAGACACGTTAACCTGAATCACCAAATTGAAAACAATATGCCATAAATAACACAAACATACAAAATCTATGATCATATGTGTTTATGCATATGTATTTTTCATGGGGAACCAACAGCAAAACAACTGAAAACCAAACCACAAAACTTGCCCAAAATCCCAACCTTTTTATTTTTACTTAAATGCTAATCAGTTCTGTTGAAAAGGATCAAAACCAACAAAAGTTATGAGGAAAAAAAAAAAAAAAGACTCCTACAAAGCTATAAAAAGGACAAATTATTTATTTTTAATATTTTAGTCATAAGTCTTTTGAAATTAAAAAGCCTGAGAAAATACATCAAACAAAGTCATTACAGAAATAAATACCAAAGATATAAACACAATGTATAGTTTTTATTTGGGGGTCCAAGAACTAGCATTTAAGTTATAATATTTTTCTTGATAAATATAATTTAAGAAAAATTGTGCAAATGTGAATTTAATACATTATACATTTTATGCACTGAATAGCAGTAAACTTCTTTTTAATTTGACAAAATGAAAATAAAATGCAGTTAAATTATATTTTTAATTTATGATTTCCCAATGGCGTGATCAGAGATTATTGAATGTTGGGTTACCATGATAAAATAGGCTCTGCAAAAATTATTTCTACAAGTATATTATTTTTTTCTGATTTACTTCTGTTAAGAGCTGTTGTTCCTGACCCTTGGAATCCATACTCAGTGTTTTATGCTAGATTCATCCATGTCCTATGAGATGTACTAGCAAGTATACCTTCGTGGTATACTTGTCTAGGTCTAGTAACCCCTCTGTACTCAAAGACAAACACAGGAAATAGGTTTGTCTCAAGTCAGTTGTTTACTGCACCATAAGCACAAATAATTAATTGCAAAAATGGAACATGAATACAAGCTAAAGTGCAACTAGGAATCGAGCCAGATGTGCTTTGATCCAGCTGAATGGCCTAGATAAAGATGAAAGTTCATGACTACCTCAGTCAGTCATGTAAAATCTCAAAACCATGGCTAGTGCAACTAAAATAACACTATAAACAGTACTACAAGTACTTCTAAAATTTATTTATTAATATCTGCACTCTGCAGATATACTAACTCTGTCAGTGTGTCCTCAAGTGTTTTATAAATTACTTATTTTTAGCCCATTGACAAGTATTTTGTTTCAATTTTTCTTTCTTTTGGTCTTAAAATATTTTTAATGTCTCTGCTTCAGGTATTTTGTAGCTATTTAGTTTCCGAGTAGTCTGGACCAACATACCTGCAATATCATTTTCTGAGCTGATTTTTTTCGTTGTCTTGTTTGGCACTGTGCATTTTTTGCTCTAATTTTACTCCCTGTGCACCAGGACCACTCTCCCAGATTTTTTCTTATTCAGGATACTGCTATTTCCATTACTTCTTTGAGATTATTATCATTCTCCATTCATTTCATGCTGTTTATAGGAAAAAAACTCTACAGGGCTTTATTTTCTCTGCAGTTCATGCACAAAAGTCCCATTATTGTTAATGGAAGTTTCATGTGCCCATTAAATTGTAGAATCAGTACAAAAAGAAGGGAACTGTAATTGGCCTATTTTTTTTGGAAGCCTTTAGCTCATTATCTCTAAACTAAACCAAATCAGTATTTTAATGTCTATAGGCTAACTTTGAATATCACTACTGATAGTAATTCTGCTGTTTGTGTTGGCAGTTTTCTTCAATGTTTGTGGGAGAAAGTGGGGAACAGCAACAAGGTGTATAAAATGAGAAGTACACCCAGTTTGAGAGGTTTGTGAATGTAAAATATGTAATAAATTGTGTATAAGGTCTCAGAGATCTGAAAGAAAAAATTTTTGGATGCTAGAAATCACTGGGTCATGCATAGTGCTGATAAAAAGGATTTTACATGCTCTTTAAGACTGAATATTCGTTGTTCTTACTCAGTTTTCTGAAATAAATGTTTAAAGTTTCTACATGTAAAAAGTTCTACATTTTGTAAATAGTCAGTAGTGAATATCCTGAATTATATCTTTTACAAGTGCAGAACACTAGCGCAAACCTTACTTCTAGCAGATACTAGTTGTTTAACTGAAGTATGTTTTAAGTAGAAAGAGTAATATAAAGTAATATAATACTGTGATTTATTTTGTTGTTTTCTCACTTTGAAAGCTTAGCATGAGTAGATGGATTTGCTGAAATCTTGGGCCCCAAGCTGTGAACATACACTTAGATGTGTTTTCAGCTGGAAGAGTTTTCTTAATAATTTTCCTGGTAGCTGGTACTGTGCTTTGTCTTTAGTATAACAAGAATACTGATAACACATTGATGTTTTCATTGTTGAGAAATAATATTTAACCTAAATCTAGGGTTGCAGCATCAAGCAAGTCACTTTAAGTCCAAACCGGATATAGCCATCAGCTGAATTTCCAACTTGAGAAGAGCTGTTAACATGTACAAAGAGAAAGATTGCAATAAGGTGCTAGAATGAATATCCAGCCTAAAAATCACCACTGGACCAAGAGGTTCATATTGAGAGCATGTGAGGGGACAGTATAATTGCCCAGGGATTTCTTTGTTTCAAATCCCTCCCCAGAAGTGTCCATTTTAAGCTGACTTGCTACTGTACCACACTATTAAATTATTTATTTTTATAAATCAAATGACTGAGACTCTGCTGTGGGAAACAGGACTGAAGAGAAAAAGAAGAAAGAGCTCCTGAGAGTGAGTGTGTGTGTAAAGAGGAGTTGACAAGAGGCCCCTTCAGCTCACTGGAGTTATGCACTGCAAAAGGTCTGTGGTCCAAGAAGTTAAAGTCTCTGGTGGTGAGTGTGTGAGTCCTTGAGTGGTGTGAGAACGCTCAGGCAGTGGCTTCTCTGTTAGGATTTGGCTATTTCATTCTGACACTAGTGAAGCAGGCATAGCATAAACAAAAACATGAAACAAGGTCTTGGATATTGTAATGCTTTCTGAAGATACAAGTACTAAGCTGTATTAGCAGCTTACATTTTATATTTGGCTTTCAGAGAAGGGTGTATAAAATAATTAAATCGGACAAATCAAAAAAGGCAGGTAATTCAACTTCTGCACAGAGACAGTAGGAGCTCTGTTTTAAAGTACATAGAATATATGAAATTGTCATGTAGCATCACTTGCACATTTATTGACTTTCTTTGGGGACAGGAACCTTGCAGAGGGATCTGAATACATTGCAGCATTGGGTGATAATCAGTGGTAAGAAATTTAACAAGAACAAACACAGATTCTGCCCCTGGGATGCAGTAAAGCTGGGCACAAGCATAAGCTGGGAGAGGAGTGTGTGTAGAGCAGCCCTGCAGAAAGGGATCTGGGGGTGCTGGTCGGCAGCAGCTCAGGGTGAGTCAGCAGGGTGTGCCCGGGCAGCCAGGAGGGCAAACCCATCCCGGGCTGCATCAGACACAGCAGCACCAGCTGTGGCTGGGATCATCCTGCTGGATTCAGCCCTGCTGCGGCCTCACCCTGAGTCCTGTGTGCTGTGCTGGGCCCACAGGCTGAGAAGGGTGGGAAGGTCCTTGAATGCTGCAGAGGAGGACAGCAGAGCTGGTGGAAGGGCTGGAAGGCACATCCTGTGAGGAGCGGCTGAGGGCTCTGGGTTTGTCTGGTTTGGAGAGAAGGAGGCTCAGGGTGACCTCACTGCTCTGTACAGCTTCCTTAGGGGGACCTGGAGAGGGAGGTGCTCATCTCCCTGGGATCTAATGACAAGACACATGGGAATGGTTCAAGGCTGCATCAGGGGAAGTTCAGGCTGTACATTGGAAAACATTTTTTTTCTTCAAGGGTAGTCAAAGACCTGCACAGCTTTTTAGAGAGGTTGTTGATGTCTTGTGCCTGTCAGTGCCTTCAAAGAAGGCCTGTGGACCATGTACTTAATGCCAGCACTGAATTGATTGATAAATTGGATTAGGTGATTATTCTAGTCCCTGCCAGCTGAAGTATTGTATCCTACCCATTAATTTTGGAAATGCTCTTCTGTCACCTTTACAAAATATTTAAAAAAAAAACCCTCTTTAACTAGATATGCACAATTATGAGTATATGGTAATATATTTGATTTATACATCTGAAGTGTTGGAAACATGAGTCAGAATATCCTGTCCTTGAGGGTATTGTCTGTGACCCTATAGCTAGTAAATTAGTTAGACATAATATAGGATAATCTGTATATATGAGATATATAAATCTATAATATGCATTCTCCTTCTGCTTCTAGGTATTCCTTGTATTTCATGAAGACTTTCTATTTGCAGAAGAGTTCTGCCTCCTTGCTTGCCATAGACTGAGAAACTGCATAGGTGCTACCTAAAACCAAACAGCACCTAGAAATCAATTTATTCAAAGTCTCCAATAAGGTCTAGAGTGAAAAGTGTTCTCATTGAATGTCTGAAGACGGTCTTGCACAATTAATGTTTTGTTTTGTTTTAAGGTGTGATGTTGACCTGTCCAACTTTAATTTAACAGTGCTTAAGGGCAATTGCTAAAACCAGACTGATTTCTTTGCCTATTTCTGGGTTCTGCAAGAGTGCTACATCCTCTATCTTAAAGGCTGGAAGATCATCTAATGTGCATGTAACTGCTATCCCCTTTCCCTGAAATGTGCAAAGTATTTTTCATCAAAAAGACAGCAAGCATCCTTCTCCAGGAATTACCTACATCCCCTCTGTAATTTAGTACTGAGACATGGATCCAAGAAGGGCATAATCATATTTTTGAATCCTGCTTCAAAAATTCATCTGGAATTTAGATTTGACAGTTCTTTAATGATATCTGAAACAAGAAATGCACTTAGAAAAAAATCTTCTGCCCAAAATAATCTTTTTTTTTTCTAGAATATATATATAGTGTAGACAGTGAGAATTTTCTTCATTGTTGCTTTATTTGAGCCTTCTTCCCGTTTCCTGAAGAAATAATAAGGTGAATACTTTATTATGCTATTTTTTTAAAGGGCATTAGTGGCTTAGAAGAAGATACTGAGCATGATCTGATTCTTTCAAATATTAGCTGTAGGTATCTGCTCTCAAAGGGGAAAAATTAAAAGAAAAATAGAAAAGCCCAGGTCTAAAATGTATGAAACAGCTTGCCTGGAGGTAATATGAGACAAAATGTCAATTTAGAGCTTTCATGCTGTTGATTTCTACTGATCGTCCATGCAGTAGTTTTAGTGATGCATTAATTTTCTGTGATAAATACAATGACTTTATTCTGGATTGGAGATCCAAGCATTTTACTGAACTTTGGGATATGTGCTAGGGAACTGAACTCTGTAAGTTCAGTTCAAATCAGCCCTAAAATAGGAATAAGTAAAATTAATGCTCATAAAGAATTTTTCAATTCTAATTCATGCTGCATGTTCTTCCATCTCCCTTTTATTTTTTTTTTCTTTAGGGTTGTCTTCCCTGAATTTTCCCTGAAAAATCAAAAATATTTTCCCAAAGGTTATGGAAACTTAGTAATGAAAAGTTATGTTTAAACCTAGTCATGTTCTAGTTCTTTTTGTTCTCTTTTGATATTAGTATTTATGCAAATTTTTTTACAAGTTAATATTCATAATGTGCTTTCTTTATATTTAGAACCCTCGAACTTGTTATTATAATTGATGATGAATAGTAACTAATGGATGCTGTGTATTTATTACCTCAAATTACATATAATTTTAATTTTTCATTTTAGAATTTAATGCATTGAGAATTATTTAAAAACACTTCTCAGTTCTCTTAGCAAACAGGTTTATATTGTTATTTGAATAAAACCTCTAAAATAGTGTCACAAAATTCTTTAGACAGTCTCAATCAAATATGGAGCCAATTGGGAGAAATATATGTTTTACTAGATAGGTAAATTTAATTTATGGATTATAATCCAGACTGGTGATTAAAATTCCTCTTTGTGTGGAAAAATAAATTGTCTTAATTAATTTAGAAATTTATTTTAATTTAGAAAAATGAAAGCCATGGCAAACTGCAGCTACTTTTAAAATGACAAAACCTAGTATTTTTGTGTAAAAAGAAAAGCTTACAGTTTGCTTAGGTGGTGTGAGATGTCATACACATCAGCATGATCTGAGGCTACAGATTACATGAGAAACTGCCATTCACCTTCAGTGAGACTGAAATATACCTATTACACCAAAATAACAATGGGAAATGTAAAGGAGAAGGAGAAGATACTGAAGGAGGAAGTAACCTCCATTGCAGAATGGAGGTGAAAATTGTGTAGAGCCATCTTAGGGACAAAACATTCTGCTCTCCTGGTATAGAAACATAGGGTCATTGGTAAAAAGAGTATTAGTAGCTCAACAGTTTCAATGCTTGCCTGGAAAGCACACGTTTATTATGTCAAACCCAAAGCAAACCAAAAACCGAACAAATAATACATTGCATGCAGTGATGGTGGATAGAAAATAGTTGTTTTAGAACTGTTGATTTTTATTATGAAGTATTTCAGCTTTTATCTGTTAGTCATACCATAGAGGAAAACACAGAGGTCATAAACTGAGATGTAGAAAAGACAATGGAGAAAAAAAATACACATCTTTCTTTTCTGTAAAATTAGTGCAGAGGGTCCAAAAAAATTCATAAATTAAAATAATTTGTTTTGTCTTCTTGGAAGTTCTGTCTTTCTATTAACTTGAGGGAAAAGACCATCACATGGAAAAGCAGATTTCCATGGTAATTGCTGAAGAACAGTTAGGACTATGTAATTTCCTTAGGGAACCATTTTCTTCATATTTAATTCCCACAAAAGTTTCAACACTTACTAGTGTGAATGCTGATAAAATTCAATTTTAATCTTGAGAAATTGTATGTTTGTTAGAGACAAGTCTCTTTTTATTTATTTGATTTTGAAATTTAAACCTAATGCAGTGCTGGTTACATAAATCATAGCACTGCAACAATGTCATTAGAGCTCTACAATTAATAAGCAAAACTCCAAGCCCGAGAGTTCATCACTGAAGGGTTACATGAGGAGGAGGAAGTGTATGCTGTAATGTGGCTTGAGTGGTTCCACCTAAAGACTGCCTACAATTTCATGAAAAGTTCATGAACAGATAAAGACTAAGTTGTCAGCTCCATGAATAAAAATGAATTATTCATCCACCTTTGTATCAGAAATCTGGCTGACAACTGTGTTAGTCAAGACACTAAGACATTTGCAGATGCTATTTTAAGATCAGGACTGGAGGTTCCCATAAAAACTGCAATGATTCTTCATGTACAAAAAATATATATAAGACTTAGTTTAATTTACTTTCATGTCCAACCTTTAATCTCTGCAATTTTATTGTCTAAGAAATTAGACAGCTACAAGCTTGAGTTCTGATTTAACGCTTTATTTTCTACTGAAAAATTGGTCAGTCAAAATATGGTTTGGCATATATGCATGTTTTGCCTTTGGCATCAAGCTTGTTGCAATTCTTATTGTTGATTGCCTTGGTGTATATCATCTCCACATATAGGAAAATGAAGAGCTACACTTTAAATGCAGATAAAAAAACCCTACAGGTTAAACAATGGAAAAAGTCTTTCTTCAAGCTAGTGTAAGAAACAGAAGATGTCTACTCAAAGTATATAAAAATTAGATCTTACAGGAGCATTCAGCTGCTTATAGAAGCTCTTGAAGTTGATAGAGATTGTTATGTTCAGACCATGTTCTGTAAAATACTGTATATGAAATTACTATTTACACACAATAAGCAAAGACAAGGGGGTGGAATGGAGACATAGGGATACGAAATTGAAGGAAGTGATGAAGTAATAGGTAAAAACAAGGTGAGTGAGCAAAGTGATAGAAGGACCTAGTGTAACACAACAAAACCCGCAGGGAGGGAAAGAAGGAGAAGATGACCTTGGTGAACCCATTTACTCATTTATCCACTGAAGAAAAGAATGGTTGGGAGAGTGGAAAAGATCTAGGAGAGAGGACAGTAACCCCTAACAATAGGTATACACAAGTTAGAAAAATAATTTCATTAAATTCCATTATAAATTTAAGCCTATAAGCAATACCTGCAGGTTTTCTGTTTACTGCAGATAACAAAAACTGTGATTTAAACTCCTATGTTGAGAAACAGCATAATATTTTGGTGGTAATGATTCAACAGTGTAAAAATGGTTCCATGAGACTTCACTCTCTGATGGATCAGAGAGTTTTGACCTTGTAGAGGGATAATACACTACACTCTGATAAATTCAGTGAGAAATAAGAGACAATAGGAAAATGTATGTATGCAATAATAAGAAACAAAGGATTGCTTGAAGAAATGTCAAATGTAAGGAAGGCACCTTTACAAAGAGACATCTAATTTTACCTTTTGCACTGCATTATTGATTGCCCCAAGCCTGAGATTTTTCGAGCTTTTTGGAAGGGTTTTTGTTTGGTGCTGTAATTACTTGTATTACAGTGGTACTGAATTACTTCCTCTGAGAAATGTTAATCTTAAAAAAAAAAAAAAAAATGGAATAGTGTCTTACAACACAGACAAGATGAAAGTGTGAAGTGTGCTTTCACAACTGGAGATTAAAATTTTTTTGTCCATACTCTACTGAATTTAGGTTGCTGTATTCTTTCAGAGTTTTTGAAATTCAGTGTTTCAGTAGTGGGGAAGTAATATTTAAATACAGGTAGAAGATAATTCCATTTTTTTTATAGTGCCCAGTAGTATGTACTCACTTTCCTGGTTTCAGTGGTCAAATTCATGGATGATATTCATTCATTCTGTTGAAATTTTGGGACCTATGTCCTTGTCATACACATCCCACAGCAGGAGCGGTAGAAGCCCATAAGCAGGCACTGTCCAGAGCATGCTTTCCCAGGGAATGCTACATGAAAAGGTACAATAAGCACAGCTACCTTAGATGCTAGCAGTATTTAAGCAAAAAAGGGAACATTGTTTTTGTACTGAAGAAAGCCACAAAATGGTCAGCCATAACACACCTGTTTAGAGGAATTCTTTTACCACAAAATTATAGTTCATTTAAGAATATAGGTAAGGTTCAGAGGCAGAGTGAGATATGGGGACTATTTTCTACAGATCCTCAACAGTTACATGACTTCGAAACTTAGAGAAAAATATCATCACAAGAATATAGCAATTTCATTATGCACTTCATTTTCCCATTGATTTCTTTTACAGATCTTGTGATGTTATGGCACTTGGAAATTGTATCTATAGCTGTTTTCTGGGAAAGGAATACATCACTGTAAATGCTAATTGACGAACTCTTTGGGTTTCTTTTCTTTACCATATTTATCTTAACCCTCATGAAGAGTAAGAGACTTGACAGTTTTATTTTTACTTAATCATTATTTCCTGTCTCTGTTGAGAACCAAATTTTTCCATTTATATTTCATTTTATAGTAGTTTTGTTTTAATGTTTTAAACTACCACTGTTCATGCATAATAAATATGTTATTTTCCCTTTGGAAATGTATTATTTATCTATGCAGTTCTTGGCAAAGTCAGTTATTTGTTATAATTAATATACTAATAATTCAGAAGATTTATAAATTATATGTTAGCAGCATAAAAACACCAAATAATGTTGGATCAGTGAAGTCTTCTAAAGTGTGTCATCACCATTATTACCCATTTTGACTGTTTATATTATTATGGTTAAAAAATAGGATTGTTTTATGAGGCTGAAATCTATGATCATGGTAATAGTTTTGTAAAATAGGCTTTTAGGATAGCAATTACTTTCTAATAGATGTAAAAGACAAAACAAAACAAAACCAAACAGAAACTCAGTACGACAAAATTGGTATTTCGTAGCTATTTTCTTCAGTTATTCATTAGAAAATATATTTTAACATGTCTCTCATGATTTAGAATAATCTGATGTTGAATATCTAAGCTGCGCATGCTTATAAGGGAGAGACAAGAGTTCAGATTAAAAATTATGGGAGCCTTTTAGAACTGGGTAGAGCATGGGATGTTATAGCTATTTTTCAATTTTTTTTTCCATAAAACAAACTTTAAAAATACATTCTTTTTTCAAAGCCAGCATTATAATTATCACAGTAACTAAGCTATCTAAAGACATTTGGTTCAGTAAATTTAGACATTGATAGTACCATGATACCTGCCTCTTGCCTTGGTAGCTGCCTATGCAGTTAAGTTACTCTCCCTTGCAGGAGGACCCATTGGTGGAGCATCCTCCCTTATAGATGGAGTGGTGCAGAGTGTGGAGCAGGTGGTGGGAGAGCAGGGGAGAGAAAGAGAGAGAGACAAAGATCCTCTTTCACATCTCCTTAAACGCAATACCCTCCTCCAGACACATATATTCTCAGAGTCCATATCAGGAGGAGATGATGAATATCATGTCCCACAAGACCACTGGCCCTAATTGTACAAGGTGTAACTTTTGTCAGAAATGCAAAATATTTTTAAGTGGAAAATGTTAAAAAGTACATTTAATTCTATTTTTAATACAGTAGTATATGCTATTCTATTTTAAATAAGATATATTTGAGTAGTATTGTATTTTAAAGAAAAACAATAAATTCACTCGTTGGGGGCATTTTAAGAAGTAACATTTTCTTAACTGCTCATCTTTCACTGGCAGTAGTTTGTCAGAGCTCATTTTTCATGTTTGCGTGCATGTGTGCACTTCGCACAACTCAGGAGAGCACGGGCAGAACTGGTCAAGAAAAGTGTTCAGACAATAGTTGCCAATGGAGATTAAAGAAAAAAGAGACTTCTTCAAGGATCTGGTAATGACAACTTTTTTGAACTTGAGCCTTAACCTCTTTTGAAAATACATTCCTTTTCTTCATATTTTAACAGCAGAAGGAAATACTAGATCAGTTTTAATTGCATACTTTAACTCCTCTTTTAAGAATATAACACATGCTGTATATTTCCAGAAGAATGCTCAAAATCTTGCATTAGAGATACACTGTTGCCACTGACTTTCTTAAGAGAGGCCTGAAAGACTTCTTGCCTCTGCAAATCATTGTCAAATCTTTTGAACATAACAAAAGTCATAAATACCATTTTAAAAGCAAACTGATATTTACTCGGGATGTTTAACTTTCTGCTTTCTGTTTGTCAGTCCCTGTCATCCTCAGAACATCTTGCTACAGCAGAGCTAAAATCAATAAAAGAAAGATCTTTAAATGTTTTGAGTCACTTATACCTTGTGTGTGAATAAAAACCTTCTTTTAATTTTCAAATAGTTATTCACGTTCATGGTCCTCTCCAGGTCTCTGAACCTAGTTCACTAAAAGCACCCTAAACTACAGGAAATTATCTTGTTCCTTCAGCACTTCATATAAAGTGTCTCCTGTGTTGTATAAGACCAGGTGTCTTTTTTTTTTTTAAGCTTCTCACATGGCTAGTGATAGGAATAGGATAGGAGTAGGATAGTAATCAAGTAACTATGAATTTCATAGAGAGTGATAGCATTGATTTGGAAATAAAAGGTAGCAGAATAGGATTACAGTTATGGACTTTTAAAATTGCTTAATGTTAATTACCAGAATGCTCAAAGACATACTCACAAAAATAGCAGTTAGGATTATGTCCTAAACTTTTTTTTGTATAATGTGAGAAGATCATTGCCTTTTAGTGCAGCATTTCTGGAAAATTCCTAAGTACTACCAAGCACTTTAGGAACAAATTACAGCTATAGAAATACATAAAATAGTCCAACACAAAGCAGAATTTGCAAATAGAAGTCCAGTGTTTAGCTGTCTTGAACATGGTGAGATGATGATTTATTTCAATCTCAGGGAAATGCATTTTATACATTATCTTCATGTTGTGTAAGAAATATTATGAGGGGATGTATATATAGCAACAGTTATTATTTTATTCCTGCTAATATTGGTTGCGCTGTTTCCTAAAGCCTTACCATGTTATATTCAGGAATTCAGACCATTTGTCTAAATCAACACAAGCCTTACCATCACTTGTGAAAAGCTTCCTATCTTATTCTACCATTTGATGAGTGTGGACTTGAGCATGGTCAAGACAAAACAAGTTGGGGCAGACAGAATTTCCAGTTCACTATTTACAGTGTACAGGAGTTTTCTAACTCTGTATATTTGTCACATGTATCTGGATGTTAAAGAGGACTTAAGAGATTTTACTTGCTGTTCGGGAAAACTGAATTCAGGGAATGAAGGCTTCTTAAACATTCCAATAGTTTTCTACCTGCTCTACATATTACCTAATTTTATTTACATATTTCACATTCTGAGGATGTCCATATCTGATTTAACTTTTCATACATATTCGAGAAAGAGAAAAACTGCCCAAGAAAGGTCAGTTTCTTGTACCAATCTCTGAGAAATGTCGCCCCTGCAAACTTAATGACCTTAAGAGCAGTATGTATTAACCCCCAGGGGAATATTTGCTGTTTATCAAGGTTTTGTAGTGGAGAGTTCTACTGGCTTTACAGTTAATAGGGAGTGCACAATCTAAACATAGATATTTAGAATATCTAAACATATTCTAAATATAGAATAAGAATTATTCTATATTCAGCTTGAGATATTTCCAATGTCTAAATCACATATTACCAAAGGATTTATACACAAGTGTAATGCCATTTCATAATGACATTACTGCAATCTATAATATTTAATCAACCTCTGTTGGACCATGCAAAACAGCTTCAAGGGTTTATCCATCAGTTCTACCTTATCCTAGCTGGAAATATGTGACAGGCACACCTATACTGGAGTTATTGAACACATCCCAAGATTGTATCTTTGTCTCTCTCTACTCTTTCACCTTTGCAGCAACTTTGGCTCCTAGATGCTGTGTCACCACAAGTTTCAGTTGCACTAAAATACTATGTATTGCAAGGCAAGCAGTCTAGTGATGTTGTGCTCTGTACAGGTATTTGACTGCCTGTATCTCTTTTGGTTTCCTCATTTCAAAGAGCAAGCTCCTGAACAAACAATATGGCAAAACACAACGTGGCAAGTCTTCTGGGGCACAGGCTTTCTTCATCCTCTTGCATGTATGAAAAATTGTTGATTTGAGGTGGGTTGGCTCATTTATCTTGCTTACTTTGATTGCTGTGGAAATATGTTTTGAACCAAAGCTGTCATGCTTTTATGGGAACTGATACACTGCTGCTTATGTGTCATGAGAAACAAAAGCTTCTTCTTGGCTTATATATTTAAAATAAGACTATTATATTCCAAAGAATACTTGTTTTGCTCTTTTTTCCAATCTTACTTCCTGGTATTAGAAATTCCAAATGTAAGTACTGAAATGCTTAGGTGTTCACATTAAAATTATGTACTATGGACTGTAAAGACAGTATATGCAAGGTTTATACCTACCTCTCTGAATAGGATATATATGTCTAACTTTGTAGATGTATAAAGGGTGTATATATATATATATATATATATATATATATATATGTAAAGTACAGTATACCCTATATTGCTTAATTGTACTTAGACCACCTAAATATTACAATATTAATATAGAAAGCGTGCATGCATATGTGCACAGATACAGAAGATATATTTTTAAAAAAGTTAGAAATTATTTAAACTGTAAAATGTGAGCCCAGATTTTCCAAACTTACCAAATTTGAGTTTCTATAGTTTTTGTAACAATTCTGATTTCCTTTTGAGGAGAGGTTTGAACAGAAACTTTTGAAGGGTTCATAGAAAGGGCTGCTGCAACTGGAATATTTGTATAAGGTTGAAGAAATAAGAAAGAAAATTTGGACTGAATCACATCTCTAGCCAGCTTGAAAAGAACTTAACTCATTGTAAAACTGCAACCATACAAATGGAAATCAATTGGATTGATTTTTGAGGAACTTACTGTAGTGCTGCCAGTTTAAAACTCAATTAAACACTCTGTTTAGTGATAAGGTCATTAACTGACCAATATTTCCACTTAAAGTATAAAATCTACAGATTTTGCAATGCATTTTGTGACTTTTAAAATTGTAATTTTTTTGGTATTATGAATCTACAATATGCATTATGAACCACACAAATCTTGCTTTTTCACTGGTGTATGAAAAATTTATCTGGATGACTTCCATGAATGCTAATGGCACTCCATCTTCATAATACCTACTGTAGACAGCTCTGGGATTTCACACAATTAATATGAAACAGTTGATTTGCATGGTGTATTTGATTTAAATGGCAAGGTTTCATGGTGGTGGTGGAGCGCTGTAAGTTTGGCCTCAATGAGAAGGCACCAGGACCTGATTCATGTCATACACAGCAGTCTGTAATGGACCTGTTGAAGGACATCGCTGAGCCCATCACCCAAGCTGGTGATTCCTCTGTGATAACATATTTTAGAGGGGTTTAAAAAAATGTTTTATGGCTGCTGTGTGAGAGAGGGGTGAGAGACATGTGAGTAAAATATCCCTGCACACACCATGGTCTGTGGAGGTGTTTCAGGTGCTGGAGCTGAGATTCCCCTGTAGTCTGTGGTGCAGCCCATGGTGAATCAGCTGTGCCCCTGCAGCCCCTTGGACATCCATGGGGATGCAGAGATACACCTGCAGCCAGTGCAGGAGACCCAGAGTGGAACACATGGATTCCTGTAGAAACTGTGACGCTGTGGAGAGAGCTCATGCTGGAGTAGTTTCCTGGCAGGATTTGTGGTTCTATGGAGAGAGAAACCTATGCTGGAGCCAGTTTGCTGGAAGGAGCTGCACTCCATGGAAGACCCACACTGAAGATGTTTCTGAAGGATTGCACCTCATGGAAAGGATCCATGATTCTGGAGGAGTTTGTAAAGAACTGCAGTCCGTAGAAAGAATCCATGTTGGAGAGGTTCATGAAGGACTTTGTTCAATGGAAGGGACCAAATGGTGCAACAGGGGGAAAGTATGGAAAGGATGATTCATCAAGGCAAATGAACATACCTATATCCTGTTTCCCATACTTCTGCACTTCTTGGGGGTAAAAAAGTAGAAGTGTCAGAGGTGAAGCTGAACCAGCTGGAGGGATGGGGGAAAGGAAGGAAGATATTTTTAGACTTATTTTTCATTTCATACTTGGTTGAATTTACAATGAATTAAAATAATTTCCCCCAGCTGAGTCTGTTCCGCCCATAATGAGACTTGCTAAGTGGTGTCTTTGTCCTTATCTTAACCAATTGCCTTTTCATTGTATTTTTTCCTTTTGCCCTGTTGACCAGGAACAGTGACCAGAACAACTTGGTGAGCATGTGATGGCCTGCCATGTCAACTGACCAACAGTTATTTTGTTGGTGCCTGACTTGGGAATTTTAAACAACTGAGAGAGTTAAGAAGCAAAACATGGACTGAACTTTGCTAGAGAGTAGAATAATTGTGGAGAATGCTATAATTTTGGTGAAGTGTGAGGGCTCATGTGTGTAAATTCCAGCAGGGCTTGTAGGAGGAAATGCAGCCTGGGGAGGATTGGTAATCTGTTCCTAAAGGATCATACCTCTTGTCAAGGACTCCATGCTGGAGGTGGGGAAAAGCGTCAGAAAGAAGGAGCAGCAGAGAGGAGCTGTCGTAGACTGAGCAGAATTCCCTTTCCCTATCCCTATGTGTTACTCAGAGCAGGGTGGATACAAGAATTTGGAATGAAGGAATAAATTTGAGCCTATGGCTGATATAAAGGTATTCTAGTTTTTCTCTTTGCTTTTCCAATTTAACTCTAATTGGTAATTAATTTCCCCAGGTCAAGTCTGTTTCTCCTGTGACTGATTTCCCTATATTTTCCTCAACCCATAATCATTTTTATCTTGTTTTCTCCTCAAATTCTGTTGAGGAGGTGGAGGAATGGAGCATTTTTTAAGCCCCTGACAGCCAGCTGATAGAGGTCAACCCACTGCAAATAGCATGACATCATCTTGTTGCTCCAAACTTACAAAGCTGACTTACCTTCCCTGAAAATTATATAAAAACACTGTAGGCTTAATGAGAGGGAGAAATTCTTGAGAATCTGCCAACAGTCCAAGGATATCTTCTGGAACCCATTTCATACATAATATTCCAGAATTATGATGTTATCCTGGTTTAGCCATGTAATAAAACACACATGAAACCACACTTAGGTAAGTGTTTCCATGTGGCCGAATAATGTTGTGTCTGAAGAAGAGGAGAGTATAAGGGTGGTGAACAGAGAGCAAGCAATCAGTGGAGTTCCGCTGTCAACCAGCTTGACAGCTCAGGTTTAAAAAGGCTGACCTTCCTCTACTGCTAACCAGTAATTGCTAGATAGTGAATGAGGTCAATCATCTCTAGGACTTCTAAGGATTCACTCAGAAAAATGAAGTACAGAAAACTAGTTGGAAAGATGATGACATTACGGAAAAAAACACTCTGCTATAAACCAACTTTTTATACAAATGCTCCAGATTTGAAATTGAACACTGGAATGTTCACTCACCCGCAATTGTGGCCACAGAGAAAAATCTTGCAGTGTTAATACAATATTCTCTAAACATATTTCTGAGAGATGGATTTTCCTTTTAATTGCAGGAACTGAAAATGTGGTCTGGGAATCCATCTCATGCTGAAGGAGAAAACATAATCATGACTGTGATCTTTTGTGTGCTTCCTCAGGAAAAAAAAAAAAAGAATGAAAACCAAAGTTTTAATTAACTTTATCTTCTCATGGTGTTTTTAAATGTGCTTATAGGATTTTTCCTTTTAGGAGTGAGTGGGCTCTAGATCCTGAGTGAGAGTATATTTTAATATCAAGGGGATGGGTGTAACCTCAGATACACCTTTCTTTGGATATATTTTAAAAAATCTTCTTTCAAAGAGCTGCATCTTCTTAAGGAGAGTACAGGAACTGAAGCACTCAGCTGTCTTTTGAGATTCAAATTTTCAAGTTTTCCTATTTGATTTGTCAGTAATCTGCTCTCCCCTTTTTAAGACTTTACATATCCAGATAAAAGTAACTGATTTCATCTGTAGTTCAAGTATGCAATACAAGTACTGCTTTCTGCCATTCCTTCCTACCTTTTCTCCTTTGGTTTCACACTGTATCTTATGAATACTATTATTTTCTCCCACACATTTCAGAAACAGTTTGCATAATTTTGGTGCATTCATCTCCACTTTTATCTGGCAGCATTATTTTTGTCATCATTACAGCTGAATTTTCCTGAACTATTTTCTTGGACTGCATTTTCAGAAAGGCTCATGCTGTTAAATGTTATTATATGGAGGCACACTTTTCTCCAGTTCTGCCCCTAATTTCTGTGTCTCTGTCCGATTAAGCTATCTCCTAGAATGGCTCTAACTAGCCTCCCCTGTTTTACATATTCTGTGTAATTTTATTACCCTTACTTGATTCAATTTTTTTGTTTGTACTGAATGTACTTTGGAATTCTTCTTCCCCCACTTTTGAATTTGAATTTTATTTATCTGAGATATGTTCCCAGACTTTCTCAAAGAATTTATAAGTTATCTGAGATGTCACCCAAAGCTGAATTTATCCAGAGGTGATTTCTAGGTTGAGTGGTAGCTTGCCTCTTCCTTGTCAAATATTATAATTAAAAAATGAAATGAAACAAACTTCTACTGAGACAAGCTTTTTCATAGACTTTTATGTGAGTTGCAGAAATGAGAGAATTTTACTTTGTACAGATATTGCCAGAGTTGAACACCACTGTCCTGTTCTCTGTGTGAAGTCTATGCAAATACTATCAGTCCTAAATGCAGAAAAGTTAGCTGCTATTACAGGTTGCTCCTTTGTCTCCTTGTAACAAGCTTGGTCTCCTTTATCTAGCCTTTTCTATCTTAACATTTATTTTGTTAATCTCAGTTCTATTCTCTCATTAATGAGAATGTAACAGTCCCTTTTAAATGAATTTAGGTACTTAACAAATTGCAGTATTTCCCTGGAATTTTATGCAATGTACACTGTGGTATATGCTTGTGGAATAAGATATTACTTCATTTTGGGTTTAGCTGTTGTTTTCTTTGCAGCCAACAACTCTGAATTAGTTTATGCTTAAAATTTTATTCTATGCCCATTGCGAAAAAGAAGAATGCACAAAATCTTAGGGGAAATAAATCTCAGAATACTGAAATCAACCACCCTTCCACCCTCCTTCTATTCAGCTATCTTTTCAGCAATCCCAGGGCAAATAAAAAAAAATAAGTATCAGTGGTTATATATTACCTGGATAAACAATAACTTCACTATATTTTTGTTCAAAATTTTAAGGTGTATTCTCACTTAAAATGCATACCCTAATTTGCTAAAGTAGAAGCACATAACAGGGAAATTAAATATGTGATCACTCAAGAAGAAGTTTGTGAAACAATTATACGACTGTGTATGTGACTGTGCCAGTGTTGTAACCTAAACATTGTGTGGTTACCACTTTGGGTGTAAAAATCTCTCTAATTTTGTTCAAGATTAGAGGTTCCTTATTTCCACAGAAAATGCAAGTAAAGTTAATTACATTAACAGGGGTGAAAAGGTGCTCTTAGTAACAGATATTTTTCTTCTAAGAAACTAGATATAATGAACATTTTAATTTTATTTTACAGTATTAGGGACTAAATAAAGTGACAATTCTCATGTTTCTGTACTTTTTATTCTATATTAAAAGACATTCATTCACAATCCCACTTTCCCCCACAAAGGGAAAGGGGAGAATAAAATTATAATTTTTCCAGTGGAATTACAATGGATGAGAAGCAAAAATTTACTTTAGGTGGTGTTTAAAATGCCTCAATAATTAAATAGTAATGTGAAACAATATCAAACATTAGAAAGGAATTTTGAATCCTTCTGTTTCTTCTTTCCTGCTTGAGATACCAAAATTGAATTTTTTAAATATATTTGAATTCTACTCTCCAAATGTTGAAGTGCTGAATTGCTGAATCATAATATTTTAAATGATGGTGACAATGTCCAACATGAATGACAACAATTTGGTGTTGACACTACAAAGTCAAGTAAAGAGGTAAAAAAGAACATAGATTATTATGCTTTTTGCTTTCAAAAGCTTCTATTTGAGAATAATGTCTTGCTTATTTTTCAAAGTCCAGTTTTCTTTTGGGGTTCCTTAGTGCATATGATTCCTGAAATGTGCTTTATCATATATTATCTAGAATTCTGCTTAAAGTAAGAAGAAATTACTTAATCAGTAAAGGATTTTTAATGGGTTTTTTTTTTTTTTGCACCTTTTGTATTAAATTGATTCATTCAATCAATTTAAAGTGTTTAATAATTTTTAATTTTTTTTTAGCTTTGGTTCAGAGAGAGTCTACAGTGTTGCCGCATAAGAAGAGAAAGGACGTTTCAGGTTTTGCAGAAGTGGGCAGTGAATTTAAATCATCCTCTTCCTTAAAAAATATAGCTCTAGAAAACTAAGCATAGTGTTTTTCAAAAAAGGCAAAAGCTATGAAACATTGTTCTCATCTGAAGTGTATATTTTCTATATATATATGATTCTTTTGTATTAATCGTATATCAGTCATAAGGAAAGGGGAAATCCTCTTACGGTATTTTCCTAGACAGAGCTCTACAGAGATCTATTTCCTTTAGCAGAGATCCATTATCTAGAAAGAGGTTTTAGCCCTAGAGTATCTATTAATTTCTTGAAAACCCTTAGTGAGGCTCATCAGTTTCAGAGGTACTTTGTAAAAAAAAAAATTGTGTTATTTTAAAACATAAATGTATGAATTTATTTGCAGTTGCAATGTTTCAAAAAGATAATTAATCCTATTATGATATCATTACAATGCAATTTCTCTGTAGTAAGTAATATGAATTGCTAAAATTATCTGTTTTAAAGCTGCTAAGATGAAAAGTGCTTGCCTGAGGCTAAAAATCTGTGTGTTTTTTAGTAATATCTAGTTATTAATCTATGTATGAGTAACTGATTTCTAAAAATTAATGCAGGAGCCAATTGAAATTAGCTATGATATATTATAAATATGAAGATAATGAGATGGAATGTTGTTTTATACATTTGCATAATATTATGCTTTAACAATTAATAGATTTTGTCAGGTATTTGCTGACTAAGTATTCTAACAGATTGTTCAAATATTGATAAGTACATTTTATATACTTCAGCAGTGCTATCTTTGGAACCATTCTTTTACATTCTTTTACATGGGGAAGTTTTCATAATTTAAGAATAGTTCTCATACTGGTGTGCTTTGCATCTTGCTGATGAGGAACAACAAATGTAATATTTTTTAATGTTAATTAAATTAAGTAATAATCTGTTGCTGACATGGAAGAAATCACCAAGGAAACAGGGCAGTGTATTTCTTAGGGGACAGCAGTACAGTCCTAAATTCAATTTGTGCTACTTTCTAAGTATTAATGATTAGTGGGATGAGCCCTATTTTCACCCCACATCAGAGTGACATCACATACAAAACTTAAGTGAACCAAGTTATATATCCAAGGAGAAGGATGCATCTGCATTTTACTATTTTATTAAGATATTCTGACCTTTTTTAAAACTTTCTTCCCCTCTCTCAATACCCTAGAAGAGATATAAATTCAAATAATTATTCTTAATTTCTTTTTTGTAGTTCAGTATATGACATGTTTGACTTTATTTTCCTAGGACTCAAGTCCTCTCTAGATGTGATTTCTTTTTTTCTTTTCAACCAGATATCACTGATGTAGCAAGTTCAAAGTACATTACAATTGCATTTGTTGTGTTGAGAGAGCACCTTAGGAGTCAGGGAGGAAGCCTGTGGTGCTGTTGCTGAGTATTTCTCCCTTTCTGACAGCAACTGGCCACGATGTCAGAGATTTTCCTGATTCATCCTGCCAGTTAATGAAGACTTTTCCTTCTGTAAGTATCTGTTACTGGGGAAGGTAGAACAGATTGGGGAAAGTTGCTAGGTTCAGGGGAATTTTTATTACCAGACTTTGATCTGAAGAAGTAAACTCTTAGCAAGGAAGAAGGCTCCCAAGGAAAATTTTAGACCAAGTTATAGAAAGATTGAGGTAGGACCTTTGGTTATCATGTAGCCCAAATGCTCTGCTGAAGCAAGTTTACCTACACCTGCTTGCTAGGGATCAGATCCAGGTGAGTTTTGAAAATATCTATAGAAGAAGACTCTGATGATCTGCTTCATGACCTACCCCACCACAGAAGGCAGGCTGACAGGCCTGTAGCTCCCCAGATCCTCCTTCTGTGTGGAGCTCTGTCCAGTAGCTGAGCTCCCAAGCTGTGTTACTGCATGGGGCAATTTCTTCCCATGTTCATGGCCCTACATTTGGCTTCATTAGGTTCACAATTCTCAAGCCTTTTCAGGTCTCAGTGAATGACAGCTTTCTGGTGCATCAATCAGTCCTCCACAGAAGTAAGCGAAATGAAATATAAACAGGAATGAGCACCATGAGGCTCTTATGACCTGTGTGATTCACAGACACTGTAAATCACACAGGTATGACATGGCCATGAGGTGGCAGTGGGTCACCTTTTAGTCTCAGGGACCACTGTGGTTTCTCTGAGGGGCATGAGTAATGCATGCTAGTAGTGTTATGCAGACATGGTTATTTTATATCTGTAGAGCTTGTGATAAATATGCAGTATGCAGTTTGATGGTCATAGAAATATAAGATTTTATTTGTCTTGTAGGATCATAAAGGCTTGTTATTCCAAATATAGGCCTTTTTTTAAATTTGAAGAGGATTTTTTTTTTTTTTTTAAGGGGGATTCAAGAGGATTTCTTACCTTGGGTTATATATTTCCCTTGCTGTGTGGCCAAATTGTGTATATTTGTTTTAATACATTGTTTTTCTGGTTGTTACTATTTTTTTACCATTTCCTTAAGGGGGAGGAATGGTTGTATAAGTTGACAGTTTTTGTATCAAATGGACTGACAAATAAATTCCAAAATTTTTTTAATGCTTTTAGGAGGGTAGATCAGAACTTTAGAATAGTAACAGTGAAAGGCTAAATCCTTTGTTAGTTATAAACACTCCAAGCATGACACTGAATAGATACCTCTATTTCAGGTCAGCTGGCTCCTGGGTCACTGCAGCCATTAATTGCTTCTTCCTCTGACAAAGAGGCAGATTTTGGCTTGGATTTTTCCAGATGTAGCAACTGTACTCTCTTCTCTGTTCCTTTTTGATTGTAGCAGCTAATTTCTATTTTCTTTGTTTACCTTTCACTCTAAAGGATCTTGTAATGCTGCAGTTTAGATTCAGTGTTGTTCTCTGGAAAGAATTCAACAACCTTTAGGCTTTAAATTGTGATGGAAAACACCATTACTGAATGATTTAAAATCAACGAGGTTTACTGCAGAGCTTTAACTTGTGCAGTACAAACAATAGGTTATATAAGAAGTCTCTGTAATATTAACCTTTACAATAAAGTAATGACTAGGAAATGTGTATCATTGAGGTAAATCTAATCAGTTGGTCAAACTCTTTTAATTCAGGTACCCAAATAAACATTTGAAAAATAGTATGTGTTTTCACCTTTGAAAAATAGTAACTTTTTTCGGTGTTGAATGACTGAATCAATGTTGATCAGTGTTGATAAGCTAAAACCAGAAAGGAACGTTTCTGTTTCAAAGCACCAATATGTAGCAAAAACTATTCCATAGGTGTTTCTTTCAGATCTGTTGCATTTTTATTGCCACCAGTAAAAGGGAATTATAGTAAAATGGCATGGTTATTATATTTTTGGGCCAACATCAAGGAATAATGTTTAAAGGATTTTTGTTCTGTGCTGATCAGCAACACACTGATTTGCAAACATAAGTCCCCAACAGTGGTTGGGGATCTAAATCTAGAACACAGAACAAAAAAATTAATTAATTGAAGACTTTCAGCTTGCAACAGAAGCAATTGAAGAAAGCCCTGATAACAGTGCTAAAATTATAAAAGCATGTTTCTAAGGGAGGGGAGAAAATCCGTTCTTAATGTTCAATCTAGATAAGACAAGAAGTAATTGGTTTAACCTCCAACAAGGGAGATTTAGGTTAGACATTAGGAAAAACATTCTAATAGAAAAGGACTGCTAAATGTTGCAATAGTTTGCCTGTGGATGCTACTGAATGTTCATTGTTGAAGGTTTTTCTGGAGGTGATATGTTGTCATGAATGATACTGGTATTTTGCCGTCCTTGTCTGTGCCAAGACCACTGGCTAGATGACCTTTCAGGGTTCTTTTTTGTTCTTTGACTTAAATACTACAACTGATATAAGCCTCTGACTAAACTGAAAGCAGTTTTAGCACAAAAAGTTCTTATCATAATTAGTTTTTCTTGATCCAATATAAATCTTCATCTTAAAGTAGAAGAAGGATTAGAGGAATAGAGCAACAGTAAGAACCAAGTGACTGGACAGTATATCAGGCTAAAAGACTTTGTGGGTGAGTTAAGTGAGTTACAAGGTAGGAACATTACTAACTGTGGAAAGGAAAATGTCACATGCTTTTGGAGATATTATATTATTTTTGTGAAAGTAGTGGATGGCTCTGAGGGGAGTTTAATGCTACATTCACTTTGTGATTTTCAGTTTAGAATAACGTAAACAACATTAATGCAAATTTTTTTTAAAGCTGGTTACTGCTAAAGATTTTTTTTAATATTCTACTCTCCTTCTCTGTTCCCAGTTATCAGTTCTGAGATTGCTATGTTTCAAGAAAACAGAAGCTGAGAAAGAGAGCTGGACAGAATGCTTTCTGGCAAGACCTTCAACCTGACAACTTTGGTCACAAAGGGATTTTATTTTGGTTTAAAACCAAATAAAAATCTCATTTTTTGAATCATAGCTTTGCTATATATCAGGATGACACTCTCCATGTACTAATTGCAAACCAACCTTGCAATGTTCTATCTGATAATTCTGCAGCAGCTCTATCTTGTTCTGCTTCTCCAGGGCTTTGATGCTAACTCTCAAACCCTGCAAGCATTAACCAGTTTATGTCAGCATTGTGCATAATCAGAGTTAAATCACCGCTAAGGGCTAGAATTGCAGTAGAGTCAAGCAGTACGTTATGTACCAATGTAATACTAACAGCTAGATTTCCTATCAGAGCTCTGCAGTGAGACCACAGCTCATTTCAATTTTATTATAAAACATTTCAGTTTTCTAAACATCCAGTGGCAGGCATCATGTGCATATATTTTGAAGTTAAATAGTTCTTTCTAGTTTTGTTTTCCTCAGCTGCATAATGTATGGACATTATGCAGCTGAGGAAAAAGGAATGGAAAGGCTAATATCAACACTGCTCTCTAAAGAGGTAAAATTATACAAGATTCAAACATACACTGAATTCTTCAAACATCCTAATGTTCTAGTGAGATGTATAGAAGTTGAGGTGGAAGAGGGGACAGAAATTAGGAATCAGTAAAAATTTTTGTCTTTAGGCCTACTGTATGAGTGGCTAAATACCACGAGACTGACAAATACTTACAGAAGTACAGCCTCATGTAAGTTGCTCAGGACTGGGAAAACCCCTGTATTAAAACAACTATTTAGGTGTCTGTGTGTATTGGGTGGAATCTTTTTGTTGTTGTTGTTGTGTGATCTACAGTATGCTTTGGGGGGGGGGGGGGGGCAGGGTAAGGAGGGTGGTAATTTCTTTCTTTCTTTCTTTCTTTCTTTCTTTCTTTCTTTCTTTCTTTCTTTCTTTCTCTCTCTCTCTCTCTCTCTCTCTCTCTCTCTCTGTCTCTCTCCCCCCTTCTTTCTCTCATTTTCTATCTCGCTTTCTCTCTTGCTTTCTCTCTCAAAATGTAAAACTACCCCTTTATGTTTCTTAAATGGCTCACATACTGCTGTGTTGCTTCAAGAGTAGAATTCACTCTTTTTTTGGTACAGATTAACCTGAGATGCAACTGCTGTTACTTAATGTACTCTATACTGTCTTTCTAAACTGTCTTTTTAATTGAAAATCATAATGGAAAACAACAGGAAATGAAGGTCATAAAACTCTTATTTCTACATAAAATGAGGATATAAGGAATTGAGAATAGTGTATTTAAATTTATAAGTCTTAAACATCAATTGAGAATGAAAAATTTTAATGTTTTTTCAGTTCTCTCAAAAAGGAACAATAAAATAAATGTTTTATTACTACTGTTTTGTAAGGACAGGAGTGGAGGGGAGGGAAAGGGAGGGGAGGGGAGGGAGGGGACGGGACGGGACAGGACGGGACGGGATGGGAGGCCCCAAACTACCACTCCAATATCAGGGAAGAGTCACAATAATTAGCCTTAAAACAGTGTGAGTCCGTGCTATAACTTTCTTATGATACTTCTGACTGCTTACTATGTTGCAGAGACTCTTGAAATTTCCTTCTTTTCTTAGACTTACTCTTTTCAGTTCTGGTGTTTTTGCTAGGATCAGAATGGAAATTAAAGTCTGATAATAGTGCCAACCTCAACATAAATCAACTTTTGACAATTTGGTTTGAGAAGTAAAGGAATAAATTCAGGAGATTTTCAAATAAGCTAAACATTGTCAAAGCATATTGAAAGATTTTACATAAGTACTAATTTTAACTTATTAAAATATCATTTGGTTATATTTCTTATTATATCTCTTTTTTTTTCTTTTCTACCAAATAACTGTCATTTAACTTCCATCTTTGTGAAACAACAGTCCTCAGACTCCAACATTAATTGTTCTACAGTAAGAAGAGGGAATGAAAATCATGGAAGGTCTCAAAAGGAACTCCATAATATAGACTGAAGTACCATTTTACTGAGCTTTTCTACATGAAAGTACACTAGAAATTACCTGAAGCACAGTTTAGTCTCTCTATTGCTCTCTTCTACTTACTCCAATTTTGGTGTTGTCTGGTTTCCTCTAGCCTCTTGAGTCTTCTTTTCCAATCAGTAACACAATTCCTCAAAGCTGATAAAACAGTTTTTATCCCTTTCCTTTCCTTTCCTTTCCTTTCCTTTCCTTTCCTTTCCTTTCCTTTCCTTTCCTTTCCTTTCCTTTCCTTTCCTTTCCTTTCCTTTCCTTTCCTTTCCTTTCCTTTCCTTTCCTTTCCTTTCCTTTCCTTTCCTTTCCTTTCCTTTCCTTTCCTTTCCTTTCCTTTCCTTTCCTTTCCTTTCCTTTCCTTTCCTTTCCTTTCCTTTCCTTTCCTTTCCTTTCCTTTCCTTTCCTTTCCTTTCCTTTCCTTTCCTTTCCCTTTCCCTTTCCCTTTCCCTTTCCCTTTCCCTTTCCCTTTCCCTTTCCCTTTCCCTTTCCCTTTCCCTTTCCCTTTCCCTTTCCCTTTCCCTTTCCCTTTCCCTTTCCCTTTCCCTTTCCCTTTCCCTTTCCCTTTCCCTTTCCCTTTCCCTTTCCCTTTCCTCTCCTCTCCCTCTCCTCTCCTCCTCCTCTCCCTCTCCCTCTCCCTCTCCCTCTCCCTCTCCCTCTCCCTCTCCCTCTCCCTCTCCCTCTCCTCTCCTTTTCCCCTAACTGTTTCTGAAAAAAAAATATATTATGATTTGTATTTTTAAACTTTTTGCAAGCTAACTGCCTCAACTGACAGCTAGAAAGATTCCATCATGCTAATTTAATTCATTAAAAGTGCAGACAAATTTTAAAGAACATTTTAATTGCTTCTCTGGGAAGGTTAAAATGAAAATCTCATGATGCAGTATTATGACAGCTGTACATAACAGTAAACCTTCCATTTCCTTGATGACTTGTCCTGTTTAAGAAAAAGTTACAAATATTTGAAGAAAAACCTATGAGTGTATAAAAATGTATATGGGGCATTTTTATTGCAAGCTGTGTTTGAACCATGTAAGACAAGGACAGGGGAAGATAGGAGGAAGTGTTACTAGCGCTATACTCTGGGAGAAATAGTGAATTATTTTTGTCAAAAACAGCTTAAGAGAGATCCCCTAAGAACTGGAAAGAGCAGAGGGCTTTGTAGGGCTGGGGAAGGAGAATGGGGAAAAAAGTGGTTTATAACTGAATACAAGACTTAAAAAATTTTTTAATTAATAATTGAATTTTGTGTAATTGTGCTCCCAATTATGCTTGTAATGAAACTGAAACTCTGCTACTTAATCTGAAAACAGATTTCCATAGGTTTTTTTTTCCCCCTGCATTGTTTATGCAGTGAGATTTATCTTGTTCAGCCTTATTTTTGGCCAAAATATTCACAAATATACAATTTACATTTATCTCTTCACTCTCAATTTTACCACATCTTTAAATAGTTAAGTTTTTAACCATGATAAAATTATACTCCTCTAGTATATCACCTACATATGATTTATATTTTAATACAGAATCCTGCACTACAGAATGTGGCAAAATATTTAGAAATGTCATACCAAATCCCTGTGGTTCCTGTGATTTGTGCTTCAGTTCTCTGGTAGTTGTAGCTATGTTCAATTCCCAGTCCAGGAAGTACTTCACTACAGGCTGCCTGATCAAGGAGAGCCTAACAATTAAGCCTTCTTGCTCAGGCTACAGGAGGTGCGACACTTGCTGGCTCCTCTCCTGCTGGGGCACTTCAACCACCCTGACATCCACTGGGAAAGTGGCACAGCAAGCTGTAGGCAACCTGGGAGACCTCTGGAATGCATGAAGGGAAACTTCTTGAGCCAGATAATAGCTTTATCAGGGGTTGTGATATTGGACCTGACAGTCTCCAAGGTAGGGAGTGAACCAGGGACAGGAGGCAGCCTGGGCTGCACAGATGCAGTTTGCAGCCCTAAGGGATATGGGTCAGGTAAGTAATAAAGTTAGGCTCCTGAACTTTGGGAAAGCAGATTTCCAGCTCTTCAGAGAGGCAGTCAGTGGACTCTCCTGGGAGACTGCCCAGAGGAACAAGGGAGTGAAACAGAGCTGGAAAATCTCTGAAGAACTCTTCCATAGAGCAGAAGAGCTGGCAAACCCCAGGAAAAAGAAATCAGGCCAAGAAGGCAAGAGATGAGCACAGCTGAGTAGGAACCATTAGTCAGACCAAAACAGAAAGAAGAAAATGCACCAACATTTGAAGCTATGACTGGTGAGCTGCGAATAATATAGAGACAAAGTTTGGTTGTGAATGGGGTGAGAAAGTTCAACTGAAACAAGCAAGGGGCAAAATAAGAATGTCTTCTATACATTTGTTAATCAAAAAAGTCAAAGTTGTACATTCTTTGTAAACAATGTTGGAAACCCAGTAACAATAGATGAGAAGATGTCTAAGGAACTCAACAACTTTTATGACTCAGTCTTCAACAACAACCTCTCTTGTCACACCTCTTATGTGGACAGAGAGAAGGACTGGCAGAAATAATGTCTCTTCCACAGTAAGTAAAGATCAGATTCATGACCACCTGAGGAACCTGAATGTGCATAAGACTGTGGGACCTGGTGAAATGTTTTGGGAGCCAATGAAACTTGATTAGAAAACTAGAGTTCTGAGGGAATTGGCTGATGCAGTTGCCAAGGCATTCTCCATGACATTTGAAAATCCATGGTTGTCAGGCGAAGTCCCAAAGGGCTGGAAAAAGGGAACGTTGTACTCATCTTTAGAAAGGAAGGCTCTGGGAAGCACCACCCTCTCAGACTCACCTCTGTGCCTAGAAAGATCATGGAATGATCCTCCTAGAAGCTATACTAAGGCACAGGGAGGACAGGGAGGTGATTTGCAGCAAAAACCACAGATCCACCAAAGGCAGAAGCCAACCCAGTGGCCTTCTGTGATGGTGTGACTCCATCAGTGGACAAGGGAAGGCTACAGGTGTTATTTATGTGGAATTGCGCAAAGTCTTTGATAAAATTTCCCACATCTTTCTCGCCAGATTATAGAGAGATGGATTCAACAGGTAGAGTCTTGGATCATTAAGACAGTAGTTGGATTGTCACATCCAGAGGGTCAAAGGTTCAGAATGCCAGTGGACACCTGTGACAAGTGGAATCCATCAGGGATTTGTACTGGGACCTGTGTTATTTAATACCTTCATTAATGACATAGACAAAAGAATCAAGCGCATGCTCAGCCAGTTTTTAGAGGACACCAAGCTGAGTGGTGCTCTTGACAGACCAGAAGGACAGGATGCCATCCAGAGGGACCTGGACAAGCTCAAGAAGTGGGTCTCTGAGAACTTCATGGCGTTTAGCACAACCAAGTACAAAGTTCTGCACCTGTGTCAGAGCAACCCCTGGTATCAACACAGGCTGGGGGATGAACAGATCAAGAACAGCCCTGGGGAGAAGGACTTGGGTGCTGTGGGTGAGAGGCTGGACATGACCCAGCCATGGGCACTTCCAGCCCAGAAAACCAAACGTGTCCTGGGCTGCATCCAAAGCAGTGTGGGCAGCAGGGGAGGGAGGGGATTCTGCCCCTCACCTGGAACCCTGCATCCAGCTCTGGGGTCCCAGCACAGGAAGGACATGGAACTGTTGGAGAGAGCACCACCAAGATGATTAGAGGGTTGGAGGATGTCTCCAAGAAGAAAGCGTGAGACTGTTGGGGTTGTTCAGCCAGGAGAAAAGAAGGTTCTGATGAGACCATTTTATGGTCCTTCAATAATTAAATAGGAATAAGAAGAATGAAGACAGACTCTTAATAAGATAATGGTTTTAAACAAAAAAGGATTAGACTATATATAAGGAAGATATTTTTTATGATGAGGTGGTAAGACACTGGAATAGGTTGCCCTGGAAACATTTACGTAGGGTTGAATGCGGCTCTGAGGCACCTGATCTATTTGAAGACGTTCCCTGCTTATTGCAGGGGTATTGAACAAGACCTTTAAAGCTCACTTCCAATCCAAACTATTCTATGACCTCTGATTGTCATAATGGTGATAGAAAATACAAGTAGGAAACGCTACATCAAATCTTAAAAGACAGAAAATATAAAGAAGTAAATAAAGGATTTTTTAATTAATTGAAAATATATTCTGATGTACAGTCAATTCAGAATAAACCTACTTCAGACCGTGTTTTGCCTAAATGCTACCATATAACATGATAAGTAATATGTTGAGATGTTACCTTTGAAAGTTTTAAGCAGCTCTTCCATCTGTTTGTGGTTTCAGATTTTTTTGTGATTCAGAATACCACATAATACTTATTCTTATGACCTGGTCAAGAGTCTTCTTTGGCTGTCATTTTATTGTTGTATTGCTAAACTGGATTTTGTCTCCTAGTTCAAATGTTCCATTTTCTTGTGTGGAATATATAAATTTATTCCATTGATTAAATTTTAAATTCAAAACCAGTTTTCAACTGTCAGTGTTTGAACATTTCAGAACTGCCATACAGAAACCAGTTCAGTTTCATGAATTTGTGTTTTTCTGATCAAAAATTGTGCCAGAAGAATTATCAGTACAACTACATAATGCACCTCAGGCTTGGCCTCATCCTTTTATGATTTAGGATTTCTTTTGATCTTACCAATAATGTGTAGTTTATGGCACATAAAAGGAACAATAGTACAATATATTCTTTGTGGTGGAGACTCTGCACCCTAATGATTTGAATGAAGGCTAGAGAGGAGATACTAGGGATGGTGTCCCTTAACAGAAGACATAAGCCAACATAAAGGGAAAGAAACCACTAATTTATAATAGTATTCTGATTACAGAATGGATTAAGTGTTTTTTTCTAAATTTTAATGAAATTAGCTTACATATCCCTTTCATTTGTTTTGGTAATACTAATCTTACTAACATTATGAGTAATATCTACTATGAATGCATATTAGTCATCTCTTTAAAAGCTGTAACTTTCACTATTTACCACAACCAAGATTTTAGCACCATGTTTTCATACTTCCATAACTTTTTTGTTTTTCTATTATTATCTGTGATGGAATCAATTTTCATTTTTATTAAAAAGCAATTTTACACATTGTAGAAAAAAACTGGTTTTTAAATTCTTTTTTATCCATGTCCAAATGTATCTTTAACTCACATTTAGATTCCTTTATATACACTAATGACCATCTGTTCAACTATGTTATTCAATTTATTCAAGTGTATGATAAACATTAAAGATTGAACCTGATTCTCCATTTGAAATATCCTATTGCATATGTATTATCTTCTAATCTTAACTCATCTTCTAATTTTAAGTAATCTAAATTTTTCAATCTACTAAAAATAAACATGTCAGTCAAATTAGTAAATAAATACGGTAAACATCCACTGTTTTCACAGTGCATTTTTAGGTGAATAATCTTGTCATCTCCATATACTTTTATCTGTGTCAGCTCTGAATCTAGACTGCTAATTCTCTAGGGCAGATTTCATTTTTTTTTTAAATTAAACAATATTAACAGTATCTAATCAAACAATCGGAAATAAAAGACCAGAAGAATTGTCTAATACAATGCACAGAAAAGTGCATTTCTCGGGAAAACAAAACAAAAGTGTTATATCTTTCTTAAGAACTGAATCTCTTAATCTTGATTTTGAGCCCAAGATGCTGAGGTTACAATACAGTTTTAATATAACTAAATACTACAAACAGATCATGTTGATTTTACAGGTCTTTTTCTTAATTTTACCTGATTCTTCAAGCCACTGAGCTCAAATTTGATATAGGAATGCAGAGATACTAAGAACAAACAAAATTATATAATTTCAAACCATCACAGATGCAGATTGCCTATACAGATGCAAAATATTTGCTATAAAATACGAACGTAATTTATAATGGTTGTGATGAAACTGATTGTTAAAGTCATATATTTAGCATGGGTTGTAGAGAAAGAAATTTTTCAGGAGAAAGAAATGAGTGAAGGCTCTATGAAGTGTTCTTGAATTGCCTCTATAACCTGGATCACTGTGACAATGTGGGGTACTAGTTAGCAGCTTTTTACTATATTCCGTTTGCAGTCAAGTAATAAGGAAATAAAACGGTAGAGAATTAGGACTAAAATAACTTGATAGGAAGAAAGTAAAACAGTATCAGCCATACTTACATTAGGAAGGAATGTTATTAGAAATAAAATAGATAATATGTTAAAGGATCATCTAAGGCTATATTACATAATTACAAAAAATAATAGATAATAAATACTCTATTATTTATTATAATATATGACCTTTTAAATTAAATCTGATATGGGTTGCTGAGAGGCTTTTTCCTCTGAAAAAAAAAGAACCCATGACCTGAAGGGAAAATTAGAAAATTATCTTCTTCTAATAAGGAATTTTGGAGGTTTACAGTAACAAATTAAATTCTGGAAACATGTGATATTTGGTTGGTTGGTTGGTTTTATTAAATGAAATATAATATGCATTCAATACATTTATTTAGATATTATAAACACTATTCTCTATTTCATATATTAAAGAGGATTTCAGAATTCTAGTTTTATTAAATGTTGATTGATATATGATACGATCCAGGCATCTTCCATCCACCAAACCATCCAGTTTACTATCCAAAGTTTATAGTGCCAGAGCAGTAAACCTGATGATCCTGTATCTACAGACAATATTGTCTCTTGTATTTTATCACTTACAGCATTTCCACTTTCATGAAAGGTGAGGACTGTAAGCCCAACCAGTCCAACAGATGTTCAACATTTCCAGCTTTCCCTGAAATAAAATGCTCATTCTGACGGCTTGAGGGCAGACAATGTTTTCCAACTTCACACTCTTTCAGCATGTAAATGATTAGCTGGATATTGTTACATTCTAATTTTTATAGCATGTCCACGTTGTTTGGATTTTTTTCAAGATGTTCAAACCATCTATTAGAAGTTAAATATTTTATGTTTGTTCAAAAGTTATAAAACTGCAAAGGCATTTTCCATATCTATTTAAAGATGATGCAAAATTAATATAAATGCATCTCTAATGGTTCATATTTTTATTTATTTATGTTGATGTAGTATAAAAATTATCCTTTTAGTGTTTTCTACTCTATGGTAAAATAAGCATATCCATGTGTTACATTCTAAAATATGCTATTTAATTCAATATTCTCTTTCAACATACACCATGTAATGAAAGATACAGCAATCTGTGTCCTCATGAATGACACACATTGACATATCAGTTATTTATAAAACTAGATATTATTTTTCAGAAGATAATCTGTGATGATACAAAGTATTTAAAAAATGGAAAAGTTGGGCTCTAGCTTCATCCTGAAATGAGCCAAACAGTCTATCAGAACTTCTGAAATCAGATTGCAAAAAAGCTTTGATCAAACGTTGGTCTTTGAATATATAGGTTACTATGGATACCTGGTTACTAAGGTTAAACCAGATCTGTAAAATAATAAAAGATGTGGTAGCTCAGAATCATGCTAGGAATCTATAGTTCTTTGATTTGAACAAAGATTTTCCTTCTTTGATTACCACTTCAGCCTTTCTACTATTATGCTTTCTGTGGTGGTTACTCTACCTTTAAAAAAAAAAAAAAAAAGAATGGATTAGCAAGGATGTACTTAAATGTGTTATCTAATACTGCCACTTAGGATAATGAATTTAATCTCTAAAGAAAACTGTACAGTCAAAAAAGTATGCAGATCTTGATAGAGCCAGGCAATAAAGAAAAATATTTACTGTCAAGACCAAGTAGGAGCCACAGACACAGGGAAAACAACTTTGGTCAGTTGTTCAATTTCATTCTGAAAAATCCATTTTCCATCCTTTACTCTGGAGATTTACCAAACTGTGCAGTAGGTGCATATGCTAAGGTTTGCTAAGCAGTGCATGTCATTGTGCTAAAAATGGTCGTACCTTAGAAATGTACAGAATATGTACAGAACAGTGGTTTACCCCACGCAGTAGTACCATGAAGAAATTGAAACCTGTGCAAGAACTGGAAGGAGGCATGCCCATAGATATGGGACTACTTCTGTAATCTTTCTTCAGGGATTTTATAGGGAGCATGTGTTAAAATCTAGCCAGACACCTGTATCAACTGCACCTTTTGAAATGCCCAAGGAAGTTCCTCACAGAGACATGCCCAATACAAAGCCATTCTCATTATCCAAAAATGCCTTTTGTCTCCAGGCAGTTTTTACACTGCTTAGGGCCCACTGGCATAAAGGACAAGAGTGACTAGATCCCAGGGCTGTTAGACATTGGGTAGTAACTCTGTTAGACATGAAACTTCAGGATATCAGAAGGGCTCTGCTGCTAGTCCTACAACCACTTGTGTAACAGTTTGAAGAAGATCCTTTGTCTCTCCAATCCCCTAAGGTCCCTAAGGTCAGACAGTAGTTTTATCCCTGTGCAGGTAAGGAAGTGTGTGCATGGCCATGCATATACAATATCCTTTTCTGTTGATGTTTTTAATATAATTTAATAAGAAACTTCCTTTTTTGAACTGTGGGTTCTTGCAAAGCTAATGATCTTGTGTTCACAAATCCATAGGGATAAGACCCTGAAAAGTTTCATAACACATAGAGAAGAAAAGGAAGACTGTTCTCGTTCAAGATAGTTTGACAAGTTTTTCATGACTAAGTAGAAAAAAAAATTAAAAATAATAAAGGAAACACTTTAAAACTAGGAGTTTGGTCAACTACTCAAAGTGTGAGGCAAATAATCCTTACTTGAAAATGTTCTATTTTGAAATAAAACAGTTCAAATTGTTCCTTTTTAGAAGTCTTTAATAAAGTCTGAGCAAATGTAAGGTCAATTTATTAAAGTGAGTTGTAATTTATTAAATACTCTTAATCATAATTAAGCCTTAAATGACATCTGAAATCAATGCAAATGGTAAGAAAATATGATAAATTGCTGTATACCACAGCTCAAATATTTAAATATCAGTAGCCCACAGTTTTATGGAACACTAACAACTAATCACTTGGGAAAAATAAGTATAATATAGCCTTGCTAGTATGTATAAAGAAAAGAAAAAAAAAAAAAGAAAAAAAACCCAGGAAAAACAGAAATTAAGTAAATTAGCATATCCTACTAATGAAAAAAAACAACAAACCCTGAATATTCAAATCCCTGAAACAGAAAATTTAAAGGAAAGAGTAAATGAAAAATTTTAAAAATCCATAGCTACTAAACTTTAATGGGAATATGATGAGAATTTTAATCTGAACATTTGCTCCTGCTCAATAGCATGCTCAGGTCTGAAATATAAATCAATCTCTATTTTAGACAAGTGATTTTAAAAGTGAATAAAGACATTCAGCAATTTCTTCATAATCTGAACTCTCTGCACAAAAAAAAAAAAAAAAAATCTGTGTTTTGGAGACCAACTCTATAAATACTTAAAAACATAGATATATCTGTCTGAGATACCTGAGTTTCAGTTGCCAGTTCATTATTTTGTTTCAAAATGAAAATTTCTATTAAATATGCTATTGAAATATATTTTTTTGTCTCCATCCTAATTCAGAATTACAAATATTCTTTACCTCCACTTGAAATTACACATGTAGTCTCATGCCTAGCTCTGAGTGAAGATGATGAAATATAACAAAAGTCAGAAGGGTGGTTCTATTTCCAAGTGCTCTGAATGATGCCTGAACAGCCCAAGCAAAACACAACTTTTCCCATTCTTATCTTTACCAGTGTGAACTGTAGAGCTGAAAGAAAAACAAAAACTGTTTCAAAATTCACATGAACTCCCACACACAAATTGATATCTACCTTTGGGCAGCTGGATTTCACTCAAAAAATCATCTGTGGAGAACAGCTTCCCTGGTGGCTGTGCCAACCCAGACAAGTACCTCAGATGTAGTTATCTGTGTTAAAAACACCTTAAGTTTATTGACATCAGCCTCTCAGGCTCTATTCTGCTAAGGAAAATGCTTTTCTTTAATTTCACTTATTTACTCACTTGTGAAAAATAAATGCAGTTTTAAGGTATTTAGTTATGAGGAAAAGTGAAAAGTTTCTTCTTATGGGAAGAAATTTGGTTTCCACATGTAAGTCCTTTGCAGACAGTTTGACAAGACATTCAGCTTCAGAGATCATTCAAAACATAGAATATTTTACTTTTTGTTCAAGTAGATTTTGAAATTTTGATGAAACAATAAAAAAGTAGTATAGTTATCCAAAGTCCATTAAGTCATCCACCTTTTGATGATTAGTACATATACACAGTTTTTAACACATTTTCATTTAGAAACCTACATTAACAAATCATATTAAAATTGCATGTATTTTATAGTTTACTTGCAACAAAACCAACACTAAAAAATATCAGTAGCCCACAGTTTTATGGAACACTAACAACTAATCACTTGGGAAAAATAAGTATAATATAGCCTTGCTAGTATGTATAAAGAAAAGAAAAAAAAAAAAAGGAAAAAAAACCAGGAAAAACAGAAATTAAGTAAATTAGCATATCCTACTAATGAAAAAAAACAACAAACCCTGAATATTCAAATCCCTGAATTTGACTCCTTCAGCACAGAGTAACTTCTGCAACGTGATTGAAAACAGACTACTTCAGGAAGAAATATGCAAGTAGAATGACTTTATAAATTACCACACTACATTTCCTTCTAAGAATGAAATCAAGTGAGTTTTTAGCAGTCCATTCTTAGTACAAGGGGCTTATCTTCAATGAGTTTTTAGTAAAATAAGTATTTTTCAGCTGATTCATTTCCCACTTGTAAAACACAGTAATCTTCTATTAAAATATGATGTGAAAATTGGCTAGGCAGTGTTATTAGGAAGATTCAGAGGGTGCTGTCAGTAATACACTAACTACCAATCTGTAAGACTATCCTGAGAACCATATTTACTGAATGCCCAAAATATGGACAAATCTATAAATAAAGCTGTATAAAAGATTTAAAGTTAATACTACAGAGATTAATGAAGTAGATTGGAGCCATCCACTCTATTTAACTAGCTTGTGTAAGATCTTTTACACTGAAAGTCCTAATATTAAAATCCTGTTTTTACCACTCAGATGTTAGCTCTACAGTAATACTTGAGGGAAAAGGAAAAAAAAAATGAAGCAATTTGGACTGTCAGAGTCATTTAACTGATATGCTCCTCATGTGCCACCATATCTTTTGTTTTCTGCCAGTTAGCCTCACATTAAACTTTTGTATTTTTTCTCTTAATAGAATGGCAGGATAGGAGCAGAGGGGGCCAGCTTGCAGGGAAACTAATATATATCATTAGTGGGACTGGCTTTTGAGTTCTTTTTCCAATGTTAACCAAATGTGACAGTGGGATCAACAAACAAAAAAATCTTAGTATTTCAGACATCAGTTTCTGTCCAGAGGGGATATAAAATTGCCAAAGTAAATATTGAGCCTGGCTTTGAGTTTAACAGCTGAGAAAAATGAAAGTAGAATAATCCATACTCTTAGAGATTGTAGAGTTGATAAACAACATACAGCACTGCACCAAAAAAAAAAATAAAAATCTGTGCTTATGTGTTTGGATTGTCATTTAAAGCTGCACTGAATGGTCAAAACAATGTTTTATGTACCTAGAGAAATAGGGGGAAGAAGTGGATTGGAAGGATGGTGGTAAAATGCATCAATATTTTCCCATGTTGAAATACAAAGGGCTATTTTTCCCCTTAAAGTGCCAATACAATATGTCAGAAACCTAGATTGTAGTTACACCATACCTGTAATTGAAGTACTTGAGTCAACTTTAAGTGATATAAAGGGTGGTACAATAAGAACCATATTCTTTTGTATTCAAAGGTTGCATTTTTCCACCTTGATGTTATAGCAATTATTTTGGGCCTTGCCCTGATATTTTAATTCTCACAGATTCATTATAATGTAATACTGTAATATATGCCAGGTACTGATTTAAGTTTTGCTTTGGGGGCGAGATTGATTTTATTCTTCAATTATTTTTTATTCAGTCTGGTGGTCACTGATCTCCACACAAGGTAATTAGTGGTTTAAAAATAACCTGTGAAAATTAATTTAAATGCCCTATTTCAAAATACCGAGTGATGATTACCATAAATATGCAGCTAACACATAAAAGGGTGAGGAGCTCAACTATTTTGACACTCTTGATTAAATCAAAGTTTATGCTTCAGACTTCAGCAATGCCAAATCTATCCTAATGTGATTTAACAAACTTTAATTACAGATGTAGTTTACAGTGTTCCTTAAAATATTATCATCCATAAAGTAAAAAAACTCTGAAATTTGCCAAATATCTTAGTAATGCTTGGATAGTGTGACTTACTTTCTTCTTTTCAGAGGTTGTCGTGATGCTAAATGTGCCCTTAAGCACAAGAAAATTCTAAATATCTAACATTTATCGAGAAATATCCTTGCAGCAATGATTTCAGGTGCAAAATAGTTCTATTTTAAAGTAAGCATAATCCTACAAACACATTGTGATTCAAAGTCAAGCACAAAGCACAAGTATACATTTTATTATCAAAACAGTGAATAAGCCTTTTACTTGACATTGAAAAAAGACAGTACACAATTGCATGAGAGAAGCAGAGCTAATATTAAAATTTTCCACACTCATTAAATCCCAAGGAATCCCGAGAAATAATAATGATATCAAAAGCTGACTCTGCTGTATGGATCTGAATTACTACAAAAGGTCATCTGCACAACCTTTGAGTGGTGTATTCATGTGCCTGGATTATCTCCTTAATGTTTCACCTGAACTGAGACTAATAGTATAAGATCTATACTTAAAGTCCAGTAATCTGGTATTTTATCTCTCTCTTACCATTTGTTCTGTCAGACATTAAACATTATCACTTTAAAAAGGTAGCTTTCTGCTAAGTGAGGCAATAGAAAGTACGGTTAACAGCTAGGCACTCCAATGCAGCATGATAATTAAAGCTTCCGAACACTACAGAGGCAAATATATATCCACACACTAAGATATAAATGCTGAAATCAATGCATATAGATTAAATGTATGCCAAATTTCTATTTTCCAGGATTACAAGTCTCAACAATGAAAATAATTTGAGAAAAGCATAGTGGTTTTAGAAAGAAAGGTCAATATTTTATAAAATAGATGCTTAACGCAACTAAACACAATAAACATATTAAACACTACTAGACCTATTAATTCCAATGATATAACCTATGTTCATGAAATTAAACTATACCAAAGTTGCAAACTGGACTTTTCCCTGTATCAAAGTAGTCTGAATAAGAACAGTATTATTTAAAAGATCAGGAACTTTGCTAAGTGCTTGGAAAAATATCTTAGTCAGAAACATTTTATGTTATTACTTTCTTATCTTAGAAGGTTTTCTTAAATAATTTTATAATTAGTTATATAGCCATTATCAGATTATAATAGATAATTTACATGCAGGTCGGACATGAAGACTGGTTAAGAGCACATTGACTTTATATAGTCCAGATAAAATGAAATTCAGATGGAAGAAACCTTATCACCCAGCTCAAATTTGCAAAGGTAAACACTAATAATCTTCAAAGATATGAAGATTTACAGTGCCTTTTTAATTTCTTCTCAAGTATGTCCACACTAACTTGCAATCTTCTTTTATACTGTTGCACATAATTTTATTCTTTTTTCATAAATTCTGCCTCTTCAGTGTATGGGGTGAGATATATATCCTAAAAGGCTTTCCCCTTTTGATTTTAGGGAGTAGCTCCAGGACCACAGTACCTAAACTCCAAGGCTAAATACTGACAAAAAAAATGTTTCTGAGAGCTACTTAAACTGAAAAATGAAAATAACGATTTCTTCTCCAATCTTCATATTCAGGGAAATGTGCAACAGAGAAAAAAACCAATGCAGTGGAAGAAGAATCAGGCAAGATGGGCCCAGGTAAAATCTTTGTAAATCTTAAGGAAGACTATAGGGAAAAACTGACAGTTACTAGGAAAACTAAAAGTGTCTCAACATAAAGGGAACGCAAAGAAAAGGATTTCTTACTCATAAAATTCTGTAAAAGTTAATCAACTGGTTATGCCACTTGATGGTTTTGTAAATGGCCTTTGCTGAGTTAATGAGTAGAGAATACTTCCTCCCTCAACTAGCCAAGATCAGCAAAGGGAAGTGCATACATAACTCAGTCTAGAATGGAGTACTAAAATCAGAAAAAATTCCAACCAAACCAATGATTTATTAAAAATATTAATATTGACCTAATACTGATATCCAACTGAGACGGACAAAAACTCTCTAACAGTTTGCAGTTAGAAAGTGTATGTTTATTGCAGCGCTGGGCAGCGTGGGGGGTAGTCCTCAAAAACATACCGCACCTTACAGAAAATCACAAAGTCATTTTATTTACAAAACTGTTGAATATCCAAAGTACAAATGCATATTCATAACCCTGGTACATCCCATTCCCCGCTTTGTATGGTAATTAGCAAAAAAACAATTAAGCATGCGTAGTTTGTCCTTTGAAATGGGTCGGTGGTCTCATTTAAGAGGAGTGGGTTTAAAATGAGGAAGTAAAATGACTCTTCATCACCCTGAACTTTCTACCTTTTCAATGCAAATTGTGGTAGGACTCCCATTTCCTTAAGTACAGTGACTTTCAATAAGTTTCAGGATTGGGGAGTCTCTGCAATTGTCCTGTGTCCCTAAACCCATTTATCAGGTTCCCTATTTATTGTTTCAAGCACAGTTAAGCAAACAAAGTTGACAAGCAATCAGTTATTTGGAAAAAGTTAACTCAAGCCTAGTCTTCCTTAGCTAACTACAAAGCTTTTAATTAACTTCAACAACCATAACAACAACCACTAAAATCTTAATTTCCCTAAAATCCTATGTTCTTTAAAGTCTATGTCTCACCAAACCAAGACATCACAAACAAACAAACAAACAAAAAACCCCAATAAGAATAAAATTTGAAGAGAGAAACAAGCAACAGACTTGAATTGAATCTCAGTCATTCTTGAGAACTGGGAATGTCTGGAGTGTCCAGAAGTCAGTGGTGAGCACGTAGAGCCAGGTGATGGGAGTCACATTCCATAACACAAAAAATCTAACCTTTATAAAACTAGTGATGGCTTCTTACAAAATATTTGTTTACCCTTTATCTTTTAAAGTTTCAGATGGCTTTAGCTCAACAATTTACATTTGCGATCTATTCCTTTTACCTTCTTTTTGTTTTAGAGGTACATTAATAGTATTCAGAACACTAATTTTTATAGGAGAAAAATCTGCTTTTAAAAATAGCAGGCAGTTTTTCCTGTTGGAAGTACAATTCAAAGAAGCAAAATATCACAATCCATTATCTTATTTAACCCTGAGGTACAAAGTTGATTTAATGTTAAATTTATAAATGCACTTTGCATAGTGCTTAGCATGCAGAATACAAATGCCAATGCCAATGGCATCAAAATGGTAAACACCATTAAGTTATGCCTAAGTGTTTGTTAAAGTAGTAGACTCTCTAAGGTTATATATTTTTGTTTGTTTGCTACCAAAATTCAAAATAAGCATAAAAAAACATGTTTCTTCAACTATTTATAATCAAAATGGGTTTTATTTCCTGATATTTAAATAATTCTAGTAGTTCTTGAGCCATCTGAACTAAAAGTGAAACATGAATATTAATAAATGTATCTAGAGAACCAATATTAATACAAGCTATTCCACAAAGACTCTGACATAAATCTGTTACATTATTAGATTATATGAAGTTATTTCACCCAAAGCATAATGAGATACCAACTCAAATTAATACATAGCAATAGATATTTTGCTACCTATAAAAATAAATTAAATAGAAACCCCCTATATCCTATAAATTGAGAAGACAGGACTGAGTAAGAGATAAATGTTTATTTTATTCTTGTTGACATAGTATGTGCAGGTTATGAAAGAAAATAAAATTGTCCTTCCATCAGATTTTGTCTTCACTAGAGAAACAAATGTGGATCCACCCCATCTCTCTGAAAAAAAATTACAAGTGAGCCCACAAATAAAGCCTGTGGACTTGTATCCCATTCATTTCAACAGAGTGTGGATGTCAATACATAATTATGCTCTTTTATGCAGTCCACCTGATGGTCTCAGAATATCAAAATACTTTAAGAACATAGGACTAAAAAGAATTTTAAAATTTCCGATAGTGCTCTCAAAACAGAGGGTACATTTCTACCACAACCGGTTGTGGTCTGCAAAATATTTCTTACATAAATAAAAATTCATCTGCCATTAAATCTTAGCACAACATGAATACTTAGCACACTAAATGCATTCTTCTTCTTTCTATCTTGAGGAAGTCATTCCAGTAATCATCGAAGCTGGCAGCTAAATGAAAATGTACTGATTTAGATATTTATGTTTACTTAGTCCATTTTCTTGTTAGCTACATACTCAGAAAATGTTGCATTCTTATATTTCTATCTAAAAAAAAAAAAAGAAAAAAATCCTTGAGCAGATTATAAATTAAATTAATTATTTTAGGATGTTTGCATAAATATAGTAAATTTCTTATCTTTGATCTTAAAATAATACATATTGTCCCAGGAAGTATGGTCAAAATAAATAATAAAAAGCCTTTTTTACTAGCATGACCCAGGTTTCCAGCAATATTGATGCAAAGACTGCTGTGCTAATGCACGGCATCCTTTTTCAAATAACAAATTTATCATCTATCATGTTCAGTTTCAGAACACTTCCAACAGCTACATGCTGAACTTAAATGTCTGAGCATATCTCTAAAATTAGTTCCATAGGTAGCCTACAGCATACAAAAATGCTGGAGAAGAGGACACGTTCTTCAGGATTTTAAAATACCAGACTCTGAATGTTGCAGAAAAAAGGAAGATTTCAAGTTTTCGGTTGCTAGAGGAAAATAGTATCACTTTTATATTTTCATTTTGGTGGAGTTTGAGGGGTTCACTGCTTGTTAAATTAAGCAGAAAAAATGATAGCCATTTTGATAACTGTAATAGAATTAATTAATTTGGAGTGGACCTCTAGAGGTCCTCTGGTCCAGCCTGTCACTTAAAGCAAGGCCAGAACTGGTCAGGTTGTGCAGGGCCTTCTGTGGTAAAACGTTCAGTATGTTCCAGAATAAAGTTCCATAATCTTGCTAGATAGCTTTGTTCAGTGTTTGACTATCCAGACTGTAAAATTTTTACTAATAAAATCATGCCAGAATTGTAGTAAAAAATATAGTAAATTATAAACTTGAAGCTTTGCTTTTAATTTAATAAAGAATCTATGAAATTATGCTTTTTCTAAATAAAAAATATGAAATTAAAATTTTTCTAAATAAAAAATATTGTAATACAAAGGAAAATTGCTAATACAGTATAAAAACAGTTCTTTCAGAATTTTTTAATGTCTGTGTTAATAGTTCCTCTCTGAAACCTAGCAGTCTTTCTTCATCATTTTCAGGATCAACATAAGTACAAAAGTTAGCAATATTAAAAATAGAAAGGTGACTTAGCCTTTAGCATTTGATATTTAATAGATTGAAACTAATACCAAGACAAATGAAACACATGCATCTACAGTTAGGTGATAAGAATAATGATAATCTGGAATTTCTGACTTAAAATTAAATCAGATTTAAAGTACAGACATAAATGTTGTAGGCAGTTTTAAATCTCTGAAGTTTATCCCCAATGTAAAAAACATCTTCACCCCAAACCAAGCCTTTTTTGTTATTATTGACTTCAAAAATTTCCAAAAATTTTGATGTCATCTTTGCAAGCTGTTTTTTTCAGAGTTTAACTTTTCCCTATAAAATTATAAAGCAGATATCACAATTAAAACAGATTAAGCAAACATATATTAATTTACTGTATTAGGGAGAAGCAAATTAACAGGATCAGATTACTGCGACATATATTTGAGCCACAATTTTGGTGAGCGATCAGTAATATTTAATCAGCCAATGAAATTGTAACAATGCTGCTGAATTGAAAAACTTTACCAGTCTTACTGACATGAAATCAAAATATATCTTGTGATTCCACAAAATCCGTAATCATGTCCCTTTTTCAATTAAAATGTTCAACAATCACATCTTCCAATTTTAATTTTTTGCATTTATTTCTGGGTGGGTGAATACAGGACTGACACTATAAACTAGCCTCTTTTCCTTAAACAATGTCACTATTATCTTTAGATGGACCTCTTTCTGGGAGCCATAAGAACATTGCCCAGACACTCTCAGGTGAACTTGCAGCTATAGAGAGTATAACCAACAATCTGCTAAACCCACTCTGTTGATTAACAGGTAGCGTGATGGATCTAATGCAACACAGAGGAATGTGCTGTGGACAAGGTATTGTGTGGATTAGAATTTTTAAAAAACTTTATCCTCTGCTCTCACATTCTTTCTCTGCATAAGTCATTTGACCTCTCAGTCCTCATACTCTCAACTCCTAAGCAATTATATTTACAATTGCTACTAAAATGTCTACTAGTTTCACATATCCTCAAATACTTTGAAAATTCACTCTTTTCTGCCTCACCTCTGTCTACCTTTCAGACTAAGAAATTATGCTTAACCTGAGCACCTGAGTTTACAGCTGTTGAAGGTTTTGTAAAGTGTTGTTGCAGACCTTCAATAACACTCAAAAATATTCTACGCGAACACAAGAGAAATATATATTAAGTTTTTCTAAATATCTTTTACTCTTCACAGAATGAAGTGAAAAGAGATTTACAAGTTTTCTAAAAGAAAGAGGTGAAACCTTGGAGTGATTTCAAACTTTTCAAAAATGCTAACTAGAGTTTCACAGTGTCTTACATTTCCCATTTACACAGTATCTAAAGCTATAGTGTTATAAAAAATAAGACAATAAAAAATTTGTAACTCTCTTCAAAACATTTAAGTTCTTCTACAGAGGTTACAAGGAGCAGTCCAAATTTTGGACTGCTGTACCTACCACTTTTTAAAAACTCAGCAATGACTCAAGGGAAACAAAAAAATGTTCGTTAACAGGACTTCTATTTATTCAAGGAAGATTTTGGCGCAGGTAAATGACTATTTGAAAACTATTTTCTTCTGAAAATGTCTGCTAGTTTCACATATCCTCAAATACTTTGAAAATTCACTCTCTTCTGTTTCACCTCTGCCTACCTTTAAGACTAAATTTTGCAAAAAAAAAAAGTATTGTAAAAAATTCACATGTTGTAGGAGTTTTTTTATTACCCTAGATAAGAGGGTAATTTAAATTTAATCCTAAATTCTTTATGGATATCAAAAAATATATAAATATGTACAAAGACTTAAACATCTTTATTGCATATGATGGAAAATTTTGACCTTCATTGAGCAGTAGAATTGTATTATTACCATTAATAATGCATTACAATTAATGCATTGAATTTAAAATGAATAATTATATTATTATTACCTAATAGTTTAGGACCATCATTTACAGCAAAATAAAGCAATCCCCTCAAGACTTCTGAGGATCATGAAACACTGATCTATAACAGTGGGTGAAATAAAACAGTGAGTTAATATCATTACACATTCTAGAGTAAAGAAACTGATGCTATCAGAAAGAATTTGCAAATGAGGAGCATTTTGCATGCAGGCACTGAAATTTCTGAATCCATAACACTGAGTTATAATACTATCATTGGGTAATTCTGTTTGCATAATAAATTTGTCCGACCACCAGCTGTTGGAACAATGTGAAATTTAATCGTGAAAGATCACAATAAATTTTAGGTAATAAATCCCAAAAAGTACACCTGATGTCCTATCTGTCTGCATTGGCCTTACACACAAACAGTTATAACCACATTGTTTAGTCATGGGTACTGATGATTCTTGACAGGATGCATAACTAAATCTTCTGAGTAGAATATTGCTTGGAAAATATTTGCAGAAAATATTGATTGTATTATGATTTGAATAATTTATTCTGCTGAAATATTTCAACATTTCAGCAGAATAGAACTTTTTGGTTCTTAAAGGGTCATTCCCTTCTAAAAAGGGAATTACTTTTAATAAATAATATTTTTAAATTAATTTACATTTATTTAGAGCACATACCTAAAAAATCGTTACACTAACAAAAGACCATTGGTATTTTCATTGAAGAAAACTGTTGACTCAAGTGACATTCAAATTTTTGTAGTTTCCATAAATATGTGATTGTTGCTTGTATCACAAATAAACTCCTTAAAGGAAACATTCCATACATTGGTATGGTATATACCTTCCAAATTGAAACCATGAGGATCATTTACTGAAATTGATATTTCAAAAGTTTTTATGACACCAAACCATTTAATTACTATCTCAACAAGGGATTTTGAATTGATCTGATCCTTATCATTGCTATATAAATGTGACTTAACACTATTTTCCTTCAAATCAAATTTGTGAAAATATTGCTATTTAAGAAGCTACTTAACTTTAATCAAGAACATTTTTTGTAGTTCAGTGATGTTTTCAATACTCTTCCATTTCTTTCTCACATATTATACACTTCCCTATTACAAATTTAAATAGCAATATTTTCCTAAATAGCTTTTCTAGTTAGAATTATCTGGTCAGAGCACTATTTTATTATGAGGTTTTAAGTTGAAAATGACTGCTTCATTTAAAAGATTAGTATTAGCATTATTAATATTCCCTCATAGATTTTTATATTCTCTACTAATAAACTCAAAAAAGTGGTTTTGGTGCTATGCAGGTAGCTGTTGTATTGGAAAACCTATGCATATTAAAAAGAAGTGGTGCTCAGATGGTAAGATTTGTTCAGAACACTGCAAATATTTCACTCTCAGAATCTCAAGACGGGACTTGTGTAAAGATTTTCTCGTAAATGGGGAGAATCAGAAAGAGTGACAGAAAACAGAATTAAAGATAAATATATATTTATTATTGTATTTATAATATAAAATTGATAGCAAAATAAAACAGGTAAACCTTATGAAATTCTCATTCATTTAATCATCTTTTCATAACATTTTATGATAAAGCATAATTATTTTCTGTGATGCAGACAGTATTTCTTTTCTTCAATCAATCCACTATTGCATTTTCTCAGAAAAAATGTATTTAAGGTATGAAACAAATATCAAGTGATGAAATCTACACTGTTGTTTATAGAAAGGCAATACAGTTAATAAAATGTGTATGTATGGCTTCCTCTCAATCTGCAAATATTACACAAAAGATGTGTAAGAACTGACAGACATCAGAAGAAATAATAAAATTTTGTTCCTGAAAATAACACAGATACAATTACTTTGAAAGTACAGCAAAACTATTTCCTTGCAGAGGGATGAATTCAGCACGTTGCATAAGAATAAACAGATTCGAGTATGTTCTTTATGTAAGATACCATTTATTTCCCAGCTCTTCTCCTAAAAGCCTCAAGAAGTTTTTATATAACTTTTCACTTCTTTAATTTAGATACTTTATCCTGGATATTATCTGTCTTGTATTCTCTTTCCTTGAATTGTTTTTGTATGTTTCTATTACAAGTTTTTATCAAGGTTTAAAGACCTTTAAAAATGTAAATATAGCATCTCTGGATTTGGATTCATTCTTATATGGTATGTACAATTCCATCGTGTAGCTTTGGGGGAAAAGGCCCAAACATTAGTAATTAAAAAAAGAAAACCAAACAAAAACACACACACACAAAAAAAACCCCCAAAAACAAAACACCACGAACAAAACAACAACAACAACCACTAAAGAAAGAATCTACCACTTCCATAAAAGCAAGTTAGAGTGTCTACAAGCACAGATCCTTTAATAGCTCATTCTTCAGTACGATAATTCTAATAGGCCTAATCACCAACTGGTCATCATTAATTCATAATTGCCTGTCATAACAAGATTCCCCTTCCTTCTTTTGATCTAGTCTTTATGCAGATACGTCTCCAAAGTAACTGATATCAGAAACCAGGAAGCCTGATAAAAGATATAAAAGTTTGTTTAGTTTATCAACCAGGCATTCTTAATACCTTATACACAAGTGTCATTATCAAGTGGGAGGTTGAAGAAAGGCATGTCCACTTAGGGCATCAATAACAATTTCCTCTCATCATGGCTTAATTCCAGCTGGTAACTAAGTACCACACAGCTGCTCACTCACCTTGCTGCCTCTGGTGGGAAGATCAAGTAAAGCCTATCGCTTGAGATTAGAACACTTCAATAACTAAAACTAAATAAAATATGGTAGTAATTGTCATGAAAAGGAGAGGAAAAAACCAAGACAAATAAGCGATGCACACAGTGGTTACCCACTGACCATTGCCCAGCCCATCCCCCAGTAGACATCTGCCCTCCCAATAAATCTCTCCCCTCTTCCCCCTCCAAATTTATATACTAGTCATGATACCCTGTGATATAGATTATGCTTTTAGGACAGTTGTCATGTGCTCTCTTCCAGCTCTTTGTGCACCTGCTCACTGGCAGACTGGGAAACTGGTAAGTTTTTGACTAAGGATAAGGACTACCTGGCACCCACCAAAACATCAGTGTGTTATCAACATTATTCTCATACTGAATTTAAAATACAGAACTTTACCAGCTCCTAAGAAGAAAATCAATTTTATCACATTCAAAGCTAGGAGTTCAGGAAAACATTTCCAATTTTTGTTGTCTGGCGCTGAAATGTCACGTTTTCAGCATATGTCAGATTTCCTAGAGGATTTGCCACTCCCTACTATCAAACAGATATTTTTGCAGGCATTTTTAAGATAATGTTGATCTTTGGGACTAGCAGCTGCAAAATTTAGTTACTAAGTGATTCAGGTGAAATCAGTCTTAATGAGCCATCAAAGAATGCGCTAATAATTCACAATATGTTTTTATCTTATATGCACTTCATTTTAGCAACCCCTTGCACCTGTTCTGTTATCATCTCTATTTCCTTATTTATTTACAAAGTTTTGCTTCTGCTGCTCATCTCCCTTGGTCTCTCTCTTCCTTTCTGTGTTCCTGAGAAAGACATCTCTGTCACCTCTAGCAGAGGGTAGCCAGAGTGGGTTAGAATGGTTCCCAGTGATGGTTGCACTAGCAAGATACACAGCAACCTGCTGTTGAATGTTGAAATCCAACTTTCACTGATTTCTAACAAATTTTGGCATCACGCACTTCGATGCATGATTTTAGCTACTCTCAGCATATCCAGTGTATGTTCCAAGAAAGAGTGTTTTCCCCAAAGGAGTAAAGCATTTAATGTATGCTAACAAGTACAATGAAGCTGTGAAAGTTTTTTCTGAGGAAACAACCTCACAAGATTCCCCTTATTCTCTCACATCACCCTTTCTAAATATAGATTCCAATTATAGTCAGAGACACTATAGATCATACCAGGGGGAAAACCCAGCGCAAATACTTTACTAATCATGTAGAGAACCTGTAATACACAAAAATATTATTACAGAATATGTATTTTCCTCATTATCCCACAAGAACTCCACAAAACAGGTCAATTTGTTAAAGTTCAAAATATGAAAATAAGGATTAAGATTAAGATAGCATTAAATTTGCCAAATTCCCTTTTTGCTGTACAACTTCTCTAAGAAACAAAGAATTATTTTCTGGATCATGCCCTGTTAATGTTTCTGTGTACACAAGATTGTTGATAGGAATAGCTGTGCCCAGCCAAAATTGCCAATGCAACAACAGACCAAGAAGCACTCCTGTCTTTCAAATAGCTCAGTCAAGAAGTCAGTTGTACTGGTGGTTGTCTTTCAGCACCAAAGATGTTCACTAAGCTGTACTTCAGAAATGCTGAGAGAATCTGTATTTCACATGCAAATTTTCTTCCCTGTATAGCCCTCTTTTTTGCTGATTGAGGTTTGCTCAAACTTTGCCGCATGATAGCAGAACCATGCTTTTATACCTCAGGTCACCATTCCTTCCCATTCCTCAGACAGTGTGATGGAATTTATTGGTCTAGCCTAAGGAAAATGTTTTCCCATCACTTTCCACGTGTCAGTCCCAAAATAAGCTCTTGAGCTCTCTACAAATTCAGAAAAAATAATCTAGAGAATTATCAATAACATAGAGAGATGCTGAAATTTATAGTTAATAAAGGTTAAGATGAAGAGTTAATTTTCCCATTTGCTCTGTATCCTTGCACCCAGTGAACTGTCAATTTGATTTAACAAGGGTGGGAAAATTGCAAATGATAGTAGAAATATCCTGATTTTGCCTAAGTTCCTAACAACAGTGCTGAGTTTGACAGCATAAACCATCAAAACCAAAACAAAGAAAAAGCAGATTTGTCATGCTTAAGTCCTGTTTAGGACTGCATAACTTATATTTTATGCACATTACTGGAAGCTAATCGTAGAATCAAAGACTGTTCTGAGCTGAAAAGTATGCACAAGGACCAGTGAGTTCAGCTCTTAAGTGAATGGCCCATACAGGGATCAAACTCACAACTGTTTTACCAGCACACTCTAACCAACTGGGTTACGTAGAAATCATCCAAATTTCATATTCCAGACAGAGAATATCGAGTGCTGTCACAGCAAGTCATTGGAAGTGAATCAGAATTGAAATATATGTTACAGAAACTTTACTCCTAACATTTTTGGTAAACTGTTGTTTCGTTTTATACATACCTACAGTGAGACCTGCTTAGAAAATCAGATCAGAAGACATACAGGATTTTATGCCCATAAAGTAATATAGTATTTATTATCTGTCTTAAGCCATGTGAAAGAATCTTAGCAGAAAATATTTTCAACATGCAAGCATTTCTACTATATGCAGTGTAAATACAGAATAAAAGAGCAAGTAGAAAGCAATATGGATTATGCTGTAATTGTAAATTGCAATCTATAAAAATTGGCGCTTGCTGATCTTCAATCCACAGCAATCCTACATCAGTGGAATCTTCCAAGATTCTGGAAAGGTAGAGAGCTGTTCAATTTTCTTTGTGTTCATGGTGGATACAACAAAAACTCGTCAGTACATTTCTGGGCAATTGGATACTTTCTGCTGTAGTAATCTATGCCAAGAGAACATTGGGTCTCTGGGGTTGGCCACAACAGGATATATTGCTGCTAGCTCCCCTTTAGGCCCACCTCAGCCTCCACAACAGACAACTGCTGATATCCCACCGTCACTCCAGAAATATAACTGGCTTCTGCCTCGCTGTATCCTGATGACATTAGAGTGGGTAAAATGGGCCCTGATGTCCACCCAAGCCTTATACTTCTGATGTGGCGTGCCAGGTGGTCAGATAGATCCACACAGTCCTTCAAAACCAATTACCCATTTCCTTCTTTTGGCATAAGTCAGAGAACTTGTGCTCCTGATCAGAGTATTCACTGCCTGACCACTGCAGCCTCAGAAGTCCTCTCACCACAATCATGGCACTCTCAGTCCTTTTTCTGTGTGCAGAGAATCACTGCTTGCCTTCTATTGTCTCAGCAGCAGCTGGAGTGACAGTCTTCTTGGATGTCCCCTTTCTTCACAGCTGTCATCTTCCACAGTTTGCAGATGTGGGCTTGAATCTTCAAGGTAAGTTAAGTATCCCAGTTCCTTGTGTCCTCTCATTGGTCACATAAGAAAGAACAGAAAGCACGTGGCATGGTTGGGATAGAGCTAACTTTCCTCATAGAAGCCAGAATCAGTTCACTTCCATATTTGGGGTTTTCTTGTTTCAACAACTTTGGCTGCAAGGTCTCATAAATTTCTTACAACAGGTGCAATTTAAAGAAAAACTTTATTCATAAAGCTTTGAAAATAAATATATCTGGACCATTTCCTTGAAGGAAGGTAAATCAATACACTTAAATACATGGTCACGTAATAAATAGAAGAGTAAATAGAATGCATCCCTGGCTGTCATTTCATATCCAGCTTGATGAACTAAACGATAGTGTAATAATACTTTGTATTCTAAGAAAATAAATGTACCTAGGTTAATTTATATCTCTCATTAGGAAAACAGTAAAAAATTGGCCCATGATAAAATACAGTGGCAGTTGATGTTGTCCAAAATCTATCTGTATTACTGTATTACCATGTTGTCTAAAAATAACTTTCACTGTTAACTATGTGATTTGTCCCTACTTAAAGACAATATGAAAAAAAATGTCCAAGAATGGTAAGTGATGCAATTTATTGTTTAACTTTAAAGTCTGCAGCAATCATGATTGAACCATACAGAGGTCTAAGGTGCTAATGAAACTTGCAGACACATCTGCAATGACAATCTTCAGCTGGACTATAAGGAAGCTGAAAAATCTGCATAATGGATCTGTTCCAGGCAGGTATTCAGCATATAACCTCTACTTAATATTTTCATAACTGATCCATTTTATTTTTTTCACCCTGGAAGGGCAAGTTTGTTGATGAAATAGGCATCAAAGCACAGTTTTCCTTAGTCAATGTTTTGCCTTTAGGATGGAATAGATTGGACTCCCTAAATACATCACTGAATCTCACTAATTACATTAGCCTGGCCCCCTTTGCAGGAGTTAGTACAGGTATAGGTACACATCTGTGGTGTCAGCGAGTTCAGCAGTACAAATTTCAGCTGGAAAATAAGTGCATAGTTTCAGACTTCTGTTGCACTTTTTCACTGAGAAAAGAAATGGAATCCAGATTTTTCTTTGTCTCAAAGAAAGGTCACAGATATGAAACAAAATACCAGTACAGACACTAATACATGCTTGAGTCATGATAAATTCATGATTTTGTTGGGCAAGTTAAGAAGAACGTTATCAAACAAAGCAGTTGCTTGAAATATTGCACCTTTATAAATTAAATACAATTTATAAGCTACATAATTTACTTTATAAAATCTTCTTACATGATACATACACATTTGCTTGTTAGTTGGCTTTAAAAGAAGGTTTCATATGTTGTCTCTGAGAAAATCCCTAAAAACTGATCACACATTCATACCAAAGTATAGCAATACATAAAAGAGAAAAAAACTCACAAAACATAAGCTTTGAAAAATTCATATATGGGGACAATATATGTAATTGCTCTGTCACCAGGAGTGCACAGTAAAGGAAATCACAATAACACCTGACAGAGGCTAGAACACAAGAGCAAGCTAGGAACATACGGAACAGATGGAGACTGAATTGAAATTAAATCAAAGGTGTGAGAGTCACTCCACAGGACAGAAAATTATGACCTTTTAAGAGTGTCTAAAGAGTTCACAGCAAGTGCAAAAAGATATCTGGGTTTCATACATGTGATATATATATACACAAGTAAACAGAATAAGAAGACAATAAACCTCATTAGATAATAGCCAAAACATTTATTAACAAAGTATTAAAAAAAAGAAAAAAAAAAAGTTAAAAAAAGGCCAAGAAAAAAAAAAAAAGCTCTGTCTTGCCATAGAGGATTCATTAAATATTTTTAGAAAATTTTATTTTCATTTTCTTGAATATTTGTACATATATGGAATTGTGCAATACTGTCATGCTCTATTATGTAAGATAGGCATACATTTTAATTAGGTGACAGCTGTTTGTCATTGTTGAAAATTTGCTTTGGTTGTGAATGATATTAGGTAGCAAATAATTGGGTGTATGTATGGGACACTATCAAATACTGAGCTTTTGAGCCCTTCTGTATAAAACTTCCACTTGGTAGCTGCCAAAAATACAAATCCATTATAAATTTTGACAACATCCTGGCTAAACAAAAATGGCATGTCCAGAATTGTCCAAATAATAAAGACACATGAGGGAGAACCGTCAGTTAATAGCATGCTATGCTCCTGTACATACACATGGGAAAATTGAGAGTTTTGATATCTTTCAAAAAGAGGAGAAAGTGCCAAAACTCGAAGTTGCCAAAAGAAAAAAGAGGATTTTGAAAGAAGGAGGTAAAGACCTTGACTGCAGCAAAGACCCTGTTACTGAGAAAAGTTGCTAAAAGTCACAGAGTTCTGTGGAGCAGAATGCTGGGGATGCTCAGTGACCTCGGTCCCAAGTGCCTGAGCCTCAGGAACTAACACAACTTTCTGCCCAATGTCTAATGCTATCTTCCTGCTGGAAAGGGATATCTTGGACATAGAGGTGGCTGGGCATGAGCAAAGAGGTGAAACAAGCAAGGTAAAAGCTCTGATCTTGTAACTTAAATCCAGTACACAGAATTCCTACAGGTTGTTCATTCTGTCTAGCCTTTGGCACTGCTCAGTGTGTATGAGTCTATGTCTGATACTGAAAGACCTTGAAGAAAAGGGTTGAAAATACGTAAAAGTGAGGAAGTTATACATAAAAGTTGCTTTTATCTGCTGAACATGAAATAAACTCCTGGGTGAATAGCCTTCGCCTGCTTTCCTTGAGTATTGCAGTTGGATTCTTTCATAGCATATCTAGCCTTTTATTTAACAAACTTTTAAGTGGAATTAATTAGTCAAGAGCAGCTAGCTAGCAACACAAGTTTCTCCTGCATTTCTAAAAATGCACAGATGATGTAGATTCAATTGAACTGCAGAAAAATAGATAGATAGATAGATAGATAGATAGATAGATAGATAGATAGATAAAAAGCCACACCAAAAAATTCTGAGACACTCAGCTTTCTAAGACAGATGGATGGGCATTGATTTAAATTTGAGTGACATCATTTGAGTACTCATAGCTCAATCTCTCTGCATCACCCTACTCAACCTGGACTAAAATCTGGCATCTCTTGAAATTGAAAGGTTTGCACCTTGGCAGAAAGGAATTGTAAACTCTAACTGGAGATAATGTAAGCTTATTAAAATATAGAGATTTTTATTTTATCTTTTTAGAGACCCACCATTTCTGTGCAGAATAATCAGGCCCTCCATACTTCTCTAGGCTTTTCATTTTAAGAATCTCATATTTCCATAAACAACAATAACTCTCATTCAGAATCCTATGACTTATTTATAACACTCTGTTTACTATCAGTGCACCATTCAATCTGGAGAAAAGTCATAATTCAATTTATTTCAATTAAGGAAGCATACCTAATCTTTTCCTAATATTTTATACAAACTACAACAAAATGTACTGATCATTTACTTGTGACTAGAGTTCCAAAGGCTTTTTTTTTTCTCCTCTGTCTCCTGGTTTTTCCATTTATTTCAGTTTTGCTTCTGATTCCAGAAGTACTGCAGGTTCCACATCTGCACACACACTCTTTTACAATGACATTCAGAGATATAGACAGAGATAAAAATATCATTTGGCTTCAAGACAATAACTTTAGAGAGTCAAAGTCAAAAGAAGAAATAAAAGAGGGTGTATGTTTTTTAGAATACATCAGTAAAATGTTCTATAAATACATTTTCAGCTTTCACATCTTTTTTGCAGCAAAGAGAAGAGCAGTCTCTACATTTAAATTTGTTTGTACATATTTCAATGAATAAAACAGCAAAAGGACTGTTTGATAGCTGAAAACATATGAACAATATCTGCTGAGTAAACTGGTGTCTGCAAACCAGATGACTTTTAGAATGGTAAATTTATAAAATAGATACTATTCTTGATTAATTTAGTAGTGGTTTGACAGACTCAGAGACAAGGCTCACTCTTTAACAGAGCAAGCCATTTTCTTGGGGAAAAGATGTACAAATTTCTGCATGATGCATCTTCCCCAGGTACTGGGGTCAGCACTCAAGTCTGTATTTTACACTTGTGGTTTAAACATATTATTATCCAATGATACTGGAGACACTATAACTCTGAAACTTTTCAATAAATGCCAAGTATACATTTACAATCTGTTGGTTACTCCTGTGGAAAAAATGTACACTTCGGTCTCTATTTAGATGCTTAGATATAATTTTCTCTGCTGTTTCTTCCATTCAGTAATTCTACCATTTAAAGGCTGTGCAAATGACACTAACATCTCTGAAATATTTTTTTTCTGGTAATAGTTTGATCAATATTTATCAATATTTGTTTGAGGAGTTAAAGATATTAGAAATAATTATTTGTATACAGCACACAAGCTGTGACAACAAATTCTGTTTCAGCTCTCACAAAAAAAAAAAGAAACTAAAACCCCCACACCTTATGGTAAATAGGTTCAAATCACTTCTTGACAGGGTTTATCACTCTCCTGTTTTCCAGCTCTAAGTATGCTTTTTAATTTTGTACCTTCAATATCTCTATCAGTTTATGCAAAAGGTAAACTTTTAATTTAGACAAGGAGAATAAAACTATCTCTAGTTTGTTACAGACAGAATGATGCTATAACATATAATCACTTGCATACTATCCTTTTCTTGAGAATTGCATACCACTCGAAGGGCTTGTATCTCATGAGCACCACTCACTGGTACATCAAGATGTTTACGAAATTTGTTTGTAATTAATTTTGTGCTATCTTTCTGTGCACTTCATAGTCATAAAGCAGTCATCACTCTCCAAGTATAACTCATTAGATGCTAATTTTAGATAGCTGCTTTAGAAAGACAAACTGCATAATATTTAACCATGTAGACCTATTTTTAAAAGATTGTTTCGCTAACTCCATTATTGGGAAGTTCATTACAATGAACTCATCAATAATGAGAACCAACTGTGGAAATGTACTTACACATCACTTTGGGTAACTGATTCCCATGCAAACTTTTTTTTTTCACTTTCTTTTTCTTTCTTTGGTCACTGAAGACAGCCTATAATTTACATTTCAACACCTTGGTCTCTCTTGCACACAGGAAACGTCTAAGTGGTAAGTATGTGTGTATCTATGCATCTATGAATCTATGTGCCTATGTATTTATGTATCTATGTACCCATGTGTCTATGTATCAAAGTACCTATGTTGGTATTTCCAGAGAGCAGGCTGAAATTTGAGGTCCATACTCCTGCTGGGGACGAGCCAGGCCAATTCTTTATCAAACCACTAAGACTTTACACTGAGTTTAGATAAAGCAGACCTAAGTCTTTTACAGGAACTTATTTGGGGCTGTGTTTTGTATTCGTGACAATAATATTTCACTTACTACTTAACAGTGCTTACACAGCATCAAGTCCTCTTATGTCTCTCACCTTGCCACTCCAGTGAATAGCTGAGGGTTGTGCAAGAAGTTTGAAGGGGACACAGCTGGGACAGTAGAACCCAAGTGACCAAAGGGAGGAAGAGGGATGGAATGATGGTCAGAGTTTCTTCCCAGCTAACTGGTAGACATGATGGACATCTGCTTTCCCAATGACTGAACACCTGCCTACTACAGGGAAGCAGTGAATTACTTCCTTTTGCATTATCTATTGAACACTCTTTGTCGCAGTCTGCAAGCTTTCTGAGCAAGCAAACGTGCAGTATTTATTTGCCTGCTGGTGTTATACCAAGACAGTCCTTTTATGCCCAATATGGGACCTGAAGGGTTTGAAATAATGACAGGTTTGACTGGAATGTCCTAGCTGTTGTTAGTACCAGCAATGTTCCAATAATCCTCTCTAGCTGGTCTTCTTGGTGGTTAAGATTCCCCCAAAAAGCATAGAATCTGGTGGATTATTATACACTCAGTCTGGTAGGAAAACCCAGGCACCTCCCTGGGGTGAGGAGAAAGGAGTTAGCCATTGTCTCTTATAGCAGACTCTGGGTTTGTCGCATCACGTGCAGTCCTGTGGTGCTTCAGGAATTACTCTGGGGAGCATTTTGGGGGGCCTTTGATGGATTAAGGAACCCCCTCAGTTGTCTCTCTACCTGAATGTCCTGTGGATGTGGCCTTCTTGGGGTTGGGGGTTAGCCAGTTTGTGTAAGGGAGGGTGGGTTCACTGCCCCCGAGCAGATGTTACAATACACCAAAACCTCCTCCCCTTACTTCGGCAAGGGGGGAATCTGTGCAAATCTACTCCCAGAAAATGGGCCTGTGGGCTATGGCCTCCTCCACCCCAAAGAAAGCCAAAGATGATTCTTAGCACAGCTGCTGGGTTTGGCTCATATTCTTTTCCTTATTTACTTCAGGTGATTGAAGAATGGGTTTTCCTCTATCTAATCTCAGCAGTTTGGCTTTCAGTCCAAAGTCTCTCAGTCTCAGCTATCTTCTGGGAGGCTTCTTTGGTTGTAGCTTCCTTATACAGTTTTCATTATAATGAGCAAAACTTTATATCAATGTTTGAGACATGAACTATTTCAGTCACTGACAGTCATTAATGTGACAGCCATAATATTTATAAAAATAAAAACATTTTCATTGTCCTTCACAGAAGTGACCAGATTATGTTCTAATAGGGGTTTTGCCTTTGCTGCATGACCTAGCAATATCCTTGAACATTTCTTAAGTAGTCTGCCCCTCCTTCCAAAAGGACCCTCTTTTTTTCCCCCTGTTTTTTTCAAAGCTCCCTGCCCATCCAGGCTGGTCATCTTCCCTGTCAACTCATGTTTTTGCACACAGTGGCAGCTTGCTCATGAAGCTTCAAGATTTCTTTTGTGAAGTATGTCATCCTTCCCTGAACCCCTTTGTTTCTAAGAACTATTTTCTAAGGTACTCTCCAAATGGATCTCATGAAAAAGTCAGTCTGCCCTCTGTGTGATGCCTCAGATTCTCCAGGTGCTCTGTGGAGATCATACAGACTGTCTCTTAAGAAAATCTGGAAAGATTTCTATATTCAGTCTGGCATTTTTTATAGTCCATGAAAGCAGAGTGGAACAGAACTTGCCAAATGTTGTGACAATGATCTCCTCCATGTACATGTCTTGAACACTATAATAAAAAAGAGCCATAGATGTACACCTCCCCGTATGTCAGTTCCTTCTCCATATTAAACCTTTTAAACGTCCCACAAACTTGAAGCCATATTGACACACTTGAAGGAGACAAATAAATGACTTGCACTTGAGACATAAGATTCATTTGTGCTTACAAATTTACAGTACTTGAATCTTTGAGGGAAGCAAGTATGTCTTGTACCAGCTACACGCACATAATACTGTGTATCAAACCTGCAGACACATCGGTGAAAATTCAATGTTATATATGCATGGAGTACAGTCATTAAGAACATCAGTTCTCGCACCAAAACCCAACTTGTTTAAACAGACGTCCTGAGAGAAAATTGCACAATCCTAAACCCACATAAAAAAAAAAAATATTGACTTGAGGGACAATTTACAAAGCAAAGCTTAGGGTTCTCCTAATGAGGTGTTCAGAGTTTTCAAACAGGCTGGCAATTTTTTGTAGTACTCATGGTTTCTTGGTAATATGGGTCTTTTCTTAGGCAGCTTTAAAACTGCCTTGTGTTGAAAGCAAGATATCTAGTCTTTGAAGTGTACTTTTGCTTAGAAAAACAAATTCTTCTACATTGAACTGTGCTCTCCAAAAAATGTGTAAATAGTTATAAAAAAGGTTTATCTTTCAATTTAAGTAGTTGAAATAGTCAGAGGTTACACCCAATGAATATTAAAGAGTAAACATTTTATCACATTAATTTATTTAAACAGTTGTGAATTAACAATACTTCACTAACTTTTTTTCACAGAATGCAAAGAAAGAAATAAGGCTAAGTGTGTCGATTTGTAAATAAAACATCTTCTTGTTCAATTCAAAAGATATTCATTTCACTGCTCAGACAATGAGCAATGCTGCGTGCAAATCAGTCCAACTGCAGACTAATGGAAAGAGAAGAAGCCAGTACAACTAAAGCTAGGCTAGAAATGAAGGAACAGTAGTTGAATAACTTAATACCAAAATATTGCAACTCCCAGAATAAATTATTTTGTGAGTATTATTCAGCTGGCTTCAGCAGTGAGACTAGTGCATCATAATCTGACATTAAAATTGACTGCTTCAATGAAAGGGCATCTTTAATGAGTGTCACCTCTGAAGAAGTCTCTGCTTAGGAGGCTGCAAATCAAGATGATCTGTGTGAAAAAAAAATGCTCAAAATACTTCATTGTTAGCAGTCTGTCAGAGGTTAACTCTTTAATATTAATGAAATTGTGAGTGTCAGAAAACAAAATGAGATCTCAGGAAATAGTAATAATCCTTCATTGACTAATAATAAAAACATTCAGTAAATTAACTTTTTTAGAAACTAAGAGCAAATCTAATTTATTAAGGCTATGACATCACAGATCACCTGGTCTCTGAATGGCCCTTCAGCAAGGTGGAACACAGTTCAAATGCTGTGCATGTGTAAGTAATGGAGATGTAACACACATGCATCTTTAAATTAACCTCTAGGTAATGAAAGCAAGTAAATTTGAAAAAGACTGGATTTACTTTGAGGCAAAACTAAGAAGCCTATGATACCGTTTGCTGCCATGACATATGCACTTATCTAATGTCTCAGCCTCATGGGATTACATGGACAGCACCCTTCCCTTGTGGTTCCTCTCACTAACAGACTTCCCTGATTGTTTGGTTTTGCTGGGGGTTTGGGAGGCTGTGGGAGGCGTTATTGTTTTGTCTGTTATTTTTCTGGTTGCAGGAATCTTCTCCTCTGCATCAATAATGACATGAAAGTACTTCCAAATTGCAGACTGTGTTTTCAAGGCCAAATGCACTGTGTTGTTTGGTCAATTACAAATGCAGACTTGTTCTCAGAGTGAAAAACCAACCCAAATTCCTTTCCTTTTGATGATGCAGAACACACTAAACTAGAGTGACTTCTTAAAATCAATGTTGGGACTCTAGCTTTCTGCAATCTATAACAAACAACCATACAGTGCAAAATGGAATCATCAGTGCAGACAAAAAGATCTTTGTACCAAGTATCAGTGAAGTATCAGGAGATAAGTAGGCATTGTGAACAAATGTTGTCTCCTCAGTAGCACAGAAGCTTTGCTTGTTTGGTTTTAGAAAACAGACTGCACCTTAGAAAACATAATTCTGAAACTGCATGTTTTCTATATGTGGTAGCAAGACATAGTAAAATAAGGTTTACAGAGTTGGTGTAATTTTTTTTGCCCTTGGTCATTGTCTTGGTTTGGAAGGACAGGTATCCATCAGGGAAAGCTGGAGTTTCCCTTGGAATGGAGAATGTAAACCCCTCATCCCCTCCAAATCATAATTTTGCAATTAAGGCTTTCAGGCAAAGATTTTGGAATAGGAATAACAGCTCTTTACTAGGAATTTTGACAATGCAAATGTAGTAGGAAAAAAAAAAAAAAAACCAAGCAAACAAACAAACAACAATCCTTGAAACCCTGACAGAGTCAGAGATACAGCCTGACACCCTGGGTGTCAGGGTGATGGAAGCAGTCCACAGTAAGTCTTTCTGGAGTGGCAGATGTGGTTCTGTTGGAGTAGAGATGATCCTGAGAGAAAAGGGTCCAGTGATGGTGAGAAGGATCCAGTCTTCCTCTGGGAATCCAGTGAAGCCAGACACTTAGTGTTCTTGCGTCTCAGTTTTTATCCAGGTAGGAGTGGCTGGCTCCCTGCACTGGGTGGAGCATCTCTCAATGGGATGATGGAATGTGTCCTGTCCTTGGTGAGCCTTAATGGCCCAGAGGCAGAAAATATCCTCCTGGAGGGAGGACTGGTGGTGAAAGAGATAAGAAACACTGCCCCACCTGGTGTTAACAGCTGGCCCATTATCAGAAGGCATCTGCTCCCCTCCCCCCAGAGTTACAAGAGATAAAGAAAAAACATCTCCCCAACTGCTTTCAGATGAAATAGAATACACATTTTTGGTTCCATAACCCAAGACAGTCATGATCTCCAGCCCATTGTGAGGGCATACATAACAGAGGGGACGCAGCTCTTTCAAACTTTTGATACTGTCCTGAAAGCTTTGCGACTGTTTTAGTTAGTGACAGTGTAGTCATTCTGCATTCCATCATACCTAAAGAATTGAGTGGGTTGTGAGAAATTCATCCGTTGTGTCTTAGAAGATAATTCTTTTTTTTAGGAGAGTTTTGTAATGGTAGGGAAATACTCATTCCTCCTACAATGCTGTTTGTCTTGAAGAAGATAATTAATGTTCATTTCTCTAGCCCATCGAGGTCCCTCTGGATGGCTGTCTGAACCTCTAGCATAGAAGCCTTTCAGTTTCCTCAGTAAAACTGCTGATGATCCACATAATCACCACCCTCCAGGGCTGACCACTTACCACTTTTCAGGTCAGCTCATTGTCTGTTAATCTAGCTCAATCTTCATCATCTTCTTTCTGAGGATCTTGTGGAAAACAGCCTTAAAAAAAGTCTTTACTGGGCTCTGCAAAGTAGTATCACCACATACAGGAAGAAAATGGTCATGTCGTCATTATGAGTCACATCTTAAGAGCATTCAAATTTATATTACCAAAGAGAGGAGTGTAATAACAGGCTGTGTTTGTACCCATATATGACTGTGTAGTTCAGTTACTATGACTTTGTAATGTTCTTCCTGTGCTGAAAACTTCAGAGCTGGACATAGTACCCCAAAGGGATCTCACCAGAGAGGAGTAGAAGGATAGAATCCCTCCCCTCCCCTGCTGTCCACACTGCTTTGGATGCAGCCCAGGACACAGCTGCCCCTCTGGGCTGTGAGTATCCATGGCTGGGTCATGTCCAGCCTCTCATCCACCAGCACCCCCAAGTGCTTCTTGGAAGGGCTGCTTTTGATCTGCTCAGTCCTGAGCCTGTATCTGTACTGGGAGTTGCCCCAACCCACATGTAGCACCTTGCATTTCTCTTGTTAAACCTCATAAGATTTCCATTGGCCCAGCTCTTAAACTTGTCCAGGCCTCTCTCAATGACAGGTGTTCTTCAGCTGTGTCAACTGCACCACTCAACCTGGTGTCATCTGCAAATTTTCTAAGGGTGCACTTGATCTCTTCACCTGTGCCATTAATGATGATATTAAATAACACTTCTCCCACTATAAACCCTTGGTGCCCTCTCATGAACTCAGAAAAGTTAAAACATCAAACTTGAGTCATGCAGAATATTTCTGTGCTTAGATGCTGAAAGACCTGAAGCAGCGAGTTATGTCAGGGTTTCAAGTAGAATGGAAAGATATTCTAGTCTGTTTGATAGTTTGATATTTTTAAAGCAATTACTTTCAATCTCAGAAGGCGGAATTAGATAAATAAAGGCAGCTATATAAATAAATACCTAATAAAAAATTAAAGCTTCTTTGATATGATTAAAATCCAGTTTAAACTGCATAGTCACAGTTAAACATGTCATTTAAAACTCATTAAGGTTATATAAAATTATTTACATTGAACAGTAATTATGCTACACAAATGATCTGGAGACCAGTAATTATTTATGGAAAAAATTAGCAAATTAGTTAAAATAATAAAGATCTAATGATTTAGTGAACTGCTTGCTGACAGCCAATAAACCATGCAAAGTGTTCTGAAAAAAAAAATCTTTTTAATTATCATCAACATTTATGGTTTTTTTTGATGTCTAAGTGGAGCAGTTGTGTTTACAAAATACAGTGTTTTTACCAATGACATCGAAACATAAAATGAGTCCTTAAACACATGATTATGGTAATAACATAAATAGAAGTTCTGAAGAAATCATTGAATTCCCTCACTGTGATATTCTTGTTACCGACTTTAGCTTTCTTTTTTTTATCTAAAATGACACATGCTCCAGTTTCCAAGAACCAAATGATAAAACCATTATGATTTCATAAATGAGATACAGTGTTCAGTAGAATTTTGCATTAAGTTTGAAAAAACCTATATGCATTCTAGATACTAAGAATTGTTTGTAGTACCCACTGCAGAGAAAAATATATATTCTGGGCAAACTAAGAATGGTTTACTAATGTGAAAGTATTTCTTAACTGTGTTTTACAAAAATATTTTGTATCACATTATTGAACATGATTTCATGTTCCTATTACTTTATTTATTCAGTAGGATTAAACAAATGTGCTTTCCTGAGTTACAATTTTAGGGCAATAGGGCACAAAACTTATTTAATTTTTCTTCAGTGCTCTTTCAGTAAGATTGAGTAGCATAGGAGCTTTCTAATGGAACTTCTTAAAAAATCTATGACCGAAATTTCCACCTATTTGCATTTTCCCAAAGCTGCTTTCAGTCTGATATTGTTAATTGTTTCAACTTAGGAAAGAAACCAGAATATTTTTTCACGAGTCATTCTGGACAGAGTCATAATGTGCAGGGAGTTATACAACAGATTATTTTCCTATTAGTGACACGCAAACCAAAAGACTCCTAAAACTAAGAAAATTTCCAGTTGTAGAAGGAAATCCCAGTTTAAATATTTCCATTGGGCTGTCTGTCTGAACTTAAAACCAACATATCAACAAAAGCCTTTTTTTTTTTGTTGGAGCAATAACTAAGGAGAAGGATCACAAAAAACCCCAACTATTTAGTCTTACTTATAGTTTATTTATGTTCTTCATAAAGGTTACTTTTTTTATCCTGATGGGGATGGATTTTTTTTTATTTTTTTTTTTTTTTAATTCTTGGTTATAAATGTATTCCTATGTTGTGAAGGACCAAATCAAAGAGAATAGCTAAGGAGGTAAGTGAGAGAAGTAATGATCATTATTTGGGGCAGAGAATACCGTCACGGACTAAATTTAGATCAGGAGACAGACAGGAAGTTAAGGAAAATCTTTTCTTTTTTAGGGAAAGCACAGAAGAAGATGAGGAAATAAAGAACTAAAGAGTGTTTGGCTGTGTTGCTTTGGTTTGGTTGGGTTGGGGTTTTGGTTTTGTTTTTGTTTGTGGTTGGTTTGATTTGTGGGGTGGTGTTGTTGTTGTTGGGGGGTTTTTTTGTCCAAATAGTGAATACTGAATTTTGTTGAGCAGATACCAAATAATACAGGTAGATCAAATATACCAAAAATACCCAAGTGATGAAATAGAAATCTTGGTCAAAGCCTCATCCTGACACATTTTAGTAAGTGAGATATTACAAAAATATAATATTGAATTCAACTTCATACATGATCATATATGAAACACAAGATGCTGGGAATCAACTAACCAATAAACACCAGTTAACTACACTTGCTGGTGTTACCAACGCTATACCTCTGCAGAGTGATCAATTGGAAACTGGCTCACAAAGCAAGAAGAACTTTGACTCACTGCCCTCATGGACTCAGGCTCTGTACTTTGTTTCCTAATCACCTTGAGAAACTGATTATGTATCTCCCAAAGCCTGATAGAGCCTAAAGGAAATCATTCCGTTCACTTCAGCAAACCTTTCACTCTAACCTCAATGTTCTTTCAGGGAAGTTCTATTGATATTTTCTTTCCTATTTAATATATCATGGTGCACTTAGGACCAAAATAAAATGGCAAATAAAGTAAGACATGAATCAATAATACAGCCAAACAGACTGCAGAACCTCAAAGACAGAAGTTAGTAAGAAGACTAAGCATAGATTTAACTGGATAATAGCAAACCTATTATTGATCTGGCAATTTTAGCAAAAAGGATTCTGAGTTCAACGAATCTTGCAGAAGTTGTGCCACACTACACAAAACAGTCCCCTGTTCTTTTCCAGAAAAGAAAGCAAGGGTGCATGTGATACTAAGTACTTAGGCCTCCTCAAATGAAGTCGCAATCTCTTTTCCAAAGATTTCTGTTGTGACTCCAGAGCAGATGGACAAGGAGTTATTATTAAGTCCTATCAAGCCAAATGCACTTCTGTGTAAAAAACACAGCTATTTATAAAATTTATAAAAGCACAAAAAAACACAGCTATTTATAAACTTGGGGATCTACAGAATCTGGATGCATCAAGGTTTAAGAACCCTGATTTCAGCTCTGGTGCCTGAATTCTGCTCTAGTTACACTTTAGGTCCCACTCTCCCTTCTTGGCTCTCCTATGACTGACAAAGTCAAATCCAGATGGTCCTATCAAAGTTTTATCAAGCTCAGGACCTAAAATAGTCATAACCTACAGACATGTATATCAGACTGTCTGTCTGCTGTTAAAATTTAGGATTCCAAGAAGACATAGGAATGGGTTTGAAAAGTATGCCTATTTTTCTTACTTAACTAGGTAGTTATTTTCAAGAGAAAGAGCATTTTGTTTCAAAATCTTCAATAAATTATGCCTCAATTTCTCTATTTTAGATATTTTTAACAAGTATGCAATTTTCTAAAGACCATTTAACCAACAACGTCTCAGCTGCATTTTAAGCAGCAGAGTAGTTTCTTTCTGTGGGGAAAAATGATCAGTATTTGCTTGTCTGGGTTTTATTTTATGGGAGAAATAATAAGAAATTAGTGTAACTGTCTGCTGGCTTATTTGGTGTCCATAAATAAAATTTAGATTTCAGTCTTGCAAGAACAATTCTATAACTAAATCTTTTTTTATGGCGATTATATTAAAATATATAATTACCCTTGAATGCTTCTAAGTATCTTAAGGAATATTTTTTCAGCCTTTGCAAATCTTTCAATTCATCCTACAAACATTCAAGTCACAAATAGTCTTTTCCAGAATGTAAACTGTCAAGCCAGTTACTTTATATATTTAAAGCCAAGAGCAAAATCGATTAAGTGAATCTCTCATGATACGAATGATTATTGCAAAAGTAATAATTACAAAACTAATAGCACCAAAATACCTTTATTTAATGACTTTAGGTATCTAGATATATATTACAAATGTGAGTTCTTTCCTTGCCTGCCCTTCAAGTTCACTTCTGTGTATATTCAGTGCTTACTCATGCTTCACATTGACAGTTAATAATCTCATGGATTTGCCTACTTGTTTCAGGAGAATCAATCATGTTGAGTCAGTCCAGCAAAACCTATCAAGACCACTAATGCTTTTTTCTGCAATCAAAATGTCTCTTAAACTGGCAAAAAAATCTAAGGGCAGAGGACTAAACCAACATATTTCTTTTTCCTTAGTGGTATAAAATTTCTCAAATGTGAAGAAATTTTAAATTTCATCCATTACATCAACCGGTCTACTCAACTCCATAATAAATGCTAAAGCACTCACAATGGAACTAACATGCATTTTGCAATCTACAGGGTAACCACTGGCAGACTATAATAAGCTATATAACATAAGATCTATGTCAGAAGTAGCTAGACTGGTGCAGCCAGTCTAGTGTTTGAATGTGCTCTGCATGTAGCAAAACTGTCTCTCCTCTACTTTACTGAGTTAAGGAAAGAATAGTGAGTCATAATCACTACTTTCTAGCCATTGTCATAATCCTTACTTTTTAGCCAATGACAATGAATTTATGTCATTGAGTAACTTTTAAATTACCCTATAGACCTTTTGTCATCTTGTACTCTACAGGCAACGCAAAACAGTGAAACGCCCTTCTAATTTAACTCAGCAATGAAAACTCTGTAAACTGAAAATCCTTTAGATAACAAGTAATCACTGTTGATTCTTGCTGTAGTAAAATGAATAATTTTACATAGAGAGCTTTTTACTGCATGGTAGAACATTTTGTACATCTGACTTTTGGATTAAAGGCACTCTCTTGTCCAGGTGACTAAAATTTAATTGACTACAATATCCAACTACTCCTTACTTATATAAAATAAAAAATTTATTCGATAAACATTGATTAAAAAACAAAGAGGACATGTGGGAAGAGAGTATGAGGAAAGACTGCTGTTCCTTTAAAAGCTAAGGTGTTGTATCCAGAAACAAAACCTGCTGATTAATCTGCAGAGTCTGTAAGAAAAGGGGAAAAAATAAATTTTACATTACTTAAATGCCTCCACTGGAAGACCATTCAGTTTCCTGGGGGAAGACTACTCACAAACTTAGAGTATTGTGCCATAGTTTTTCATTAAGACAAGACAATGCAACACTAGAAATAACACTCTCTCCTTCAAATACTGTCCCATAATGAAAAAAAAAGTATACTTTTTCATAATCTTCAGACTTTTATACCAAGATGAATGTGTTCAGTCCTCAGAGTTTGTGGCATAGGTAAAGCTTTTCATTGATCAGCTTCTCTTGAAATAATACCTGGATCCCATTTCTTTTCTAGCTCTTAGAGATGAAAGTATAATCAAATAATTTTAAAAATTCAGGATACACTGTGCTACTGAATGTGTAAGACCTATTTCAAATACCTTCAATGTCATCACAGAACAATCCTGCTTGAAGATCCCTAAAAGAATCAGTGAGTATCCTTTATTCTTCTTCCTTCACATGCATTTGCAGACAACAGAATTATCCTGCAGGGATAAGTGGCTAATCAAGCAGGTCTATAATTCATACAGCAGGCAACCACCAGTTTCTGTGAGTAGATCTCACTGTCCTTAAAGTAGAATTATTGTCCCTCTGGCCCAGCTTTCCATGAATCCCACTCTCAAAAAGGCAGCAAATCACAAACTAAATAAAATGTTAATGTATCTCCTCAATGCAAGGACATTTGTTTCCATCTTTACCTCACCTGAAAAAGTTCAAATTGTGATTCCAGCTTCTCTTCTCAGTAGTTAGCAAGTTCATCAAAATTCAAATACATTGTGAATGAAATATAAGTATAGTTTTCTGACTTTAACCCAATGGATCTTTTGAATGCTTAGCCTTCATTTGTTTATTCTTCATCATTCCCCCCCAACTTTTCTTCTCAGATCTTTCAAAAAGAGAGAGAAAGAAATTGCTAAACTGTTACATACTGTGGAATATGCAGAAATTCAAAGATACCTGACTTGGATTTTCTCTTCCATAATTTTCAGTCCTCTAAAAGCAGTCCCTAACACTGTGTATGTAAAGGAGGGATTTCTAAAGACAGCTTCGCTTTAGAAAATAAAAATTCAGAAAATATAAAAAAAATCACGAATCAAAAAAATTGGTTACCTTCCTGTATTACTTGTGGGCTCTTGCCACCCCCACTGCTAGATAGTCATTCAGAAATACCAGAGAAGACTTTGGCCTCAGGTTTGGCCTCAGCTGTTTGTACAAAAAATCCTTTTATTTACAGATTTACTTGTTTACTTTACAGATCTTTACTTGTTCTTACAGATTTGTGCATTGGCATAGCTAAATAAAAACTTAGAAGTCATTATCTTTATTTTAGCCTATCATATCTCTAATTTATTTGATGATAAATGAGGTATGTGTTCACACTAGTTATTCTATAGAAATCAGTTTTCCCCCATCAACACTACAAGTGGAATAATAAAGCTGTAAATGATGAGTAAATGTAAAATTGATAGCCTAATTTGATTGAGTTGTTTACTACTCTGTGATTCCAAAGGCATTTATTTCACAAAGGCTTACATATTTGTTAATAATTGAATATTCACATGATTATGCCCCAGAGAATGAAAAAAAAAAAAAATCTAATTCAGTTTAACTTAATGTTTACACATATATATTGGTGGAGTAACACTGCTCTGTTCTATCAGAGCCTTATCCCAAGTGGTAAAGTGAAATGTTAGTTTTCCAGATAAACACTGCCAGGGTAAATAAGACTTCCTTTTCCAGCTTATAAAGGCCCTGTAATGATTTCAGTAAAACATTCTATCACCAAGAATCTAGCTCATGGCAATTAGAACGATTTCTAAAAACACAGATTAAGCTTAAAGTGAGATAATGATTATGAGGCTCCTCTTGGAAATTAAACTTTTTTTTTTTTTTAATACCTGATTAGGTTATTTAAATATTCATCTACTTTTTTTTCCACTTCTTTTGCTTTGAATTTTTTTTTCTTTTGTAATCCAAGAATATAATGATAGAGAAGTAAAAAAAAAAAAATTACTTGGTGGAATATCCACCCAAAAACAAAGGAAAAACAAGTCTTCTGGGTTCAAATTCTTATTTCAGATAATGTTTAAATTATGTTTGAATAAAATGTCAATAGAAGATATTAAAAGTACAGTATGAGGATACACCACCATCTGATGCTTAAGGAGGAAGAGAAAGTCCAAATTTCTCTCAGAGTAATTATTTTAACATTTCTTGCCTGAGTACTCATCAGTACTCAGTACTCATCATTAAGCATTTTATCACTTTAGCACAAATGCACATAAACTGAACATAAACATCAAATATATTTAATTCTTTTCATTTTGTCAATGACAAAATTCTAAATCTGGTTCAGCCCTTCCATTTGCAGTGTAGCTTATTATTGTTTTTGTTAAATGAACCAAAAATAATTCACTGCTTAAATGGTTCTACTTTTAGCTCCTTTTGAAGCCTCTGGAGAAAATCTTTATTTTCAGAAAACCTCTTTGTTGTTGTTGTTGGTTGTTGTTGTTGTTGTTGGGGTTTTGTTGGTTTTGGTTTTGTGGGGGTTTTTTGTTTGTTTGTTTTGGTTGGTTGGGTTTTTTGTTTTGGTTTTTGTGGGTTTGTTTGTTTGTTTGTTTTGTTTTATCAATAAAACTAGCCAAGAATTAAAATAGATCAATTAACAACAATGAAAATACTTCCAAACATCTTTTCATGTGTTGGGCCCAAACAGTATATCCATCTTACCAACCCTGTCTGCAACAGACAAGGACAGTCTGTCTGAGCAGAGGTGCTACCAAAGGAGCTTAACAACTTCACACATAGTTGCATCATCCCGGTAAGAGGGATACTAAACATGACTTTCACATAAAATTGCTAACTAGGAACACTGAGGAGGCAAAATTGGATCAGACCATCTAGAGAAGGCCTAGGGTTTTTTTGCTTACCCAGAGGAACAATAGACCAAAAGCAGAAACTGAGTCCCACTGGAGCTATAGATGATCCCTGAGATGTTGTTGCGTGCAGGAGCACAGAAAAAGCAAGGCTGGATTAGAGTACCCTACACCAGACGTTGCAACATCTACAAGAAATGTGTTTCTAACATGAAAGGCACTAAAAGAGCAGAAAACCATGCAGTCAAGATCAAGAACAAACACCATGTGTTCTAACTTCCAGCTTTTCGAAAACGGAACAGATATTAAAAGGAAACACTTTCAAATTTAATGAGAGCTGGTTTTATATGTAAAATAGTATTATAAGGGGAATTATTTTCTCTTCAAGAGGATATTGGTTTAGGTAGGTAATTAGACTTTTGGAAACACTAAAAGAGGAAGCACAATCTCTTCACTCACATGAAGTAGGATAAAACAAAAGTGCCTACAGTTTGTAAATACATACTTGCCACTGTATAAATGAGAAAATCAGATAGAATAGGTAATACAAAAAGACCTAACACTTTGCAATATAAACAAATCATCAACCTGGCTCTTAAAAATATTTATTAATGCAATTTTACTCAGTGAACTACATATTATGAGTATGCATACACCTTTGAGAAGATGTGTGTGTCAGGTTTCATTAACATTAGTAAAGGAAAGGTTTCAGTATGGTTGTGGAATTTCTCTCTAAAGAAAGGAAATTATTTCCAGCCAAAACCCACAGCTTTCATTGAGCTATCAGTTTTGACTCCCCAGTCCTGACTGAGACAGTTGATTCTTGTGGACATACCTACATGTAGGACCTAGTAATCTCAGAGATGTAACTAGAAACTAGCTGTGCTGTGGAGTATAAAATAAATATTAAAGTTAAAAAAATAAGGATCACAGGAATTCCATGTTATTAAGTCCTTCTTGCAAACAAATTTAATTCATATTTCTGCTGGACACACGCAGAGCTTATAGGTGAGTACACTCCAATTCAGCTACAGTGGAATTGTGCGTTCATGTATTTTATTTGGTTCATTCATGTATTTTGTGTGGGTTTTTTACATGTTTCTCTGACTTTACACTACAGGAAGATATGCAAATGTCCCTTATTTTCAGGAAGAAATTAAAACAACAACAACAATGATGACCAAAAAAAAAAACACAAACAAAAAACCCACAAAAAAACCAAATAAATGAAAACACCACCAAAACCCACCCACTCCAACAATTAAAAGGCATATTGTCTCTTCAATCTGGTCAGCCATCTAAAGTGGAGGATGACTTGCTTCCCACAGTGAATAAATCTTATATGTTATCATATTCAAATCTCCTTCATTTTTCCAAAAAATTATTTAGTGCATGTTTCACAAAGATGAGGATGCCACAGAGGGAAAATCCAGACCTTGAAGCTTCAGGTATTTTATCAAATTTCTGATGCACGTACAAGTAAAACTTACCAGCACTTATGTGCTAATAAAATATTCCAATTTGGACAACATCTTCTGCAAATTGGCCCGAGCTTAGAGAAGATCAGGCCCTCAGCTTCCTCACTTAAAATCTGCAGCTTCATCAAAACTCTATTTAGGGATATTTATCGACTCATATATATGTTTTCCACCACCTAGAAATCTAAACCACTGCCAAATGCCTTGTAACAGACTTTCTCTTCATTCTTAAATATTCGGAAAGAAGAACCAAGTACTTTTATGGGCAAGATATTTCTAAATTTGTTTCCATTTTCTTTTTATTTTCCTTTTTTTTGCATTCAGGACAATAGGATCATCATGGAAAAATTGACTGAAAAAATTAGTTTTCTCCTAAAACTAGCAAGATTTCATATCTCGCAGAAATGAGACCACAAACAATACTCTTGAAATTAAAACAATTTTCCAGCACATTTATACATATTTATTCATAAATGGAGTACTATAACCAAAGTACAAACCCACATAACGAGATACAGCTTTATCACTTTCAAAGAGGTGGGAGAAAAAGGGGAAGCAGAAAATTTAGTTTTATCACAATAGAATTTCAGAGATATTACATAGCTGCTATTATAAAATTACGTGTTATGATGAAAGATCAACCTGAGTTTCTAGGTTTTCCAGTATGCTTCTCAACTTACTGTTTTTATTTATGAGGTAATTGTTGTTGGTAAGCACATTTGATTCTTACGTTGTCAGTGTTTACACATACTGGTACTTTTCAACCCAACTGTTGTTCCCATGGTGTTCAACAGAATTTCACTTATATTTGCCATAATTTTTGGGGAATGATAACATTCCCCAAAAAGTACTCACATTCATGATGAAAACTTTTCTTTCCTATTGGCTCAGATGTAGGCTGAGGGCAGGCAGGTTGCAGCACACACACATTACAGCAATGGTTTCATCCTGTCAGCCTTCTGGTCCTCTTCTTTGGCGGAGTGGATTAACTACCTAACTACCTACACTGAAGTGGCTACCAGCAGATGCTGTAAATTACTTCATCTGTCAATGTTCAATCATATAAATTCAAAGAATGCTGGAAAATGCATTTTTTGTTGTTGCTGAGGGAGAAACATGAAAGGAAAAGAATCACAAAGTAGGTCACTGACTGCTGTGAAAGCAACAGTCTCCTTTCATAAGTCATGTTTAAAACCAGTATAAATATTAATTAAAGATATTCAGGGAACTTCAGGTTTCCAAGAAGTACCACAGGACTCCTTGTAGAAAAGTGGAGTCTTAATGTCCTACATTAATACTTTTCATTCAATGTGAAAAAAATGCAGAGGAAAGATATTTTTCACAAATAATGAAGCCTCTGAATACCAGTTTCTTTTGTTAATAAGGTGTTTCTTGATAATAAAACTTAGGTCACACCTGTGCATTACTATATGTTATGTTTCCTTACCAGTTATTAATTTCTGTTAGAAACAGAAGCTTGGAGGATTTCCCTAAGTGCTCAAATTGTTGTGTTTATTTGTAGCATAAAAACATGGCGAACTTTTCAATCCAAATGAGAATAGTTTCAAATCGTCATGCTCAATAGGACTAAATGATACTCAGGAGCTTCTATTCTGAAGCAAGCACTGTTTGCCTTAAAGAAAACTGTCTTATGCTAGGGGACAACTAGCCAAAAAGACTTTCAGTCGTCAATGCTGAAGATGCACTAGCCTGCAGAGAACCTGGCCTATCTGCCACCAAGCTTTTGCTAAAGCCATTTCAAGGAAGAAAAATGAAAAAGTATAGCTTTATCACTACCATTTTTGCATCCTTCTAGTATGCAAAAAATGGACTTAAAATAAAAAGTTGGTATCATAGCAAATCAGTAAGTCAAAATATAAGCTCATATTAGCTAGGAAAATAAATTAGTTCCTTCTTTCCCTTTAGCACGAGTTAGCTGATTTAAGCAATGCAGACATATTGACTCTCTGTAAAAAGAAAATCTCACTTCTAGTAAATGTTTAACACCCTAGTAAAAAACTCTATTTTGCTGGACAAGATATAGTTGTTGAAAGTAAATTATATAATGAAATTCATATGCCTGCAGAATTAATGAATAGAGCAGCCAATGAGTAAGACAATACTTCAGGGATTTTTTTTTCTCTTGAAATGAAGAAACCTTCTTTACAACTGAGTATATTCTATCTAGCACTGATGTTAGAAGTTTTGCTTGCGGGGTCCTCTTCCATTTTGGTTTGGGTAATGAGGACATCTTCTGGGAAATTAGAGAATACTATATCAGACAACGGGGGTTTTTCATCATTTTAAATGCCTTTTCTTTGTCACTTCAAAAGGTCTGGTAGGTCATTCAAGCATTAGAAGGTTTTTCCTATTCCATTTAATATCTCTTTCTAATTCTATTCCATCCTCTTGGAGTCTCCCAGAGATGTATTTCCTACAAGCTAACTGTAAAACAAATATTTGTCATAGTTATCAGTACACTGTCAATTCAATTTTTCTTTGAAAATAGTTAAGAAATTCCTCTGTGATTGAGGACCCTATCCTTTCTTTAATCTGTCACAGACTGAAAATACAATAAACTTCAAACTAGCAGGTAAATGGACTTCTAATCTGTGTTTAATAAATCATCACAGGAGGACTGTGAAGCAGCTTGATCTCTTTTGAAGAGCTCATCATACTTTGCAAAGTTCTTTAGAAGTTCTTGAGAGGTCTGAGGATATTCTAACTTAGGAGCCCATATAGTCATCTGTGTATGACTCATGCTGCCAATGTCCCTCTTTTCCAGCAAAAGCGATAAGTATTACAATTCAATTTAGTTAAAAAGAGGAGAACTCATTTACAGCTGAATGCTGCCAAGGTGAAATACAGGTCTTTCTTAAAATTAATGTGTTCAAATAATTACTGGTGAACTTTGCAAAATTTCAAGGGTCATTGAGTTCATACCCTGATGATCATGAATGAGAGTACGAGAGGAAACAGTATGACACAATTGGATTGTCTTCATTGTTACTGAGATTCTTTGTTAATTAGAAAACTCACAGGGCTCTAATTTCTAATTAATTCTTTAATAATGTAAAGTGGATATCTGACTGATACATTTTGTCACTTATCATTGGTGAAAAGTACAATTAGGTGTTGCAATGCAGAGTGAAAGTTCTTGGTAGTTCAATGAGCAGCATGGTTGCTTGACAGAAAGTTGGTCACATGTGAGAGTTTATGTTGTAAATCCTACTTACCAAATAATTGAAAATCTGAAAATGCAGCCACTCTTTGTGCTTTCCCATTTATCCTGAACTATCAGAAGCCTTTACAGTGGACTTAGCTTTCAGCTGGTAAAAGGTGGCTCAACTCAGTGAAGCTGAATAGAGCCCCGCCAACAAAAAGCTGGCACAATATGCTCATCTGACTTATCATCCAGGTCTTCTGTTCTCTGAGCAGTTGTGGGAGCCTTCTCTCTTCTTCCATACACTGTGGTACGGAAGAGTGCTTCCAGTCTCTATCTGCCTTGCCAATTTGAACCCATCTTAATATCTGAAATCTCCAGGACACAGTAAGTAAATCCATAAAATCTGTTTGGTTTAGAAATGGTCTTCATGAGATCACAATTTGGTTAAACAGCAATGGGGTGACTTTTCATAAACCAACACTTCACTTTCAGTCATATAAATATAAAATACCAGTGGGCTTCACAGTTTTATAAAAGAATGAGGACTACTGCTGTCAGCATGACACCTTCTACATGTGACATGCTACCTCCATGAAATACAGAGTGAGAACGGGGCTCACAGCACTATTTCAGGCTAAATAGAAAGTCGCAGGAGGGAAGTGAGGTACCACAACAAGCACATAGCTCTTAGGATGCATAGCTTTGTCATAATGTAGCTAACCAGAATGTCTTCCAGTGTGGGGCTTGCTATGTCTTATTACATATTTAGTAAAATGTCATTGAAATTGGACATTTGATTACACATCTAGCAAAAGACAATCCTTACTTTAGGACTACACTTTAACTAATGATATCATCTATCATGAGTAATCCTTCTGCCACCACTTTCTAAAATAATCGATTGTCCTCAGTCAGCATATTTATCCAGCCTTTCAAAAATAGATATTCTTTTTTGAGAGAGGCATTACCAGTCTTTCTACTCATTCTTGTTACCCACTAGTAGTTAAAGCTTTGTTTTTAATGGAGTGTCTCTGTAGCAATTCTAGCTTTAATATGGATCATTTTTAGGGTAGCAGTATTGCAAAATATGTATCTACCATGTTAGTTTTATATGTTGGCTCCTTTCATCACCATATCTACATCAGGTTGCAATTTACCAGCTAAACCATTGTTGCCTAAGACAACAGAGGCAGAGGCCGGTCAGGGTAAGGCTGCAATAAATTTTATTTCTGGCCTTCAAGGCCAACGCCAGCAGCTGCCACAGCTGCCTGAGGTCGCTCCGACATGCGTGCCAAAAGGAGGCCGAGTCACCGAACCCCCCCCTTTTCTAGATTCCAGTCTATTTCCACATGCCTCACTCGTTGTCCAATCAACAACTCCAGATGATGATGTTCCATCCTTCCACGTTGTTTGTCTTTTGGGGCCTGGAGCTGAGAGAGAGTGTCCTTGAAGATGTGAATCCTGCTGAAACCCAACTACCCTGCCCCCATCACCCTGTGACGACCAGGCAGCCTGCTCATTAGAATGAGACACCAAAACTTGAGGCATCACCATCATCTGGTATTTAACACTTTTCTTTTAAATTGAAAATTTTGGTAAAACATCAAAACATTTTTGAGGCCTTTTTTTAATAACAGTTTAGCACATATTGACAACTTTGTACATACCTAGTGAACAAAGTTAGTGAGATAGGATAACTATTGAAATATTATAATTTATTTTCAGGAAGAGATCAATGTTCAATATTCTTGCTTCCTTGTAGAGCTGTGAAATCAGCATGTGCTGAAGAGCTTTATTAAAGGAGAAATACTCGTTCACTAAATCAAAGGAAGAGGCATTCTCTTCTTAGCCCTGGGCCCTTTATAGGAATGCTCTTACTTCACCTTGCTTGCATGTAAGGATGAGAACTTCCGTAGGAGCAAGGCACCTTCTTCTCCCTGGAATGGAGGAACTCAGAAGAGGGCCAGGTAATATCAGTCTCCAAAACTGTGTAGGGTAGAGGGAGCAGGGTGAGAAGGTTTCTGAACACAACCACAGAACTTCCACACTCCACATCCCATTACCAGCATTAAAATAGTACAGTTTTTTATGTCAGGAAATTCTCTATGTGCCATGAGGAATTACAGGACCTATGTAAAAAGATGTAGAAGTGTAATATAACAAAATAAAAATGTTATGTGATTGACGCCAGCTCTGTAAGGTTTTATCAAACTGACATCCCATCTCTAGTAATTCCTTGACATTTTTTTTGTGTCCATTTTAGAAAAACAGATACTTGCCCCAGATTTCATATAATAATTTAAGACTGAAAGAGAATGGTAGGATTAAGAAACTTTGACAAGAATAGGCAGAGAAAGAAGAGTGATTATATGAGAAATGTGACTTCAGAGACCTCATCCGCAGTTAGATAATTTCCATGATGAATGCCAGACTTACAACAATATTCAGATGGACAGAACTCCAGAAATCTTCAGGACAATTTTTCATGCATGAACAGGCCTGAATGCAGAAACTACCTCATTCTTTTAAGCTCTAGTATTTTTTTTTCTGTTGTAAGACATGAAAACAATCATCTGTCTTTTGCATACATGCAAATGTAATGACATGAAGAAAATTTGTACCTAGATTAACATCAATTTATTTAGTACAAGATATAATTCCTTGTGATGAATGCAAGATAAGATGGCACCAAAATACATGCAAGAGGCCTTACACTACATTTATCAGACTATGCTAATGGGAAGAAAAAATGATCTTTTGACCTTGGTGACTATAATGCACAATTGCTATATTTGCATTGCTAAAATTGTTTCAGAACTAAGAAAGATTTTTCTCACTGAGGTATGTAAACTATAATGGTTTAATTTCTAAATGCTGCTCAAAATTTGAATTAAGAATGCACAAGCCATCTTATATATATGAATTGCACTGTACAATTATGTTCCACTTAGGCTCTGTAGCTGAGATAACTTTTTGCAGGTTGACTTTCCCTTTTTCTCTATTTTCTTCATGACTAACGCCTGCAATCATGCCTTGGCATTAGGCTGGAGTGAATCAGGTTTTCAGAGGTTGAATACAAATTCAATCCAATGCTCTTGCTTAGAGCATATCTGATACATAGATATCAGCAAAAGAAATATATAAAATAACAGGGTTTTTAAAACAGGTTTTTTGCATTCATTCAGTAAAAATGTGATATTGTAGTCTTTAAAAGCAGTTTGAGAAGAAATATGTTTTAAATACATTAGGTACACTAGACAAGCCACAGCAAAATGCACAGAACTCTAATATGCACTAGGTTATGGCTTCCTTATTCACATTACTGCAGTGAAGGGCTCTGAGCCTTTCCATTAAAAATACTATTTTCAATACATTGTAAGTCTGCTGTAAATATTACACTGGACAAAAACTCAGAAAAAGTGTTTTAGATTGAAAATACATAATTTAAAATTTTCTTTGTTTTCTGTTTGTTGGGGTTTTTTCTTTCTTGTCTCCATTTATTTTTTATTTGAAAATGCAGAACAGAAAGAAATAAGGTCTTAAGGCATTTTGCACTGAGAGCAAAAGAATGCATTTAAATATGATTGAGATGGCTAAGTATAATTTTGCATATCCAAGCTGGGAAGGGAAAGGAAAGGGGAAAGGGGAAAGGGGAAAGGGGAAAGGGGAAAGGGGAAAGGGGAAAGGGGAAAGGGGAAAGGGGAAAGGGGAAAGGGGAAAGGGGAAAGGGGAAAGGGGAAAGGGGAAAGGGGAAAGGGGAAAGGGGAAAGGGGAAAGGGGAAAGGGGAAAGGGGAAAGGGGAAAGGGGAAAGGGGAAAGGGGAAAGGGGAAAGGGGAAAGGGGAAAGGGGAAAGGGGAAAGGGGAAAGGGGAAAGGGGAAAGGGGAAAGGGGAAAGGGGAAAGGGGAAAGGGGAAAGGGGAAAGGGGAAAGGGGAAAGGGGAAAGGGGAAAGGGGAAAGGGGAAAGGGGAAAGGGGAAAGGAAAGGAAAGGAAAGGAAAGGAAAGGAAAGGAAAGGAAAGGAAAGGAAAGGAAAGGAAAGGAAAGGAAAGGAAAGGAAAGGAAAGGAAAGGAAAGGAAAGGAAAGGAAAGGAAAGGAAAGGAAAGGAAAAGTTTAAATGAACAGGTGAAATTTGATTATACCAGGGCTTAGCTTGAGCTTTACCTCACTTTATAAGCATACTTCCTTCATGTGTTAACTAATATATACATGTATGTCAGTCATTATAATGTCTTTTGGAATAACTATTCATGTAATACACAGTAAGAAACTGCCTTTTAAAGTATCTAAGAAGGATTTCAGTGTGTGTCAGTGTTTCTTAACACCCTGATTTACAGAAAGATTTTATGGAAGATTTTAAAGTCCTAGTTTTGACTTACTTCACATAGTCCACTTTACAGAGCACAGCATTAATATAATAACCTAATTTGTGATCCATCAAGTTCACACATGGTAAGTTAAGATTTGAAAACAAAGCTTGTGTTCCAGTTTACCTTCTTGGCACAAAATTAATTGATTACTTTCACTGGTAATACAAACATGAAATTCATAACTGAAAAAAGTTCTTTGTCTTCCATATCTGAGAAACTTTATATGTCAAGGTTGGGGAGCTAATTTAAAAATTTAAACAATGAAGGCAAAATATTTTACCAAAGTTATCCCTAAGTGCTAGGAGCACAGGAGAAAAGTAAATATGATGGCAAGACATTTCTCATTTCAGTATCTTTACAGAATATTTTCTTCAGAGAAACATCTACAAATCCCAAAAGAACAGGTAAATTTTCTTCCTAAGATACAGGAAGAAAATTATCTGTTTCTGTCATGAAATGAGACATCCTCCTTCTCATTTTCTGTATTTAACCTTTTTCATACAACACTGTATACATTCCATAGAGTTATAGATTAGGCAGTATTTATATAGAATAAGGAAGGGATCCATCAGGCTCACAGAGTCCAACTCCTGGCCCTCCACAGCACAAACCCCGAGAGTCATACCCTGTGTCTGAGATCATTGTCCAAGTGCTTCCTGAACTCTTTCAGGCTGGTGCTATGACCACTTCCCTGGAAAACCTGTTCACATGCTCAGCCATCACTGAGTGTGAACTATATCAAGGTTTTGACCCTGAAAATATTTAGGAGCAATAAGTTTTGCAAGCAAACCATCAGTCTTTTTAAAAAAACCTTTCATCTTTTTGTAATCCACTTCAGAAATCCTTGAATGCATGTTTATTCTTGCATTAAGAATCATAGAATAATTAAGGTTCAAAAAGGTGTTTTAGGTCACCAAGTCCAGCTGTCAAAAAAGGCTCAATGAGAAGTCTTATTTTCCCTAATTATATTTCATTCCTCTCTTCACCATATGTTAACATTCTTCTACTTAAAATTATGCTATTTAAATATATTAAAACATTCTTCTTTCCATTCTTAGTGAGTTTACAGGTGTAACTAGAGATGTTGTCTCAGCTAAGCTACAGAGTATTAACAAAATTCTTGATTACAAGTATCAGATACAATCCAAATATTTTAAAAGTGTATTAAATTTCAGAATTTATATTTAAGGGTACTGGTGTTCCTTCAACTTTCAATAAAGGATTTTTTAGGGGTTTCTTGTTAGATCTTTTGTTAATATAGCCTTAAATGCTGTATCTTAATGCAAACTGACTACCACAGAAGTTCCCCAACACAAACTTCATATATTTGTTTGAAGTTTTCCATATTTGACAGTCATACCTCTCTTATCGAATTATATACAATATCACTTTTTCTAGTAGTTCTCATGATGAGGAAGGAAAAAGTAAAAGGGAAGTAAAATATTACAAGTGTATAATTTGATTTAGACACTTTTTCTAGTTTTAAAAAATGCTGATGTTTTTTCTGAAATTGCAAATAGCTTGCTCACTAGCATTTATTATGTGTTTGCTGTCTGTTCAAATGTGTCCATTTTGATAATAAGGGATCAAATCAAACACTTACGGATTACTTGGATTCCATTTCATTCTGGTTTTGAAGCAAAACATTTTGCATATCTATTAGCTTCATGTTTCTAATTGTCATGGTTACTCCATGTACTTTTATATTCTATACTCTAACCAGCACCATTTTTATGCAAAGAGTATTTTTCAAAATAATTAATTCTGTCAGATATGAGATGAGATGTCTTATTATTTCTCCACATAAATTGATCTTTGAAAGGAAATATTGCAGTACTTTTTGTTCCTATCCCAGTTAACACCATCTTTTCTTCTACATACTTGCAATGCCCCAAAAGGATTAAAATTCTTTATTCTCTGGCCAAATTTATGCCTTTATTTTTGTGCACCAATAATCCTTCTAGGGTAGATGCCAATAAAACACATCTGTTACATTTATATTCTGACGGTAGTCCAACTCTGTGCTCTGAACCATTGTGTTTTGACACAATGTGCAACTTCTATGTTTCCCAATAAAGAAAGCTGTATATCACTGAATAATTAAGTAAGTCATTTATAATTAGCATTAATATCAACATTAGTACTTTCTCCTAAGTACTTTATAGACCTTGTATCTTGGTTAATTTCTTCTTCTTCTGAACTAACTGTTATAAATTGTTTTGAAGAACACTGCTTTCAACTACTTGTTTCAACAATAAATAAAAGAGAACACTGGCAAACTGTATCCAGAAAATGCTCTGATGTTTCAAGAGTTATGGTCAGGGGTGTTAAAGGCTGAAGAATTGTGTATACACTTGAATAACATAAGCCAAATATTACTATTTTTCAACAGACAGTATCTATTGTGCCCTTTGTCAAAACATATAACTGTTTCTGAACAAATCTTTCAAGCTTATTAAATAAAGGGGGATAACTATTATTTATATTACAAGACTGACACCACTTCTACCTGCTGTTTGGATGGAAAGTTCTTCTATCAAACATATTGGTGCTTCCTGTGAGAAAATATGTGTGCATTTAGGGATTCTATTACAGCTGGCTTCTCTGACATATTAAAAAATCAAATTCCATAAAATTGGAATGCAATGACTATACATGAAAAAAGCAAGAACATTGTATACTTTCAGTTACCTGTGTTGCTATTCAGCCACAGGTGACAGAAGAAACCCACAGAGCTGCTCACTCACCTTACTCTATTTTTCCACATTGGGAATGGGGCAGGAAATCAGAAGGGTCAAAGTGAGAAAACTTGTGGGTTGAGGTAAATACTATTTGACAGATGCTAGCTAAGGTTCTAAGACAAAAACAACTGACAATAGCTGTTTGATTGTGTTGACAGCACAAAAATAATCCTTGTCCTATTCTGTTAAGTATTTTTCCCAAATGAGCACAAGACATTAATTAATAAATCTAATAATTGTCTTTGAAGATGTGTACTTTTAAATTCTATTCCAAATAATAGAAGTGTAAATGTAAAAGGAGAAACAATGCCATCTCACAGGTTATTTGGCTTGTGTGGTGTTCAGGGCTGCAGATTCTCTCCAGGAACAGCTGGTTGCCTGGAGCAACAATACTGCAGGCTGTTTGCTGGCTGCCTGCATGCCTCTCTGGATGGCAGGCTGCAGAGACTTATTGTTGCTGTTAACATAGGGCGCTAGAGCTCTTAGGGCAAGACTACATAATAACTAAGCCTGCTTTTATACATAGTTACCTCCTCTTTAACAATCAAACCAAACAGCTCCTACACGTTGTTCTTAATGTTCTTTTTCTAACCAACTAGGTTCATTCTCAGTGAAATGTGTTGCCAGACGATGACATGTGGCTTACCAACGTGCCTGTGATTGGTGGAGCCATTTGTGAAAGTGCCACCTTTAATTGTACTATGAAGGAGTTTACAGCAAGTGCCACAGAGCCCAGACAGTGGGGCACCACCAGCTCAAATTCCCATAGGGTTCATTCCCACAAAGAGAGACAATCTGCACCATTTATATCTGCTCTGGCACCTGCTTCAGAGGCAAAACAGAACCAGATTCTGCATTTGGTGCACATTTTAAATTGCCCTGAAATGCAAATAATAAATCCCGTGCCAGTTACCATATCAAACCTGATCAAAGTCTTAATCTCTGTAAAATACAACAGCTATAACAGGTATTAGAAATGCACCAGCATGTTCTAATAATGAAATAGTGAAAAATATCTTCCACACCCACACTTAGGTATCTGCATTTTATGCTTCTTTTGTGATCTCTCAGGTAATAACTTTTAGCCTATATAAATATGTTGTAATAGTTTTGAGACGTAAATACTATTTCTCCGGAATGCTTACAAAATCTCCTTCTCCTGAGTTGTCATGTTTAAAGACTACAGCTTGCAGTATTCTTTTACTGCAAAAAGATATAAAGATATTATTTAAAATAAGTAGAGGAATTAATCTGGTCTGTGCTTTTCCCCCATATGTCTCCTCTTTTCTCAACAGGCCTTCCAATTTCAGAATATTAACTGACTATGATGGAGTATATTCATGTCTGCAAACACTGTCAAAAAAGAGAAGAGTGATGTCTGAATAAAAGAATCATTAACATTACCTTGTGTACTTTAGATATTTGCCACTTTCACATGAAGACAAAACTTTGGCCATAATCATATATGTGTATGTAAGTTTATAATTTAAATTTCCAATGTTAATAAACATTGCCAAACAATAGGGAGGATATTTTTATCTAAACCTCCAAAATATGGTGATTATTAGTCTACTTTAACTACTAGCATGATACTTCCTGTATGTAGCAATCCTGCTATTGAATCATCAGATGCAGAAACATAGAGAAAAAAAAATCACAGAATCCAAGAATGTCCTGAGTTGGAATAGACCTAAAAAAAACATCTCCTGGCCCTTCACAGGACAACCCAAAGAACCACACCATGTGTCTGAGAACCTTGTCCAAATGCTTAGTGAACTTCACAGATGCTGTGAACACTTCCCTGGGGATCCTGTTCCAGTGCCCAACCACTCTCTGGGTGAGGAACCTTTTTCTAATATCCAGCCTAAACCTCCCCTAACTCAGCATCAGGTCATTCCCTCAGGTCCTGTCACTGGGCACCACAGAGAAGAGATCTGTACCTGCCTTCTCTTCCCCTCATGAGGAAATTGTAACTGCAATGAGGTTGAGGTCTGTCCTCAGACTCCTCCAGGCTGAACAGACCAAGTGACCTTCAGCCCCTCTTCACACAGCTTCCCTTCTAAATCATTCTCCATCTTCACAGCCCTCCTTTGGCCACTGACTAATATCTTTGCATTCTTTTCATATTGTAACACCCAAACCAGCCCCCAGCACTGGAGGTGAGGCTGCCCCAGCTCAGAGCAGAGCAGGACAATCTCTTGCCCAGCTGGTGATGCTGTGCCTGGTGCACCCCAGGACAGGGTTGGCCCTCCTGGCTGCCAGGGCACTGCTGCCTCATGTTCAACTTGCCACTGACCAGGGCCCCCAGGGCCCTTTTCCATGGCACTGCTTTCCAGCCATTCCTTCCCTGGCCTGTCCGTACCACCAGGGTTGCCCCACCCCAAGTGCAGAATCCAGCAATCCAGCACTTTTCCCTGTTGAACCCCATATGGCTGGTGATTGCCTAGTCCCCTGATTTGTCAAGGTCTCTCTGCAGGGCCTCTGCCTTTGAGGGAAGTCAACAGCTCCTCCCAATCCAATTGTTGGCAAATTCCTTAGTGTACCTTTCAGTTCTTCATCCAAGTTGTTTAAGAAGACATTGAAGAGCACTGGGCCTGAGACGGATTCCTGCAGATCCCCAATACTGACAGGTCATCAGTCCAACTTGACCTCAATTATGATAAAAATAGTTCAAGGGTGCCCTACCTGTGAACCTTTTTTTGACCCTTTGCATGATGTGTTTAACCAATTGTATGCTGGACTTTTTGTCCCAAAGGTTACTGCAAGTCACCAGTCTTTAAAAGCTAAAAAATCAGTCTTTAAAGGCTATAAACTCACTAGTCTCTGAAAGCTTTATTCTTCAATTAATTTTAAAGGAAAAGTGGCAGTAAAAGAAAGCAAGTAAATCATCTTCTTGAAATCAGAGCCTTCTTGCAATACCCCAAGGCTATACTTTGCTTCCAATTAATGTTTGCCTTTTTGGAATCATATACAAATAGCTTTTATGTTCATTATGCACAGCAAATCTGTCTAATGACTTTCTTAACATGTTCTAGTCCAGATCAAAGTATCTAAATTGCTGTAACAACATTAACTTTGCAAGTCTATAATTCATGATGAGTGGTTAGCTGTTTCTTAAGCTGTACTGTCATATATGAGGAAGAAAATGAACACTGTCCAGTAAAAAGTTACCTTATTAAGAAAATGCCTCTTTCAAAACCATTTATTATATGCTACTTAAACTACTACAGAGAAAAAATTGCAATTTTGTGTGACATTGATGCCTTAGGTTTTAGCTTTCCTGTTTTTTTCAGATTCTGTGCTGCGTAGGGGCAGCAGAACAGACTCTATTCTGAGCCTCATATTAAGTGCCTGTAAACTCTCTTCACACAGTAGGTAGACAAGACAAATTCTTTTCCTGCTGAAGACCAAGGACAGCTTTCAGGCCCAAAAGCATAAACAATGGTGGACTGAAGGGAGGAACAAGAAGGATGGGACCTCACAACCCCAATGTGCGAATTGACCAAAACTTATAAAAATGTAAGACTTCTTGACCGGTCAGCCATTTTTTGTGACCACTCTTAGTCCACCTTGGGTGTAGCCCTGGTCAGGCTCTTGTCCTGCCCAAGGTGAATCCCAGAAACCTACTTTATTCTCTAGCTCTGTCCAGCCTGTTTCAGGTCAACAAGGCATTTCAGGTTCTCAAGGCATCAACATGAATTATAGATACTATTTTCATGGAGGATCAAATTAAAAAAAAAAAAGAGAAAGAAAATGCATTTCTAACCAATGATATTGAATTTACTTTAGTTATACTTTTTTATTTTTCTGGCTATATACTTCCTTGTTTTCTCTTCGGAAATACATAAAAGCATCAGGAGAAAATGCACACAGGAAGTAGATGTAAAGGATGAATCGGAATAAAAGTCTGCCCTAATGGTCCTATTATTATAATAGAACCATGAAAGTACATCACCTCTAGAAATGAAAGAAGTCTTGCTACTCATCAGTGGGAAATAAAATCAAGTTTCTGTGACCAAAATTAAGCAACATGAAACATTCATATACTGAAAAAATACAGGAATATTCACAAGCAGCAAACTTGGAATCGAGTTAGAAGTGTTACCACCCTGATAAAGCTGCTAAATGAACAAAAAGAAAGAAGGTAGCTTCAAAGTTTCATGTTACTTTAATTCTGCTTACACTTCTGTTTTCCCACATGCAAGAGAAAGAAATAATTGTGTGTTCACTGAGCACCCACAGAGATTAGATGACATGGAAGCCAGGACATCTCCAAACTACCTTTTACTAAAAAACACTTGAACTCTAATCTACTGAGTCCTTATTACTAAATCTAAAGGCAGAACAATGGTGGGGATTTCAAAAAGCATTTTAAAATTCCACTTACACCAAGAATCAGAAGTGGTGGCAAGGGGTTGGTGGGGTAAAACTGCACAGAAAATCTGTTCCAGTTCAATTTTACAAGTGATAAACAGTATGGGTTTTAGCACATTGATTTAGGATTATACTCATCAACATATCTTACTTAATAAACAGAATGGGAACAATTAACTCTACTATTACTGAAGAAATTGAAATCTTGTTCTATACACTCAAAGTACATAACTGTTGCTCAGAAACTGTAGAATACAATATATTGCTATTATTTTCGCTGTTCATAACTTGATCAATTCAGTCCACAACAACATCCAGCATATTCAAATTTTAATTAATTATCTGAAAATAAAGTAATTTTCTTCAATATATCAAATGTAACACTTTTTCAAGTTCAGTATCAGTATTTTGGATGATTATTTTAAACACTTACTTTGACAAAAATTAATTTTAAATCACATCATGTAATGTTCATTTTAGTATTGAACAAATTTTTTTTTAATCTTTAGAAAAAAAACATCAAAAACGGAGGTTGCACCAGTGGGGGAGGAGAAGACAGAACAGAGAATGAGAGACAGAAACAGAGAGAAAGGGAAAATTATTAGCAGTAAAAAAGGCTCAACAACAAATGACTTAGCTATTTTAAAAGATAAAGAGGAATATAAATAGTGAGTAGTCTTTTGTTCCTTCAGATACTGTCATCCCCATACTCCTGAACAGATTTTCCTATGCCATGATGCAAACAGCTCCCCTATGAAGAGGGGTTAACTGTGGTATTTGACTCCTCAATGTGCAACAGTCTTCCAGCTAGGATCACTACACTCTACCCTTTGATCCATACAGAGTTTACTTTTCCCAAAGATCTTGTAAGCTACAGGTTATATCAACAGCACACAGATTTCTCAAGCCCTAAGTATGAGGCCAAACAGAGCAGATACAATTCCTCAAGCACAATGCCCTTTGCAAGGCTCCCAGAACACAAGGTTTTCCCAGAATTCAAAATGTGGAACTACTTATCACTTCCAAAACAGAAAATTCAGCAAGAAGCTCATCAGACAAAATATCTGCTACTTGATATTGTTTATTAAAGGATTGGGAGTTTAACCTATGTTAAAATATACTAAGTATTTTCTTTTTAAATTTTATACAGTACTGAAGTACTATTCGATAGTGACATTTCATTTTTAAAAAAGATGAATGTAGACAAGAAATACATTCAATCAGAACTCATTGATCCCTGCATGTACTTATATTCTGAAGTCACACAAACCTTCTCAAAAATTCTGGACTTACTACAGAGACAATACCAGGATTTTGATTATGTGAGTAATAACAATTCTATTCACCAGTTTAGCCTACAAAACCTCTAGGTGTTTAAAGTAGAAAAAAAAAGGTAGATGTAATCCAATTCCAAGTTTCATATTTTTCAACTCTACAAATTAAAAGTGAAATTCTCCATTAATTTCAGTAACTTGAATTTCATCCTTGACCTGCAGCTGAAATGAGGGGAAAAGATAAAAGGAAAGGGGGAGAAATAGGCCTACAAGATTGTATAGTTTATCTGTATTTTTTTCTTTCATATTTGAACTAAAAACTTGCTATGTAAAATGATACACAGACCTTCATCATGACTCAAGTAGGTGAGAACTATCCACACTTCATATAATTTATATTAGTTCAAAAAAATGTACAGTGGTGAAAGTCAGTAAACTGCAGCCAATCACCCGATGTGAGTCAGAAAACATTTGTGTGCTATCACTTACAACAACCATGATCAAATGTCCCATCCCAATGAACATAACAGGTTAAAATTGCACACATGCTTGACATGAATGCCATCCAATAGCATTATTCAATTCCTGCTTCTGAAATTTAATAATTCGGTTATTATGTTTGTAGGGTGCATAATTGTATTTGCCTTTTAGTTGTTAATGGTTTGTTCTACGTACCCTGGTTTAACTCCCAGTTTGGTTTATCCCACAGCTGTATCCCCTGTTCTGCTCTATGTCAATCTCTGCTCCCCCTGCCCCGGGACCCAGTCTCCCCCACCTGGCTCTGGAAAGTTCTGGGGAGAGCATCGAGTGATTGGCCGGGATGTCGGGGGTCCCCCCCCCCTCCCCAGGGGATTTGTCCCCTCTCCTGTCTCTCACCCCTGGAGCAACTCCCTGATTTTTTCCTTTTCCCTGTTCCTCCCCAGTATTAAAGCAACTGGGCAGTCCCTGCCTTGCCTGGCGAGACCCTCTGAGGTGACATCGCCCCTCTGCTCGGGGATTCCAATAAACCTCATTGATAAACCCCCACAAGGTCCTCCTTTCATCATTCCTTCACCATAGTCACATGGCTGGTATAAGGACCCACAGGAGCGGAGCAGCAGCAGCGTGGGCAAGCCGAAGGAGGCAGGAGAAAACTGACTCCCAGAGACCCCGCAGCTTCATATATTATTATCTGAGTAAAGTCTACATTAGTATGACTCATACATTGTAAGAAAGAAAAAGACGTAAGTTATTACCTAAAGCTAGGTCTCAAAAGACAGAGTTATGCTGAGAATCCTAGGCTTCTTTGAAGAAAGTATCCCATCTTGAAAGAAATGAGTACAAATGTAATGGAGATAGCTTTGAAGCCTTTTCTGGGGAATCAATAAAGTTGGATGTCTCTCTGAGTGCCTTTACACCAATACCTATAATATGGGAAACTAACAGCAGGGGTTACAAATCTGTGTGCAGTTACGACTGTGACCTCCTGGGGATCACAGAGATACCATGGGTTGACTTACATGACTGGAGAGCTGCAAGAAATGGATGAAGCCAATTCAGGAAGCACATGCTGCGAAGAAAAGAGTGTACGTTACACTTCTTGTGATAGTGGAAGGCATGGAAGTGCATGGAGTGCATAGCATCCTTGGGACTGTTTGGGAGCCAGGCAAGGGCATACAGCTCAAGGTTAGCCAGCAGAACACAACAAATCTTGCTAGAGTGGGCATCTGATACAGGGTCTTCCTGAAGCAACTGGAAGTAGCTTCACATTTACAGGCCCTGTGAGTTTGCAAGCATTACTCCAACCATCAATCCAATATTTTCTGGAAAGGCAACAGAGCAGGGCACAAACAACCTAGGATTCATCTGAAATGCATTAAGAAAAACTTGCTGGCCCAGGTGATCAAAGAACAACAATGAATAGTGAACTTCACGTTTAAAAACAAAGAAAAACCATCTTTGGATGCAAAAATTTTGAGCAGTCTTGGCTGTAGAGACCATGAGATGGTAGAGTTCAGGAGCTAGACAAGAGAACGCAAGGGGGAAAAGCAAATCACAGCCCGGATTCAGGAATGCAGACCTTACCTTCATCAGAGGTGGGTGTCCCACCATATCATGGGATACAGCCCTATCCCATGAGAGAGGAGTCCAGGAAAGCTGGTTGGTGCCTCCTTCAAGCTCAAAAAAGGTCCATCCCAACAAGAAGGAAATAAACCAAGGTGGCAGGACGTCTGCATGAAAAAGCAAGGAGCTCCTGATTGAACTGAAATAAAGAGGAAGTGCTAAAGAGGCTGAAGGAGGGACAAACAATCCAGAAGTGTAGAGAGTCTGTTTAGCTTTGCAAGAAGGGGTAAAGAAAGCCGATAATTACCTGCAGTTGAATCTGACAAGAGTTGTCAAAGGCAACAGGAAAGGGTATTACAAGAACACAAATAGGAAGAAAGACATGAGAAAACTTGGCTTCATTTTCTGAGTAGACTGGGAACTTGGTGACAGAGAACATGAAAATGGTCATGGTTCTCAGTGCTCTCTTTGCCTCAGTCACTACCTGTAAGATTGGCCTTGGTACATCCATTAGGCCCTGAGACCAGGGGGAAAGTCTGGAGGAAGGCAGACATACTCTTGGTAGTGAAGGACCGGGTTAGAGAACACTTGAACAAACATGCATAAGTTCATAGGCCTGATGGAAGGATCTCTCTGACATCATTATGAGGCCATTCTCAGTTATAATTGGAAGGTCATGTTAATTGGCAGAGGTCTCTGACGGCTGAAAAAGAACAAAGGTCACTACCATCTTCAAGTACAAGAAGGAAGATCTGTGGAGTATCAAATGACCCTCACATCAGTCTCTGTGAAGGTGGCAGAGCAACTAATCCCAAAAATCCGTTCCAAATATATGAATGACACAAGGAGATTGAGAATGATCAGCATGGATTTATACAGAGGAAATCAAGTTAAACCAAATTTACAGACTCCTACAATGATGTATAGAGCTTCATGGATGAGCATGTCACCTCAGTTTTAAGGAAGGCTTCTGAAACCTTGTCATCCTCAAAGATAATCTGACAAAGCATAGTTCAGACAAGTAATCAGAGTTGGATGGAAAATTGTCTGAACAGCCAGGCCCAGAGAGGGCAACAGAGAGTCCTGTTGCAGGCAGATCATTAGTTATGCAGCTCAGCATCGATACCTGTGCCAACACTGTCTAACCTCATCATCAATGACGTGTGTGTTGGGACAATGTGTACACTGGGAAAGTACATAGATAACAAAAACTGGGAAGAGTGACTCTTATACCAGAAGGTTATGCTGCTATTCAAAGGCAGCTGTACAGGCTGGAGAATGGGGCAGAGAGGAATCTCAAGCAGTTCAACAAAGGCAAATGCAAAGTCTTTCACCTGGGAGGAATTACCCTAGGCAACAGTACTTCCCAGGGAACAACCAGCTGGTAAGCAGCTTTGCTATGCCTTGCTTTTTCCTTCAAGGAAAGGACATGGGTGTTCTAGTGAGTAACAAGTTGATTATGAGTCAGCCACATACCCTAACAGCAAAGGCAGTCAACAGCCCTCTGGCCTGCAGGAGGAAAAGCCTTGCAGCAGATCCAGGGAGGTGATCCTGTCCCTCTATTCAATCCTAGTGAGTGCTGCGTTCAGTTAGGGGCTCCTGGGTACAAGAGAGACTTGGAGCTACTATAGCAAATCAAGCAGAATGTGGCAAAGATGATTGAGGGACTGAAGCTTCTCTCTTATGAGAAAAGGCTGAGGGAGCTGGGCTTGTTCAGCCTTGAGAAAAGCTGACTGAGAGGGGTTCTTGTCGATGTATACAAGTATTTGAAAGGATGGTGTCATGAAGATGGAGCCAGGCTCTGCTTGCTGGTGCCAAGAAACAGGATGACAAGCAATGGGTAGAAACTGGAGTACAGGAAGTTCCATCTGAGCATGTCACTGTGAGAGTGACTGAATGCTGGAACAGGCTGACCAGAGAGGTTGTGGAGTATCTTTCTCTAGAGATATTAAGAACCCACCTGGACAAAATACTGAGTAATGTGCTCTAGGGAGCACTGCTTGAGCAGGGAAATTGGAGCAGATGACCTCCAGTGGTCTCTTCCAACCCTACCCATTTTGTGGTTATGTGAACATTCAGAAAAATTAATATTTTGTTCAGCTATCTCAATTTCAAAGTATGAAAAATAATAAGCAATGGGTTTTCATATTCCTAAGAATGCAGGATACTGTAAATTAATACAGTGCAAATATTCTCAAATTAAAATGCAAACTTTAATGCCTCAGTAAAACTATGTAGTAATAAGACTATAATAAGTGGCTTATCAAAAAATTCATTTATTATTCATTACAATAAAACAAATTACAATTAAATTATTTTCTGTGCCTATCATTGTAAAAAATACTTGATCTACCATAAGTTAATAAATATGTAAATGAAAAGTTACCAAAGCAGGGTAAAAAAGAATTGGATGTTAACAGCACTCCATATCCTTTCTTATTTTGTAAATGTGTTTTGTGCTTTGGAAACTTCATCAACTTCTTGTTCCAAAGCAACTACTCTTTGTTTGCTGGTCTCATTAGTACATCCAGATATATACACACTGGGATTGTATACCAAAGAAATACATCTACATGGTCAGAAATGAAAAAATCTTACAGAAAAAAGGCTTCATTGTCCTCCCTGGGTAAATCACAGAATTAATTCTTCTGTGGAAATCTGACAAATCAAAGTGCCATCAGGTCTTCAGTTATATAAACTTAGCGATTCTGGCAAACATAAAACATCTAGTCATTGGAGTATTATACTTACACCTAGGAAAATAACCATGATTATTCACACTCTACTCTGGAAAAAACCTCATTTCTATTTTTATGTCATTTCTTTACATAATTTATCTTCTTTGTCAGAAATACAGGCAATGGAAAGCACTCCTCCCCTTTCATGTTGACCACAAGATCCATTACTTGATGACATCCCTTGATGACAACGACATACTACAATGTCACAGAGATATGACTGGGTTATTTTACTGAGCTTAGTTTCAATGTCCATCTCCTTCATGTGAGTTTTCTGAACTCAGTTCAAGAAGTGATTTCAAAGAAATTCCATCCACTGTTAAAGTAAGCAGTATTGGGCCCCTTCTAGAAATGATATCTTTTTTAGTAGTAAGTCCACAGAGCACTCTATCACCTTAAACCATGTGCAAGTTGCTACATGCTCAGCACTAAAAATTACTTAAAATTTAGCACATTCCTAAGACAAAGGCCTTCAATTTTGTACACAACACGGGACTGCTTGGCATTCCTGTGTTGTGTACACAGCTTGAAAGTGATACATTTTCTCTTACTGAACTAAGCTTCTCTATCAGCAAAAATTTTGAGACTACTGCTTTCACTCTCAAAGGAGAATTGGGAAGATTAATTCATTAATGTTTGATAAGTAATAAAACATTAGGCTGATAAGAGCTCTGGAGAAAACAGCAACAACAACAACAATAAACAAAAGTATTTGGTTTTGCAATATTAAAGCCTTCCTTTTTCTAGGTTGCCTTTTTCAAATGAAGATGTGTTCATAGTGCTTTAGAAGCTGCATTTCTTTGTGTGCTAGTTTTTAGACATTGTGGTAGTTTGAGCGTGAAACCATTACAGACATGTTCTCCTACTGCTCTTGTCCATTGAGAGCTGAGACTTTATTTCAAACCAAAGTAGGTTCTGCTTTGAGCAGAGGTCTTTGCTCATCCAAAACAGCAGCATTCTTCATGAACATTGCACGTATACATTTGACAACCTGTTTGTTCAGAAGGTTTCCCAGGTAATGCATAATGGAAGCTGTAAACTCAGCAAACACCTGCAAGATGTTTTATAAATTATCAAAAGCTAATCAGTGCCTCACACAGAGAATAGGTGACAGAACCATATGCCCTCTCAGAGTTCAGGATGAGAATGCTTCAGCATGAGTATTTCACATTACTAAGGCAATACAAGGAAGAAAGAACCAGCAGAGTGACACACAGCATCAGACTGAGTCTTTCGTCTTTAATGAATCACCCTTTTTGGTGTATAAATTTCAAAGTTTCATTTTGTCTTTGAGTACTCATAGCTAAGATTACGTCTGGCACACAGAAACTTTATTCCTTTGATATTCCTGTTTAATTATATGTCTTATGCTTGCCAGTGAAATCATTATATCAACCAAAAGGAAGCTTCACTGCATCTCATTACACTGAAACCCACCTCCCCACACATTGTTGTCTTACTTGATCATTATTGCAGTATATGTTCAACTCATGCGCACTCCTTGTTCTATAACGGGATTGGACCATTATGTGATCTTGTATTCATTTTCTATCAAAGTCAGGCTGCTTGGAGGACTGTATGACAGCAAATTTTAATTTTAGTCAATACATTTACAAAGCTGTCCACAAGAAACTGTTGTCTATACTTGGTCTTATTTTTTTTCTATCTCTGTTAAAATGTACAATTTTATTTAGTATACTGTGATGAAGTATGCTTAATAAGAAATCAATTTCACAGACTTCACTTAGTGATTGACCAGTGGTCAACAAAGTCAATTAAGTCAAATGAAAATATTTTAATTATTTGTTTTCCATTATGCTATTTATGTTAAATTCCAGAGATTCAGGAATTGGCACAATGGATTAGTTGACACAGAACACAGACAGAGAAGACATAATTGTGCTTGCCTTTGAAATTGTTGGAGGCTGATCAATGCACCAAATTAAAGACTCTCAAAAGGAAGGTTCTTGTCCTCGCTAATTAAATGTAATGCTGTAATGTTGTCAGTATGCTATTCCATGATTGTATAGTGAAGTTGATTTCAGACAGACCCCTTCTAATGCAAAGTATGTTAAAAAGGAATTACAACACTTGGATGTGCCCAGTATTCTCATAAAAGTGAATTTGCTTTTTTTAAACTTTTGAATGTTCTTATTTATGAGAAGAATTCTGAAGATTAACATGCACCACACACAGATACAGGAATATTCTCAGAGCCAGTAAAGGCAAGAGGATGCAGTCAGAAACATAAGCCACACCAGACACTTCTCTGTAAGTCTCAAACTAGATCTAGCTGAGAAGACACAAAGAGAAGGGGTGGAGCATAGAGGGGAGTAACAGTCCACGTTTCCTGTTGGAGCAGCTCCACTCCTTACAATATTAAATATTCAGATGGATAGATAGTCCCAGTCTATCTTGGCACATAATCATGAGGCCACTTAGCGAATGTTTGGAAGGTTGATTAAACAGCTAAATCTGACATTCCCAAAAAGTGCGTGTTTAGCTCATATTTCAGTATTGACTTTCCTTGAATCAAGTCTCCCTGTAAGATACCATGTAGATAAAAATTATTAATCCCTTGGGGATTGCAATGAAGGCAAAGGGGGATCATTCATTGCTAAAGTGACTTATGCACTTCACATGACTGAAGTTCTACTTGCACAGTAATATAGATCAAAATCATCAAGGATAAAAAAACAGGAAGCCAGTAACACTTCTATTAACCCCAGAATTCCTTGATACACACCCAAGACATAACCATTCGAAATATATAAAAACTAATCAAATGTTTAAAATAAAAAACAAAAGAGGCATCAGATCAGTATCAGTTTTTCTTGAAACTGAGAGCTCTGATATGTTGTCTAGTTAAGGAAACACGTACCCAAAATGAGTATTCTCATATACTTGATATATTGGTTTTGAAACTCTTTCTTTCAAAGAGTTTCTGTGTCTAAAAGATACAAGCTTGATGAATATCCAACTGAGTTACTTATCTTGAGCATCATCTCATAAAGAACACCAAATATGACATGAAAAATCTTTCTTAATGGCAAGGAATCCCAGCCAAGACAAACTTAGAATCTCATCAGAAAAAATATCGTCTATATGTGTAATTTCAACATATGTCCAGAAAATTAGATCTACATGTTGATTAAGGCATGGCAAGGCAAATTACTTTTGAAATGTACACATTTTTGGAAGACAAGTGTTGACCTCAAGAATCATTGAACACCAAAGATGAAAATAGAAAACACAGAGATTTTTCCAGGTATTTCAACAACTTGATTTGTAATATGTTCATGTGGAAGCTGAACATTCGAAAGCAACCAAGACACTTAGGAACAGACATGCCATTAACTTTCGGTCCAATTGCTTCTCTGATGACCTTAATGATACAGAAAATCTTCCCTGTAGATTTATCAGTTTATGTCCACGTTCAGCAGTGATCTGTACTGATGATTTTGTAAATCTGTTTGTTGTGTCAGGTGCATACAGTCATAAGAAATTATTGTACAGTTTAGTTGTTATTTCAGCATGTAAGCTATTTGCTACCCTAGCTTAATAACAGCAACCTTTTTTATTTTAATCAAAAAGCACACAGAAATTCTGTATGGTGAAAAATAGACAGTTACCACATTTTTCTTTCTTGCACATCAATCTTTCACACATTGTCAGAAAAATATTTTGTTATGAAAAGTAACTGAAGTACAAATATTTACCCAACACAGCAGAGCACAACCTAGTCACACTTTTCAACCTCCATAGAGAACACTGTTATTGTGAATGATTGAAAGAACTCTTCCAAACACACATGCTTTTGCTAATTTCAATTAAATTACTTTGCTTTGACATTTCATAATTAGTTCACTAAAAATAAAAGAGCTCAAAGAAATACAATTCGTATCAATATCACATCTATACACAACAGGTTTCACCCACTAAGGACATAACACAGTACTTCAAATTAAGTTTAAATTAAAAAACAGGATGAGAAAGTTAACTGGTATGTGGTGGTAAAATAGAGCTTCTGGATAGAGCTACCAGGAAACAGTTAAAACTACTAATATTGTATAATCAGTTTTGCATTAAAATCTAAATAATCAGACACCGTGACCATTTCTCCTTTATCTTGCTGTTAATTTTAGTCTTTCCTTTAATCTACTGCAATCACCCATGAGATTTTGTCCAGATTCCATTCATTTTGCACTGAAATACTCAATTATAATTTTATGTTACATTTAACACATATTTGTCTGAAACTAGACCCTTTTCTAACTTTTATTCCTCTTCAGGAATCCCAAACAACCTTTTTTGTATCAGCTCTCTATCAAAAACAAAAGTCAGAATCAACCAATATTGTCTATGGTCCTGAGAACTTTACTTGGCCTCCTTTGCACCTGTAGAAGAGAGGCTTTGCTGAGAAAACAACTTGATTTTTGTTCACACTAAACTATTAAAAAACACTCTAGACTTTCTAGAACATGAGTTCTTACTATAAAAGCAAAAAAGCAAAAGCAAAAAGCCTCTACAGAGGCACAAAACAGAAGGAATGTGAACAACAGAATCTATGTAGAAGTGGAAATTTAAAAAACAGGGGTACAGAGTAAAGTGGAAGTTGTTGGGGCTTTTTTCAGTTGTTTTGAAACAAAGATCTTTTTTGAGTTTAATCTTTTATGCAATCATTAAAACTGTATTCACAGTCACAAGATGAATAATCAGTTTTGTTTTTCAGAATAAAGAACGTTTTAGAGCTTGTGATTAACTAGAGAAAGAATGAAATTTGTCAACTGTCCAAAATTTATTTTCAATGTTCTCTATTTGCTCTGATAAATAGTCCCAGATGATAGCTGATTGACATTAGCAAGCCTGCACATCTGGACTTCCATTCACTGTAGCATTTTGAATTAGAATTTTACTTAGTGATGAAGAGATTGAATAATTCTATAATTGTTCAAATGGAACCATTATTTACAGTGTTGTGTAACAGACTGGTGTCAAGTTTCAAGTATTGCATAGGCACCAAAATCCCTTTCGCCAGCAGCTCCTGGGTCACATCCAACCAGACTTAAACAGATATGCACAGTTAAATGACTTCTTTTTTTTTTTTCATCTCCTTTTAATAATTACTTGTTTCCATGGGGAAAAACAAACAAACTTTCAGAAAAACTGAGCAACATAGCCATGAAATACACAAAGTGATCTAAACTAAAAGGTTTGCAGCTGGGAGAGCTGTAGCAGGTACAAGCTTTTCTTTTGGATATAGTATCTTTGATGTTAATTTTAGTGCTTGCAGTGTCTTTGATACTGTCTCCCCACAGACATCTTTGAATTGCCTAGCAGCCCTCAGCAACTAATTGCTTCTCTGAAAGCACTGCATCACCTTAAGAAGATGACACAAAGGGAGTACAGAATAATGGCTTCAAAAGCAGTGCTTTTAACAGGGTAATACTGCAGTGATGAATCACAAGATGGTACAGGCAGCTCAATGCCAGCCCACATTTGCTGGCAAGTTTTTTGAATAACTGTTGACTTAAGAAAAACTCCCTTCATTTATAAAGGTCGGCTTTATACTGACTGCAGAAAATTACGATGAATGCCATGGCATAATCCTTCTTATTTCCTTGGTGCTGGTAGAAGAACTGCTTCACTCATACTGAGAATTTATCCAATACCAGACACTAGGTATTATTTGTAATAAATGTTTAGGGAACTCAAGGCAAATTAATGGTAGCTATTGTTTACATTAAATCTACTACAGTTTCAACAGTGTTTGCATGAGCAATGAAATCTGATATTTCTAGGGCTTAATACCTAAAGAAAGATGCCTGTTTAAGAAGATCCCAGTCAGAGCTTTAGATTAGGATCAATGAAGTTATTCAGCATTTGAATGAGTAACCATAAATTGGGAGGAAAAGGACTTGAATTGTATTAAAACAGACCATGATCAAACAGGAAATAACATTCCTAAGAGTAGCTCTCCATGACTGATCTAAACAGCACACCTGTAGCATAATCCAAGCTCAAACCACATGCTTGTTTTTCCATGATTGTATTTAAGAACAGTGCTGTGAAAATGAGCCTTTTCCACTTCATTCCAAATACTTCCCTGGTGAAGTTAAAAAGTGTTTTCAAAGCTCCTGTGGACACTTAAGCAGATATGCAGTCAGAAGAAGAGATATATAAAGATAGCTAATTTTACAATTTATTGGATTTATTTTAAATCCATAGCTTCACTGCTGTATGCAGCTCCATCAAGGTTTTTCTTTTGGTATTTGCTCAGTCAACAAGAGTGCATTCATAGCACAAATCTTATGATGTCAAATTTTAGTGTGTTGACATCCTGCTTCTTTTGTATTTGTGGCGCTCTTTGGAGAAGGTGGAATCGGCTTTCTTTAATTCATTCATTCAGCAACTGTGACTGTATTCTGCTGACAATGCAGTGATTCTTATTTTCTTGCCTTTCTTCTGAAGAAGAGGTATACATGTTAAATACACCTATAAACACAGGTCACTGGCATAAAGGCAGCCTGGTATTTGTTCACAATCACAAAGGAAGAAATCACATATTATCTTTCTTTAGCATTTCATTTTGCTGCTGCAAATCTGAGATCTTCATTTAGTACATGTGGTATTTTTACCCAAATTATCTAGTGTTTAAAATAAGCTTTGCATTAACTATTTGTCTATAGCTTAAGAAAACAGTAAAAAGGTTTCTTTTTCCATTTTAATCACTCCAATATATATTAGGAAGACACCTGACCTCATGTTACAAAGAGAAAGAAGCTCAGTGAAGGAGGCTTCTTAATTGGATAGGAAGATCTTTTCTTTCTGTTTCCTTTTCAAAGAGAATTTTTATCTATACAGAAGTTTGCCAGCTGAGCTCAACATAATGATGGGCAAATTTCAAATTCAGGGTTCAAATTCAGATTGCTGCTTGAAATATACCTTTTGTTGATGCCAGTTCCTCAATTAAATTCATTTCTCTGCCTCTTCTACATAATGGCAATATACATATATATTAGCACACATTGAAAACCATGCTTTTTACTTCCAGTTATTACAAAAATTGTGATACAATTTTCTAACTTGGTGAATTCCCTGAAGTTCCACAACAGCATTACGATCTCATCATAATTTCCCTCCTCACTAATATCTACAGTGTTTTATTATTTTGTTTAGCTATTTATTTTTCAACCCAGTATTTATAAATACAGCATATCAATTTGGAAACACTAGATTAACAAAGAAAAAGAAGTTAGAGATGTCTCTGTTTAATAACCTGCTAATTTGCTTCCCTAATCTTTACCTGTTAGAGATCCTGTGAGACAAAAGGCGGTATCATTCATATTTATGACTTATAGCTTCATGAGCAGTTTACACACCATTTGTGCAGATGAATTTGTACATATGTTTTATGTATACATGTTGCTTTTTCCAACAACTAATTGAATATAGCAAAATATCCATGTAGTTACGTCAAGATGTTGAAAATTCTCTCAGGAGACAGTATAGTGTTAAACCACAGATGCAGTTTTATAGCCACAGTTTGCATCCAGCTTGTGTTTGTTTTGCACATGTGTAGGGAAAAAGAAATGCGCAGTCAGAAAAAACCAAAACAAACCATCCCATCACACTCCCTCCCCCCAGGGCCCTCCCTAAAAACACCCACAACCAAAGGCATGCAGCAAAATTTTAAACCTGTCAAAAGAAGTTAATATAAATTAGTAATTTCTGCTACAAAATCCTTGCACATCAGGGGGAAGCATAGGGTTAGACAACTGAGGTATTTGATGTTCTAAATATAGCCAGGAAGAGTCCTCATTAGATAATTATATGAATGCAGGAACCAATCCTTCCTAAGTTATCTGGATGATATAAAGTAGTCTGACAATTAGAGGATAGAAAAACATTAATTTATTTCCTGATCTAATTTCCCTATTTAGTAGCATTTCATCTCATAGAGCTGTTTTAAAATATTTTGAAGGATAGGACCTCAGTGATATGACTACCAGACAGCTAATCCCACAGAATTTAAAACATCATCTGGGAACACGATTAGTTTGGCACACTTGAGTTATGATCAAGGTACACATGAGTTTTCTAAATTGGTGACATTGAAAGTTGCATATTGAAAACATTAAGTTCACAAGTTAAAGAAAGAAATCAGAACTTTATGATCATTAGCTAAAAAATGGTATAAATTCCAGCAACCCAGCAAGAATACAGAGATTTTTTTAGTTAAACTGCATAAAACCTTAGAACTGATACAGTTAAAAAAGTAATTTTTATATGATCACAAAACTCTATTTATAATAGTAAAATAAACATGCATATGGTCTGATCAATTTTAGGTAGTATTTCTTATTATATAAAAAATTCAGTTTCACTTGCATACAAGTAAGTGAGAAAATGTATATTATGTTGCAATAGCAAAGATGGATTAGAATCTATCTAATTCAGTTCATTCCTTCTATTCAAATGCATACTGAATAGAGAATGAGACTTCAAAGTAACAACATTGCTTTGTTAAAATATGGCAAACATGTCTTCTGTAATTGACAGCATAAAAAGTTTTGAACCTGCACAATATATGGCAAAATTTCAGTTTAGGATTAATTTACAGGCTATTTACTCCCCTATAATCTCCCGTTAGGATTTTTGATACTTAGATAGGCCTACTGAATATTATATTAATAGTAACAATGTATACTGAGTATTTTAAAGATTTTCAAAGTTCTTTTTTCATTCTTCCAATTTTATTTCACTATTTATAGGTAAACAGTGAAACCAAATACAGCTAATGCAAATTATTATGTTTCTAAATGTACTAATGGGTTTGCCCTGATTTAAGGAAACAGCCCCTGGACTACTTTACAACCCCAGCAATTCAGTCTTCAGAAATGCACATGTGCATTAATCACTGCCAGCTCCAGCAGGTCAGGTGGAAAACTCCAAACATTCTTACAAAAAACTGAAACCAAATTATCTCAGTTTCTGAAGTGCAGAAAGCAAAATTTCCATTTCCCTTTCCCTTGAAAGTTGCATGTTCCTTGGAGTTGACAATTCAGAAATTACCTTTTTTTCTTACAACTACAATTCACATATTTAGAGCCTTGAGCTATCTACACAAATGGTTTCATGTCTTGAAAACACAGCTTGCAGTCCAATGCAGTTTTATGATGCAAGACTTCACCTTCAATTCTGTACATGCACTGTCAATGAGACTGTCCAAATTTTTTTCATGGCTAAAAAAGTAAGCTCTATATACTGTAGCTTTTTTGGAAGAGTGCAGAATAAAGAGTGGAAATTTTATCAGAGAATAACAAGATTAACAATCCTATTGCCTAGAGTTTGTCTAAGTGTCAGACAACAGAGTTTATGCAAACAAACAAAACAGTCAGCTTCATCTCTTTTAAAACAAATGCAGCTTTCTCACCATGCTCAGTTTCAGGTATTTTTTTATTATAAAATGTGTACTATAATTACTATTTCCAGTATTATGGTGTTTGGCTGCTTTTGAATGTCTCACAACACATGTTCCTGATATGCTGCTGTTTTAACATTATTTAGGTCCAAACTCAGAAGGAATCAGAGTATTCTGAGTTGGAAAGGATCCTCAAGGACTTGAGGTTGAGTCCAACTCTTAAGAGAGTGGTTTGTACAGGAATCAGACCCATAGCCTTGGAGCTGTTAGCACCATGCTCTTCTAACCAACTGAGCTCCTCTCAGGGTCAATATGGCCTAATTCAGTTTACTCTGCAACATAACTGGATACTCATGAAAATTATTATTATTATTGTCCCCGTAGGAGTTAAGGGGGAGGCAGAATCTCAGTAGTAATAAATTGGAATATATTTGCCCTCGTTCAGCACCAAATCCCCAACTGTACCTAGTCTGTGGGCCTGCAGTCTGTTTTGGTATAGGTACAGTCTGTACAGACATACCATAGCTCTGAAGACATCTGAATAGACAAGATATGCAAACTTAGGAAGAATTCCATGGTGCCACAATTTAGACTGAATTTTATGGCACCACAACAGATTTGGAAGATGTTAGATTCCATTTAAGCACTTCTACCCAAAAACTTTCTGCTAAAAAACATTAAATACACTCTAATTATGCACTCTGCCCTATGTATCCTAATAATCTTGTGTCAGATATGATTAGTGATTAGGAAGGAGCTGCCTTTCATTTGCCTCAGCAATGTACTTTTCACATCAAGAATCTTTAATTTACCTGTGATATTTGGTTATATGATGTCATATAGTGTTTCATCACATTTATGCAAGTAAGTAGCATCTAAAGTGACAAAAAGTCACTTGACAGGAAATGCTTTGACAGCCTATCATCTGGTCCTTGTTCTGATTTGTAAATAAATACTGGCTTTTGCAGACAGATTACAGAGACAACTACAACAGCTTTGTTCTTCAAGGAAATGGGTTATCTGAGTTTGTATTTCATATCCAGTGGACATAGCTGTTTTTTCAGAAAAACTTACTAGATACAAATATTTTAGAACAAATTTTGGCCTTGAAGTGTACTCATATTTTTTATATTCTAATGCCTTGTATATACCTTCCATTACATACCTTCAATGCTTGTATGTAATATTTTACACAATGTAAGAGACAAAGTTGAAGAACACAAAATGTAAATAAAGATATGATCTTGTGAGGAGAAATGAACAAACAAAAAAGTCCCATAAATCAAATGCTAATAAAAATTATGTAAATGAGCTACTGACTCACCAGAAAGTGTGAGTGATCAGAAAAAAAAAAATTACATGGTAAAGAAAGATCTTTTCTTAATTTAATCTGAGGATTTAATTTTTCCAGAATTCATTCTCCTGAAAAAAGGCCACATTCTTAGTGAAGGCTTTAGTTTACTGAAGTGCAAAAATTCTCCCTCCTTCTTTCTTCAAGATATGAACATGTAAATTTCATACATAGTGAAAACTATTCATTAAAAAAAAAAAAAAAAAAAACTATGAAAACAACCCACACAGGTGTTTTCTAAGGAGGATAAAATATGACATCAATAATGAACAATTCTCTTTCTACTACCAGCATCCTTTCTGTGAAGTGCTTTTGTAAGTGCTCCCAAGAGAGAAGAATAAACAATTTAGTTTCACTTTAGGGAAAGAAAAAAAAAATGGAAGAAAAAAAAGGATACAAGAAGACCAACTGACTTTTGTTCATGAGGAATTCAACTCTCTACACAAGAAATTTCAGACCCTGGTTACAGTGTCAATGTTTCTGAAAGCCTCGCAAAGCAGCTGCACCCTGGACAACACCACTCTCCAGCCTGAGGAGGCAGGTCCCCGAGGCAGGGAACCACAGTTCTCAGCAAGTTTCCATGCTTCATTTCACTCTCATGGGAAGAGTCTGTGAGCTGCTTGTGCACCCTGCTCTCACCAGACCAATAGGCTGGACCTGTTCAGGGCTTCAATCTGTTGAAATTCTATTCTTGAGCCAGCTATAACACTTATGCTTTCTCCCACATGCCCCCAGAGCTTGTGGTACAACAGCAGGAGGGCAAGGAGACGGGAAAGTATGATAATGAAGTTATTTCAGAGATTAGGTGAACAGTCAGGTAATGCTTTGAATCTTCATTTTCATTTTACTTTCAGCAGATGGATTCATGACCATTATTACTGTAGATAACAATTAAGCACATAGGGGAAGCCTTCTGAAGGAATTTTGGTTTGTTCAAATTAAAAGTGAGACAGGAACTGCTGTGCCCAGATTCCATGAACACTTGCGAACAAAACAGAATAGGCAATTAAGGCAACTCTAGCTCTCTTCTTCAGCCCCATTAAAAGAATCTGTAAGATAGCCACTGTTTGCAAGGGTGGGCGGGGGGTGGGGTTTCACTGTTTCTGCAGTTTGAAGAGTCTTATTAGTTCTTATTTATTTTTCCCCTTAATAAGTCTTTCCACTACAACGCTGTTATGATCTGACAGCAGTGTGCCCTGTCTCTGGTATTTTTGATTAACTCACTTCAGATGCACTCAAAGCTTTGAAACTCTGGAGCTGAACACAAGGCAGGATGCTACAGAAATGTCATGCTAACTTTGGAACAAACTTACTCATCTCTTCTCCCTAGAAGTGAAACTCAACCTATCACTTTCAGCCAAACAAACCTCCTGCAGTCAGAATTTTTATTGTATTGTTTTTCCCCTCCATTTTAGACAGGGAGAATAGAAAAACATATAGTCTTAAATTGGTATCAAGTTGTAACTATGTCTACCAAGGTGTATTGAGATGACCTGTAACAATACACATGATAATGCACCACAACCCAAGAGTATATATGAGTATGTATATAGCAGCAGTATAGTGTAACAATGTTACTGTGCAATATATGAAATCTGGATTCTAGATCATCCTCCTATCAATCAATTAAGGGGCCATGTGTAACCTCCAAATCTTCACTAGGTTGCTCTAAACATGGAGAAACAGTGTCAAAACACGCGTTTGGAGTATGATGCAGTTCAGTTCTCAAGGCAGCAAACAATTTTTATGACATGTAACAAAGATCTTGAGCTATAAGGTTTTGCTTGACTACTTCATTGTAATGGGTTATTTTTTTATAACTTATAGTAGGTTCACATACCAACTGGTCAAATTTATCTTTAGTGCAAAGCCAGTGGCTCGCACAGCTTTGCTCCAAGGATAAATTAGGAGCCCTCTGACATGTACTGTCAGCAATAGCACCACAAATGTGTTGATTAAAATGAGAAAGAAAGTGCATTCACTGTGAATAGAGCGGAAATGCAGCAAGTAAGCACAAATAATGCTTAGAAAATAAATCTTACCGGTGCAATAGTCCGCTGACTATATAAGTTATTCCTGAATAATTTCTTTTTCCTATCTAATGAAAGAAAAGCTATCCAGCTGTATACATACATATATATATATACACACACTTTTTTTCTTACTTCACAACAGCAACCTCTGCAACTGTAAAAGAAAACAATGTTTTTCCTTTCATGGATTACAGAGCAATATATATTTTTTTTATCCTTATTAGAATTTTGCTATGACTTGGATATTTAATCTGTTCATGCATATTTATCCATTTTTAAAAATCAGCTAATGAAAATTGCCTCTCACCTTGATTAAAAAGACCTTTCAGTATCTAAACTTATACTAATAAATATTAATCTGCATCCCAACAGGAAATCAAAACTGTCTTCTAGTATTTAATCTGGGTTCCCTCTTCTTTCTCTAATTGTTATTTTGCAGACATTTTACTCTTTTTTTTGTTTGGTTGGTTTGGATTTTTTTTATTATCAGAGTGATAGCATAGCCCTCTAGCAAAAGACTCAACTTTTCACTGGAAACGCATAGACTCTCAGTTTTGTAAACAACTCAAGTCTCACTCCTGGCTTCTTAATTGATTTCATTTGTAGACTGTAAATGTTGTTTGCATGTTACTCTAAAAGGAAGCAGAATTTAAATGAAGTGACAAAAATAGGCTTAGCACTCCGCAAATTGAGGTCCTTCCTGCTTCCCAGCTAGCTTTTGTTTAAAATCCATTTCTATCTTGTGTTCTTTTTATGAGGTGTATATTGAGTTCAGAAGGAATTTGATGCTTTCGTGTGGGCTTATAGGAAAGATTCGGCATTATGCAAGGCTTCCCATGGAAATATTGCCACTGACTAGGTTTTGAAGGAGCTGCCCACTTGGGTAGTAACTGTTGAATTTGGCAGAATCTGTTGAAAACCAGGATTTGCTCTTTCCACTTCTTATAGCATACAATTTAAAATACTCAGAAATTTAGAATACCATTTGTAATGCTTAAAAACATTTAAAATGCAAATAACATCTAGAAAAACAAAAGTCCTACTTTTCCATAAGTGCATAAAGACCAAAATACAACAAGTATGAAGAACAGGACAGTTAGGCAAGATCAGCTATCACACAGAGAAAAAAAACCAGAGAATTAAAGAGGGCTAAGGAAACAAATGTCAGTTATTTTGAGCTTCTGTGGGACTTTCCAAGGGAAATATTTAATGGAAGTAACCTCTTGTCTATATTAAAATAAAATCTCCAAAAGCATATTACACCAAGGGTATAATTCCATCTCATAAACAAAAGACCATTCTTTGATATCATCTGCTCTTTTTAGTCATCAGAAAGGAGATATATCTCCTCTGACTTCCACACACTGATATCTATACTAGCTTGTTTTCCTCCATTTCTAGTCAATAGAGACAAACAAATACTTTTAAATAGCACAATTCATCCAACCAATTTTACTTATCAACCTTAAAAGGAGATGAATTTCATCCTGAAAAAGTCTGGCTTTTGCCATTGTCTACAAAGAGAGCCTGGAAAACAAATGAGATATTCAAATCTGTATTGTAGCTGCCTAAAGTCTGAAGAAATGCATTCATCCCTACATACAGCCAGCAAGAAACCTAAACACATCTGCCTGTTTTCATTTTTTCCTCTCATTATCCCTATTTTATGCAGCAAAAAAATACTGTTCTATTCTCATTACACTTGTACCAACAAAAAAAAAATTCAGCCTATTTGCTGACAAAAGTTATGCTACATACATTTCTTTTCAACGAATTTAAAAAACTGTTCCAGGAAAGGAACATGAGTATTGAATGATCTTGGCTTTCTCACTCCTCAGCAATCCAAGCGACATCAAAATGAGATAGGAGATTTGAAACTTCATTCAACGCATGCAGCCACTTTTTCAAGAGGCCAGGTGAAGAGGTAGAAAGAAATGAAACCCGAATCCTGGTGGTTCCAGAAAGAAAGGCCAAAATATTTGAAAGCAGATGAAGAGTGAATGAAGCAATTTCCTTCCATTTTATCGTACCCAACCATGTTTTTCCTTTATCACTGAGGGGGAATTTTTGAAGTATATCTATGAAAGAAATTAGCCCCAGGCTATGCACTCCCGAGTTGTACTGTTACATTGTTTTGCTGTAAAATTAAAGTTGCACTGTTACTTGCTTGTTTCAAACCGTTCATGTTGAATCTGTACCCTAAATTTCTGTTCGTTATGTCCAAGTTCTGTACCCTTTCTCCCTAAATCCTCGGCTCTCCCCTCTCCCGACGAAACCGCGCACGCCGCCGCCGCCTTGTAGTTCCCCCTGCCACTTCCTGTTGCCCCCTGCTGCTTCTTGCTGCTCCCTGCCTGCCTGCCCGTCGAGCTGTGGGCTCCGCCCAATATGGAGATCACCTCCCATGGTGCCTGGCTGCAGCCGAGAGTCCAGTTGGAGCTAGAAAAACCCCTGGGACAGCGAGCCGACACAAAAACTGGACCTAAGAAGGACGGGACTGTGCGAGGCACATGTCTAGCTACCTGCAGGCAGCAGGCATTCTTTTGTTACTTTGTCGCCATAACCTGAAAGGAACTGGAGAAAGGCAACGCCCCTGGACCACACGAGCCAACGTGATTCTATTGGAACCCCCGTGAGGACGGAATCCCGACTCTGCAGCAGCAGCAGCAGCAGCAGATTCGACCTGCACCTCCTCCTCCGTGGTGTCTACAGGGAGCAGCGGCGGCGTGCGCAGCCCCCGGGCCCCCTACCCAGAGCTGATTTCCTAATAAAGGCTTTTTCAAAGGAGCTGGTCTCCTGGCCAATTTATAACAAATTGGGGGCTCGCCGGGACGTGACCACGCCTGAAGAGGACCGAGGACGGGACGGCCGACCGCCCTTTGGACCCCTAGGACAGCTGGTCACACCGGACCAAGGAAGACAGCCTGGGATCGGACAGCGCGGAGGAGCACCGGTAAAGTATAGCCGGTGGCGGGAGTGGAGACGAGCGAATGGTGTGTGAGTGAGACAAAGACCGGTAGTTCGGATCTTTGGAGCGAGTGTGGGCCTCCCAGTACCGCGTTTCCAGTCTCCCGCGAGGGACCTGGCCGGGAAAGGAGGGAAGCGAAAGGAGAACGGAGTGAAAGAGGCGTCTCCAGGGGCATAGGCGTCCCCCTCCGGGCGTGCGGAGGTAATTTAGAGAGTGGGTGGCACGTCACAGGGTGTGTGATTGTAGGATAGGCCCGCCCCATTCTAGAATCTACGGAGGCAGGCTGCTCAGGCTGATCCAAGCGTGCGGAAAGCCTAGAGCTGTGTGTGTAGCACGCACCGCACTGGCTGAGGTTACGGCCCGGGGTATCCACGGGTTGGGATACTGGCTGGGGTAGCTGACAGGGTGTGGGGAGTGAGAGAGGGTACTGGCCGAGTTACGGCCCGGGGTGTCCAGGCGAGGAAGGGGTGCTGGCTGGGGTAGTGACTGAATCTCTAAGGGCGAGATATCAGGCTACCGACAGGGCACTCTGAGCACTGGCAGGAGTGGTGGTCAGACCCTGAGGGTGGGTAACTGCAACCACTACTGGCTTGGGACACCGGCTGGGGTAACTACCGGGGTACAGGAGTGGGCGCACTGGTTGGGGGTACCTAGAAGTGAGAGGTATGCGTTCCAGGTGCGGAGAGCCTACAGGGCCGGGGGTTTTTTGAGTATACCGCCTGGGTGTAGGATGAATGAAAGTTAGGGAAGTCCCAAGGTGCGAGGGATTTAACGATAGGGAGAGTGAGTGAGTCGCACACTGTATGTCCGGGTCCTGGCTGTAGGTGGTGACTGGAACTCTGGGCCCAGGTTGACCGGCCACTTATGGAAACTCGATAGATATACAGGAGAGGAAGAGGGGTGCTGGCTGGGATAGTGACTGAATCTCTAAGGGCGAGATATCAGACTATCGACAGGGCACTCTGAGCACTGGCAGGAGTGGCCAGACCCTAAGGGCGGGTAACTGGGGCCACTAACGGGTGTTCGTGGAGTGAGTGAGAAAGGGGTGCTGGCTGGGGTAGTGACTGAATCTCTAAGGGCGAGATATCAGACTACCGACAGGGCACTCTGAGCACTGGCAGGAGTGGCCAGACCCTAAGGGCGGGTAACTGCAACCACTAACCGGTGTTCGTGGAGTGAGTGAGAAAGGGGTGCTGGCTGGGGTAGTGGCTGAATCTCTAAGGGCGAGATATCAGGCTACCGACAGAGCACTCTGAGCACTGGCAGGAGTGGTGCCACTGGGGCCACTGACGAGTGTTCGTAGAGTGAGTGGAGATTACCTAGTGAGAATGGGAGGATATGTAAATAAGCAAAAACCACCTGAGGAGGAAAAGGGGAAGATAGAGAACATTCCCCCAGATAGTCCATTAGGACAAATGTTGGAACTATGGGATACTGAAGAGGCCACTAAAAATTTGAGCAAGGTTAAAATGATCCATTATTGTATTGAGGTTTGGCCCACTTTAAATTTACCCGGAGAATGGCCGTGGTGTGGAACTAAGGACCCCTGGATGTGCTCGCAATTAAACCAGTATCTGAAATCCCGAGGGGACTCAGATACTGAGCAGATCCTTTATGCTGCCTGCTGGCAGAGACACAGAACTGAAAGTGAAACAGTTAAGATTTGTAAGCTACAAGAGGGAAAGAGGAAAAATGAAAAAGAGAAAAAGGAGGAAAGCAGTCACCATTGGGACCCTCTTGATTATTTGCCTGCTCCTCCTGTTTACCCTGGGATACCCCAAACTGTCCCTGCTAACCCTCCAGCTTTACCTGTGAACCCCTTCCCATATCTCCAAACCATGATCCCTATTCCTTCTTCAGCTTGCTCCCCAACAGGATTACCCCCTACAGCTCCACCCTCTCTACCACCTCAGTCTAACCCGACTATCCCGAGTACTAACCCCTTCTATTCTTCAACTCTATCCTCGACCTCTCCTAACACTGACCTAGTCCACTCCCCTTCACCATCTACTGTTCCTGCACCCCCACACAACTGGGAGCTGGACTTGCCAGCCAATAATATAGAAACCCCAAAAGGACCCTACTGTGGCACCAGGTCAAGAACAAAGCTCTTCCCCCTAAGGAAAGTCCCGATAAGTGGGGCAGCTGGGGATGCACCTCTGACAGCTTCAGAAGTTGGGGGCTTTAAGAAAGAGCTGGGAGGCCTGGTTGGGGACCTGGTGGGGGTGGCTGGCTGGGTGGATTGGTTCCTGAACCCTAATGTTTGCACCTGGAGTGAGATGAACTCTATTTTGGGTGCCTTGTTCAGCCCCAAGGAGATGGCCATGGTCCATGTCGCGGGGATGCGAGTCTGGGAACAGGGGAGCAGGTTTGGGCCCCGGGCAGGGGACGGGCTCCCGCGGGCGGATCCAGGGTGGGATCCAGGTGGAAAAGGGGAAGGGCAGAATGTGGGAGACTGTGGAACCCTGGTGGTGAGGGGCATTGGAGGGTCTGTTCCCCGGGGTGGCAGCACCAGGCTGGCCTTTGATGGGACCCAGGGGGAATGGGACCCCAGCCACCTAGTTAAGCAGGGGAGGAGATTTTTGGTTACGTGGATCCCGACAGTCCCGAGGACCAGGTACTGTTAAAGGTGCAGTTCCTTGCTGGATCCTGGCCTGATATCAGGAAAAAGCTAGAAATTAGTAACCCATGCTGCTGTTTGGACCCAAGAAAAAGAGTGGACTGACGTTTCCCGTGTAAAAAGACCAGGATCGCCTCCTCCTAACTATGGACAAACCCCAGAAAAATCCCCCACGAGTCTCCCCAAGTGGACTGCATCCAACATCCTGCCAGCTGACAAAAGAAGAGAACCAATACGTGATGAACATGAGTTGAGAGAAATAAAGAAGTTAGGGTTGTACCAAGGGAAGCAAGGGGAATGGTTAACCCCAGATGGATGAAAGTTTTTAAATAAAGCCCTAGCTTGAAAAAATGCTAACAGAAATACAGAGCCTGACCCACTGGGGCACCCAAGGGTTATGTGATCATTTTTTTTAAGAGAATATTTATGTATTGGGGTGTATGGTCTAGCCAAAGCAGTAACTGAAGGATGCCTTATATGCCAAAAGGTAAATCAGAAAGCGATGTGGGGGGAGTGCCCCAGGAGGAAGACGGATGGCATTGGGACCCTTTCAAAATGTACAGGTGAATTTTGCCGAGGTGCCTTCAGTACAGGGTTGCAGGTATCTACTTGTTATGGTTGATTGTTTGGCCCATTGGGTGGAAGCCTTTCCTGCTGGGGAGGAGACGGCACAAGTGGTAATAAAGGTATTATTAGAACACATCATCCCCCGGTATGAGCTAGTGAATGGTGCTAGTTCAGACCGAGGTCCTCATTTTGTAGCCAAAATTCTACATGATGTCAATAAAGCCTTAGGAATCAGGTGGCCGTTGCATACACCCTGGCATCCCCAAAGTTCAGGGAAAGTTGAGAGGATGAATAAAACCCTCAAAAACGTATTAACTAAATTGATAACCGAAACAGGAATGAATTGGCTCAAGTGTCTGCCCCTGGCCCTTCTGTGAATCCGGGTCCGACCTAGATCTGACATAGGGGCTTCACCATATGAGATGATGTTTGGACTCCCCTTCTTACTGACCCCCTATAGCACTGGGGATTATTTAGAAGGAGAGGCCGCTACCCAAGAATATGTAAAAACAATTGGAAAGACATTAGCAGATCTTAAAAGAAGAGGGTATCTTCCTCAAACCTCTCCCTTGGACACTGACATGCACCAAATAAAACCAGGAGACTGAGTTTTAATTAAGTCCTGGAATACCACCCCACTAACCCCTAAATTCGAAGGCCCGTTCCAAGTTCTGCTCACTACTCATACTGCAGTGCGAACCCAGGAAAAGGGCTGGACCCACATCACTAGAGTGAAAGGACCATTACCACCCCCGAGTGATCCCTCTGACCGCAACAAGAGGTCAGATCCCTCTGACCCTGCAACCCCAACAAGAGTTCCCTCTGAGTGGACTGCCACTCGAGATCCAGACACCCTTAAAGTAACTCAGGAAACAACCAAAAACCAGTTAAAGCCAATAAGGGACAATAACAGTTATTACAAGCTGTCCGTTACCATTGTTAAAAATCCACATTGTTATAAGAGGTTAAAAAGGTGTTAATATAAAAGTGTAAAATAATGGTTAAATCTGATGTTATAACTTGTTATGATAAGTCACAATGTGTTAATGTAAAAGTAATGAGTAACAGTAATTCTTAATTTAAAAATTAAATCTCTCATAGGGCACACCCAAAGGGAGCTAACTAAAACTAAGAAAAAGGTGGAAAGTGGGAATAAGCAAGGGAGAACTCCACAAATCCAGCCTAAGAACTCCCCGACCCAAGAGGCAAGACCAGGTGAGACCAAAGAGAACCCTCAGAGCGAGATGGGGGCAGGTTCATACTGGACTCTTGGAGGGACTAATAGTAGTCCTACTGATATGATGAGGAGAAAGAACCCCCTGACCCAAGAGGCAAGGCCAGGTGAGACCAAAGGATCCACAAATAGAATGGTTCATACTGGACTCTTAGAGGGACTGATAGTAGTCCTATTGATAACAGATGGGGCTTACTCCGAATGCTGTCATTCAGTTTGTGATGGGGAGAATCTACAATCCCTTATGAGAGTTCACACCCATGTGAATCCCACATGTTTTGACATGATCCAATTATCCACCTGTCAAAAAGAGAAAAAAACAATATTGGATTACAAAAAAGCTGCCACATTTAAGCAGTGCCTGACTGGGGAGTGCCCTATCAGAGAGTGGTTCTGTTTTAAAAAGTTAAGAAATACAGAGGGAGTAGCAGACCTGATAAAAAGAAAATACCAAAAGGGGAGGAGGGGCAGCACACAAACATGGAAAAGTAAAATACAGACACCAAAAGGAATAGTAAAAACCTATAAGCCAGCAACTTGGACACAAGATAGATCATGGAGGTGCCGAACTCCAATTTACATGTTGAATAAAATTATCAGGTTATCAAACAAAACAGCCCTTGCCCTTGATCATATCAGTAACCAATTGGCACAGACAAGAGCAGTAGTTTATCAAATCAAACTAGCAGTCGATTATGAAAGTAAGGTAATAAAAAATATTTCCAAAGAAATACAAAAAATTGCATATGTAAGTACCCAGGAATGGAAGCCCTTAATTAATATAGACTGGTGGGACAACTTCTGGTCCTTTGAAGGGACCTGGTGGAAAAAAGTAGTGTTCATTGCAATAAGTGCCTTTGTCAGTCTCCTGCTTCTCCCCTGCATACTTCCCTGTCTAATTCGAACTGTAGCCACTACTGTTCCAGCTAGTCTCCAAATCCCTAAAGTAAAGATTCAGAAACCTACAAATACAATTAGATTAGAACCCCAAGAAGAAATGAGCACAGCAAAAAGAATTTATGACCAATACCAAGAATTAAAACAGATTTATTCCCTTGAGTCAGACATGACCAATTGATGCGGGCTAAAGCCCGATCAAAGAAATAGAGGGGGGATTGAAAGAAATTAGCCCCAGGCTATGCACTCCCGAGTTGTACTGTTACATTGTTTTGCTGTAAAATTAAAGTTGCACTGTTACTTGCTTGTTTCAAACCGTTCATGTTGAATCTGTACCCTGAATTTCTGTTCGTTATGTCCAAGTTCTGTACCCTTTCTCCCTAAATCCTCGGCTCTCCCCTCTCCCGACGAAACCGCGCACGCCGCCGCCGCCTTGTCGCTCCCCCTGCCACTTCCTGTTGCCCCCTGCTGCTTCTTGCTGCTCCCTGCCTGCCTGCCCGTCGAGCTGTGGGCTCCGCCCAATATGGAGATCACCTCCCATGGTGCCTGGCTGCAGCCGAGAGTCCAGTTGGAGCTAGAAAAACCCCTGGGACAGCGAGCCGACACAGAAACTGGACCTAAGAAGGACGGGACTGTGCGAGGCACATGTCTAGCTACCTGCAGGCAGCAGGCATTCTTTTGTTACTTTGTCGCCATAACCTGAAAGGAACTGGAGAAAGGCAACGCCCCTGGACCACACGAGCCAACGTGATTCTATTGGAACCCCCGTGAGGACGGAATCCCGACTCTGCAGCAGCAGCAGCAGCAGCAGCAGCAGATTCGACCTGCACCTCCTCCTCCGTGGTGTCTACAGGGAGCAGCGGCGGCGTGCGCAGCCCCCGGGCCCCCTACCCAGAGCTGATTTCCTAATAAAGGCTTTTTCAAAGGAGCTGGTCTCCTGGCCAATTTATAACAATCTATATAAAACATTTTCAAAATGTTCAACGTTTGAATACCTTAATAATATAAATTAGAATAGTCATTCTAAAGTGATCAATAGAGATGGTTTTAGTGTTTGCTATTTTTAGATATGACTAGGAGAACATAAAAAGCAAAACAGGCTTACCTTAAAATTACAAAGACAGTTTATTTACACACACTAAAAGAATGAAAACAAGAAAAGAAAAAAACAAATGAAGCTTTTAAAACATCCTTCTTTCCCCCTACAGGCGTTAACCTTCTCACACACAACATAAAAAGACAAAACTTGTAATTTCAGTCAGTTTTACCATTTAAAAATGATCTTTAATTAGTTCTTTTAGGAAAGGAGTTTCTTTTAGAATTTCTATAGAGAATTCTCACCGACAACACAGAACAGTTATCTTGTGGGTCCTACCTTTAACAAAGGCAGCTGCCCAGGAACTTGCCTTTTCAATAGCAGGTTTTTTTAACACTGCTTATGGGCCATATCTGCTGATTAGGGTTACTGTTTAAGCATGCCTCCTCCAGTATAACTATATAATAACTATATATAATCTATATAACTATATAAAGATTCTCTTCTTCTATTTTCAGAATCATCTTAATCTCAAAAAACTAAAAAATCTCCTTTTCCTTAGGAGCAAAGAGCTTCATATCACCTTTGACTAGAATCTTACATCCCCCCAAACAGCATTCATTTGTTACAGGAAAAACAGTTCATTCTCCACAGTTTACCAGAAATGTCCAGCCAAATTAGGCCACTCCTCCTCCTCTGCCCCAAATAGTCTTTTCACTCTCTCTTCACTGAATTCAGTTCCATGCTGTGTCTCGTTATGGTTCAATCACTTTGTCTGTCCTCACTCCGGGAAGGGCCGGTGTTCTGGGAGTTCATTTGCTGACAGAGTTAAAGCCTGCCCAGGCCTGCGGTGGGTGGACATGTGGTGCCTGTCGGCGGGAGCTGCAAAGATCTCAAAGCCATGCCGGTGGGGGAAGGCTCAGAAACAGCAACCAGGATCTCAATAGTATCAACGTAGACTGATGGATGACTTTCCCCTGCCACCCTCGGTCTCATCTGGGGTGGCTCAACTCGGGGGTGCTCCCAGGGGCCCAGGAATGGGGGAGGCAGCATCTCCTCCCAGCCCTGTCCGCGGAGCAAGCAGCTGCCGAGGCTTTTCCTCCCCTCTCCCCCACCAGCAGCCAGGGAGAAGGGGTTCAGCCGGCTGGGCCGCTCCCCCGCGGGCCAGCGGCTCCTGGAGGCCCGGCTGGGCCTGGCCCGGCTGCCCCACGGTGTTACCTGGTGGCTCACCCAGAGAATAGAGGGAGGCTCCCACACATTCTCAGCTTTATATGGGTATTACCAAAATTTGCATTCTGTTTTCACAGTGGTCAAACCACATGCCAATAGCCAAACTAGCCTCTGATAGGTCTCTGTCTTTTCTAAAGAAATTTAAAGGTCCTGACAGGCCAATATTCCATATTTTTCTTTAATTAAAAACCAAACTGTGTTAACCCATAACATCAGTATAACAGATCTTTTATGTTTCCATCCATTTTTTACACTGCTTGTGGGATTTTTACCCCATTTATGGATGAGTTCCAGAGACTTCTGTCTAGTGCTATGTTCTGAAAGAAATAGAAAGCCCCAGGTTATGCACTCCCGAGTTTTACTGTTATACTGTTTTGCTGTAAAATTAAAGTTGCACTGTTACTTGCCTGTTTTAAACTGTTCATGTTGAATCTGTACCCCTGAATTTATGTCCCAAGTTTTGTACCCTTTCTCCCTGAATTCTGGGTTTTCCCCTCTCCATCGGGTAAAGCCCGCTGCCACTTCCGGCTACCCCCCTGCTGCTTCCTGCCTGCCGTCGAGCTGCGGACACCGCCCAGTATGGAGATAAGGGAACTCCCAAGGTGCCTGGCTGCGGCCGGAGGTCCAGTTGGAGCTAGAAAAGACCCTGGGACAGCGAGCCGACACAGAAACTGGACCTAAGAAGGACAAAGCTATGCGAGGCACACGTCTAGCTACCTGCAGGTAGCAGGTATTTTTTGTTATTTTCTTGCCATGACCTGAAAGGAACTGGAGAGAGGTGACCCCCCTGGACCACACGAGCCAAAGCGATTCTATGGAAACCCCCGCGAGGAGGGAATCCCGACTCTGCAGCGTCGGCAGCAGATTCGACTGCACCTCCTCCTCCGTGGTGTTCACTGGGAGCAGCGGCGGCGTGCGCAGCCCCTCGAGCCCCCTACCCAGAGCTGATTTCTAATAAAGGCCTTTTCAAAGGAGCTGGTCTCCTGGCCCATTTATAACATGTTCATCATTAGCATTCTGTTCCACTAATACAGTAATTGTTCAGACAAAAGGTGCCTGTTGGAGATGGCTCCAATACCAATCAGAATTTTCTGTACCTACACAGAGAACAACTCAATGTGGGGAAAGAAAAATAATAAAACCTGAACATTTTCCAACTTTCATTGATGTTTCAGAACATTAAATGCTTCCTAATCATCTAAAACAATAAATATATTTGTTCAGAAAAAAAGAAACTAATTGCAAAGCCAACAAAAACCCCTTTATGATGTTTTAACAGCAATCATATAATTAACATATTAACAATATGTTAATTATATGATTATTATTAACAATAATTAATATGTGCTAATTAACACATATAATTAACAATCATATAATTAACATTAAAGATGCTATAAATAGCATCTTTAAATTAAGTTTTCAATTAATAAAAGAGTAAGCAGGTCCATAACTCATTCTAAATAAGAACAATCAATGTACCCTTCTTAACCAGTTATTAATTGTTTCCATCCATATTCAATATATTTCTCTTGTTTACAAGCTATGGACTGACTAAAAGTACTTTGAAAGATAGATGAATGAATTAATGAATTAATTAATTAATTAATGACAGGTATCAAATCCACTCTAGGATGAAACTTCAGTTTCATTTTGTCAGGTTTATTTTTTATTTATTTTCTTCATCACCAGCAAATTAGATTAGGGAGAGTGACAAAAAATTGCAGTAGGGATGGGAATAAAAAGAAAGAATCTAAAAATTATCCTTACAGTCTTATTACAGATTTTTGGACAGTGGATGTAAAAAGCTACAGTGCTTAGTGTGTGATCATTTGTTAGGCTCATCCCTTTTAATGCTGAATCCCCTATCAAATGTTGTCATATTTGGTGTGGTTTCTTTGCCATATGGGTCCATGTTCTGACTGTACTGTCCACAGACTGCATATTCACGGTGGTATTTCTCTCTTAAGCGTTAAAGCAAAAGCAATCTGTCACTAGCAGAACTTCCTAACAACAACACTAGAAGCAAGAATATTTTAAGATAAATACTAAAGCAAAAAAAATTAGATACATAGTAATTTAAATAATCTAATCTTACAGTCTTCACCCTCTGAATTAGAATATTGCTCCAAATAATTAGAAGCAAATGGCTAAATTTTAGTATTCAGTAACCTAGAAAAAGGAGACTATATCAAAAATGTGTGGAATGAAGACCCTGTGTAGTTCATCATGAATGGAGTCCAGACAGTTGCTCATGTTGGTAAATTTTACATCATCCTATTTTTAACATTTATACATGGCAGTCTTGAATAAGCTATCAGCTTATGAGGGAACAAAAGCAACAGCAAAACCTTACAGGAAGCATATACAGTAGAGTGAGGATACAGCCAACAAAATTAATTAGGAAAGCTGGCATCTGATAATGAAATCTTCCCTTGGTAAAAGTTCAGCGGTATTCACTGCTGGAGACTTTTCCAGGCTCCACAGGGAGATATAAATAATAAGACCCAGCATGATAGTAAAACAAGGAATTTCTTTAGCTGCTGGTCACTTCAGGAAATGCTGCTGACAACATGCATACTTGTTCTCACAGTGTTTTACAGCAATAGCTGGCAACAAAAGGGATCGTTCATGATGAGTTGAGAATGAATAAATCAGTTGTCAAAAAATGCAACTTGCAAAATGCACTAATAAGACAATTACTTTAAAGTACATGAACAATTACTACTGTGTCTGCATAAGCAATCATCTGTGCAAACAATAATGAGTATTACATCTTAATAACAGCTTTATTGATAAAAAAATAGTCCAAAGAAGCTCCTGAGGAAAAAAAAAAAAGTGTGTGGCAGCCTTAATCCATTTATAAGGGTAGAACTTCCAGTTATAGGAGAGGATGGTGACATGGCCTTCCATTATCTGTTCCCAGTACTTCCCACCAACAAAACTATTTTCAATAGCACATAAGTTATTCAAATTATTCACAATATTTTTCGTATCATGTTGCTATGTGGGGCTGGTTTATGAAAAAAACTAAACAAAAAACAATGACTATTTTCTAGAAAAAGGATAAGCTGTCATTGAACACTCAACAGGCTTCTTATGTTAGAATGACTTTCAGAGAGCCTTTGTGCTAGACAGGCCTATATCCCTTTTTCCTTGAAAATTTATTAGCAGAATTTATTCCCATCAATTTAGAAGTGAATTTCCCAAAGGTTTAACAGAGAGTCAGCAAATTAGATTCCATCTGCAGCAAGCATGATCCCAACTGCAAATTCATGACTTGTCTTGCAGCCTCATGAACTAAGAAAAAATGGGCTGGTCAGTTGTCTCACCTAAAGTTCAAACCCTACAGAAATATTTGGTCAATTGAATGCAAGGGGTAGGTAGAGAGGCCTAAAATTGTAACAAGCTAAAGTAATTAGTCTGTCTAGCAACAGAAGAGAGAAGAAACTTAGGTCTGGCATGTATATGCTAGTTCTAGACTGGGAAAGGAAATCAAATCTGAGATACCAGGAAAGGCACAAGGGAGAAAGCTGTAATCATTGCAGCTGTTGGCTAAGTGCTGGGTAATAGCCTTGGTCATCCAAATTGACTGAAATTATAAAATTATAATTTAAAGGGTAAATATGTTCAAAGTAATAGACTCTGAAAATTGATTCAAGAAATATTTGGGGAATAGTGATACAAGGAACTTAATGCTGAATGCATCACCTACATTAAAGCCTTCTAAAAAGACATACCTAGTCTTAGGTAAAAAATAGTACCTAGGCTATACAAGGTGTGCAACCTATACCAGGCTCTACTGAAAAGAATGTTTTAAAAATATGTTGCTTTTTATTTTCTCTCAGGCTGCACTTTTCTGGTCACATTAACATGTAATTAAAGGGTCACAGCTAAAGACATTTTGCACTAAAGGAGAAATTAGCATGCATCTCAAATATCCAAGACAGTTACGTACTGACAGATTCATTAGAACATCTTGCCTCAGAATCAGTCTTAAAGATCAAGAGTACATTGCAGTGGTTTTGTTTTGTTTTGTTTTGTTGGGGGGGGGGGGGTTGTTTTGTTTGTTTGTTTGGGGTTTTTGGTTGTTTTGTTTTGTTTTGTTTTGGGTTTTGTGTGTGTGTGCTTTTTTGTTGTTGTTGGGGTTTTTTTTGTTTTGTTGCTGTTGTTTGTTTGTTTTGGTTTTGTTTATTTGTTTTCTTTGTGGTTTTTGTTTTGTTTTTGCTTGTTTGTTTGTTTTTCCTTAAGGCAGAGGCACCTCTAGACATATCCTGAGGAAGAGAGCAGATAATAATGGATGTGTGCTGGAGACCATGATGTGTAAGCAGAGTGATTTATTAGCAATTAAAACTAAGGCAGGAAAGCATCAACTTTATTGTTTTCCTACAGAGGTAGAAAGAAAAGCCCATAAAACATTAGAAACTGTTACTGATGATCTCCGGTGGCCTGCAAGAACAAATGGTCATTTGGTATTTTGTAAACTGCATTTCAATTTAAATTGAATGAATACAGGAAAACAGCAGTTATATAACTGAGTAAATGCTGATCATTTAAAGCCTTTATTTCATTGCTGAAGAACCCAGCTTGTGATGGGACTTAGAATAACCTTTTCTTTATTCCTTTAGAAGGGCTGAAAAAGCACTAGCAGGCTTATAATGAAAACAATTCCAAGCCAAGCAACAGGGTGATGCTGCAGTCTTTACAACAACAGCAACAACAAAAGAAAAAACTAAATATTTTTTTCAAAAGGAAACAAAACTTACATTTTTTTAGAAATGGCAGCTTTCAGGTGCAGAATGTGAATGTTTAAATAGTGCCATATAAAGCTTCCAGCTTCCTTAAGCCATGGAACTGATCTTCAATTACACAGACTTCAATTACAATTTTAACTAGAAAGTAGCAATGAGATTATTTATCAGTACTTTCTCTATTTATCAGCCACTTTCTCTCACTTCACCTCAGCAAGGCCCCAGACAACTTGCTGAAAGGGGTTTACAGTGGTCCATGTACTCTGAGTTAGATGCATGGGAACAATTCAATATTCTCAAGAGTTCTAAGCAAGGCAAAAGTATGCCAGCAAACTAGAAAATCAGGGAACTTTGGTAAAAAGTTTAGTACAACATTCAATCAACATAAGCATTTCTCACAGCATTAATCTGGACAATTCAACTCAGCAAACTTCAAACCCATCTGATATTAAGTTGCTCAAAACATTCCAAGAGGGAATTAGAAGAGGAAAAGGAGAAAGACAGAAAACATAAAGAAAAACACACATATAGCTACCATCTCCTGGGTTCTAGCAGTGCTCACAAAGAAAGCCCAAGACCAAGGTAGGGTCAAGGTATGCCAGACTCATATTCAGCCTTTAAAATCCACTGGTCTATGTGGGCCCTCCCCCAGGTGGGACTTCTGGTCATTTGGCTACTCAGGAGATGGGTTAGGAGAGAGAGGAGCCCTGCCTCTGGAGTGCCATGATTGGCAGCTCTGCTAGGCTGGGATACAGGCTCTTCAGGCTGCTGGGGCAGGTCACTGCCCAAGGACAAGGCATGACCTGCCCCTGCCCCACCCCCCCTGCCCCCCCCGCCCCCGCCACTCATCCCAAAATGTTCAGACATCAATCCCTTCAGGCTCTGGAAACCTCCTCCTTCTACCTTCCTATTTAGTACAGCATGTTTCAGAAGTCATTTAACGCTAAAAATACAACACAGATCCTCTTTCCCTGAACTTATGTTGGTACTGTACCTGCCTAGCAGACCCAAGTGTAGCAGATGCAGCAAATGCTGGCAGACAGAGATCTTCTGCTGTATCATTTCACACAAACCCCAAGAGCATGTATTTAGAAGCCATAGCTACCTTCTAGTAGGACACAGGTGAACAGAATTACTTTGTCAAAGAAACACTGAAGAGGCAGGTAGATTTTTTTTTTTTTTTTGTGCTCCAATTGAAAGAAAATAATCCATATGAGCCTCATACTGTGGAGCTTGAAGAGCTGTGGTAAGAATCAACAATGACCTCACACATTCCACTAAACATGACACAATATTTTATGTTTTTCTAAACTTCACCAAAACAACTGCACTTAATTTCTGGGCTAAGTTCACAGCCCTTGGAGGATGCATGAGATCCTTCTACCAGATCTGCTAGTGTTCAGGAAAAAAGGGCTACATGTCAGACAGGTCCACTCTAACTGTAGAAGTCATTCATTACAATTTTAGTCATACAGCATAAAGGGAAAAAAAAAAAGAGAGACATGCATTGTTAGCCTAAAGTTCCCTCCAGGTATGATTGCCTATGAACAAATTGATACAGGTTAAAACAGATGGGGAGAAACGTATTGCTCACTGTAAAACAGGGACAATCAACAACAGCTAAATTGCTGCCCAAAAGGGCAATTCTATTCCCATTTCCTCATCAGGTGCTCCAGGACAGCCCCACTTTCTGGCTGTCAGCTGTTTGATTAGCCCATCTATCTCTAGTCCAGATTTGATGAGCTCATCTATCAGTGCACAGCTGCTGGGAAAAGGCTGCTCTTACCTTTGTGTCCTTCCTTCTTTCCTTCAGCCACCTTTTGAACCGTCCTTCACATCTTGTAGCAGCCCTAGGATGTGTTGGATCCTTCACTGGGATAACTGGATCTACCAACCCAACAGTAAAAGTACTGCATGACTGCATCTTGGATCTCCAGATCATTTATAACTGGAGATTAATGGAAATGCATAGTGATGAATAGGGAAAATGGATGTTGCGTTTTTAATAACAATGATCTGTTTAACTTATTTTTGATTTATTTCATGATGATTTTAACTGTGCATTCCTTATAAGTGGAGGTGCTTTCTGAAGCTCTGTTTGGGTTGTTGACCTTCATGTTTTTTTCTTTCTACATTATTGTTTGAATAATTTAGTTGATTGTTTGATCCTGAAGGTTGATGCACAGATGATAATTTTACCTCTTCTTCCTTGTTTTAGTATGTTGATATTTGCTTCATTTCTTACTAATTAAGTTATAGAAGCACATGTTAGCTTGATGTTTCAGGCATGGCTTTTACACAGCCATCTTCTGGCTGACCTCTTACCGCCAATGACAAGTCATGTTCTGCTGTGAATGTTCATTTGCACCATAGATTAGCTCAGCCTTCATTTTCATTAAGCACAAAGAACATTCAATTTTTTTAACATATTTTAGAGATGAAATGTCATGGTTTTGTCAGTTCAAAAAAAGCTTTTTCCATCATTGTTCTAGAATTACATCTCACCAATCATCAGATTTTCATTGTGTTGCACCACATGCTCAAGTGCAACCATGTCATATTTTCTTGAAGTCCTTGTTGTTTTCAATAATATAGAGAAGAATTCTCTCCAAATTGAAAATCTTACATTATTCCACACTGCTGAATTTATTCCATTTTAGAGCTCCTTTATTCACTGTGTCCTCTTAATTATTGATTGTTATTCCTCTGCTTGCTGCTGCACTAGCAACTCTTGAATGCTGTGTTAAAAGAAACATTCAGAAGCCTCATCCTCACAGGCAGCCAGTAATAGCCTGCCAGCCAGTTGCATATTTGTATTCAAGGTACCACCTGGTCATAGAACTTTCATGTTCATTTACTTTCTTGGACATTATCATTTCACCCGTTCCTGTATCTTCTGTCCTCTGTGTAGTCTGGATATGAACCATGCACTTCATGCAATTACATTTTGGTGTATTGAACACTCTTGAAAGGCAGAACAAGAGGTCACAGAAGAAGGAATTGCTCAGTCCTGTCTCCCTTACAGTCATCATAATTTTGAGATATCTCTCCCTTAATGTATTGGCACTAAAAAAGGCCAAATGCACATAATGTCTGGAGATTATTTGGATTCAGAATATGAGAGCAAAGACAACTTTAGAGAAATTGCATCAAATACTGTTGTTTCTAGGCAGATAATTAAAATGTTTTAGATCTGTGGGATTTTATATAAACTGAAATTCAGAAGTACAAGAAATCGGTTTTCAAATGAAACAATACAACCACTCCATATTTTATTTCCTTGTCATTTTTTATATCTTTCCCATATTGTAATGACATTTATACACTTTATTCAGCATAATCAATTTTTAAAAATCACTTCTTAAATCCTTATAAAATTTTGCTGCTATTGCAGTTTCTGTATTGTATAGAAAGTTCTTCAGTGGAAGAACTCAACAGAAGACTGGAGGGAAAATAGTCTGTTTCCTCTTGATATCAGTTAGATATAATGATTAGTGTTAGCAGCTCTTATACAAGACACACAGTTCAGATAAGAATAATCAATGCCTTCATAAAGAAAAATATTTCAACCAGTGGTAGAATGCGCTTTCAGCAGATTTCGGGTGAAATAATATTAAAAGTTTTTTATCAGTCTCACTTCATCTTCATTTTCATTTGTCTCACATATCCACTTTAAAAGGTTTAGTAACTTTAAAATGCTTATCTCAGAACTAATGAAAAACAAATTATTATATGGGGTTTATTCCTGGATCTAGAACTGAAGAGTTCAGATTCAGTTCTGAGGTGTCTCAAATCTTGTGTGATTTATAGAAATTATTTAATCTGTGTATTCAGTGTTCCATTTTAGATTATGCAGCTTTCAATCCATTAATATTATGGGGTGATGAGCCTCATTGTCTCATCTAAATGCAAACAATAGTAAACAAACACATGCAATAAACAAAAATATTTTAGATGTAAGAACCTCTACTGCTCTGTAAGGAATAGCCTGCAAAAAATAGCCAGCATAGATCCACAACACTGGTGGATTCAGAAGAATTTGTAATGTCTAAAATGGAAGTTATAAGACCCTTTGGAGATGAAATTGTGTATTTTATGTAAACCTAATAATGAGTACAAGACTCACTGCCTCAGAAGGCTGACAAGCAATTATGTCCCACATGCAGATCAATTTTGTCTCAACTCAAACCAGAAAACATCACATTATATGTAGGGTGGTATCTCCAATTTCTTTTAAATTCTTTCCTCTTGCTGAAGTAAAAGGGCTCCTCTGACCTGTATATAACAGACAGAGATTATTTTACACAATAGGTTTTGGTGGTGCCACAGAGAGAAGCAAAGAAAATAAAACAAAAATTAATAGTAAGCTTTTCTCCAAGACTGAAACTGGGAAGAAAAATAATGAGGATTTTTTTCCTGAGGAGAGGAGAGGAGAGGAGAGGAGAGGAGAGGAGAGGAGAGGAGAGGAGAGGAGAGGAGAGGAGAGGAGAGGAGAGGAGAGGAGAGGAGAGGAGAGGAGAGGAGAGGGCTCAGCTAGCAAGTATACAGTATGGCTCATTTGCTAATAAGCTTTCCCTTTGGAAAGGAAGTTTCACCTTACTATTGTATAAATGGAGGTGGGTTTAAAAATTTTTCTGTTAAACGTTCTTGATCTATTGTTGGTTGCAGTTTTATCTACTATCACAGAGAGTTCTATTAATCAGCTTAATTTTTCCAGTTTAATTGCTGACACAAAAGAATGTTTTAAAAAGTACTTACTCATTTCTCTTTAACTACAAACTCTTTGATTTAAATATTTAATTGTGTGATATGGAGCCCCAGAGGACCATAGCTGCTGTAATGGTGAAGCAGAACACAAAAGCAGCATCAGCCTTCAGGGTAAATTCCTATATATTTACATAAAATATTTGTTTTGGCCTATGACTAGAAATGACAGCAAACATCAGCTCAGAAAAATCTATGGAATGACCCACAATGACATCTAATCTCCAGTTTTTGGAAGGATAAATCCCTAGCTGCTACAAATAATTTGTATCAATTCATTTGATAATTCACAAGTGGTTCAGAAGTACTTGTTTACTGCTAGCTGTTTATTTTATACTTTATTTTTATCTACCTTGTGTTTTCTTTCCATACAAACCTGTTGTATTTAATTACTGCTGGGCAGTTGATGTTACTTTTACAGTCTTTTTGTCAAGTCCTTTTACAGTGGGATACTCACATCCTCATTTTAATGTTACATGTAGAACTTAATTTGCAGCTCTCTTATTATGTCTCAGAAAAATAAAAGGACACACATATTATCATCTTCTCCCTATTACCTATTTACTGAAGAGTTTCTATAGCCCAATCCAGACCTACACATCAAACTCTTTAAAACAGTAAGATTTCTGACAGTCATGATTCTAAATACCTTCCAAACAATATAATGACCAATCTGATCTCCCATTATGATAAAAGGCCTATTTACTAGATGAGGCATGAGTAGATGTGGCTGTTGGACTACTCAGATTTCAGTGAAGTGTTTGATACCATTTCTCATAATATTTTCCTGCAAAAGCTGACTGCCCAGGACTTGGATGGGTGTACTCTTTGCTGGGTGTAAGACTGGCTGGATGGCTGGACCCAGAGAGTGATGGTGAATGGAGTTACACCTGATTGCTGGCTTGTGACTAGTGGCATTCCTCAGGCCTCAGTATTGATGCTACTCCTTTTTAACATCTTTATCAATGTTCTGGGTGTGGGGATTGAATGCACCCTTGGTAAGTTCGTAGATGACACCAAAGTGCGTAGGAGATGGAGCTTCTGGAGGATAGGAAGGTTCTGCAGAGGGATCTGGACAGGCTGGATCAATGGGATGGGGACAACTGCATGAGGTTCAAACAAGGCAAAGTGTTGGGTCCTGCACTTGGAATGCAACAACCCCAGGTATCACTGCAGGTTTGGGAAAGTGTATCTGAGACTGCTCAGCAGAAAGGGATTTGCAGGTACTAATTCACAGATGATTGGATATGAGCCAACAATGTGCCCAGGTGGCCAAGAAGGCCGATGGCATCCTGGCCTGTATCAGCAATAGTGTGTCCATCAGGACCTGGACAGTGAGTGGTGGTGGTTAGGCTGCACCTCAAATCCTGCTTGGACATCCTCATTGCAAATGGGTTTTGGACTCCTCATATCTCTCTGTAGCTACCTGAAAAGAGATTGTAAGAAGGTGGAGGTCAGTCTCTTCTGTCATGTTTCAAGTGAAAGGACAAAAAGAAATGGCCTTAAGTTGTGCCATGGGATGTTTAGATTACTTATTACGGTTATAACTGAAATCACTGAAAGAGTGGTCAGACATTGGAATAAGTTCCCCAGGGCAGAGGTGTAGGGTCTCAAACTGCTCAAGGCGTCAGGGCTGCTGAGGAGTACAGCAGGTGTGCAGGTGGCTCAGTGAGGCCAGCTGCAGGTTGAGCCCTGACTGGCAGGACCCCCAGGCAAGAGGTCTGAACTGGCACCAACTCTTTGCACAACAAAGGACACGGGGACCTGTGGTACTGTCTAGATGAGGAAACACTCAGCACACAGCACCAGCCAAGGACTACAGACTTTCATATGCTTAGACTGTGAGGATATAAAAGACCAGGATTTCCTTTGTTCTTTTTTGTAGTAATGATTTCACAAGGCATGAAGAGGAATTCTAAAATTTTGTTGAGAAACATGAGCAACTGAAATTCTCTGTCAATTACTCTCTTTTTCTGCAGCTCTTTAACACTAAACTGATATTTTCAAGTTAGTTTCCTAGCTTACACTTTAGAATTTCTGAATTTAAATGTTATACATGGTTAAAGTTAAAAAAAAACACTATGGGTGAGTAGAAAAAAATTATGAATTACAGGCTGAACATTCATACAACTGGATAAAGATGAGATTTAGAATTACTAGTTCAGAGTAAAACCTAAGAAGAAAAAAAAATTCTGTAAAGTTCAGAAGTTACAGACCCTTCTGTAAAGTTTAAGCATAACAATAAATAAATAAATATGGCAAATTTTTTACAATTGAATTTCAAAAGCACCTTCCATATGAACAACTTACAGAACATCTTGAGCTGAAGCAACAAAACAAGTAACCACTATAATTCTTGGAGCTGTCCTGTGCCTGACCAGGAGCTGGACTTTGATAATCCCTGATGGTTCCTTCCAGCTTAGGATAGTCAATGATTCTATGATTCTATGATCTGATCATTGCTAGTTATAAATCTCTGTCTGACTATGTAGTCAACTGCCTTATGTGCAAATCAACATAATTTTGTGGATAAAACAAAAGGGCTTTTTGGTTTTTGGCAGCAATTTTCACTTTAAAATAATGGAGCCTAAGGAAAGCGTTCTTATGGACTTTAAAGAACAATAGAAATTACTAATATTACTCATTGAAAAAATTAAATGTCTGAAAATTGAGGAAAATATATCCATTCTCCTATTATTTGCCATTTGCCATAGTTTTTGAAGTGGAGGACATTTTCTTTCCATAAATGTCAGAGCAAGTTTTGAGAAAATATTTAATGGAATTATTTGGACTTTTCAATTGAGTCTGATTTACTTACATTTTTCCACTCAAACAGGCAAGGAAGGTGTTGCTAGCTTAAATATATTTCATACCAATGATTTTTTTAAAAAATATTGTAGATGATTGATTTAGAACTATCCCAATCTGAAAGCAGAAATGTGTGTAATCTTTCAAATCCAATAGGCTTAAATTTCATATAGCTAAAAAGTTTCAAAGGAATTGTTTACAAGAGTTATTTGCAGAAATTACATTGGAGAATAAAGCTGAATACTATCATTAGAACAATATCTTTGGAAATATAATTTGCAAAGAAAATTAGGCAAGACATTCAGTATGAATATTTCATTACATTCAAGTGAAAATTCAGTTTTAAAGTAAACTGAAACATCAAGATTTTCTCTATTTTTGAGAGACTAAGTAGAACATATTCTTTCTGTTTGTGAAAGTTTACAAGCAAACAAGGAATATCCATGTACACAAAAAGATCCTACCAAAACCCCAGCCTGGAAAGCTTAACATCAGCTTCAGCTACACTCTGTAAGAATTCATATTTCACAGACATTTTCTTGCCTAAATGTCAGCAGTATGCACACTTATTAAACAAACTGTCAACAACTGAAAAGGGTTTGCTCTGGCTGAATGTCATCTGCAAGTTGTTAGGAGTCTAATCTCACCATCTGACAAATGTTAATGGTTTAGCAAGGCAGCAGATCCATTGAAAAAAGAAATCTTCCTCATGAACACAGAAAGCACAAATGGCACCTTACAGTAAAAACTGTTAATATGACTTGTTTATGCAACAGCAATTTCAATCAGTCTTTATAAATCCATGTCTGATGCAGACATTTACATTTCCGTTATTTTACGCATCCACCTGTATGAAGATTCCTCAATCATTCATATTCATATGCACTGAAGAAGTAAAGTTTAAAAAAAAAAAAACAACCAAAAAAATTATAGTTCCTGAGCTGGAGAAATTAAATCAGTGGGTTTGCTTTTCAACTATATTTCACATCTTCAGGCAAACAGAAATAAATGACGATTGCTGTCCACTGAAGGGTGAAGAAGGCGAAAGCACAGATTTTCACAGCTCCTATTAAATTCAATATAAATCCCTTGTTATTTTCTGAGGAAGTCTCAGTAGTTCTGTAACACCCTGGTTCTTTACTTTTCTACTTCACAGGGCTTGTTTTTAAATGAAGGGCTATTTCTTACCAATCTTATGGATAAAATCAAACTTTAATTGATTATTATTATTGGAAAACTCATTACCTGGGGAAGGGATGAACTGAAAGAAAAGAGTATTAGAACCATAAAATCATAGAATGGTTTGTGTTGGAAGGAACCTTCAAAGATCATCTAGTTCCAAGGCACCTGCCGTGGGCAGGGGTGTCTTTCACTAGATCAGGTTGCTCAAAGCCCCATTAAACCTCTCTTGGAACATTTCCAGGAACTGGATATCCACAACTACTCTGGGGAACCTGTTCCAGTATTTTACAACCTTACCAGTAAAGAATTTCTTTCTTCCAGTTCAAAACTGTTGCCCCTTTTCCTATCACTAGTGTTCCTGATAAAAAGTTCTTCCCCATCTTTCCAGTACGTGCCTTTTGAGTTTGATGTGTAAGGAGTGAATGTTGAGTAATTTCTGTAGAACAGTTACAGAAAACTCTGATAAATTGGTATACACTCTTAATAATACAGCTGTGATGGTCAAAAAACACTAAGATCATAAAACTATCTCTAATATGGCAAAAATGTATTTTTATGAGGAAGGGGAAATCAGAATAAACTTAGTCACACACAGATTTATCCTTTAACTCTTTATGATTATTCTATTATGATATTCTTGATTAGTTTAACAAGGACAGGGATAAAAAATACTTTTCATTTTCTGTGGATTGCCAAGTTCAGAAATAATTATTTTAAACCAGTCTTTGCTATAAATGTAATTCAAATTAACAGATGTTATCCACATGGAAGATAAGGTTTTTAGCTAAACTTTAGAGAGACATTTATATGCTTCAAATATCATAAGCTTTGCTACTAAAATTTCTTCCTGAAACTTATCTTTTCCCATTTTCCTATATCTACAACTGATCCTAGTTTTTTCTTTGCTTTATTGAAATTTTATAGCTTAATTTAACCTGTTTCATTTTTTTTGGCCATCTACCTTCTATATTTTCTATTTTGACTTCTTTGGTTGGTGGAGGTTTTTTTCTTTAAATATCACTGGAGAGACACAGAAGAGTGTTTTATTTACTCTCGGTGGAATTAAGAAGACACTTCACTTGAACAGTCAGTAGCCTTTGGCCTAGAATCCCTTTGAGCAATTTTCTTTTTTTCTTTCTGTAGTATTTGTCATTTTATAGGCTCAGACTGATCCAAATCAACACTTAACTGTTTATATTAGCTAAGCAGAGGTCACTATAAATTGTTCCTATTGGAATTTTTCATTGTGTGCTGTCATCACTGTGCCTGTGGACAAGCTTACTAAGGTGTTTCAGAGAGAACACAGAGAGGATATTTTTCTATGTTAAAGTTTAATAGCTTCTTGCATTATTTTACTAAATGGTCACATTTGGAAGGTGATGAATGGATTTACTTAACCAAGCAAATGCTAGTATTATCTTAGTAAAGAGAATTGCTGCAATAAATGAAACTCCAAGAATAAAATAAAAAATGTTTTCATAATTAAATTAAAAGGATTTATTCATTAAAGAATTAGTGTCTAGAAAGAGAGAGTGTACTAAAATGTGTAAGTTTCATTGCATGCAATGAAAGCAACCACAGGTTGTGATCAAGGTTACTTTCAGAAATTTTAAGTATTTCAAGGTAGTTTCAGTGTAACAAAATGTATCAAATTTGGCAAAAATAACTTCCCAAATTCTATTACTGCTCACAGAATCTTGTTTATTTGTTCCTATAGTGTTTCCATGAATTTATTGTCTTTAGATTAAAATAGATTAGGATCTGTATTATTTTATTTTAAAATCTACTTTAGAATTTCACTTCTCTGATAGTCAGACAACCTCTAATCCTGATCCATATAACCATGCCACAGTACCTCAATACATTTGTAGAAGTAGTCATATCCTTCATGACATTCAGATTGGGATAGGGATTCAGAATTCTCTTAACTGATGATAGAAAATTGTAGTGGTGTAACTGATAATGTAATGCAAACACTCTCCACTGCAGAAGTCTCTCAGGAATGACAGCTATTAGATTTCTCCACCAAATACTCACCTAGACGATATTTTGGATACATTACAATAACTAGCAAAATAAACTGCAGAAAAGTTCAGCTTTAGAAAGGCTCTCAGATGAAGATACCTTGAACTGATTTAATTCATTTTAGATAACAAGATAGACAAAATTGGAGTTAAACATATGGTTTCATTATTCTTATTCCCATAAAATATGTAAAAGCATATATTTTATTAAATTAAGTAAATCATCTTTTTAGAATGACTACACTGAAAAGTTTAATCTTAACTGTAGATTTCTAGAGATTTAAAGGTAAAGAAGCACAAAATTATATACAGTATAGAAGCTTGTGTCCTAAGGAAAAGAAGGGAACCATTAAGCAAAGAGGGGCTACCTAGATGAATCATCCCTTTGTAAACAATAGAAAGAAGAAATAGATGCTTTAGGAGACAGTCTGCTTTAGAAAGAAGAAACAGATGCTTTAGTCTGACTGCAAGGAAACTATGTATTAAAAAAAGGCCTTTCCAACTATATCTGTCCAATAACGTTTTTTTAATGTGAGAAATGGTAAAACAAACAAACAAAGAAACAACAACAAGCAGCAACAAAAAAAACACTGAAACAACCACCACCAAAGGGAAGAGAAAAACTGAAACTGGTCCACACTGACATGAAAACTAAATACAAGCTCAAAAATTAATGTCAATTTCAATTTTCATTAAGTGGGTAAGACATGACAGTAATTATTTCCCTAGTAGAAACTATGAAAACAAAAATGTCCACAGCTGAGTAGGAAGTAATTTATACCTTGCTCTTGAGGGAATGAGGCAGGGGAGAGGGAAAGAGGATCAGATAACCACTATTCCAAAATAGTGGTGGCCAAAATATCCCCTGCCTGTGTTATGAAATTTAAAACAACTATGTAACAGTCTCTTCTGGAGCATCCAAGAACTGTGAACAGCCAAAGTGGTATTTATTCACAGAACCAGAAAAAGGAGTAGACAATTATAGATCTCTGATTGAATGCAAATCTATGCAGTTTTGCAAGCGTTTGTAAAGAAGCTAGTAATCAAGGGTGTGGAGAAAGAAAATGTTGTAAAATAAAACAGTATTTTTATCAGAGGTCAGAGTTTATGATATCAGACTAACTTAACATCTCTTTTCCATAAGATAATTCACCTTTTAATCAATAAGAATGCAGTAAGCATCTAGCTAGATGCAAGTAAATCTTTTCATTCAGCACCTCAGGAGAATTTATCCCATAAAGTGACAAGATGCAGTTGTTAATTCAGAACCAGTAAGATGGCTCATCATGTGTCCTTGGACATGTGCTGGAAGCTGGGAGCTGTAGGGCCTCAGTGATGAGAGGCTGGTGCCACAACCTGCCAGCCAGTGCAGACAGCTCTGTCACACCCACTGCAGCACACAGCTAAGCCCTCAGACAAGCTGATGGCACCTGTGGGAAGGCATATTTGAGAAGGGATAAAAACACTTCACAACAGCAATGAGAGACTGGGGGAGAGGAGTGAGGAAAAAAAAAAAAAAAAAAAGAGAGAGAGACTACACTGCAGACACCAAGGTCATTAAAAGAAGGAGAGGAGACGCTCCAGACATTGGGGCGGAGATTCCCCTGCAGACCCTGGTGAAGACCACAGTGAAGCAGATCTGGGAGGTCTGCAATGTGGCAGGTATGCACCTGCAGCCTATGGAGAACCTATGCCAAAGCTAGCGGGCATGCCCTGAGGGAAGATACATGTGGAAAACCCTCACCAGCACAGTTTTTCTGATAGAAGCTCTGGCCTGTGGAAGATTCATGCTGGAGTAGGTGAAAATGAGGAAAGTGCAGCAGAGTTAAGATTCCATTCCCATTTCCCTGAACCAGGGAGACTGAGGATAGGAGAATAAGGAAATGAAACAGAGAAGAATGGGATGTGGAAAGGGTTTTTAGTTTTTATTCTTTTTTTCTTGGTATTCTTCTCAAATTTTCATTGGCAATGTATTAAATTAATTGCTCCAAATTGAGATTATTTTGCCTCTGATGGTAACTGATGAATGAACTTTATTTATATCTCAACCAACATTTGTTTCTATCTAAACTGAAAAATCGTAGTGAGTAATATCAAAATTCTAGTTATTACAGTAATTGAGTTGGGAGGGTCAACTTGACACACACTCTTCACCCACCACCTCCATTTTCACTAGTTATTCCCTTGTGGTGTGCACCTATGACATTGTAGATGAAATGGTCAGAAGATACAGCCTGTTGAAGAGATGGCTCAAATGTGATTGTCTTGCACCCTAGTATAATGGAATGGGAAAGAGAGATAGACACACAGTTTTCCAGTTGGGTTGTTGGGGACCAGTGACAAGACATGCACATTTTGGTCCTGTTACTTTATTTTCTGCTTTTACTTTCTCCTCTCTCAGTGTACCTCATTTGTACTCTGCGATTAATTTCCATCCTCTTTATCCTGTTGAGCAGAAAGATACATGCTAGGTGAAAGCACCTTGTGGGAGGACCAAGTTTTCATTATTGAATAGAAAATCTGGGCTTCCATCTTCCATCTGTAATAGCAGTTGCTATGGTGACACACAGGTTGCAACAGTGGCTCTGATTCTCCCTCACAATTTCTGGCTCTATAATAAAACAGCATCTGTGAAAGTTTTTTGATGGGTTTTCTTTAGGGAATCTCTGTGAGGCCTTAAGCTCTTCATTTTCTCTTACCCATTTGTTTGGATAGTTTATATCTGTCCTGACTCAAGTTTAACATCAAGGCGTGAGACAAAAACACTAATTCCTCTCAGATGATTGCTATTGGTAGATTTGGCTGCCATATAATCAAGGCAAAGGGGAAACTCAAGGGTAGGTATGAACAGTCTCCAAACTAAGCTTCATTTTAATTCCCAGCGGACCTTATTCTGTTTGCTTTACACTGAAGGAGGGCAGCGGTGGCTTCTACTTCCTGGTTTGGCACTGCATATATCAAAAGGAATATCAATCTGTTAATATTTAGAATAACATAATAAGAGACCAGATGATTACGCAGGATTTGAAAGCTGTTACTGTATAACCCCATATAAGGTCTACAGCAAAGCAAGGGAAAAACAGTTATTTCTATCCTTTCCCATTAATACCCCATTACCTTCTCACCCACTTTCAGGTTAAGCAGCAGACAAGGAGATTTGATCACCAGTTTACAACATTGTTCAGACGTGACAGCCTCACATACTACAGTGCAGAAAAGAAGTTCAATTCCCATAGAAACAGGGTACATACTCATGGATACAGCCCTGAGTAATTATTGGACTAAAAAAAGAAGATAACACACTTGTTTTTTAATCCGTGTCTACCCTGCTTAGGAATCACATAAGTAAAAGCAAGTTGTTAATGTTACATTACAGCAATGTTTGCAGCCTCATCTAAAGCATTTTAAATGCCAATTTATTACTTCCGTCAACCAGTCTTTCCCTGTAACAGCCAACAAATACAGCAACACACTTCACCATGTATCTTCTCTAAAGAGCCTTTACTTAAACACGTAAGGAGATGCTCTCTCCTGCTGATTTCTGGCCTTTGTGCGGACAACTCAGTTTACCCTTTGTGTGCCCCTTTTTAAATCAACTTTCAAGTTGTCCTCAGCTGGTTATGTAGCCAGTGGCCAAAAACGTTTCTATTTTATGATGCACCAGCTACTCTAAGATCTACTGTACGGTTGAAGAGATCCATTCTTCTTCTCAATCCATGTGGTTTTTTTCCCATGGTGCATCTGCCAGGGCCTCAGTCTTAACCATGAACTGGAAAAACTGGTGAGAGCTTTATTCAAAACCTTGATGATTTCTCTGAGTAGTTTATATTTTTATGCACATCTCAGCATGATGGTCCAGATTGTTCTTTACTTACCTACTTCTTCCTATAGCTCTCCCAACTGCTTCCTGAGTAATTTTACTGATAAGCAGACTTATAAAATCCAATTTAATTTCAAATAAGAATTAAAGAGTTCAGGGTGAAAGAAGAAGGGTAAGTCAGATTTTTTGTTAAAGCATTTTGCTGTCCTGGTTTACCTGCTGTTATCCTTTATTTTTAGTCTGGTTAAATTACAAAAATACAGAAGATCAAGTTAGAAATGCCATATTTGGATTTGAAAATGAATTTCGGTGTTTTAAATATTGCTAGCTTTTGGTTTTTTCTTTTTCTCTGTAGGTAGATATGGCTCCTGCAAAGTGTTGTGCTATCAGTAAAAGAGTTTTGCAGTGGCTGATTTTCTAACAAAGTTTTCCTGACTGCATCTTTATACTACACATATTCTTCCCACACCTGTGACTGAAATAAAATAGCAGCTCTAGGTAGAATTCCTTAATTGAATCTCTATTATTATCTTGTTCTTACTTCTTTTTATAATTCCAAATCATAGTTTCATGTTTATCTGAATGCTTTTGAAAGTGAAAAATACATAATTTTTTTATAAACCAATTTTCTTTTCTCCATTTAGTTATTTGTATAGCCTCTAGATTGATATGACAGCATCTTTCTAGCTCTACACAGTCATTAGAAAGAAAACTTAACTGTAATCTCAGTCAGCTTTAGACTACCACTGAATAGAAATGTGGTCTTGTGTGAAACCTACCTTGCAACAAATTGGATATGACAAGCAGGGAAGAGCAGTAGATTACAGTTCTGAATTTATAAGAATGGTTATATTCTAACCTAGGCTTGTTACAGACTTTGCAGCACAATAGAGGAGTCAATTGTAATTTTCTATACTCTTCACTGTCTTTGTCCAGTAGAGGAATCATTAAAAGTATAATTCCTAACAGTATCATGTCAAGAAAATCAGTATATCATAATAGGAAAGTACCTTGGCCTTTTCACTTCTTTGCAATTTGATTGGCTTATCATTATACTCCTTCCTAATATTTGAGTGAAGCTGTAAACAGGTAAAGAGCTGCAGTGCCAGCTAGCCATGAAATTGAACAGGTCAATGTATCATGACACTTAACATCCTATTCATTCATTTTTCTCTTGCAGTACAAGTGCTGAAACAGAAACTGTGAGAGACAGATGTTTTCCCTTTTGTCATTAATTGGATCATAAGTAAAAATTATGGTTTAGCTTTCCTTCAGATTCAGAACAGTTGATCCCTGATTTCTTTTCACCAAGGAAACTCAATGAATGCAGCAAATCTAGGTATTACTTTTATTGCCCTCTGTAATTAGAAAATAAACATACTAGGTTTCATTAATATTTCTGTCTTCATATATTACATACAAATTTCATTTATAAACAAAATAGCTTCTATATAGCACAATCTTTCCTGTGCTCTCGAAAGTCAGAGGATTCTTCTTTAATCCATGCTACATGACAGAGTGATTTAAGATACTTCTACTACCTAATCTAATTTTTCATTACTTTATCACTTCCAAAGGTGTGATAGGGATGCTCCAAAAGATGGAGAAATTTTCCCTGATTTAAACATGCACACAGCTTCAATCACAAAGCTGATGAGGATTGTTGCCAAAAAATAGTGAAGGCTTAATCGTGGAATATATTTCATATGTAACAGAAAACAAGGAATAATGAAAGCTACAAAGTGCCCTATCCAGAGATATGACTGTGATTCTCTATTGATAAATGTAGATGGTGTCCACCACATTGATTTGAAGCATAATTTTTATCTGTGTGGGATGATAGAACATAATGAGCTTTTCTCCTCAAATTAGCCAAAACACAAAAATTAATATTTGTGTTTCCATTATGTTAGAGAAGAATAAACAATATGGCATCCCATATAAAGTGTTCTGGGACAAAGTTAACATTTGAAAAGTTTTTAATATATTTCAGCCAGAAGAGTGAATTTTTGCTGTTTCAGTGCTCTGTATCATGTGAAAACACTATCTCTACTAGGTACAGATTTCAAAATGCATGAGAAAACCACAGAAATCTCTTCCATGTGTTAAATTATTAATGCTTCCCAAATTTAATAAAATATTTTCAAATATATCTTTTCAAGTTTGAGAGAACTGCAACGAACATTTATCTTTCTTATTCCCAGTACTTAATATAATAAGAATAGCTAAGAATGCCTAAATAACCACACATTTCATAGAAGTCAGGGTTCTGCTCCTTCTCCTTCAAAATAATTGCAAGATGCTTTTTGACTGAAACAGACAAAGATACAAATATCACTGTTGGCTTGTTGGAAAGTAGAAGTCAACCTACATTGAGAATTTGGTGAACTGTGATATGAGTTTTATGATATTCTAGGTCTACTGGGTTAGTAAACTAAGCTTCCTGCATTAATTGTTGCAGACTAATGTGGTTCCACCAAAAAAAAAAAAAAAAATGACATTAAAGTGGCTAATGACATTGCTATGAATTTAGTATAAAATACTGCTCCCAGGCATAAAGCCAGATTTGAAGCTAGAGCAGTCTTTTACCTTCTGCTAAATTAGAACATCGTATGTGTGTTCTACGCAGAATTGCTGACACAACCTTGATCAAAACAGGCTGAAACACATGGTTTTAATAGAGTTGTGCAATCATTTCCATTAGCATAAATGTCTTCTGCAACACAAGCAAAACAAAACTCTCCATTTACTGAACACAGCAAAATTTTGCGTGTTTTTATCATCTGTGATTTATTAAAGAATGTATCACATTAAAACCAGCAGGCTTTCCAAAAGAAATAAGTGTTTCAGCAAATGACTTCTAAAAATTAAAACCTCAACTCGAACTCAGATTACCAACTCATGGTTTAATCAAGCCATGATTTAATCAAGAACTTAAAAATGCATCTAACAACTTTCACATGACTGGCTATAAAACATCAGCTTTCTTCTCTCTTCTCTTCTATGGATCTTATTTCTTGTGAAGGACTGAAAATACTTGGTCTGTTAAAGTCTACTTAGCAGAGATACAGATGCAGACACAGAGTAGTACCACAACCTTACCCTAACTGAAACTTCAGGTATCATAACTGTAGCCTGAGGGAAGAAAAATAAATGCACAGCAGTGGAGTTACAAAGGCATATCACTAGCAAAGGTTGCCACTGCAACCTAAGCTAAGGCTCCTTTCCAGAAGCCCAGTTTTGAGAGATGGTAGAAAGCAACAAATCTGAGATTCCCTGAACCACTGCCTGGACACATGGACTTTTATTTATTCCAGGTAGATTAATTTATTCCTTCTATGATTCCACCAGCTTTCCCTTCATCTGGGAACAGGCAGTCTGTGGACCTGTTGATGATCTCACAGTTCCCTGAAAGCTGCCTTTGTATTTTGGAGGCTTCATTCCAGCCCCATGTTTCTTTTCTGTAAAGCAAATTTTTTCCTTGCCTCCAACCCTGTCTGCATGCAGGATGGCTGCAATCTTTTGGACAGAAATACAACTTGTGCAATATCTATAGACCACATTCACTCTTCAAGGCATTTCTGCTCATATTTCTGAGCTTCCAAGACAGGTAACAAACTTAAAGCCTCCACATGCAGCATAGGGGATACTGTGTTAGATAGGATTAGGCAGTTAATCTGGGTTTCAGAAGAGGGACTTAACTTTGTTTTCTGATGGGATATTCAATTATCTAAATCTTTTTTCTAGACTTAACTCTTAGTTTATGTCTTCTGTCTCCTCTCTCCGCTTCTCTCCCACTCTTTCCTCTTCTTCTTTCTTTCTTTCAAAGACTAGAAAAATTAACTCTGCTTGTACTGTGCCTTGAACCCAGGTATGCCACTGTGTAAACAGCATCTACTTTGTTGTTTAAAACAGCATAGCTGTTGTAAAATAGCTGCTATTTCTACTATTCCTATTGATACAACACAGGAAAACAAATGGATAAAAAAGTATCATATAAGGTAGAAAGAGAAAATTAAATAATTTGGGTGGCTTTTTTTTTTCTCTCTTACACTGTAGAATATTGTCATGGGTTAACAGAGTTTGGTTTTAGTTAGGACCTCTGGATTTCTTTAGAAAGGACAGACCTACCAGGAGCCAGTTCTTGGCTATTGGCATGTGGTTTGACCACTGAGAAAACAGAATGCAACTTTTGGTAATACCCATAGAAAGCTGAGAAAGAGTGGGAGCCTCCCTCTTTTCTCTGGCTGAGTGGCCAGGTAACATCCTGCAAGTCGGGCTGGGCCAGGCCCCGCTGCCCCTCAGCAGCTGGGCTAGGCCTGGCCAGGCCCCCAAGAGCCGCTGCCCGTGGGGGAACAGCCCAGCCATGCCTGGGCCCGAGAACAGCAGCAGCGAGGGAGGGGAGGAAAAGCCCCGGCAGCTGCCTGTGTGGCCAGCTGGGATTGGGGGGGGATGTTTCCGCTTGCCCCGCCTCCTTCCTCAGGCCTCAGGGGGCAGCTCTGAGCAGCCCACGCCATGAGATCAAGGGGTGGAAGAGAAGGCATCCAGCAGCCTTTCCACTGGCATGGCTTTGAGATCTTTGCAGCTCCCGCCAGCAGGGACCACATGTAGGCCTGGGCGGGCTTTAACTCTTTCTGTCAGCAAATGAACTCCCAGAACACCGGCCCTTCCCGGAGTGAGGACAGACAAAGTGATTGAACCATAACGAGACACAGCATGGAACTGAAGTCAGTGAAGAGAGAGTGAAAAGACTATTTGGGGCAGAGGAGGAGGAGTGGCCTAATTTGGCTGGACATTTCTGGTAAACTGTGGAGAATGAACTGTTTTTCCTGTAACATATGAATGCTTTTTTGGAGGGGGGATGTAAGGTTCTAGTTAAAGGCGATATGAAGCTCTTTGCTCCTAAGGAAAAGGAGATTTTTAGTTCTTGAGATGAAGATGATTTTGGAAATAGAAGAGGAGAATCTTTGTGTTATACTAGAGGAGGCATCCTTAAATAGTACCCCTAATAAGCAGATGTGGCCCATAAGCAGTGTTGGGAAAGCTGCTAATGGGTAGGATTTCACAGTTTGCAGAAGTTCCTTTCAGGTCCTTGCAGATGTGTGGCATGGGAGCCACCAGAGGACTCTTCCTCTTGTGACGATGTCTCTATAGAACCCAGAAAGACTCCTTTCCTAAAAGAACTGATTAAAGATTATTTTTAAATGATAAAAACCTGACTGAAATTACAAGTTTTGTCTTTTTATGTTGTGTGGGAAAGTGAACACTTGTGGAAGGAGGGAAGGATGTTTTGAAAGTTTCATTTGGGTTTTTTTTTTTCTTGTTTTCATTCTTTTACTGTGTGTAAATAAACTATCCTTGTAATTTTAAGATAAGCCTGTTTTGCTCTTTATGTTCTCCTTGTCATATAAAAGTAGCAAGTGATGAAACCACGGCATAATTGGTGAGTTGGCCAGGAAAATTAAATTAGCAGACATGAAACCATTACATAATTTGGTGTTTCTGCCTGGTTACAAATCAAAACCCTCACAAATATTTATCTACTAAAGAAATTTTACTGATTCCCTTGAAATAATATTTCAGTGCTCCTTATCTGTCTTTTTGCTGTGACAAGAAAGTTCCAGTACTCCCAGTATTTTAAGGAGAAGCTGTTCTTTCCAAACTGAATTTAAAAATATTTGTCTTAGAATGCCAGGAAAAAAAATTACAATCTATTTTATGTAACTCTAGTTGGCTGTTTCTTTAAAAAGCAGCATCTGAAATTTCTGCATGTGTTTCAGTTCAACTTAATATACTGCAAAACTATATCCTTTCTATATAAAAATGAACTATGTGATATAGCCAGCCTCTTAGGTAACACAAAGGACAAATTCAGCCAATGTCGAACATTTTAAATTGTACATTTTATGGCATTGATTGCAGAAGAAACTACCTCAAGGCAGAAACTGATTACCAGCTTAGAAAGGAGGGACAGTTGTTTTAAGCCTTGACCTTCAGGAAGGTGATGAAAACTGGCATGGTTCTCAGATATGATAACAATGACTTTTAAGACAAATTAAAAGACTGTAGTTGAAAGTAATTATTGGTGCAACATGGTTAAATTAATTAGTTTTTCTAATAATATTTTTAACGGTGAAAATTATCTTCTCATGTGACATTTGAGTTTTCTGATTTGGGGAGTCATGTCCCTTTGATCTTCCAGCAATGGTCTATATTTTCAGCTAACATGGCAGCAAAATAAGAAGGGTGCCCTTGCCTATAAAGGCAGAAAGCAAGAAGCAAAGTGTGGAGAAAGTAATGAGTAAAGCAGATTTCATAATATAAATCTAATTTTAGTTGTTTATGACAACTCGTCCATGGCAAATTGAAATGAACTGAAATGAAATGTGGAGTAGCAGCTTGCCTTTTTATCTTTTCCTCTAGACAAATTCAGGAAAAATAGAATTTTGTAAATAGGTACTACAGTTGTATTAGGAATCATGGTGGCTCTTTTCTCAATCATTCTAGGACTTTAAAGGATGGATGTGGAGTTTGGCAGTGCATTGGCCATAGTAGAAGGAATTATGCTTTTAATCATGCTTAGGAAAAGGAATCTGTATTTAGAAAAGTGGATAAGTTACTTAAAAGCAGCTATTTACACCTTCTCGTAGTATTCTGTAGTGAAATCCTTCAATTTCTCTCTTTCTACTGTGCTTTTGTTTCCTTTCTTACAGTCACTAAGGTTCTGTTCACAACAGAAGCAGACCACTGAACATGGTGTAGTGCAAATCCAAAGACTTCCCTCTTAGGATCCTTTCACAATATCAGTAGAACTGGTCTTAAGAACTGTGAATGGCAGATCCCCCATCCTTTGCTAATACAGAAGCTTTCAGAAAAATATCTAGCAAGACTGAAAGCAGACAGAGAAGTAGACCAATTGTGATATTTAGCTAAGTGAAACATGAGCACAAAGAACAAAAGTCTGGGGACAGGTCTGGTGATCCCAAACCCAGCTGGTCCAGCCTGAGACTGAAAGGAAGGGAGAATGTAAGAGAGCAAAGGCTGGTGGCTATAGGGCTGTTTGAGATTCCAAAACTGGAAGATCTCAACACAAAAAGTTGCAGCTACTTTCAAACTGAAGAGGCTGGCCTAGACATAGAGAAGCAGTGGCTGCTGAGAGCCTGGTTTCAGGCCAATCTACACCTGATAAGTCTGGCAAGACTGTGATTGGTTAGGCTAAGAGCATGCAATGATGTTAGATGGTTAGAGAATGAACGGACTCTGGCAGAGAGAATTTCAAATCTCCACTGGAAAGAAAAGTAGAATGAAAACCCAGAAGTAAGAAGCCCATTTGAATGAACAAGCAGACTAAGGAAAAAAAGCAGATACAGCTAAGGGACACTGTGTTGGCTTAGCAAGAATACAGGGATGAAAATGGGAAGAAAAAGAATCTATAGAGTAAGAGAAAAGACCAGGCTTTTAACAGCAGATAAGACATGTATAGCTGCTGCTGAGATTTTGCCTGAAGAATAGAAACTGGAAGAGAGAAGACAACGGCAACCTGACTGGGAGAAGAAAATTGGTTTGAGAAAGAAGATGATCAGAACACGAGAAGAGAAAACAATAATAGCGTGTGTTTATGGCTGCACATTGTCAGATACAGGATTACATTAGATACAGGAACTGAAGTAGAAACTTTAAAAAATTTTGTTATAATTCTATTATCATGAAATACAAAAAAACCCACTGACCATTGACAAACTGTATCAGCTCCAAAGCTACACTCCAGTGCAACACATCCAGTGACATGGATAACCAGTGCAGGTGAACACATATTCAAAAAATGTGCACTTACCCACAATATGGCTGACCTTATATTTGATGCCCTTTGTCTGGAATAATAATGAGCTCAAAAGGAAAGAACCCAATTTTTAAGAAATTAAAAATGTTCTGAGGTTACTAAATAAGGTAAATATTGTTGAGGTAGTATTTTGAATAATTGTTCATTGCAGTCACTAGGTAGGGGCTGCAATGGAAAAAATAGCATGAAATGAAATACCATGTCATAGCTGCCATATGTTGTAGAGTTAGATTAAGCTTCTTAAAACTACATTTAATTCTGACTCTTACTAAGGTTTAATAGTTTCTCACCAAAATTGAGTAATGTAGCTTTCTGAGCAAAATATTTTTTTAAGCAGCTTTGTCTGAATGTTCTTGATTCTCTCTTTTTTAAATTTAAATAATCAGGTCATATACCAGCTCTGTTTCTGACATACAGAGGTGTTGTCAGGAAAAGCTGAAAGAATCAGATATTTTAGGCAGTTCTCTCCTTGTAGATACCAAGCAGCTGTAACCTCTTGACAGGTCCAGCATAGACTTCACCCCCACAGAGAGGATGCGGCATCATCCTGATGCATTCCCCTATTCAGCTGGATCCTGCATATTGATGCCTGCTTGTCATATTCAAAATAGGAATGGAAAAAGTAATTATGAATAATATATAATACAGTACTAGCCATAACTGCCTGTCAGGGTTTTAAAATATCTACAGAGTGCAAAAGATAATCCTGAAAAACAGGCAGTTCAGAAAAACAGAGAATAAAACCCCAGAGTTTTATTTAATGACTTTGGTCACTTGACCCCAGTTTATAGCTAGGCTGCAAAGATGCTCAGATTACACAGAAGTGAAGGGTACCAATAGATAAGAGAGAGAGAGGTTTTTGCCAGTTTAAAAGGTTGCAAATGCTTTTGTCACAAACTTAAATATATTCTTACCTCCAACACATGTATATGGACAATTCATTCACTTGTCCTCATTACCACTATGCTATGAAAATGACAGTCATTTAAATATTCTATTTTATTTACTAAATACAAGATATCACAACTAGAAGCAATTGTATTCAGGACAATTACTGCAGAACTAGAGACTTTTCATGTTTTGGTTTTTCTGCAGTGGCCATATACACAAAATTGCAGAGTCTTGGATGCATGTCCATTTTAGTCATGCAAGGTGAAAATGAAAGCATATATCACCCTCTGGAGGCTCCTGTGACTAAAAGAAAAACTTGACCCTTCATTCTTCTTTTGATGACAGAAACCTATTGGGCAAATTAAGTACAGTGTAATATATGAAATAATGTATTCATAAATTCATCCAAGAGGAAACTGAAGCAAGTAAAATATTACTGGTTTTGTTGTCTTCAGTCAGAATGATGGAGTAGCAATAAGTCATTTTTATGCATGGACTAGCAACTTCTGTGGCTATTTGCAAGGTGGATATATGATGGGTTTCTTCTGCTTAGACCAAAGAAGTGATTACATTTGTCTACCTTCAACTTAGGTTATTGCACAGAGTCATGCTGGTACTTTCAGCTGTTAGCATTTACATACAGTTTTTAGAGCAGCAGAAATACTGTACTTAGCACTTGCAAAACGTTCCATCAACACCTGCATAAAAAATAAGATCAAGCAGCTTCTCCTGGTGTGATTGGGAATTAAAACAATAAGACACCTTATAACACTGTACTTAACAAAGTAAAATATAAGTAAGTAGGCATGTAGGAAATCAATACATTCACATTGCTTCACAGCTTGCCAACAGCTGACATCTATGATAGCATCAACACATTTGTTAAATTAATGTAGTCAAAAATGTCATTCAATGTTCCTATCCAAGATGCTGGCTACATCACATTTTGGACTTTGTCCCTTCCACCTCACAAACCCAAATGAATTAACTAATTTTTGTTAAAGAAACTGTGCTGTGGCAAGTGTTGTTGTTGGCAAGGGGTTTGACACTGGCTGAAAGCCAAGCACCCACAGAAAAAAAAAATTCACTAATTCACCTCTGCTGTATTTGAGCAGAGAAGGGGGAGAGCTGAAGGGCTTTTTGGGATAAGGATTAGGAGAAAATATTAAAGACAAAACAGGCTTTAATTTAAACCATATAAAGAAAAATTAATTAAGAGAATTAGAAGTGGATAACACAGTTGTCTGTGTCCACAGTATGGTTTCTGTCACACAGAATTTCACTCACTCAAAATCTTTAAAATATGACATCCAAGACTTGCGGTTTCATTGCCAATAAATCACAGTTATGTAAGCAAGGTTTCACGTCAGTCTTTCCAAGACACCCAGAAGTGTTAATATGATGCCTTTAAAAAAAAGTTCTTTAAAAGTACATATCTCAGCTGTTGAACTTCTGCAGGACTTTAAAATTTAAATAGGGAACAAGGCTAAAATGCACTAGATTATCTTAAAATCGTAGAATCATAAAATTTTTTGAGTTGAAAGGGGCTTTACAAAACATATAGTTCCAACCCCACTACCATTCACTAGAGCAGAAAAAGCCCCACCCAGCCCGATCTTGAACACTTCAAGGGATGGTGAGTCTACAACATCACTGGACACTCTTCCAGTGCCTCATCGCCCTCACAGTAATGAATCTCTTCCTAATATAAAAACTAAATATACCCTCCTTCAGCTAAAAGCCATAACCCTTTATCACTGCAATTTGATACTTACCTTTGTGAGAAATTCCTGTCCAGTCTGTCTCAAAGTAGTGGAAAGTACTCTATGGTCTCCCCAGAGCCTTCTTTTCTCCAGGCTGCACAACCTGAACTCACTCGTCCTGTCTTCAAAGGAGGAGTGTTCCTCTGAGCTCTCTGGTCACTTTTGTGGCCCTCCTCTGGAATAGTTTCAACAGGTCTATGTCTTTCTTTTGTTGAGTGCCCCAGAGCTGGACACAATATTCTGGGTGGGGTCTCACAAGAGCTTCCATCCTTAAAGATAACTTGTTACGTGCAACTGAAGTGAACATTTCTCATACTGTCAGAGAGGCTTTATTTTTCAGTGTTGCAAAATATAGTGTTATTATACTTTCTTGGCCTTACCCTGGATATCCTAATGGGTCACTCTTTTATTTCCTTGACTTTGATTAATTTGTTCTGAGCTGGCTCTATTTCAGACCACAGCTAACAAAAAATAAAATGCAAATATAAATTGTCTAAATTTTATGCCAATTTTCTCTAAACTGACGTTTAAGCTTCTTTTTCATCCTGTGTAATATAAAGAATAGATATAACTATTAGAAATTAGAATCTTTTCCTGATTGCTTCCAAAACTAAGTCAAAGCTTTTGTGACAATTGTCCTAATTTCAAGCAAGAATATAGATAAAAATGTACAACTTCCACTGTATTTCTGCCTACTTTCCACTTTTTCGTTCTAGCACTAGACTGGTCAACCATAAATGACAAAATATTTAAATAATTTCCAAATTCAAAACATATCTCAGTACTTCAGCATGTTATTATTTCATCAGAATGGAAAATCAGATGAAATAAGAAAAAACCCCACAGAACTACCATAGAAAAAAGTCATTAGGTAGAATTTCCTCTGCTAGGTGAAACTAATCCGCTTTTCTTCCTTTCTTCATTTTGCTTTATCTCCCATGGATTTCTTGTTGCCCTAATTGTTGTTCTGTACCTTTGTAAGAATACCTGGAAAATATAGTTCCAAATGTTATCAAATATTCCTGGACCAGAAATATAACTTGTGTCCCAAAATATATGTCAATATTTTGGCAACCAAGATCCCTGTACCAGCTCAGGAGTAAAGATCATATCAGCTCAAAACTATGATGAAATCAAAGGAAAAACACAAAAAGACAGTTTCATGCCAATTGTTCAAGCATTTCACAAGGGCAAAACTGGAGATGCTAATCTTACAGGTGTAAAAAGAAACAGGGTTGCAAATCTTCATAAAGTGTCTTCTCTCCAAAACTGAAAAAAAAAGTCAAATGAGAAAAATAAGTTCTCCAAGTCTACCATGCTGTTTTACCCTTCCTCCTTCTAAAACTGTTTTTTAAAAGTAGATATAAATTATGTCTAGATTTTGGATCCAAGCATCGTGATGTTTTACAGCTATGTTAACAATGGATCTTTTCCTCAAAGATCTCAAGTCCATTTTGTTGTTTGGTCCATATATCAGCACCTGAGTGCATGAATGTGATTTATTCTGTGCAGACACCTAACCAGCATTTTTACTGATATGGATTTTACTTATGGAGCTGTTCTGCATTTTTTGCCCAGCTGTCTTTGAAAGCCAAACTAAAAGTGCAAATTCAGCTAAATGAAAATACCCTTGCTGTACAAACGGGAGTTGCACTTATTTCAACACACATTAAAAGGTCAATGTATTATTGCATGGTTACATACACAATTTTTGCTGTTGTGTTCCACAGTACTTAGATTAAAAGTTGTTGAAATATGGGTAAGCACTTTGATGTAATGGGAAAAAGTGGATCTTTATTTCACAAGATTACAAAAAAGCTCTGAGACCAGAAGTCTTTAGATACCCTGGTCATAAACAGGACTTGGTTTCATCCAAAACACCCAAATTATAGATACAAAACTAACAATACAAATCATAATAGAAGTATCTATATTTTCACGTTTAAGAAAAAATAATAGATTCTAAAGCATTTAAACATCACATGAATACTCTATGAATAGATATGCATATATATATCTTAAATTTTCTCTTTATGTATATGGAAAATAATAAAATATCTCTGTCCAATTTATTTACACTTGTTGGGTTATATAAAGTTAAAGAAAATTTTGGGCCAAGTGACTTTCTTCCTTTAGCATGTAACCACCTTTTCTACAAAGTATTATTTGGTACAAAAAAATTATAAAATGGATCTTTGTCATTCCAACAGAACAAGAAGTAATAACTGGATTAGGATAAAATTGGATTTTGGAGATGGAAAAAGAAGATTGCTCTTTCTTTCATTCAATCATTGCAACTTAAAGGCTGGTTACTTGTGTAGCCCTGCTTTACACTGAATGCAGCCTCTCTCCGACAAGATTTCAAGCATTCTCTGCAGCAGTAGCAACTCAAGCTGCTGCTGCCTCCTTGACTTTATGTTTCCTTGGAATAATGCCAAAAGAATGAAATGAAAGTGCATCAGATAAGAACACTTAAACAGAGATAAGCTACATTTTCAACTTTAAAATCCCTCTCAATCTATTTAGTTTTCCAGAGATGTAACAGAAAAAGAACTTTTCACGGGCAAGGAACAAGAATAAAAGCTGGGAATGCCAATTTTCCTCCTCCTGGTAAAAAGGAGAACTTTTCTCTGTCAATAGCCCTATGTGCCTCCTAATAAAGAGACACTTACCAATTGCAGGCAAGTATGTAGTCTAGAATTGTTAAACAAAGTCTTTAAAATTTTTGCTTGTGAAATTGGCACAACAAACATTGCCTTTCCTTGGAAGGTTATAAAATATAAGCATTCAGCTCATTATATAGAACAGTGAAGTATAAACAGCATAAGCAGGTCGATAGAAAATTGAGTCTTTCATTGTTTGATTCAAAGGTTTTTAAAAAAATTTTTGACCTTACAAAGGCTACAATTTGTTTTACTTTTATTCTAAAAGATAAAAAAGGGAAGAGGATGAAATTACCATGAATGCATTTGCATTACTATTGCAACAGAGTTTTATGCTCCAGAAAGGAAGCATATTCCTCCATACTCTGAAGGAAAGATATAAAGATCAGTGGATGAGGATAATGATTCCACTAAGTCTCCTTGAATATTATTACTGGTAGAAATACATCCATGAATATCTTCTAATTAAGTAATTACTATTAGAGTCTCAGCCAGCCACTGGAACTAATTCTGAGTACTTAGTAGCCATTAGATAGTCCTAGAGACAATAGGTCAGCAATTAATAAAATACAGGATAGAATAATTGCTTTGCCAATAGAAATTACAGGCTTCCTCTTGGTTTATTACATTTAGTTATCCCTTGCTGTGGATTCCATTTGCTTTAAAAGAAATCACAAATATCTAAGCTTCTTTCATCATATAAGAAAAGAATTCAAAACAGACTCTCTTAGAAAAAGTCTTTGGTGTTATAATTTAAATGGAAATGGAGTTACTTAACACCCCAAGTGTTGAGTCCATGACATCAAAATATTAACATTTAGAAGTATTCAGGGCCAGAATGTGGCCCTAAGGAACCTGATCTGGTGAATTCCACCCCTGCCTATGACAGGGGGCTTGGAATTATGTGATCTTTAAGGTCCCTTCCAACATAAACTTCTATGGTTCTATGAGTCCATGAGGGTATGACTTTATGAAATTAATTCCCAAATTATTCAATTTCTACACTGACATTTGACGTAACAGTGTATGGTAATTTATCTAAATTGTCTAGAGTCAATTTAAACTCTAATCCTGTACCAGTTTGTGTGCAATCATATTCAGTACCATGAGCTTTCAGAGAAAATTCAAGGTACAAAGATGTTAAAAGCCCAATGTACAATGTACAACGTACTGCCCTGTATTCCTAAAGGTACTGTCCCATATACATTAGTATTCCTCTACCTGGAAAAGATTTTCCTACATCAGCTGTGATATATATTTAAGTTTAATATATTTGTAATGATGCCATAAAGAATGAGTGATATGATGTTATTTCACAACTATTATTTTCTTTCGCAACTCTGTAGAAAAAATATTTGTCTGGACACCAAAAAGATTCCAGTATAATGTTGACAGCAGACTCAATCAGAATACATTGAAATCTATAACCCTGAGCTAGCAAAGCATTTCTGTACCTGCTGTATATGAAATAAACAAGTGATCTTATGGGTTCTACAGGACTTACTAAGACTTTAACTTAGAACTTTTTGGTTTGTGTTTGTTTGTTTGTTTGTTTGTTTTGTGGGGTTTTGGGGGTTTGTAGGTTTTTTTTGTTTCGGTGTGGTTTGGGGGTTTTTTTGTGTGTTTTTGGTTTTTTGGTTTTTGTTTTTTGTTTGTTTGTTTGTGTTTTTGTGGGTTGTTGGTTTGTTTTTTTTTTAGTATGGTATATCACATTTCAGTATTAGACAAGAGATGATGCAAAGCACATCTTCTATGACCCTGGAGACTATGGAACCTAAGCCTGGAAAGGCACGTTTAAATCAGACATATATCAAAAGCTATTTTAATTTTGTAATATACCCACCAAATATAGTGGTAATTTTAGGGATTTTTTTTCATCATTAGAAAGAAGTATAATAATATTTTTTGAAAGTAAGAATTTGATTTGTTCCATACAAGATTTCTATGGTCAAAATCACTTTATGAAAAAAGGAGTTCTAAAGTTTGCTTGAAAGCTTGAACTTTTCCAGCCTTCTAATGCTTGCTTGAGTGACAGAATGATATTATTCTGAAGGTTGCACAGTGACTCTTTGATCTTAAAGCTTGTAAAGGCCGTCTCATATGTGCGTGTTCTAATATTCACTGATAATCTGACTTGAACTTCAAGGCTATAAGACCTTGGATCAGTGATTTGCAATTCAAGTGTCTCAAAAAAAAAAAAATAGGAAAACCAGCTTAGTCTTATTAAGTGTTGTTGTAAAGCTATTGAAAGCATTTTTTTCTTAAGCAGCCCTGCAGTTCTGGACAGAAATTTTTCCTACATAAATACATAGAGAATGTTACAAATATCAGTGTGGGCTCCCTTAAATCACCTTTTCCCTCTCTGTTCCCTCTACCAACCCATAAGAAATCCACACAACATTTTAAGTTAATGAAAATAATAAAACACTCAAACAGGTAATCTAAGAAAATAGGGCAAAATAATTTCTTTTTTAAGCTGCATCCTTGTTGCTATATGTTGTTTTACTGCAATACAAGTTGTGAACCTTCTGGATAGGATTGTCATAATGCAATCTGTACATTGTGCAGAGATGTAAAAGGGAAAATAGTGTTAAAAACTTATATAGGAAAGATGAGATGCTAATACTAAATCTTGAACAAAATATAAATTGTAGAGACAGCCTGAAATAACCTGTCATTTGTCTGTGTAAATTCCTCTGGCTCAGAAGTCTAGCCTGACTGAGAATGGGTCCTCCAAGGTTTGATTGGTCCAACCTGTCATGAGAAAAGTCCTCACTGGAAGATGACTGCACTGGGGGCCAAGACTGTACCAAGTCATAGAAACAGTATCTTGCGGTGAAGAAAACGGAAAACTAAGTCTACAATTTGTGCCCTTGACAAATAAAGTCATGCCAAAGTTCACTCAGACTGAAGTAGTGTTCTATTCTTTTCACTGATTTTCCATCTCTCTGCTCTGTCTCCTTTGGCCTTGTTCACATTTTACATTCTTTTTCAGTAACCGCATGAAAAAATCATGCCATTTTATCAGTTTTCATGTAATCACTGTTCCATCTTTATTTTAAAATACAGAGTTTGCCTCAATGATTTTCTTAATTAGTCATAGCTGTGAGATAAAATATGCTTCTTTCTTTCCATTCAAGTTTGTGTTTCCTAAAGAGCAACACCATACATATTTGAAGATTGTGCTTGAAAATACATTATGTAGTATAGAAAATAGTATTGGGTTTGCACAGGGGAAGAGACATATTATTGCTATCTGGAGATTCACAGACTTCAACAACTTTGGTTTTGTTTTCCTATATTTCATAGTAACAGTAACAGTAACAGTAACCGATGCAGTGAATGTATATAACAGTTTTCCAAGAGATACTGATAAACAAACAAAAATAATATGTTAATCTTTGTGGAGATTATTAAAAAAAAAAAAAAAAAAAGCTACTATAACCCTTAGAATAATGTGTAACAGAAATCATTAACAATTTAAAATATTTCTGAAACATCAGAGACTGAAACATTGAACTAGTGTTTTGGCCTTCAGTTACCTAGACTGAAAGAATGAATGTTAAAGTGAAAAACATACAATAATGATTTAGTAACTAAATCCATTCAGTGTTTCGCTAACACAGAATTCATCAGAATTAAAGCCTCACAAATAACAGGATGCAACAAAAACAAAGAAAAAAAATTGAAACTATGATTTGGCCCTGAATTATAAGGAGACTTTATGGTAGAGGACAATTACTTGGCTTTCTACCACACAAAGTCAACCAATAAGCAAGGTGCTTTAAGTTTCTAAAGGTACAAGCCACACATACCTTTATCTGGTTTTCTTGGATAGCTTATACATGGCCTTAAAACATTTTTAGGAACAATAACGTCTTGTGATATGCATTTTTCCAAGCAGAAAATCACCTTGGGCCCAAGACCACCCCAACATATTAATCCAGAAGTTCAGCTCTGAAACTTGGCCTAGTGCCCCATACTTTAGTGCAGTGGATCTGGGCAGCCAACTCCTCTGCCAGAGATCTCAGAAACAGTGTGTGAGGCTCCCTACATTACTTAAAGTACCATATAAGTTAAAAGATCTGTTTCATTGAGAAAAATAGGCCCACATTTGAAGTAATGGAAGAACTATGCATTCTCTATACATTTTTTTTAAGGGGACCACAAACAAAAAAGACTTCTGGCAGCAAGTAATTGTTGCTGAAAAGTATGGTAGAAATGCATTAAATCTAAGGATACATGAATGAGAATTTTTCAAGTGCAATATGTAGAACTGGACCTTAGTTGTGTTCTCTAGCTAGAAGTTACTGTACTGTTCCATCATTGCAGTTTTACAGGTTTCACATAATCTTATAAATGTGGATTCACCCATAAATTTTTTTCCTTTTATATCTAATTTAATTGATTTTATTGCTTGACTGTTTATCAGTTCCAATAGATAGTTGTTGGAGTTTTGTACTGTATTTCTCTTCTTCCTATTTCCTCCAGCTGCTTGATCTGTCAATCAAAATTATACTTTCTATAGGATAAGAAAGGAACAGTTTAAATATGATGAATCTTCACTATAAAAAAGTTAACAACACACTAGGAAAACACAATAGATAGATAGATAGATAGATAGATAGATAGATAGATAGATAGATAGATAGACAGACAGACTGGCTTAAGAAAAAAAAAAAAAAAAGAGAAGTAAATATGACATTGCAAGTAACAACCACAAGTCTGCAAAATCTCTTAAAACACTAGCAATTATACATGTGATTGGATGCAGAATCGTACCATAAATCCAGAAGGTAATCCCAAATTTTAAAATCTATCTCATTTCAATCAGAAATTCATAGATTCAAGTTTAATTTAATTTTATTTACTCATTGTGACACAATAGGAAACAAGCATTTTGTTCTTTAATAGAGACTTTGCTAATGGGAATAACAGCTGTTCGCCAAGTTTCTGTACTCCAAGGCATCTTAAAAAGATCACACATCTTTTTGTGTGTAAAAACAGTTGAAAGCTTTATGTGTAATTATTTTCTGCAATAGAGGTGAAATTAAAGTTCAAATGTAATCAAGTGGTTTATGCCACTTAATCTTTTGTTATACTGTTTTTTGTAGTTTAAAATTTTAATTTTTTATGACAAAGAGCTAGTCATAAAAATGAAATTTTTTTATTATACAATAAAATTATTTTTAAAAAATTTACATAATAAAAATTATATACATCCATACTGTATCATTTCTATGCATACCTATATTTGTTTTGTACAATAGACCTTTGTAACATATATATTAGCTCTCTTATTTCTAGTTAATGCGTTTAAGAAACGGTCACATTAGACACAGGACAATTAATTATTTAGAATTTGGTTCTGTTCTATTCTATTTGCTAAGCAAACCAGGAACAGCACCATAAAGCAAGTGGTTAGCAAAGGTTTGTAAAACATATCCATAGCTAGGTGTTTAAACAAATATGTGATACAGGAGATACACACTAGATGCTATAGAAAAAAATATACAATACACACCATGTGTCATATAATCCATACCTACATTTTGATCTATACCATCTTTGCATTTTGCTAAAAAATTGGTATCAAACTTGACTGCCAGTATTTAGGTGTTACTTTCCCTATATGTCAATCAAGGGAAATAAATTTCTCCAGAAGACATTTGTTAATGTAAAATCTATGCTCTGCTACTAGCTTTAGGAAACATCATCTGCTTCTCGTGCCTTCCTGAGAAGTCTTTTTGACATGCAGTCATGCATGTCAAAACTTATGTAGAAAAAATTCTAGGTATCTCTTTCTAAAGGCAGGCAACTTGCACCTGTGGGACTATGTAAGGCTATATGCTATAAAAGAGACCATGCAATTGGTAAACAGACAGCAGAACTATGATTTCTCTCATACTACATTTTTCACCATTTATTTTTCATCTCTGTATTTTTTATTTTACAGAAAAAGCATAAAATAAAATAAAATAAAATAAAATAAAATAAAATAAAATAAAATAAACCAAAACTGACCTAGAGACTTGAATTTTGCATGCAAGGAAAGTAAAATATGAAAGTAAAGGAAGAAATAGCAAATGAATTAAAATGTTTGTTTAGTATATATAGTTAGTGATTTAATTGGTACCATATTTCCTCATTGAAGTGTTTTCTTCTTTTTCTATCAAATGATAAGCTTTCATAAAGCACATGATATGCTTTTTCATAGCATCATTGCAAAATTTAATGTACATCCCAAGTGAGCATGACCACTGACAAATTCTTTGAGATTTTTTAATTTGGAGGCTACATGTAATAATCATATAACCGCATGAAAGGGAAAGCTTGTAAGGCATTAGGGGAAGTTATATAGCTTAAATATCTTGATGATGTTTGAGGGTTGTATATGAAACAAATTTACTTAAAACTTATGTGTAACATAGAATCACAAAATGTTAAAGGGTTGGAAAGGGCCTTAAAGATCTAGTCCCAGCATCCCATCTCAGAGCCTTATCCACTCTGTCTCGGGCACTACCAGTGGTGAGACATCCACAGCCTCCCTGGGCAACTCTCATTGTAAATTTCTTCTTAATACCCAACCTAAATTTCCCCTCTTTCAGTGTGTATCCATTACTCCTTGTCCTGTCACTACAGCTCCTTATGAAGTGTCCTGCTCCAGCTTCTCTGTGGGCCCCTTCACATACTGTGAGGTTGCTACAAACTCCACATAGGCTGCAGGATGAATGGTCCCAGTTTTCTAAGCCTATCTTTGTAGGCGAGGGGCTCCAGTCCTCTTATCAATTTCCTGGCCTCCTCTTGACTTCCTCCAAGAGTTCCATGTCCTTATGTTGGAGGAGGTGGAGGCAGCACTCCAGATAGGGTCTCAAGAGAGCCAGAATCTCCTCCCTTCATCTTCTGGTCACACCTCTTTTGATGTAGCTGTTAAAGTTAAGACCTCCTGCACCCCTCTCTCTTTTCCCTATCTCTCTCTCTATATATATCTCAATGTACTGTTAAGGAAAAATATGTGCTACTTACTAGCATTCGTATCTTAATTCAGGCAGAGACATCTCTCTAATAATTTTAATAATCAGTTCTTAACACCATCAAATCCATGTTGTTGCGTCACAACCCCAGGGCGCTGGGTGCTGCGACAGTGCATATCTGGTTTTGGCCCAGCTCGGTATTCAGGCTGGGCCCCCAGCTGCTTTTTGGATTACGCTTCAACAAAGTTCGTTGGTGGGGTTTTTGGCTTGCAGGCAGCTCAGCTCACGCTGACATGGCGGTGGCAAAAGAGGGGAATTTTAGAGGCTTTGAAAAAAGAGGCTTTATTTGGTGGGGGGGGGTCAGGGGCCCCCCAGCCTCAGGCCAGTGCCTCCAAAAGACACTGGACCTGGGCTGCAGAGCGTTTTTGTACAACCATTCAAAGGGGTGGGTACAACACGTTTAAACCAATAAAACAATTAAAACGATACATGCCAGCTAGATTACATAAACACTAACAAATCCTAAATAGGTCTGGGGGTGGTCTTTCGGGGTTTTGCCAACCAGGGGCCGAGCTCCTGGACCTTGAAGATAAGAATTTTGTGATGGACAAGAGAAAGATCATACGTGAAACAGGGATATAACAAAAGGGAACCAATAGGGAAGAGACTCTGTGCAGAGACTCTGGTTGTCTTAGAAACTTTATCAGCTACTTTGAGACAAAGGGGCTCTTTTAAGGTATCTACTATACTAAAACTTACAATATAAAAAAAAAAACTATACTACATTCATAACTAAAACTTAAAAAACATTTCTTTGCACAGCCACACATGTCTCTTCAATTTGGAGGCAAGGATGTTGTACAGGACGGTGTCACACATGTCTACAACTGTTTTGTCATATGTATGTACGAAGTGATTTTTTAAAGGGCAATTCATATTTTCCCAATTTAATGTATGCTGAATTCTTATCTTTGTAGATAAATTCTGGGGTTTAGGTGAGCAAAATTATTCCTACACAGATTACCCCCCAGTGATAACAATTTTTACTATGAAGTAACACTACCCGTATTTTATAAGAACTAAGAATGAGAAGATATGAGCCAAATCCACTACAGGCCCATAAAAACTCTGGAACTTTAATTTGCATATAAATCTTCACTTCTATACAGCTCCATCTCTCTAAAGAATAGATGAACTCTAGTACCTTAGTATTTACCTTGGGGTTTTCCTGTATTTAAAGTTGTGTTTGTGACCAGTATCTATTTCACCTCAACAGGTTTTGGTCTCTAGAAACTATAAACTAGGCTCTGGATCAGTAATTGTAAACAACAGAGTCTCTGAGGTCTGAAGTCATTAGTTGAGATGCATGAGCGATCATTTTTGAGATCACTACACTTGCAACCTAATTTAAGACACCTCATTCTGTGAAGGCCATTTGTACAGACTCTCAGACACAGCTAACAACTTAGAAGGTAGATATCTTTCAGTCTCCCTCATTTTCTTCCAATACAGTACCTAAAAACTGTAATGAGAAAGAACAATCAGGCTATTTTAAGATGAGACCAAAAGAACTGATACCTCTTTGAATACAGCAAATGGCTACTAATAGCTGTTTACCTGTATGTTGTTAAATACTTCTAAAACAGCTGAAAATACAATGAGATGTAGATTGGACTAGCAGTCTAATTTTGTAAAAAACTTGTTATGTTTCTGCCTCCATTTTGACTTTATACTTGATTACCTCCTTCAGAACAAATTGTAACCTGCTGTTGGACTGTATCTTTATTGTTGAATGTTTGGTTTTTAAAAAAGGAAAAATTAACTTTGAAAGTCTCCTGTTTAAGTGAAAGCTTAAAGGATGCTTGTGTTGCCACACAGTTTACTGAAAACTGATGAAATATCAATAGATGAGTTACAAGATGAAGAAAAGTCTCTTCACAGACAAAGCCTTGACCTAACATTCAGAGACATTAATTTGTTGGTAGAAGGCAGAGTACACAGATGTTTACTGTTTCCACACTGTGCCAGAAAGGAAATAGTTGATGTGAGTATGCCTCCTTTCATTTCTTTATGAAAAGAAGTTTCTGTATTCTTTACATGATCTGTTTGACAGAATGCTAATAAGAGCAGAAAAAAAAAAAAATTGTGCATGCTTAGGAAGATTCAGTATTAATCCTGAACTGCTAGCATGGCTTTTCATATGTGCAAGGAGATGTATCAAAGAATACCATGCACCCTTGGATGTTCCTAAAAGGCTGCACTTGAACAGATGGTCCAGACTGCGTTAAACTCAGCAGGTCTGGAAGGAAAAATGGGATCCATTATCACAGTGGAATGATCATCTACAAATTGTCTCTGTAGGGTTACTATAGGTTGCATTTTTATTCATTATTTCAATATGGTAGTATGATGCACTGATTTATGAACATGTTCAGTGCTCCCCAAAAATCTCTGTACCCCAGCACTTTTCAATAATAATATGCCATATCGCTAGTTTATTAACAATATTGATGCCATTGGTTGCCTAATTTTTTTATCAGTTTTTTAACTAAATAACAGTAAAGGCTGCAGCTGAAATTTCTGTAGGCACAGCTATCAATATTGCACTTAGTCAAAGGTTCTTTTTCCTGCAGAATAGATTGTATGTTATCATAGTGAGAAGGCTCTAAATCCCTTGCTGCTAATGGGAGGGAGAGTTCTTCCTGACATGGCATACCCATCTGTGTGAACAGCTACACATCTTCCCACACAGACATGAAATCTGCTATGTTCATGTGACAGTTATGGAAAGAATATTGACTGGAATATGAAAGAAAAAACATCATCTAAAAAGCAACTGATTTCTGACATTCGTGGAGAAACATAAATATTCATGTATTCCTGATTGGGTTTGAAAATATATGATGATTATACTCCACCTGAAATATCCATGTCACTAAAATGTCCCATGGGTGCCAAATATTTAATAAAGTCACCTTAGAATTCTGGCTTTGTACTGCAGAACAATCTCTTTAAGTGAAGACTAGAGCTTATTTGTTAAAGAATTGTAGTATCATGGTCTTCCAAAACACAAACTGACATTGTGAAATAATTATCAGATCTCAAAAAAATTAAAAGTCAAAAGCTGCTCACCACCCATCCATACATAGAGATTTCTACACTGAGTCAGTGTCAATACTTTGAATGGTGTGTGGTTATAAGTAAATACAAGTTTGAATGTAGTGATTTATGTTTTCTTATAGAGAATCTTATAATTTATTTAAACATATCTTAGGATCCAGGAATTGTACTGAAACTGTTTTAGTTGTATTGATTGTCCTTACAGCACTGAGTACTTCTTATCTATCCAACTCCTCTGTTCTGTAATTAGCCACTCATGGTGAGAAATGATGTGATTCAATTTAATTAGCTTGAAAAACATCCACATTAATCTGTTGATATTTTTTTCATGCAGGATGCCCACACAGTCTCAGAGATGTTACAAAGATATGTTTTTATGTTTTGTTTGTTTATTTATTTCTTTGTTTACTGCATCACAAGGCTGGCACAGAATCACAACTGCTAACAGGTATTATTCACTGCGAAAGGATTGTGCTTAATTACTCAATTTCTTTCTGATTTAAGGAATCCATATCAATTATTTAATTAGCATCCTCCTGTAATTATTTGAATGCTCACAAATTAATTTAGAGCTTCTCACCTTTTGTTAGTTCAGTAACATCGAAGGAGCATTCTGAGAAAAAGCAATATTTGTATAATAAAGGCAATCCCATCCTAGCTTCAAAACCCATGTTGGAAAGACAGTAGCATGTCCTAGATATTGCACTGCCCTTCTGGATAGTACAGTAGACAGCTCTCTGGCATTCTGAATTGACAGGTTCTCCTTTATGAAACCAGTATTCAGAGCAAATTTACTTGGCATTCAGGCAGAAATTCTCTGTTTTTCCATGTTTATGCCATAATAATTAGTCCCACTGAAAAACAGAAAAGACTCCAGCACTTATTTATGTACCATGGATTAACATCTCAAACTCTCTGCTTTTCTCTATGAATCTGAACCCAGGTGGTTTTCAGCATCTGACACACCAAGCTTAAAAGCCAACCAGGAGCAATTTGCAGCAATTCTGCAGCAAAATGACTCCCACTTTTCTGCACATGGAGTTGATCTGCTTAACTCCCTGATCCTGCATCAATGCAATCTTTAAAATTTCAGACATGTCACTGAACACAAAAATTAGAGAAAATAGGGATTTTGCATTTTAAGGACTTTCACAAAACTGAACATAAAACCTCTTTCTGTTATTTAGGCTTTCACCATCTGCATCAATAAGGGAAACATTCATACTTAACCATTTCAAAAATTTTGTAATTTTATCTTTTTTCATGAGCTTCCTGGGAAAAAGTACATAGGGTACATCTGCTAAGCTTTGTGCTGTTGTAGTCCAATAACCACAAGAGGTGGCTTGTTACCTTGTTGCCAAATAAAACTTTTCTTTTGAGTTTAGTGGTACTGACACTTAAAAAGATTTGGCCAGTGATTTTTAGCTTTATTTTGGAAAAAATGAACAGTAAATACAAAATTTTAAGTGACCATTTTCTTAAACATTGATTCATCACCACTGCTGAGAAAGGTCCAGGATAAGGACAAATTTTTGTAAAAGTGAATTGCCGATTGAAACCACAGGCTTAATCCCGTGGAATGTTTCATTTGAAATCCTATGGAACCAGTAAAAGGAGATGGCATCCACATTTCTTGAGCACTGCAAAAACAGTTTGACAAAACAATAATCTATGTAACAAAAGAGTGTACCTCCTAAGATGGGAATTTTGTCACTTTTGGTATAAAGTCTTTATGAAAGGTACTAGCTGAGGAATTCTATTCTACGGTTATAAGCTTCTACAAACATCCTGAACCTGGTCCTAGCCCAGCTTTTACCAAGGTTCATCCATGCCTAAAACTGCTCTGATATCCAGGGAGAACTGCAGTCTCAAGGATTTCCTCCTATTGGTCCTTATTTTGAATAAATTTCATTGCACAGATTGAGTGTCTCAGTTTCTCCTAAAGAGAAATAAAAAATTAGTCTATCATTTTTGCTTAGGTTCTTTCAGTTAGAACTGGAACCCTTTGATAGGAAGAAATATGCTGAATGCAATTGCTCAAATATCACACAGCAGCCAATATGCTAAAACAGCAGCACAACAAATTGTTTTTCTCCTCCATGTTTCTTTTGTATCTGATGAATATGAGAGGATATTGTGACTGGAAAATAAATATCTCCTGTGAAACCTAAAGGATCCCTTTAGCATATCAGTGCACCATTAATCAAGGTAAAGGAGGTATATACAAGCTAGAAACATACTGTTTATACACATAGGTTCTACAGTGTGTGGTTTAGGTAACTTGTTACAGCTTGACAGGAAATAGTAACTTTGTCTCTAAGTCAGTCTACAACTGTTCTCCACTGTTCAGATACCGGACTCAGATCAAACACTGTGAAAAGTGATAAAGCAGAGTAAAAAACCTGAAGTATCAGAAAGAAGAAATAGCAGCAAAAGAAGTATAGAGTTAACAGAATGAGGAGCAGTTTTGGGAATGTATCCCAAGGGTGCAACACTACTAAAAGTAAGAAAGGTTAGGAATAAAATCAAAATGTCTAGTATTTTAATCTTTTGGGAGTTAAGGAAACACACCATTTCTATTTAAATAAACGATGTTGTGAAAAATACTAAGAAAATTTTATCCTCAAAACACAGTCATCCAGAGTCATCCTCATGTAAACTTAAAGACATTGCTAGAGCACTGAACATGAACCACATCAGAGATTTTCAGACTAAACTATCTACAGCTTTAACTTGTCTTTTTCCTCCAATCATTCCATTGTTTGATTTGTTGTTGGTGTTTTTTGTTTTTTTTTCCTAACAATCATAAATTTCCAGGATGCATTTATTTCAGATTTCTGCTAATGTTACCCTTTCACCACAAAAGCTCTTCTTCCTCTTTGGTGGGGAATGGGTAACATTATCTTTGTCCTTATCTTTGGACATATTTATGTGTATCTGTCATGTGCCTCTCAATCTTTAATTTAAAATACAATACAAACTGAGTTCTGTAAATCTCCTGTCATGAACAAGCTCTCCATTCACATTATCTTTTTTGTAGTCCTTCTCAGGTAATGTTCCAGGCTGAAATCCATTTTTCCTGAGTATGACCTGAGCTATATGCAGTAGTCTAGATTTAAGTCTTACCAATACCCTTTTCAAAAACATGGGCTTTACTTCATCTTTTCCAGAAATACCTTTCCTGACTCATTCCAAGGGTGCATTACAGGTTTTACAGTCCCATCACACTAACAATCAGAGATGAGTCTAAACTAGCTAGTCAGTCAGTTTGTTCTCTGCAGACATAATTTCTAACTCATCAGGTTACAGCTGAAATGACTGTGATTAGATTGTCAGCACATAATTTTCCACTGTTGCATTTTGTGCCCTATCTGCTTACAGCCCTCTTCCTCATTTAGTTTCTAGAGCTAAATTACTCTCTGCTACTAGTTATAACAATTTTTAAGGTCTAATTCCACTGGCCTGTAATACCTTCCCATGTGAAGGCTTATCTCAAAGTTTCAGATCTCTAAAAAATACTTTTTTGGTGCTTTGGTGAATGTTATCTTTAAGTAAAACTTAAAGTAAGTAAAATACTTAAAAACTTAAGTAAAACTGGAAGGGCTTTTTTCTATTTTAGCATTTTATATGCTTCTTGATAAGGTGGTTTTCTCGTATTTTGGCAAGTCCTTTCCTACATGCTTTTTGCTTTTTTTTTTAGAGAATACAGGTTCCTGAGAACTTCAGCACTTATTTGTATAGAAATTCCATTCTTTATGCCTTCCAATTCTCAAACTCCTAGTCTAGAGCACAGCTAGTTCCTTTACCTGAGTGATCAGTTTTAATGACAGTCTTTTCACTGCTCTTTACCATTTCACTTAAACTGAATCTGTGATGACTTCATCTAGAATCTGTTACCCAATGGTCATTCTTCTCTACTACCTTAATTTCATATTGAAAACTAAACCTAGAGTAATAACACTTTTTACTGATTCAACAAATATATGGTGAAGAAATCTCATCCAGGGATTTCAAACACTATCAGTATCAAAGTAATATGTTCTTTCAAACACCTTTCTGGGGAAAAAGAAATGTTTACATAACAATTGGTAATATTTATTCCTGATGATAGTGCATATTGTGACCAATATCTCATTCCAAGATCTACAGCATTTCAAAATGTCATTCACCTTAAATAATCTTCACTCTTCCACAATCATGACCAAAAGTGGTTGTTTTCTCTACTCCATCCATCTTCATTTTAATACAGTCTATCACAACACAAATTTCCAGTGAGTCCTATTTTTTGATATTTTCCTTAGTCCTTGGTTTCATGGCAAATGCCTACTTCCCTTAGTGTTCCTGCCATCATTTTTGTCTACATTAGTTCTGCTTACAATGTCATTGTCAGCTATAGCTGGCCTGAGTGGCAACATCTCTGTAGAAATATATCCATTATTTCTGATTATTTCTGATTTCCTCAGCTACTTAACTTCTACACTTTACAGTTCATAGCAACACATTTTTTGCGTCTTTTTGTCTTTTTGCGTCTTCTAGGAAATCTTATTAATAACTGCTTGTAGATTCTTTTCACACAAGTATTGAAACAAGTCAATCATGCTGTACTCAGGATTTGTCAGCCCAACATCCCAGATGTCTACAGTCAGGTCTGAGGCATTTGGGAGAAGTGTTTTCTTCAGGAATATCTCCAACAGCCCAATTGTCCTTACAGTAATAATCAATATAATCAAAATAACTTGTGTATTTAAATTGATGATAATGAATTGGTTCTTTAAAAGACAGCACCATCCATGCTGTGAGTCACTGTTAAGTCAAATTCTTAAGATATTTCACATTTGTAGTTCAGAAACTGTTATGTTGTATGGTCACACAGATTTTTTGCTTCAGCCAACCTGAAATAACATTCTTCATTTGTGCATTTTTTATTCTGGTAAACATTTTACTGATGAAGAATAGAGTAATTCAGGAGTTTCCCTATATAATAATACATATATATTAATATATAGGTATTGATATATTCCATATAACATAGGACTTTGCCTATACCAGCAAATTTGTCCATATACTCCATACGGGTTATTACTATTTACTGTAAGGACACTCTGCAAGGCCTAATATGGAAGCCATACATGTTACAAGAAAATAATTTTCTTGTATTCTTTAGAGTGAACACACAGCACTTTACAGCATGCCAGGGTATCAGACCCAGCCATCATGGCTTTAGCAGGGGTAGGTCGTGTTTGACCAACCTGGTCTCCTTTTATGACCAGGTGACCCGCCTGGTGGATGCAGGGAAGGCTGTGGATGTTGTCTATTTGGACTTCAGCAAGGCCTTTGACACTGTCTCCCACAGCATCCTCCTGGAAAAGCTGGCAGCCCACTGTAGTTACTGTTTGTTATGTTTGGGTTTTCTTAAGTTCTTTCTCAGAGATCTAAAGTAGTAAACAAGGTCACACTCTGTAAACTATCTTGTTTTTCACATTTCTCTCCTAAGGAGGGACTTCACATAGTGGCCTCTGAGAGTGACCAATGGTTCTCAGAAGTCCCACCTCTAAGGTGGGCACATTTGTAAAAAGTATAAAAGAAGCTTAGAAAATAAACCCGTGGCTCCTCCTCTTGAGGAGTCCAGCAGCCTTCTGTCCACTCCACTTTTCCATTTATTGTGTCCCACAGTGACAGCCCACGGCTTGGGCAGGAGCACTCTTTGCTGGGTTAGGAACTGGCTACATGGCCAAGCCCAGAGAGTGATGGTGAATAGTGCTGCATCCAGCTGGTGGTCAGTCACCAGTGGTGTTCTTCAGGAGTCTGTGCTGGGGCCAGTTCTGTTCAATATTTTTATTGATGACATGGATGAGGGTATTGAGTCTTTCATCAGTAAATTTGCAGATGACACTCTGCTGGGAGCGTGTGTCGATCTGTTGGAAGGTAGGAGGGCTCTGCAGAGAGACCTGGAATGATTGGATGGGTGGGCAGAGTCCAATAGGATGAAGTTTAATAAGTTCAAGTGCTGAGTCCTGCACTTTGGCCACAATAACCCTCCGCAATGTTATAGGCTGGGGAAGGTGTGGCTGGACAGTGCCCAGGCAGAAAGGGACCTGGGGTCTCTGGTGACAGCAGCTGAACAGAAGCCAGCAGTGTGCCCAGGTGGCCAAGGAGGCCAAGGCATCCTGGCCTGGATCAGGAATAGTGTGACCAGAAGGAGCAGGGAGGTCATTCTTCCCCTCTACTGGGCACTGGTGAGGCCACACGAGTGCTGTGTCTTTCAGTTCAGGAAGGACATTGAGACACTTGAGTGCCTCAATGAGAGGAGGCACCGAGGCTGGTGAGGGGCTTGGAACACAAACCCTGTGAGGAACAACTGAAGGAGCTGGGGGTGGAGAAAAGGAGACTCAGCGGTGACCTTATCACTCTCTACAACTGCCTGAAAGGTGGTTGTAGTCAGGTGAGGTTTGGTTTCTTTCTCCGGGCTGCAACAGATAGACGGAGAGGACACAACTTAAGCTATGCCAGGGGAAATACAGGTTGGAAATTAGGAAAAAAAGTTCTGAAAAGAGTGATAAAGTACTGGAATTGTCTGCCCGGGGAGGTGGTGGAGTTACCATCCCTGGATGTGTTTAAAAGAAGACTGGATGTGGCACTTGGTGCCGTGGTTTAGTTGAGGTGTTAGGGCTGGGTTGCACTTGATGATCTTGAAGGTCTCTTCCAGGCTAGTGATTCTGTGATTCTGTCAATCTCTCATTGGTGTCACTCATGAATTATGTAACTGACTATTAATGTTAATATGCTTTGTTAGTCTTTATAAAATTACATAAATGGCCATCCATTTTTTTCTTTATATTTCTGGTATTTTAAAATATAATCCTGCTTAGTTATTCTAAATGTGTTGAAAAACCGAATCTGTGTAAAATAGAAAACGTGCAGATACAGTCAGTGGCAAAAGGTACTTGTCTGCAAAATTCTATCAGGTATAAAATGAAACTAACAGGAAGTGAACTCTATATACTAAGTAAATACATACACATATATGGTAAACTGGTCTCCTAAAACTTTTGATTTATTTGGCATTTATGTACAGATGTTCAGTTTTGTTCTTGGACTTCCTGAAATCTCAAATTAGTATATTCCATAAAGTAAAAAGTACAATAGAGAGAAAAGCAGACATCAATTCCAGTGAAATGTGACACTGTCCAATAATAATTTACCTAATGGTCATGGGAAAATGGCATCCAATATATATTTACTACACTGATGGTGAAATGCTTATCTTTTTAGCTGCCTTGCTTATTTTTGATAGAGACAACCCCCATCTTTCAGACAGGATTTTCAAATAAAATTACTTATATTCATTTCCAAGAAGTACATATTCTAGTAGAGCTTATATTCTTTTTAAGAGTTCCTAAAACTGGGTTTCTAAGAGGCTTCTGTTTTCTTCCAGTAGAATTTGTAAAGAATTGTGTATTCATTATTTGTAGGATAATCATGCATGTTGGCCATTGACACAGGGAAGAATCCCAATGTGCTACACACTGAACATGAATATCATTAATTAACCACCACCCTGGCTTACAACTGACTAAGAAAGTCAGCTGTTTCATTAGTTTCAAATACACAAAGACTGTATACAAAGGGGAGGCCATTCTCATTTCTGTATTTCTTTCATTATTCAGATGGGCTGGGAAAAAGTTCCTATAGGCTCACCATGGGAAAATATTTTGAAACAAATCAAAAGACAACTAAATTCAATAGTTTATGGGGTTTGTTCTATAATAGCTAGATCAGCTGGGAAGTAACACAGACAAATATGAATGAATCATCCTTTATCAAAATGGTTTTATGTATACCTACATGAACTATTCAACATAAAGTATTTTTTCAGTTGTTTTCCCTAAGGAAAAAGTGTGCTATTTCTAAGTTCCTAGCATTACTATTTCTAGTTTATAACAACATCATAACTGGCTATGCTATCTATTCACTTAGGCACTCAACAAGAGTAGAACTATTATAAAATAAGTAATCAAATTCATTGCTAACAATCACACGAATAAATATAGTCAATTTTATGCTAATAATAATGTCCAGCCTAGTGAGAAGGGTCACAAGGGAAATTTCCACAGCTGGGCACAGCATGCACAGCAGGCAGCTATTTTGAATTTCATTTATTGATATCAGATTAAAGTAACTTTATTGTGCCAAATTGGCTGATGCCAAGATAATAATGAATGTCAAGGAAGAGAAGTGATGCCAGCAAATCCTAATGAAGAATCACAGTCAAACATGTTTTCAATATCCTAGACAGGAACACAAAATAGCATGGAAACTATATGAAATACAATTATTCAGAGCACATTGTTACAGTAAATGCACTTTTAAACCATCACATAAGAGATCTTTCAAAGAAAATGCCGTATTCACTGGAGGAAGAAACAGGATAAATAATTCATCAAAGCATGAACTGAACTGCTTTTTTTTTTTTTGTCCTGTGTACTGCATATATTGAATTCCTCTGATAAACATTTTGCTCAGCTGCTATGACAAAATAATCAGAAATGGTTATAGCCCTTGTCTCCTGGTAGGTAAGTGTCTGCTCCTCTTTTCTAATGGAATGGAGGACTTACAGAGCTTCTTATCAGCAGAACATCAAAGATAAAGATTTTGAAACCCAGAGCTCGCTGGGCAGATGTCACAGTGCGTGATTTGGTTTTTTTTCATCTCTTCATCTCCATACAATTGCTGTTGTATTCCACAGGATTCTATAACACACACATCAAGATGTGTTACTGAAATTTGAGAGGTTTTCAGTTAGCTGACTTGGGCAATTACCACTCTGATGCAGAAATATGTCTAGCTGTTTAAAGAGTGTAGCACATCTTACATGAATCCTTATATGATCTACCTAGGACAGCTTGTCCCATGCTTAAAATAGGTGGGGTTTGGATCATATGTCCACCCAGTCATCTACATTTCAGAAATCTTGTTGATGCATTAGAACTCGATATAGTATCTCAAGATAATCCTGAAAGAATGCAAGCTAATTTCAATAGCAGTGGCAAAGTACCTTAGAATATTGCTGCTAATTTATACAGCCATAAAACTATTTCCATACAATGGTGATAACAATTGTCATTACCATGCCACTTGTGAAAACAAATTTTATTCAACAAAATATGTTGAAAAGTCAGTGCCCTCTTCACAGACATATTTACAACAATATTTTACAACATATTTTGTTCCATCATGTTGCAATGTGAATGGTCTTTTCAGCAGCAGCTGCATTTAAATCTAGAAATAACCATATCTAAGCACAAACCCTGAGTCATTGAGTCAGTGTTTCCTTCCCACAAGCCTGATTTCAACATGTTTGTATCTACCAATTTGTCTAGAGATACTTCCAATAAATAGTGTCCTAATTTACTACTGAATTCTACGAAACCAAGATTTTTCATGAATACCCATTGCCAACAGTAGTTATGACAACTCTCTGACCAAACACCAAACTCACATGTGCTCTTAGACTCAACCAAAGCTTCTTCTTTTATGTTGATATCCAGTGAGTTCTTACTGATGTGATTATTTTTCTGTTCCAGTGGTTCCAGAACTGAGTCCAGAACTGAACACAGAACTCCAGATTCAGTCTTACAAGGGCTGAGTTGAATGACAGAATCATTTCCTGTCTATTGCACTGGCAACAATCCTGATGCAGCCCAGGACACCATTGGTCTTCTTGGCCACCACTTGGGCACACTGCTGGCTCATGGCCAGCTTGTTGTCCATCAGGTCCACCAGGTCCTTCTCTGCAGAGCTGCTTTCCAGTAGATCAGCCCCCAGCCTATGCTGATGCATTATAACTGGCATTACTCCTCCCTAGGGACAGAACTTGCAGACTTGCTTTTGTTGAACTTCAGCCCATCCAGCTCATGTTGACTGCTAACACAGACATCTGCTGTAGCAGACACCAAGTTTTGTATCATCAGCAAGTTTGCTGAGGGTACACTCTGCCCAAGTAATCTAGGTCACTGACCACCTGGGAATACAGCTGTAGGCCTTCAATTTATCACAATCCTCTGAGCTTTGGCATCCAGCCAGCTCTCAAACTACCTCTCTGTCACTCTAATCTACATTTCCTGAACTCCCCTACTGGATGTTATGGAAGACAGTGTCCAAAGCCTTGTTGAAGTTAAGTTAGACAATATCCTACTGCTCTCCTCTTGCTGTTCTGGCTGCAGGACAACAACTGACCCTTGACATCGCCTGGCCGTTGGGATGACAACTATCATTGGCGATGAAAGAGGCGGGAATGACTGAGGGTTGATTAGAACCTCATTTATTAGACCATCAGATGTAATTGCATTCATTTAGGAAGATCAATCTCAGAAGACAACATAATGCAGAAGACATGCCAATATATAGCCTTGGCTATAGTGCTTCCATGTCCAATCCAACCAACCAACAACTTTACTACCTTATATGGAAACATAGCTTTACCAATCACTGACAATGTTACCTTATATGAAACTATGACATAATCTCCATTAACAACATAATCCCACAATCCTCTAGGCGAAACCCCTAACAAGCTACTTAAGTAATGTACTTCAGCTTAGCTTATTCAACTGTATTTTTACTCAACATACAATACTATGCCTAAACTGGCAGGTTCTCTAGCTCAACAGCAGCATCCACCTTGATGGTACCTGCAAAACTCTCCATACCATCTCTAGACATTCTCTCTCTTCAGCACTTTGCATCCCAAGGTCTTAGGTTGATGCCTTCTGCATAGTCAGCCAAGGCTAACTCATTGTCAGTCCCCACCAGTCCAACTCCCACACTCTCCCCCAAGTCATTCTAGCCTAGAAGTCTATCAGGTTGGTCAAGCGTGTTTTCCATTTGATGAATCTGTGTTGACTGCTCCTGATAAAACCTCTTTCTCCCCAAGTAAATGACATCCAGGATAAGCTGTCCCATCACATTTCCAGGGATGCAGGTGAAACTGACTGGCCCATAGTTCTCCTTCTTGCCATTTTTGAATACTGGAATGACATTCCTCCAGTCTACAAGCAGCTCTCCTGTGCTCCATGACCTTTAAAATATTATGGAGAGTGGCTTGGCAATAATATCTGCCAACTCCCTCAGCACTTGTGGGTACATCCCATCAGGGTCCACGGATTTGTGGCTATCACATTTGCCTGTATGTTCTCCCAACTGATCCATCTTGATCAAGGGAGAGTCTTTCTTTCTCCAGACTCTCTTGCCTCCAGGCACTGGGGTTCCTGAAGGCCAGACTTAGCAATAAATGTTGAAGCAAAGAAGGCACTTAGTAATCCACTCTCTGTCACTAGGGCACCCACCTCATTCAGCACTGGGCCACATCTTCCTGATTCATTTGTTACTGGTCTACTTGAAGAAAATTTGTGGTCACTGACATCCCTTGCCAGACTGAATTCCAAATGGACCTTCACCTCTTTTGTCACTTCCCTGCACACTCTCTAAACATTCCCATATTTTTCTCAAGTGGCCTGTCTCTTTTTCCAGATTTTCTCCCCAAGTAAAAATGCTTCCTCTGTTTGAGTTTTGCCAGAACTTCCGTGCTCATCCATGCAGATCTCCTGTCTTCTTTACTTGATTTCTTCCTTACAAGGGTGCACTGATCTTGATCTTGGAGGAAATGATTTTAATTACTCATTGTCATAGGCCCCCGTGGCCTCTAGCTCCCTAAGGAATAGGGATCTTCCAAATAGATTCTTGAGGAGGCCAAAGTTAGTTCTTTTAAAGTCCAGGACTGTAATCCTATTTATTATCCTGTTTCCTTCAAGCACGACCCTGAACTTACCACATTATGATCATCCAGCCAAGGTCATCCTAGTCTCCACATCCCCAAACTTTTTTGTGTGTTATTTCAAGGTCCAGCAGCACATCTTTCCTTGTTGGCTTCTATACCATCTGTGTCAAATGCTCTGGATGTGTGTGTGTATATAAATAGATATATATTTATGTTCTCAAATGTATATGAACACACAGAATGCCTTAAAATAGGAAAAAATTAAGATATAAAGCTAATTGCCAAACCGTCACCATGAATATGCCAAGCAATTTTTAAACTGCTTGGCTTCTACTCAAGCATAAAATCAGACACTATTTTCTAGTCTTGTTTATAATTTGTTTTTGTAATTCTGGCTGTCTCACAAGTTTACAGGTATTGGAGTTATTTCTAAATCTTATTTTATCCCTCAAAATTATTTTTGTCATCTTCATGATTGAAATTAATCTGAGACTAACAAAATATTTCCCAAACAAAAGGAGTTTTAAATTCAGTTATCATATTATGTCAACACCATATCTTTGCAGTAATAACAATAATCATTGCCTCAGCAATAAATGAAGACACATCAAAGATACCAAAGGTTGTACACATGCAGCAATACTATTTAATGTCACTTAAAAACCCCTAAAAAACAAAAACCCCAAACAAACAGATTTATTATGGGATCAATGAGTCTTTTTAAAAATCTTTCTTTCAGATTCTTTCAATTTTTTTTTTACTTGTTGTTTGAGTCTTTTAAGAGGCCTTAAAAAGTAGATGTGACTGAATCCAACCTGAAAATAGTGAATGTGATGACCTTTATTAGGGGGAGAACAATGAGCTACTTCACATGAAAAACACATATTAAAAACTGTCCTGTTAGCTTGTCTTCTAAAGCATCCACTTAGAGCCACCAAACAGTTTTTACCACATGAATTTGAATCAGTATTAGGACTGTGTAAAAATGGAGCTTGGTAACTCTTTTACTTTTATCAAGCATTTCAGGATAGGTGAGAAGGGAATGTAAAACTTGCCATAAATTTATAAAAGACAGCTTCCTATTGCTTTATGTCTATCACTGCTGTCTATTTAGAGTTACAGTATATGAAGTGTATATATTATTTGGAATCATCAGAGTTTTCCTACACAAGTTCTATTACTCAAACTAGGTCAAATTTGGTTCTTGCAGTTTAAACTCTTTCCTTTTATATGAAAAAATCAATATTAATTTTAAATCAGGAAAAATGATATTTCTATGAGCAAAATACTGCTGAATATACACATTTCAATTAAAAAAAAAAAAAAAAAAAAAAAAAACCACAACGAAAAACACCTGCCTAAAGGAAAACAGCCAGTAAGTATTTTACCCAAAATAATGTACTTAAGTTAACCATTAGCCTCAGATCTTGACCAATATAGTACTAATGATAGAATACTGGTTGTCTTTAAGAGACTTTAAATAACTGGGGCAAGACCTTTACGAAACCCAGGTCTTACAGAGTAATAGGGAAAAAAATGCATTTTTCTAGCCTGTAGAAAAGAAAAAAATCATTTCTTTGAGGTTCCACACATTTCCAAAAGCTGAGCTTGTGTCAAGGACTTGGATTTATGCAGCCACTAACCTCTCACCTCTCTCTGCTTGCACTCATACTAACACGTTAAAGGATTTAACTGGCAACTCCAAATAGCTTTCTAACTGTAGCATTGCTCATCTCCCCCAAATTGGAAAAACAATCCCAGAAAACATGCCTATAGATTTCCCTTAGGAAAAAAGCATAGATGGGGAAAACAGTGAAATCGAGGCACTCCTTTGATTCCTGCCTATTGCACACAACTGAGAATCATGTTGAACAAACATTGGGCATTGTTTTTGTTTGGCTTTTTGCTTGTTTGTTTTTGTTTGGCTTTTTGCTTGTTTGTTTTTAATGGAAGTTCAAATGTGTGCAGTGATCTCTGCCTGGAGCAGTTACTCATTTGTATTCCTGTCCAATAAAGGAGTAGCAATACCTCTAGAGGCAAATGTAATTGAAGTTGCTGGAACAATCCAGGATGAGAACCAAAAAATAGATTCAAGCAAAATAAAGACTCAAAACAACATTTCTTTCCCTGAATGTGCACAGCAGTGGAGCCAGAGAAACTCAATCCAAAACCATTTCAAGCAGAGCTGCTTCAGAAGAAAGAGAGGCCATCAGAAGGAAAGACCATAGCCACAAGTAAACTTGTGCTCCCTCTCATTTCTGAAAGACCTCTGTGGAGTTTCTTACCCAAGTGTTTCTGTGTCAAGACTTGCTTCTTTCTACATGGAATCCTACTGCATTTTTGTTTTTAAAAGAATTTAGGATAAAAAGTTTTTGAAACACAGGTTGTTTTCTTCACTGTATTACAATCAGATTGTCAATAATAAGTTTTCTGAGAAAAAAAAATTAAGGCAGAGCATTTCCAGCAATAACAAAAGTCAGGTGTGAACATATTTGTTATACTCTTGCTTTTAAAACTTTGAAAACTTTTCACTGATTCCAGTACCATGAACACTGGAAGAAAGGATAGGATAGGGAAAGGGAAAGGGAAAGGGAAAGGGAAAGGGAAAGGGAAAGGGAAAGGGAAAGGGAAAGGGAAAGGGAAGAAAGGAAAAAAAAGAAAAAAAAAGAAAAGAAAGAAAGAAAAGAAAAGAAAGAAAAGAAAAAAGAAAAAAGAAAAGAAAAGAAAAGAAAAGAAAAGAAAAGAAAAGAAAAGAAAAGAAAAGAAAAGAAAAGAAAAGAAAAGAAAAGAAAAGAAAAGAAAAGAAAAGAAAAGAAAAGAAAAGAAAAGAAAAGAAAAGAAAAGAAAAGAAAAGAAAAGAAAAAGAGAAAACTGCACACTAAAATAATTTTTATTGAAACCTGTCATTACTCCTTTTTAAAATTAAAAAAAACTACAATAAAACAAGACCAAAGTGAAGCCTCTTGAATAGCAAAGCTTTAGAATAACTAAAATAATTGTGCTAACAGCAGTGAGTTACAAAATCAATTTCAGGTCAAGAAAATAATTTGAAATAATTTGTTGAAAATAGGAATGTAGGGACACTTTTTTTTAAATGAAGACAGAATAATTCTGCTCATTGCACCAATGTAAGAGCATGACTAACTCTTGCAGCTCATACCTAACCTAGAAAAACACAAGAGTTAAACAGAAAAAAAAGACAAAAACAAGTTGGGGAAGAGCTGAACAGGGAAGCCTTTTTATACATGTATTCTGCCCCTGTTCCTTCTCTAACACAGCTTGTTTTCTGTCTTCATAAACCCTTTAGAGGATTAATTCAAGCAGTACCTACCATGCCACAAAAGTATTTCTCAGCAGGCTACACTGTCCTAGAATGATCAGCCCTGCCAGAGAAGCTAATTTTTTTACATATACTTCTGTCATAAAAATCAGAAACTGAGTTGCTCCATAAAGCAGTGAAAAATCACTGCTTGGGACAGGAACCTCAAAGGGAACCCACCTTGCAAATCTTAAAGACACGATGCAACAGCTCCAGACCACGGAAGTCTGTAGTGACCCTGTCGCAGGAGATACCTGATCTGCAAGATTTCAAGAAGAGTAAATATTCCTATGAAGGAAAAAGAAAATTTTTTATGTCCCACCCCTACCTGGGGAGGATTTTGGATGTATCCTGCTCTCTGCACTGCCAAAGCCCTCTCTTTAAATGTCAGATGGCTTGCATAGCAAAACAGAGCTTTAGAAGTTGAGTTTTAGGGCAACTAATAATGCTTGTAATAGACATGATCGTTAACATGAGTAAAATGGCAATCAAGTTTATGAAATGTATAAAGTGCCAAATACATTTTGGCACAACAAGACATTGAGAAAGATATTTTTATTACTGTACAGATCTCTTACAGACCAATCAATTATAATTTTTGAATATTGTTGAGTGATAAATCACCATATATGAGGGAAAAACTCTGTGGCATTTTTATCATGAATGATTACACAAGGAATGCTCTTGGGTTTACTTCTTGCCCATGGTTTCCCAGCTGAATTCTGCATTCTAGATTAACCTCCGAGCTAGTTTTTGACACCTTGCTTCACCTTCCCCTGCTGCCCCAGGGGGAAAAATATTTTTAAAAAATCAACCAAACAATTCTGGTTGAGCACAAACCAGACCTTTATGCTGGTATGTCTCCAGCATAAAGGTCTGACATCATTTCCACAACATGTGTGTGGTTTCCATTCCTTATATTAGACTGCTTCCTCAGGTGCAGCTGGCATAGCCCTCACAGCGCCTCAGGACCTTTTTGCTTAAACTCACAGCAATGGTGCCAAGCTACTCTGCATTGGAAAAATAAGATCAGCCCATTACAGGATGAGGATGGTCACCTCACATACAAGGACAAGGCAGAGGTGTTTAACACATTCTCTGCCTCTGTCTTCAACACAGATGACAGACCAGGGGGATCTCAGTGCCTTTAGCTGGAGGACCATGACTGCAAGAATGATCATTCCCCATTTGACCATAAAATTTTGTGAGATCTGCTGCTCCAGCTGGATCCCTATTTAGTTATGGGGACTGATGGGATTCACAAAGACCTGGGTAATGTCACTGCAAAATCTCTCTTAATGATTTTTGAGTAGTCACGAAAACAGAGAAGTCCCAGCTGATTCAAAGTTGATGAACATTGTTCTGATTTTCAATAAGGACAAGGAGGACCCAGGAACTTACAGGCCTGTCAGTCTCATTTCAGTGCCTGGTAAAGTTATGGAGAAGTTTATTCTGGGGTTACTTAAAAACACATGAAAGAAAATGCAGTCATTGGTCACAGCCAGCACAGCTTCATGAGAACAAAGTCCTGCTTATCAACCTGGTTTCCTTTCATGCCAAGGTAACCCACCCAGCTGACCAAGGGAAGCCAGTAAAGTTTTTGACACTGTTTCTCACAGGATCCTTCTGGACCTAATGTCCAGACCAAAGCTGGATAAACACATCATGGGGTGGGTGAGTAACTGGGTCACAGGTTGGGCACAAAGGGTTATAGAGAATGGGGTGACATCAGACTGGGAATCTGTCACTGGAAGGGTTCCACAGGGCCACATCCTCAGCCCTCTGCTCTTCAACATCTTCATAAATGACCTGGACACAGGACTGGAGAGAACACTGAGCAGGTTTGCAGATGACACAAAACTGGGAGGAGCTGTTAACTCCCCCGAGGGGAGGGAGGCCCTGCAGAGAGACCTTGACAAATCAGGAGTCTGGGCAATCACCAACCATATGAATTTCAGCAGGGGAAAGTGCTGGATTCTGCATCTGGGGTAGGGCAACTCTTGATGTATGGACAGACCAGGGAATGAGACACTGAAAAGCAGTGCCATGGAAAGGGACCTGGGGTTCCTGGCAAGTTGAACATGAGCCAGCAGTGCCCTGGCAGCCAGAAGGGCCAACCCTGTCCTGGGGTGCACCAGACACAGCATCACCAGCTGGCAAGGGGGGGGATTGTCCTGCTCTGCTCTGAGCTGGGGCAGCCTCACCTCCAGTGCTGCAGGCTGGTTTGGGTGCCACAGCATAAAACAGACACTAAGCCATTAGAGAGGGTCAACAAAAATGGTGAAGGATCTGGATAGGAAGCCATATGAAGAGCAGCTGAGGTCACTTGGTCTCTTCAGCATGAAAAGGAGTCTGAGGACAGACCTCACTACAGTTACAACATCCTCATGAGGGGAAGAGGAGAGGCAGGCAATGATCTCTCCTCTGTGACAGGACCTGAGGGAATGACCTGATGCTGATTTAGGGGAGGTTTAGAAAGATGTTCTTCACCCAGAGGGTGGTTGGGACAGGCTCCCCAGGAAAGAGGTCAGAACATGAAGTCTGACACAGTTCAAGAAGGATTTGGGAGATGCTCTCAGGCACATGGTGTGACCCATGGGGATGGTGCTGTGCAGGGCCAGGAGCTGGACTAGATGACCCTTTTTGTCTCTTTCAACTCATCTTATTCTGTGATTTTATGATTCTGTATTTTGCCTGGGAAGATTAGAATCTATTGAGCCAAGGATTGTGAGTGGAAAACTATTTAGAAATTTTTCTTGCTTCCACTTATAACTTTCTTCTACTTTGTATGCTAGGAATATCTAAAGACAACCAATAATTAATCCACCAAGAAAGTAGTGCACCCAGTAGTAATTTTCATCCTCAGGACAGAATTCAAAAGAACATCTTTATTACCAGACTTTACCACCTGTCTAGGCCATTTTGCAGTCTTGAAGAGAACCCTAACACTAACATATCAAAGCTAGATGGTGTTTTTTTAGTGCCTGAAATTGACTCATATAGAGATCAACATTCCTGTACATCTCTGCCACCAGAGACTGAGGAATTTGGACAAGCATAGACCACCAGAGAAACATCATTTATTGCTTTGTTTGGAAATGGACTTTTCCTTCTCGCATTGTATACAGCTGTTGCTGTATTTCAGATTCACTGTCTGACTAGAAACAATCCACTGATTTTAAATGACACCTTAATTACAGAAAGTACTTGTGCCACTGCAGCGCATATTCACTGAGTTGTCTTGGGCAGGCTCTTAGGTCAGGGCAGCAATGACTTTACCCCACCTTCCACATACTGCCACTCTCTGAAGCACTCTGCAAACAGTGGCTGTGAGCTGAAGAACCTTCACCAAATGTGGGTACTAGGAGCAGTGTACCCTGAGACTGTCCAGGGGAACCACGCTAGAACCATTCCAGAGAAAGCGTAATGCATAAAAACAATGACTCCAGCATTTCCAGGAAAGCATTCCTCAGGTTCCTTGAACACTTACCACATTGTTTCCATCCGTTTGGCAGAATACATGCAAACATTGTACTGTTTTTCTTCTGTTTCCTGAAATCAAAATTCCAATTATTTTTTCCAGACTAGAATCTGAAGGTGATTACACAAATACTAAAGCATTTTTGAGGAAACTAGGCATTTCCAGCTGTTGGGGGGTGGAAGGGGAGAGGGGAATGTAGAATTTTTACCATGACATCAGAATACTGTGGGATGAAAAAAATAAAATTATTTTATTACCTCAATACAAATTAAAAACAGAAATTGCCTATTCAGGTGATCAGAAAAAGGATAGACTTGTAGATTATATCCTCTCATATTTACAATGCTTAGTTTCCAGTTTAGAGTTTCATCTAAAACTTGGATTTTAGCAGCCTTGGTACAGGCAATAACCTGCTTTTATTAAATGTTTTCCCCAGTTTTCGAAACAGAATTTGGGGTGTCAGTGCTTTGAGATGACTAAAACACATGAAAGCTAGAGCAACTATGCCAGGTAGAAGAGCAAATTATTATTTTTGGAAGGTGTACAAACTGACTTTATATGCACACATGCACACACTCACATAAAGTGATTTATATATATATATATTCCTTAATACATATATTTATCTATTTATCTAATTGCAAGTCTTTGTCATTTTGTTCTGAATTTAATAGAGATAAAGGCAGAATTTTAAAATGTAAGCAACATACAGCACGACTTAAGCAAAGATATTTTTACTGAAGAGAAACAGCAAAGTTCTTTCCAGTCTCAGAGCTTCTGCAAGTGCCATATGGGAATCCTTATTGTCCTTAGCATCTTCAATTAAAGTGTGCATTGCAATAACAAGTAACAGCTGCATGGGAGGTGAATCAGGAAGTCAGAGAGGAAGTTTTTAATCTTTTTGGCGAATGTTGACTGAACCAGAGAAGGCTAAAGCAGTGCTCCTAGATGCTGGGAGGACTGCAGTGGGAGGATACTTGCTCTTGTAATTAAAGAGGTGTAGCAAAGGGAATCTTTCTATCATTCCCCCGTGGAGGAACATTGCCTTTGAAAGACATATGGTTGCCAGGAGCCAGGACTCCAGCAGTACAAAAACTTTCTTCTCCCAGCATGGTCCAGCATTAAGAGCATCATAATTGAGTACTCACAGTATTAAAAGGCAAGAAAAAAGTTCATCTGGGGTCTGATCCAAAGCACACTGTTGTTAATGGAAAAAATCCCACTGAATCCCATTAGATTATGGTCAGACAGCAGTGTATTTAGAAAAAAACTTAAAAAAAATACCCATGGAATTGTCTGTTTTCAACAACAAAAGACAGGTCAGGGAATTATGTAAGGGTGAATCAGTGTATAAATTACCTTCTTACTCCAGAGATAGTAACAGTAGTAGAATAGTTTAGTTTTCTAGTGTTTATGATTTCCTAGTGTTTATGTTCTCCTAGTGTTTATGTTCATCCATATACAAGCTAATGGAAAAAATAGTAAAGTCTTGTAAAAGTGATCTCTTTAGTTGATAAGAGAACCATCAAGTGGCTTAAAAGCACAGAACTCTTGTCAAGGGAAGTAGAGAATCTCTCATGGGGCAAAGGGTGGGAAGCAGAAAAGTATTGTTGATGTACAGAGAAAAATGAGAGGTCAATGAGTATACTGGAAGATGAGAGTAGATAAATTTTTATTAGAGAAAGAAAAAAGTGAACAGAAAGAAAATTCTACAAAAATGTAAGTCCATCTGACATGCTTAGAGAAAAAAAAAAAAAAAGATACCATGGAATTGTTTCCTCACAAATACTTAGACTGTATAGGAGAGGAGAAAGGAGAGAAAGTGTAGGCTGAAGCAGCTGCTCAACACTATCATCAGAGCAGTGAGATCACTGAAGCTAGGAAAACACTCAGCATGGAAAACACCTCCAGATGAGGTGCTACAAATAAGATTATAGGAAGGTTTTGTAATATCAAAGCAAAACCTCTGCTGATAAATGAGAAGATATGATTGAGCCATTACACTGGTTTTAGATTTCCTCATATTAAAGGGAGAGATTACATTACCAGAAGTTATCATGAAAGGTTTTTTGTGCAGTAGATCTTGCACTGCTTTATTACAGTTATTAATTATCTAATTTTCTTCCTCAAATACAAAGGGCACAAGGCTGAACCTTGAGTCAAGCCTGGTGACATAGCTTTCAGAACCAAAGGCCGTTGTTGAGTCCATTCTAAATGGTTAGTTATATGTCTTGCAGTACATAATATTTTCACCTCTTTTTGACATGGTTTGGGGGGATTTTTTAGTGGGTAAGAGTTTCATCACTCAGCTTCACTTAGCAGCAGTGTAAGAATGCAGCTAGAGATATTTCAGCAGAATTTCCTGAGATGAAGTCAAAATTTTGTACCTTTACAAAAAGGAAACAGTAGATTGACCTGTGAACAGAAAGTAAGCTAGATCTAAGCCTCTGTAACACCTCATTTCCTAAGATCTATGAGCTTGATCTACAGTAACTACACCCACCAATCCACCAACACAATTCTGACAAATGCAAGCAACAGAATCCTCCACACTCTATTTCCCCTCTGGCACTCAGAAAGGAAGTTATCATTAGATCACAGTTACTGGGTCACTGCAGATGTGTCTGATAATACAGTCTTTACAGAAACTTTCTGGTTTCTGAATGGTAAAAGAGGATGAAGAAAGATTAAATTTCATATATTGTCTTCAAGATTATTTTGCACTTCTGTGAGCTGAGAATTTCTTTCGGTAGCAAGCTGCAAACGTGATTGCTGCTTTTATAAAGTGAAAGAAAATTTGTTATAAAAGGCTACAGAGTCAGAACTGATGCCCAAGTGGAACTGACTACCAAGAGGCACAGAGTAATATTAGGATGTATTCAAGCTTCATTCTCATTTTTTCTTTTTTCAATGTTCTCTCTTGGTCTCCTTGAAACTCACCTGTATGTAATCACTTTTTGGTTTTGAACTATTATCATAATCCTGTTCCAAAACTTAGCATACAAGTAATGCCTTTGTGCAGGCCAAATTTATTCCCTTTACACTAACCCTTGTCTACTTGTCATCATCAAAGAAACACTAGATGGCATAGAAAGAGTACCACAGTAAATAAAAGCAAAATTTATGTGGCTAAGCTGCACAGCATTTGTCAAGAAGTCAGAGTGCACACAAATAGTTTCCTGGCATGTTAATACACTGTATGTACACTATGTGATCCTGTGCCACAGCATCACATTTGCATATACATCCCTGTGCTGCAGAAAAAGAATAAAAACATTATATCTCACTTTTGAGAAACAGTCATTTCTCATTAAGACTCCAATGTGACAATGATTCCCAGAAAGTTCAATGGATTCATGATTGAACTGACAGTGGATTTTGTGAAAAGGAAGATTATTGCATACTGAACCATTTATTTTGTACTTTCCTTCCAGGTGAACTGCAAGTAGCAGGATACAGTGCAATTGTCCAATATGATTGTGAAAAATATGTGAATTGCCATTGCCAGACCTGCATCCAACTGATGAATACAGCTAAGAGAAGGAAGTTGATATTTCAGTTACTTCTGTATCCTGGGAATAGAATTTTTAAAAGCCTCATTTATGTTTACAGCACCTTCTCCCCTTCCATTTATAACAAAGTGCTGATAATTCCAGAAACATCACTCAAATGACTATCTCATTAATTATGGGTGGTCCATATCCATTATTATAGTTCTCCTTTTGGAAAATTAGAAACAGCATGAGAGCAGATAATCACTCATGGATGAAGGATGTAAAAATCAGAACACACATATTTCTGCTGGGAGGTGGTAGCACTCACTTGAGCACTTACAAAATTTTCTAGCACATCTTTAATATTTCCTGGATGAAGGGGCAGATCAGCACTCCAGCAGAGACAGAGTATTCTAAACAATAAATATGAGAAAAAAAAAATCAGTATTGAAAATGCTTTTGTATCACAGGTAATTGTAATAAGAGTTTTCACTGTTAGCTTCTGAGGGCTTTATTGTGTGAATGGGAAACAAAGAAATCTTAAGGATTTCTATACATGTAAACAGAATTTATTCTAGTGCAATTACTAAATGGTCCCCTTGTTTGATTTGAAGCTTACCCTTAATGTGCTCTTCCTCCTCTATCAAGACAGAACAAATAAATTTAGTCCTGAAGCAACATCTCTTTTTTTTATGGAAGTTTGATTTCCTCCTATAAGCAGGCTCTCCCATGTCAAAGAGAGCAAAGTGGAAAAAACACCTCGTTCCAACTTAAACACAAACGCCATCCTGGAAACATTGCAGCAGCTTATACTTAAGTCATATCTACCCAGTGCAAAAATCTCCCTCTCAAAAACTTTAGAAAATGTAATGACTAGAACAATATTGCCTTAACAAATCCAATCTTTAATCTGTACCTTTATCTCTGTTCTCACTCTTACATTAGCCTGTATTTAACTTCTGGCTCCAAGTTTGTATTTTGAGAAAAAAATTTATCTCATTCTAAAATTGGCTCACTGAATATACTAAGCATATTATTTTTACTATTATTCATGGGGACTTAGAGAGCCAGATAACTTAAAATTTTAAAGTTTCTCTCTATTATTTATAGATTATATAAAAACAAACCCTCATCTTTTATTAGTTCTAATATGTTCATTAAGTTTTCCTACATTTGGTTCTTTATGAAAGTAATATTCATCACCAAAAAGCAAAAACAAAAACAAACAAACAACAACAGCAAAAAAGCAAATACTAAGGCTCTGTATGGAATGGGTTGTAAAGGCTTGAGATGACAGATCATAAATTGCTGTTTTAAATAAAATAGACACCCTATGTACCAAGATTTTTTTAATGCCCTCATACAATTATCTACAAACTTCTATTTTTCTCTTTAAACAAATAAAACACACCAAAAGAGACCCCATAATATTATATTTATGCCATGAAATATACTCAGCATAACTAGGTAGAGCCACAACAGAATTTTCCTAATGGCTGAGATCTCAAAAAAATCACAATTGCAACTGACGCTAATTGGGGCCCTTACTGGCAGCCTGAACAAAGAGACCATGGCTTAGTCAAACATAGCCACTAATCCTTAACCCTGGAGGAAGTCTCTTTGGGTCAGTGTTGCTATACATCATTTGAGCTGCACAGGCAGGCTTGTTTTACAAGGCATGGCCAATGCCTGCTTTACATCTATACTTTCAGTGTGTTTCTGTCTTTCCCTTGCTTGTTAGAGAGCATCTTTACCTTACTGAAAATATAGCTGCACATTAATCACCTGAATTGTACAGAAAGAGGAAGAGAATGGCAATTTTGATAGCACAGCATTTGGAAACATTGAATAATACTGTACATACTCTTAAGGGCAAACAAGTACTTTGCTATAAATTAGAAGACAAAGAGTAGATTAGTGTAGTGCAATAAATCATCACTTGCTCCATGACAGACAGCCATAGGAAGAAAACTCTTTACTGGGAGATATTGGTCAAGTTACTGAAGTCTGATTCAGTCAAATGATCTGCAAACTCCCGTTTATCCTTTAAGTCTCTGTAACTGTAATTTAGGATGCAACAGATCAGCCACAAGGATGCAAATTGTGTTCTCTTTCAACCACTAGGATGCCACCCACAAGTGACTGCACAATTCTACCAGTAAAATGCTTTAATCTAATTCAGAGAATCTATGTGGATGTTTTTCCCCATTTTCTTCTAAATCCAGGTAAAGAAAACAATCTTAAGAAACATTATCTTCACATTAAATACAGCCCACAAAAATAAATGAGTTTGAGAGAGCTGGAAGATATAATCTGGGCTTTGCTAAATCGTAGTGAGATCAGATGTTGTTTGAGATGTATCAACATAGACTCTACCAAATTAAGACCAGCTCTGATCAACAAGAGCAGTAAGGTTTATCTCCTAAGACTCCATTGGATCTCATTCACCGGCTAGAGAGGGGATGCTGCTGTGGACCAGCTCTGTAGGAGAACAAAACCCTTCATCACCCTAAAATGAGTCCACCATTCCTTATCCTACAGACAAGTCTCATGTTTCAAGGTCAACCTAAATTTCTGTGCCCAAGTTTAAAGCAATTGATAAAACATTTACTTAATACAGTGAGAAATGTGCTAATAAGTCCATTCTGCTTCTCATTATCTAAAAATATTTAGTGATGGCATCACAATTATCTTAGATATGCAATGGATTCTACAGGGAATTTTAAAAAATTGCTTTTGCGGTTATGCTTTCTCTCCACTAGCCCCTTGTATCAGAGTTTATTTAAGCATAATTTCTCTTAAAATATTTATGAAAAAGTAGGAAGAATTTTCTTGATTAGACAGCTTAATATTACTTTAAACTTCCATAGTTTAGCACATAGATTTTACTAACAAAATATGTGGCATCTGTAAATTATGTGTGTTGTTCTCCAATTTTAGGGCAGGGTTTCAGTATTCTTGGTTTGGGTTTTTCCTTTCATGTTTTCTTTTTCTCCTTCTTTTTTGTTTGTTTGTTTGTTTGTTTGATTGTTTGTTTGTTTTTGGTTTTGTTTTTGGTTTTGTTTGTTTTTTGTTTTTGTTTGTTTTGTTTTTGTTTTGTTTTGTTTTTGTTTTTTGTTTTGTTTTGTTTTGTTTGGAGGGGGTTGGGTCAGTTTTGTTTTGGGGGGCTGGGGGCTTGTGGGTTTTGGGGTTCTTTTCTTTTTCTTTTTTTTTTAAACAACACTTGCTCCATCTAGTGGCAGTTTCTCAAGGGAGGAAAAGAAACCCCAACCCACATTCACAAATGCATATAAAATGCATGCAGAAATAAAAATCTCATCTCAAAATCAAGAATGTTTCCACTCAGATAATTTGGTTTCCCTTTAACAGCACTGTTACACAGAAAGAAGTAAAAGGCATATGAAAACATTTTATCCTTACCACAAAATAAAAAGATAAACTATTATGCAATAATACCCCACTATTGCTTCTTGTATATCATCAAATACATGAGAGGAAACACTTAGTTTCTTAACTCTACAAAGACTTACTACAGCTATCTTTAATGTGCTGATTAGTATCTCTGAGTAATCAATTCCATCAACAAAATGCCTTATACCTTGCTCACTGTCCAGGCTCTATTTGGTGGTACATTTATTGGTGGTGTATATGTAACTGGGCCTGTTACCTGATAGAATTGTTTCAGCTACACAAGGGAGAAGTTATTCTTTAACTAATTATACTGGCTGCATGGTGAGAAAAACCTCTTCTGGCCCAGCTTTGTCTCACAACAATCTCTTGATAAACAGCTGCGAGCAGCTGCGAGAAGGTCTGTAAATTATTTTCTGATGGCAGTAACTGAAGTGCTAATGGCTGGAGATTACTGTTTCAGCAATTTATTTTTTTTTTTAGTAATTTCCATATTAGTTACAAGATGTATTTTTCTCCATGTGATAAAAGCAGTCATTTTTATAAAAATGTAAGGGCTCAGGGCACAGTTGATTTTTTTTATATATATTTTCTGTCACAGCACGCCCTAAAGAAACACAGGATTCAGATTAGCATATCCATACTCTTTTTGGTCCATTTATATCCTCTTATTTCTCTTCTTGAAAGCATGAGGAAGTATTGCCTACAATTCTGGACTTGAAATCAGGCATTCCATGACATATATTTTGGCAAATTAGATTAGTCACTAAATTTCTAAATTTCTCCATATCTGTTTTTCCATCTTTAATGTGTACTAGTCATTGCAGAAATTAATTTTTGAACAACAGTTGAAGCTGTCTGGTATCTTCCATAGTTTTCCTGTGGGAATCCAGTGTACAAGTTTAACTAACTCAAAGGTTTAAAACTGAGGAAGGCTAACTACTTCACATAAAATGGGGGGTTATTTAAGCTGGTTTCAAATAATGGCACTTTAATTGGACTTGTTCATAAAATAAATGATGTGAAGGCTACTTAGTTGAACAAATAGACTATAAAGAAGGTGGCCATAGAATATTATTAAAAATATACTGTTTTATAGGCACATTCATGCCCTTCCCTGGCCACTCCATAGGAAAGCAAAATGTGCCTTTCTGTTTTCACACTCTGCCATGGGCATCAAGTAAAGGAGGCAAGAACTCCAAACATACCCTGCAGTGAATGTCTCGCCAGTCAACTCAGTTCAGCTGAGTGCCATTTTCTCTGCAATTAGAAAATACATACTTAACTGCTGTTTGCCAGTCCCAACAGTTGTTGGTATAACATTCTGCCCCACTTGTGAATACTGTGACACTTGTTAAAGTGAATGATATAAAAGTTTAGCTAACTTTTTAATCCAGCTTTATTTACTCTAAGCACATTCAGCCAAAACTGTTGTGCTTGATTGCCTTGGGGATGTCACACTTATGTTCACAGAATTACCAGAAATTCAAGCCTCCTGCAATCACTACAGGCAATAAGAGTTCTTCATTTACCATTTGTAACCACTGCAAATTTCTCAACAAACCCTCACACTTTGTTTCACTATGTAACTGAATAATTCAAAAACACAAAGATACAAAAAGAGAAGTAACAATCAGAAATTGTAACCGGCACTATTCTTCAAGTCTCCAGCTAAAATGAGAACAAAAATAGTTTGAGGCTTGACCCTGTTTCTTTTTCTTTTTTTCTTGGTAGCAGAAAAGGAAGATTTAAGATGAAAAATATTATATTTTAATTCAAAACAAGTAAAGAAAGTAGAAAAGCTGGATATAAAAGGATCTCTTTTCCAATAACAAATTTGTTTGAATTAAGATGTTCCCTTCACTCACGAGAAGATTTAGGATTTAGTTTCCCATGGTTATAAAATGGGATAATGTCCCAAACAGCCAGCTAACATGTGGACCCTGCTGGATCTTGCAAGTATATTCACTAGTGAAAAAAACTGCAAACAGAACATTCTGTCTGTAAATAAAATAGGGAATGGGTTCAAGCAGACAAACCCATTTCCTTCCACTGTAATCCATATTTTAAGACACAGAAATTATTTGGGAACAAGAAGAGTTGTCACTATTGTATTAGAGATGGTGATAATAACGACACAAGGCTCTCTGGTTTAGAAGCAAAATGAGAGCGACTTTTACTCTTCAAGATCCTCTTTTATAGAGAGTTTCAAGAGCAAAAAGTTTCATTGGGCAGCAAACCAACACATCACCAGCACTGGACAGTTAAGAACAACACCCTCGACCGTTTCTTGCAAATAAACAACAGGGAGACAAACAGCAAAGGTTGTTTCCCTTCTCCAAGGACTGATTGTTCCTCACAATTTCTCAGGCCACAGTTTCTCAGGTCAGTGTGAGAAAGTTATGTGACTTAGTTTCACACAGGCACTGTGCTGCTTCTGCTGTCTGATCTCTCACATTCAGCATCCACAAAGAGTTTCCTCACAAAAATGTTGCGTGATTTGGGACAGTATTCTAAGATGCAGAGTTTTGGATACTGTCTTGGGTTATGGAACCAAAAATGTGTATTCTATTTCATTTGTTGCAAGCAGCTGGGGAAATGTTTTTCATCTCTTGGGGGAGAGGGGTGGATGCCTTCTGATAATGGGCCAACTCTTAAAACCAGGTGGGGCAGTGTTTCTTATCTCTTTCACCACCAGTCCTCCCTCCAGGGAGGACATTTTCTGCTGTTGGGCCATTAAGACTCACCAAGGACAGGACACATTCCATCATCCCATTGTGAGATGCTCCACCCGGTGGGGGGAGCCAACCACTCCTACCTGGATAAAAACTGAGACACAGGAACACAGGTATCTGGTTCCACCAGATTCCCGGAGGAAGACTGGACCCTTCTCACCATCACTGGACCCTTTTCTACAGGATCATCTCTGCTCCAACAGAACCACATCTGCCACTCCAGGAGGACTTACTTTTTGGACTGCTTCCAACACCCTGCCCAGCAGGGTGTCAGGTTATAGCTCTGACTCTGTCAGGGTTTCTAGGATTTTGTTTGCTTGTTTGTTTGGGGTTTTTTACAAATACATTTGTATTGTTAATATTCCTAGTAAAGAACTGTTATTCTTATTCCCAAATCTTTGTCTGAAAGCCCTTAATTGCAAAATTACGATAATTTGGAGGGGGTGAGGAGTTTACATTCTCCATTCCAAGGGAAACTCCAGTTTTCCCTGGTGGATACCTGTCTTTCCAAACAAAGAAGATACACAAACAACTCAAAGGAAATGGGGGCAATGCCCTTCTCAAATGTATATGTAACTTCCATTATTAATTCCAGTCCTAATATCTATAAAATACACTGGATTATGATAGAGGATAGCAGTGGGGAGAGATTTTTAAATTCCAGTTATCTGCAAACTGGCTGAAAAACATACCTTTGGCAAACAAGTGGTTTGCATTTTTAGGATTGATATTATAAAGATTTTATGCCAACAATTAAGGATTCTGTTGCTTTGAAAGGCACTTAATGGAAACATTATTAATTGTTCAGTGACATGGTGTTCAAAGGAGTCTTTGGGAGATGCTAGTGACCTCTATCTCAGGCAAAAGGATTTAATTGCTTAAATAACTGCATATTGGTCTATTTTCCTGCCCAACTCCATTTTTAAACAAGAAAGAGGATGTGTTTGTGAACTGCAAATAATTCAAATAGAAGAAATTAATGGATTAGGGGCATTGAGCTGTATAAGAGCCTGTGCAGGCACATTACAAAAAATAGGATAACAAAAAAATTCCACAATTACTGCTTTTGGCATCTATTTTTATTTTGGTGTTTTTATTTACCTCTGCAAAACAAGTTTTAAAAAATGCCAATTTTACCTAAGATCAAATAAAATCTGCTTTATTTGATATTTGGGTTACACTGGTTACTAAAATTATTATCCCAGGTGATAATGGACATAAAATGCACTCTGTCTTCAATCATTATTATATTTACCTTACATTTACCCTCCTCCAAATCTTTATGAGCAGATTTTATATGAAGTCAAATAGTGCCAAAATTATTCTAATGATTCACCATTTCAGTGCAGTTGTCTAGTAGCCCAATTAACTAACACTAGAGTGTTTTGACTGGATTAATTGATCCGCCCAAAAGGAAAAGGACTCGGCCACTATGAGAAGTGAAAATAGTAGGGATAACTGCAGTCTTGCAAACTGAATAGATGATTACTCATCAGGTCTGTAAAGAGAAAAATGTCCTCTTACGTTCATGTCAAGGAAGGATGTCATGTTCCCACATCTAGGCCCAGCTGGCACCAAATTCAATACAATTCTACTTTGCATTGACTTGTATCAGAGTATACAAGGAGGGTTTGTGATATATCTGAAGCCATTTTTAAAAAGGGAAAGTGTTGCCATTGAGAGAATTAAGGACACAGTCTTTCTATTCCTATCTCTCAGATGAATCTCCTAGAGCACTTTTTCTTCAGGCAGGAGTGGCAATTGCCCTTTAAATTCCCACTATCTAAAGCTGCACACAGTCTTCACAATAATTTCCAGCCTACACTTCATTGTATTCCCATACCCATACAAATAAGGGAAGAGTTTATTTATAACCCTCCTTACTATCTCTTTTACTTCAGGATGTACAAATACAATTACTCAATCCTTGATAGAAAAAGTAATTTCTACCTTTCTTTCAGCTACAAAACCTGCAGTTTCTAAATCCAGCTGTCTCAAGAATGGCTGTCTTAATTTCCCACATGCATGTCAGCAAATTTCTGCATGCATAAAGGTATGCATCCCCTTCTCAATTCAGGACGCAATTTTCAATTACCTTCTCATGGCTTCCAGCTACAATACAGCCAGGGTTTCCTGACTGCACATGACCCCTGACCTGTTATGATAAGCATCACTCCTGCCTCAGAAAATGACACTCTCTTATTATCACTATATTTTTATACTTCATTTTAACGCCTCTTCTTCTCTTTGATATGTTTGTGGATATAGTTCCTATTCTGGCCTCATGGGTGAAGGATCTCATCTGTTTGCTGAATAGAGGTTTTTTGCATTCAGAAATTCATGTCTGTTTCTTTACACACATACTTTTACAACTTGATTGCATTATCCTAAGTTTTAATTTTGAGCATCTTAAGGCATTAAGAAGTTTGCAATTATTTTTCTGCTACCAGAAAAATAATAATACTGAAAGATTCTCTAATGTATGTTCTTCCTCTCTTTTTAAAGAGATCCAAATCTTTGGATTTGACAGATGACTGACATAAGCTCCCTGGCTATATTAAAACAAATCAAGTTTCCCGAGTTTCTTCTGCAGCTCAACAGTGCCAGCAGTGATGCAAGAGAAACTGAAGCTCACCATTAGTTGCCCTACAGATGGACAGAATCAGCATAAATAGTACTTTTTTTAACCCGTCAGACTAAGGCCAAAATGTTTTTCACATTCGATACCAGTTGTATCGCAAAGCTCATGGATGTGCCAGAAAATATTATTACCAGCGATTCATATCCACACTGAAGGGGTTAAAGACAAACATAAAGACTAACATTTAAAGAAACACCTCTCAAACTTTCTGTAGTGAATCACTTGAACATTGAGGCTAAATTTTGCATTAACGAAGCTGTTTTCAAGCTAAAGGAGAGACGTCTTTAGCTGGAGACAGGATAGAGGCAGCTTTGTACTGGTCTCATGAGCCACCACTGCGCAACTGCAAAACTCAGAAAATTTGCACAGAAACTTTGTGCAGAATCTTTGTCTAGGCACAGAGAGACACACACACTCACCTGCCCTCTTGATGTCAGTAAACTTCCAGAATCTTCCAGAAAGAAGATTGAACCTGTCCAAAACTCCTCACAGAGGATGTACTGGGGAATTTACTGGAAGAACCAGGAAAACCAATTTTCCATGTGTACATAGGCCCCTTCCCCTGACAGTGTAGGACCATGTATCATGACTACAGTCCATGATCACGCATGTATCACTGGAGCCATGGGTAGACATTATCTATCTATCTATCTATCTATCTAATCTCTTCTCCTATCTCTCTTTGTCTACTTTCTCCTTTTTAATTTTCCTCTCATAGAATAGTCATAAACTCCAGAATGGCTACAGACCCCTTTTCCAATTGGTACAGATTTTTTCCATTTAGATTTCAAGGCAGTTTCTCAAATAAAATTAATTTTAATATAATTTATTTAGAGTCATTTGTCTTAATGACACCCCAAAATACCTTTTAACAATGAACTCAGTTGCCCTGCCTTAGAGTGGGGTCATAACCCTTCCCCTGGGATCGTTTGTATATATTAAGACCTTAGCACAAAAAAAAAAGAAAAGACAGGTAAAAAAATATTCAGATATAAGAATGATGTATGGTCTAAGTTTCATACAAGATTAATAAAATATACACCCCCTTGCTTGCGAGATGCAATATTTTGTTATTATGGATCAAACAAGAGAAATGATAGGAAAAAGCTGTCAAATTTTTAAATGGTAGAAGTGTGCTGTCCTCACAGCTTATATGAGTTCCCATGTTTTGAGGGGTCTGGAAATCCATGAGATTTGGATTCATATCAAAAAGATGCCATGACGAACTCCAGGGACAGCCTTACTCAGGTGAAAGGTAAATGCAATGTCAACCTATATGGAGTAACACACATTATGCTCCTATATTGAAATCAATGGCTCACAAAGTCATTTAAAAGATACTTTTAAAACATGACCTGTAATTAGCTGTTGAATGCTAATGACTCAGCAGGTTACAAAGGCCAAGAATTCAAGTGTTAATGAAATTAATGGAAAGGGATCATACATTAATTTTAACATCATAAATGACCAGTGCCATAAATGTAGGCCATTTGCCAAGCACTAGCTTGCAGTAACACAGATTAGTCAACTTTGAGGGTTTTTACTAAATTGTATAAGTAACAGTGGGTAAAGCTACCAACCACGCAGCACAGGGTGTTTCACAGTGTGAGAATTGCACCACAGACCATCCAATGTACCAGTTCCCTGCTCAATGACAGGGTTAAAGGGGTTACAACATAAAAAAGAAGTTTTTACAGAGGAGAAGAATGAACATAACTTTACTTTGCACAATATTATATAACATTACTTTGCACAAACCGATTTTTCCACATATTATTAAATACCCAGGTCATGTCTCTCAGCCCCATAAACATGCTTGCCTGTTGGTCAAGCCAAGTGTTCTTTTGTTTCTTGATTGGCCAGACACGTCATTTTGACCCTTCTGTTCTCCTAGCTTCACCTGTTGTTATTATTGGATCACCTTTCACAGAAACCCTCTCAGCATTCTGTTCAGGAATACAACAGTCCAGAGTACCCATGGGAATCCAAATTTATAATTTATAATATTTTTTCCTAAAAAATATGAAAACACAGACACAAAAGAGCATACACTGAAACAATTGCCTTTCAAGAACTGTCTTTTCACACATTTTTTTCATCTCAAGTCTTCTCAGTTAAGGAGACTGTATAGACAAGGCAGCTTTCCAACATATAACTAAAAAAAAATTACTCAGTGTTTTCACAAAATCCACTCTGGCTGTATTTAACAGCAAAATCCTCCCCAGAATCTCAGATTATAAGCATAAATTATGCCTTCAAATGGGTTCACTGAATTGTTCTTCTACTGCTGATAGTTCTCTATTAAGGGTCCTTTCTCCTAATGGGCTTACAGTCGTCTTCTCACAAAGAAGAAAAGCACTAGAAGATGTGCAGCAACTGGACATCTCTGTGGTAAGGTGACAAAAAACTACCGTGAAATATCTAAAAACCCTCAAACACAGAGAAAGTAGAGCAGTTCCACCTACATGTGTCACTTAGAAACAGCAGCTAACAATAACAAATGGTTACAGCAACATTATTTATACCTTACATGCGCCACATAGAAAAAGAAATAATTTGTATTTCTGTTAAATATCATTAAGAGGATATTCATCATCAGAGGATAGCATCATTTCACTTCCATCTGCATATTCCCTGCTCCCAATTTCTTAGCATGGCTGCTGTTATCCCAAGAATCATGGCAGAACATCAGCTACGCCAGCAAAAGATGAGGGCTCTAAGGAGAGGCTGACCTTTCCCAGGAGATGGAACATAAACTAATTTCTGTTTTCAGATGTTTCCAAAGCACAGGCCTATGCACAGCATCTTTGCAACAAAAGTCACAGAAGTGATGAAGCCTTTCCTGTGAGAGGTGTTTGACAGAATCCCTGACTATGCTCATTCAGCTGTTGACAAAAAATGTCTCACCTATCTGTGCCTCTGCATGCTTTTCAAGTAAGGGAAGAGTTTAAAGCAAAATTTATGTCATACCATGTTTTGGGACATAACATAGAACAGCATATATCTCAAAACAGCTTCTACTTCTTTAGTCTTTCATAGAACAAAAATATGTCTACATTCAAATATTTAATTTATGATCTAAACTTTAAGTAAAATTTCTACAGAACAAAAATAATCCCTTATTTTGTAAAATACTGATAATGCACTTAAATGCTGAAGTACAGGTCAGGTATTGTGAACAAATTATACATTCCTAGCATTCCTAAAAACATGTCAAATACATATACATCATTTTAATGACAACAGTAAATATAACATGTCTAATTCTGCCGTTTGTCTCAATTTTTGACAACTGTTGTCAATTAGGATCTATCAGATTACAGTAGGGGATGAAATTTGTCTCTAATGTTTTCCAAGAGCTACATATAGCACAAAAGTAGAAATGAACATAGAGCTACTACAGTATTATTATATTAATTAGATTTTCTGTCACAGCAACAAATTTCATATTAGGTGTGGGATGGGAAAGGGAAACAGGAATGAAAAGGGAAAGAGGAAGGTAAAAGGGAAGATGCTGAAACCCAAACATGCATTCCTCTGCTGTTCTCCGAGTCAATGAGGTTCAAGTGATCATCACATAAACTACACTCTTCGACTAAAAGTTTAAAAAATTTTAAAAAGTAGAGTGTAGAACATATTACAACCCTGATTTATACCAACCTAACAATTACAACTAATATTGAGATGGTCAGCAAACTGTTTTTCACATTCAGAGCTGCACTTGAACTGTAACAGACAATATTTTTAAGGATAAAAATTAGACATATATCTGAGCTAAATACTTCATAATTATAGCTCTCTTGTCTGTCCTTAGATAGCATAATTTTAACAATCTATTTGAATGTAATTACTCATTAACGACTCATATAAGTTGTTTTGAAGGTTTCAAATATATGTATGCATGTTACACAATTAAAACTTATTTTGAAGACATATTTTCAGCAACTAATTGTGTCTAAAGATGCAATAGAATTTAAAAAATGCCAGTATTTCACAAAAAAAAAAAATTAATTTTTTTCTGTAGCATTTCTGCTTTAATTATTCTGGTTAAAGTTAAAAAAAAAAAAAATCCTCCCTTTTGTTATTTTATAGTGGGACTTATCCTCAACAGAAACCTTAAAACATGGCTGAAAAAGTATCTGGTTGGACAAACTAGTACAATTTGCCAACTTTTACAGAAACCAACAGATTTAAGCATCAGAAGAGGGCACAAAATATTTGATTAATCCATAGTAATTATTGACAATTATTTTTATGAAGTCACAGTTCTATATATTCAGACATATTTTTATAGTCAACTTATGGGTTTCTCCTAATTTTACAGTGTTTTCTTAAATTCTAAAACAAATACAGATTAGGAAGTGTAATTGGTTTATTTCAATAATCCATTTTATCTCTTGAGAAGTTTCAGTGAACATGGATTTTATTAAGAGGGAAGTAACCCTTCATAGCTACATAGATAGTTCATAAAGTCACACTCAGAATTTTTATTTTTTGCACCAGATATTTTAAAGTAAATACATATTGGCCACAACTTTGTTGAAAAAGTTTCAAGTTTTTCTTTACGCAACCATTTTAGATTAAACCTAGAGACACAGAAATAAGGACACAGCACTGGAAAACTGACTTCTCAGGTGGATTTACTTGCCTGGAATATATGGGGTTTGATATTACTTTAATAATAAAAGAAAAATTCCTCGAAATCCATACACCTATTTAGGAAAATATTATTAAACATAATATTCAAATGTTTCTTGCTGAAGATTAAAACACAGCAAGAGCATTCTGTTCTTGTGTAACACAATTTGGTCCTTATCCATTCATTTGTTCAGACTTCAAGACAAAATTAATGCCAAGAACTTTTTTTGAAGCTACTTAAAAAAAAAAATCAACTGGCCCATGCTTTTTTTGTGGACAGTGCAACAGACTGTCAATAATAAAGAAGCGAGAACTTTCCAGCAAGCTAAGCCAGAAAACCTGGAAAACAGTGAAGAACAGAATGGATCTGTATTCTAATGTCAAAATGCACTCTCTAGACCTTTTCCCAGGAAATTAAGGAGTTCAGAAAATATTTTTTTCCATTCTGCTTCTAGAAATTTGGTTTACTGAGTTTTGTACTATGCCAACAAAAGCAATACTGTAAACAAAAATCTGAACTTGTCTCAGCATTCTTTTCAAGTTTGTTAACCATAATAATGTCATTTCCAGCAAACATGGAAAAATGGGTTGGTTACTACTCTGACATGAAAACAAGACCATAAATACTCATCTAAGCACACCAACTGATATTTTTGTGCAGAACTTTATGTTATGGCAGCAACTTACACACCCAGACTGCTCAGAAGAAATGACAAGTTGCTGAGACAATGCACCATATCTTCTGATACCTCACTGAGAGCCTGATAAAGTGCTGTACTGCTCCAGAGGGGTCAGTCAGCACATTTAGAGGCAGCTAAAATATCCCCAGACTGTGTAGCCTAGAACTTTGCCACTGTTGTCAACAATATACCATCCTACAAATGCACTACCAGTAGTACTCACAAACATTGTTTTTATTTGAATACATATATTTTCTTTCTTCTCAAAGAAAAAGAAAACCCTTTTTCACCACAAAAAGTGTCAGTTGCCTCATAGTGCTTCTGTGGAAGACAGTGTTACATCTCCCATTTACCTGAACAGCAGCAAAATTTTGCCAACATAAAGTACTCTTGAAATATCCCAGTCTTCATCTCCAATGTATTGAGAATACATGCAACAAGGATTAAGTTGTTACCATATATGTTTCATAACATTTTCTGCAAGAGATAGCACTATTTCTCATTTAATGAGCTGTGACATTTGGTGGTGAAGTAAAACTTGTTGCTCTAAAGGTTACTACTATGCAAGCTCCAATGGAGCAAGCAACTGAAAATTTAGATGGATTATTTTTTCCTTCATACTGAGACACAATAGGAATAAAAAATTAAACCTAAAATCTATTCTTCCCTTAATGTTGAACTGTAGGCATGCACCAGAGAAACATGACAGCATTTTGAAACCCCTCAGGTATTTTTGGCTGGGATGTATTGTAAAGCTTAGAGTACTTTCCTTATCTCTCTTACCATGGCCTGAGAAGTGAACAGCAGGTTTGTTGGACGGATGAGTGGCTGTTTATCCTTGCACCTTTTCTCTGCACCTGTCTTCACACAGCAAGGAAGAGGACATTTTTTACTGAGAGGTGGTTTTCCACAGGAGAATTGGTGTTCCTTGTGCTTGATTTTGAGGGCAGAAGCTGGGTGGTATAAGTGTGGAAGAGATCCATCTGTAAGAAAGGAGAGGTGTAGAAGAGGGAGGAGGCAGAAGTCAAAAGGTTTTGAGAAATATCAGTGCAGCATAAGAATACCTCAGAAATCAAGACAGCAGAAAAATAGAAATCGCTAAGTGCACAAAAAATTGAATAGGTATAGCCTGTTAATCTATAATAAGAGATATGGACAGAATTGTTATGGAAAATTCTAAGTGGAAAACCTTCAGAATTCATAATTGAAGTGAAAATGCATCTGTAATATCAGAGTGTTTCCTGGCTAAAAAACTACAAAATGCAGAAAACACTGGCTGGCCAGTCCATGCAGAGCTCCCTAAAGCAAACAGAAGAAAATTACGATTTCAGATTGGCAATAAAGTTTTTAATCTCTGAAGAAAGAGAAAAAAATGAAACTTTTCTTTCACCAAAGTATTAAAAATACACACCATCCTCTCCTGCTCTACCACATGGGCATTCATTAGGTGATTTACAAATCAACAGGAATTATGATGTATCTTGCTTAAGTGTTCTGAGCGAGAAGACACTAAGGAACTGAAGGATAGAAGTGAAGAGCTTTTGTCTCTGTGCTGGTCTTGAATGGATGAGTTAAAACTTTCTACAGTAGCTGTTATGATGCTACGTTTTGTGTTTGTGTGCACCAATTGTTAATAATATAGGACAGTTTTCATTATTGCTGAACTGCACTGACAGTGGGAGTCCTTTTCTGCTCCCCATTCCACCAAGATGACCTGGGCAAGAAGCTGGGGCAGGGGACACATCTGAGACAGCTTATTCCAGCTGACCAAGTGTATGGATACTCCATACCACATGAGGACCAGCTCAATAATAAAAAGCTGTAGGAAGAAGGAATGGATGACATTTTGCTTTAGGGACATTCAGAATGACATCTGCCTTCCCAGATGGCTGTTATGCATGGTGCAGGCTTGCTTTCCTTGAGACGACTGAACACCTGAGATGACTGAACTGCCAATGAGAAGTGGTGAGTGAATTCCTTGGTTTGCTTTGCTTGCGGGCACAGCTTTTGCTGCTTTCTGACTCTCTTCCCCATCCCCCTGAGTGAAAGTGGGTGAATGAGTGTACAGAGCTTAGTTGCTGGTTGGAGTGCTAGAAATACCAACTGATAAGAACAAGTTTTTCTACACAATGTGAAAAGTAAAATCAAAGAAACTGTTTTCTCTAAACCATCTTTTGTAGAATTTCAAAACTTGCCTCCTATACCAAAATATGCTCTCCTCAGATTCAGCTGAGATTTTAATATTAAAAAATGGTATTTGTTTGATTTCCTGGGGACACTGGTGCAATCACTATTATTCAGGGAATAATAATGATTTGAGGTTTGAGAATTTAGTGGCATGCGGATTAAGCATTCTTAGTCTGCATTCTTCTCCTCAACAAGACGCACTATGTCAGAGTACATCTAAAGTCCCAATTTGAAATAACAAAAAATATATATAAATATATTTTCTGCTGCCTAATCTTCTATTTACATTACTGCACAGGGCTCATTACCTTTAATAGACTAAAAGGATTTTGTAGATAGTGAATCTAATTTAGTGACTGAGTAAAATTAAGATTATCTGCAGGGGGAAGGTACAGATTTATTTGTATGTGGTAAAGGTAAGAAAGAATTCTATGCATCTCACACAAAAGCCAATAGAAGTATGAAGTTAACAGATGTCTGACCACATGGGGATTTTTGCTTAGGCTGTGTTTTCGAAAAGTTTTGTTAATAACTGCCAGTAGCACTAATGTTCCTTCAATCCAGTTATGCACAGCTTTTTAAAATCTATATAATCTAGCAATATTTTAAATCTATGACTTGAAAAGTGATCAGATAAATAATTATATATTAGACCTGCTAAAACAAAATCCTTTGTAATAAGGGAAACCAAGTGGTTCAGTACATTACAGCAAATGCCAGAAACAAACATCAGTAACATTTGAAAAACCCATATCCTAGTTCTGGCAAACATTTCTAACACAAATCAGCCATTTAATACAAGATAAAAGCCGCTATAGAGTAAGTCTGCTTGCAAACAGGATTGTTATTTTCTGTTGAGTCTAGAAACTAATACTAACTTTCAAAGATTATTCTCTATAATAGAGAACCTATGTTGGAAATAAAAGAAAAAATAACAAAAGGACTTGTAAGGAATTCAGAGATTTTCTCTTTTTCTGGTTTTTGTGTCTTCAACTATTACTCCAGCACAAATATATTTGAAGCAACTTGCAGAAAGACAGAAAAAGGACAACATGAATTTAACTGATGGCATGGTTTTGAAAATCATACTGTAAATACAAATTAGGCTTTCCCAGAGCAAAATATAAATTGGATCCTTTCTAAATTCCCAGAGTGGTTCAGCCAAAAGCTATCTCTTTTAAACAAGTATCCAATTCTTACTGTTGAGTCAACTTACTGCATCCAGCAAAAAAAGCTTCTGAAAAATTTACAATAAGCTGGAAGGCATCCAACAATTACAGAAGAAAGAAAACAAGAGAAAAATGTTAAGTATGAATACTACTGTTTCCAAGTAATGCATTCTGTCAACACGGACATTAGACAATATATAGAGGCATATGTTTCATGTGTTGACATACATATAAATGCATGTATCAACTTATAAATTAGTATGGGGAGCAAAGCTGGTGGTAGATAATGACAATTTACAAAAGCAGACAATAATGCAGGCTGGATTCACAATTAAAATATAACATTTAAATATGACATGCCATACCTCTCAACACTAATGATTGCAGACAGAATATTAATTTGCAAAAGGGTTTAGACTTCAGAATAATTAGAGACAGAAGCAGAGATAATTGGCTAAGGTATCACAGAAACAGCAGAAAAGTCATTAAATAGAAACCACAAATATAAACAAAAAATTATCCTAAAATAAGAGAACAAACACAAATCTTCTTAAATCTTTTGCACAGAGGTGCTTTAAAGCATATATTTGCAGGAGTTTTAAGCATACAAAATCAGAAAGAAAAGCATTTATACCCAAGAGCCAAAATCTCACCAAACCTACACCATATCTATAGGCTTTATAGTTTTTAAAATTATGGGATGTGATTTTTTTCACTTATGTAATATACACCATGAAAAATTCTTTTTTTAATTGACCCAAACTAGATGTAAGAAGGTAACATAAATATTTTTTAAATCCTCTCCAAAATATATTTCTTCTACCACCCTAACAATAAGATTTGTCATGCTGTGCCTCCAGTTGCAAAAGATAGACTTAACACGCCCATATCAAAAATGAAATATTAAAAAAAAATTAAAAAAAGAAGAATTACTCAGTTCTTTTTATATATATTTATTTATGTCTTATTAATCCTCTCAGAAAAGATCTCTTCAGGTGTTCTTTCCGGTTACTAGAAGGAACAGGTTCAATTAAATAACTTGTCTGACCAGTAAAAGACATTAACCAGAACACTGTGTTTGCTGAAACCAGTTGTGACTTTCACAATTCCAAGACTCTGGATTAGAAGACTCTTGTCTTATTTTTATCCCTTCCCACAAAGGATATAGCTCTTGGTATCTAAAAAGCAGTTGCTATTTTTAAAATCCTACAGATTTAGAGATTTAAATGGTTTCTACAGCAAACAATATATTGATGACTACCTGCAGCCCAGGAAGGCTTCATACAATTTAAAACTGAACATGGAATAGGTAATGTGAAACTTACTAGGTAAAAGAAATTCAAAGAATCTGAATGGTTTGTAATCATTCAAGTTTCTGGAAAAAACAACATCTATATAACACAATATATCAAAACCCAAACTAACACTTTGGCTGAAGTGGCATTCAAACTTAGGATAGAGCCACTTAAAATGTCATAAACAAACTTGTAAAAAATTCAGGAAAGAAACCCAACCAAAACAAAACAAAACAAAACAAAACAAAAACCCAAACAAACAAAAAACAAAACAACATGAACAAGTCAACTCCAGTGATGGAGTCACTTACCAGCTCCTAAATATGATGGTTTCAAAAATATCCCTCTAGGGGATTAAATGTCAGAAGGTCACAGAGGACCTTCCAGCAATGATTGCTCCCTTACATTTAGAAACACAAGCCTAAAAATCTTGCCCAAATTCAAGAATATTTGATTTTAGGAGATAGATTCCAGAACTACAGAAGATCTGCTCTATTCTATAAAACAGAAGATATTCTGTTTTATTAGGGAAGAGTAAATCCTCAAAGACTGACAAAACACACCCTTCCTAACAACACTTCTCAAGATAGCAGATGTACTTCAAGCTGCAAACACACATCTGTGTTTGCATTAGGTTAATGCACATAAGCATGTGTTTGTTCTAACAAAAGCCACAACAGGTGATTTCGTCATCATACCTCAGGATGAAGCAGGTTTTTTCCCTTCTAGGCAAATTGCAGCATTAGGAACTCAATCTATAATGTTAATCACAAAACTTTCTACATAGCAATAAGCATTTGAACCCAGTGTTTCTGTAAGTACCATCCCAATTCAAAGACTACTGTAAAATCCTGGGAATAAGAAAAAAAGGAGGCCCTAGCCAATACATTTTATTTAGTTTTGTGCAAAGGAGTTCAGTTGCCCTGCAGCAAGGTAAGAAAGAGGATTCTGTACCCTCCCAACACTGATTTCAATGCCAGTTAGGATATTAAAAGAATGACACTTGTGACTCAGCTGCACTGAGCTATTTCTGTGACGAAACAGTGTAATAAATCCAGCTTAATTTAATGGGTACATTTTGCTTACAGCTAATACTTGTTACTGACAGAAACTCAATTCCAAGTTCTTTAGGCAAGAGACTATCTTTTCCACAACATATTTTTAACATGCAGGACAAAAAGGTTGAGATTCAGAACAGAAACAACTGCAGCAGACAGAATCCACTTGTGAATCAGCTTGACATTTGCTCTAGACAGCTATTTCAGAAAATTACTGTTTAACTTTGGGTCATCCAATTAGACTCATAGAAAGCATGTACAGAGAGAATCCCTGGTGACTTTGTATCATGTCCAGAGCAGGTAAATGACAGGTTTTTCTGCATCAAATTTGCCAAAGAAATATTTTTGCCGACTTCAGAGTCGGAGATGAGGGAAAAAAATGAAAATACCTCTTTCCAGCCAGTTTCTCCATTCTTGCTCTCAACCACTTTTGAGAGCTCAACATTTTCTTATCAAATGTACCAACTACAATTTAATTAATCAGCAGAGCCTCAGTACACAAAACTAGTCTGCTAAGTTTGGCATTATGAAGAGTTAGCTATTGCTTCACTTTATGGAGCTGTAAATAGGAATGTTACTCTTGTCAGCCTTTTCTAAATTGAATATGACAGCTTTGATTTTTTTATATGAAATATAATACATCAGGTTGAACAGCTGGATAGACTAGAGCTTTAACCATTTACAAGGTTTTGTGAAATATTAAATCAGAAATTTATTTACCACATAAGCTATATGCTTTACAGTTGCAGTCTAAAAACCTCAAATCTTGAATAAATCTCATTTGTAAAAGTAAATATATACTTGTGCATATAGGATTGTGTGTATATGTGTAAACACATTTATAATATATACAGGCAAGGGGGGGATTGCATGTATCTACATATACACCTGTCCTTGTATATACCATCTATCACATACATGTGCACAGAAATCACTGAATGAAGGGTGAATGAATCACCTGTTCTAACTGTGTTCACAACCGAGCAAAAACACCAATCATGTAGCAGTTTCATGTTCACCAATTTTGATCACTTCCCGGCCAACACACCAAATTTTGTGATGGTTTCAGTGTTTACTCTGCTGTGAGATAGGATTAAGAGAAAAAGGCAAAACTTAAGGTAAACAGATTTTATTAGCACACACTAAAAGAGGAAAAAGGGGAAAACAAAAATGAAACCTTCAAAACACTTTCCTTCCCCCCACAAGTGTTCACTTTTCCACAAACCACATAGAGAGACACAGCCTGTGATTTTCAGTCAGTTTCACCATTTGAAAATAATCTTTCACGAATTCTTTAGAAGAGTCTCTTTTAGAGTCACGGATCCCACTAACAACCTAGAATAGTTCTCTTGTAAATTTTAACTGTCACAAAAACAGCCACCTGGGGAAACCTGCTTCCATGACCCCTCCCATTAGCAGTTTCCCAAGCCACTTATGGGCCATGGACTCAAGAACACTGCATACTGTGGTGTCACTTTTTAAAGATGAACCACTTCAGAGGCAAAGGATTCTTCATCTCGAGTAACAGAGATGTCTTCTCACTTCTTTACTGGGGCAGAGGGCTTCTCATCTTTATCTCTGTTTAAGCTTCTCATAAGATCATTATCACTTAGGCCTCACAAACATCTTTTCTCAGATCCACACACAAATCTAAACAATCATCTCCCCAAATGCCTATCTTTCTGTGATTTAAAGGAATAATCTACATATAGAGTTCATTTTGATGGCTCAATAAGAAGTCCAGCCAGCAGGCAACTCCTCCATCCTTCCTCTAATTAGTCTTTCACTCTCTCTCTCCATCTGACTGTCATCATGGGTATTCTCTCGTTCATTCTGTCCCCTTCTTCTCTCTTTCAGGGAAGGGTTAAGCCTTGGAAGCTTCATTTTGCCAAGAAAGAGTTAAATCTGCCCAGGCCTGTGGTGTTCCTGTGATCTCTGCTGGGCAGCAGCCTCCCAGGCTGAGGGATCTCAGAGTGGCTGCCTGCCCTACACCCCACTCCTTTCCTCTCTGCCCGGAGGATGGGGTGAGCCCTGTCCATCCTCGGTGACAATTGGGGCAGGCTTGGCCCAACCGGGCCCATAGCTGTTATTAGGGGCCCGGCAGAGATCCCTCCTGGCTCCGGAGCTCTGGGGCTCCAGGGCAGGCTTTAAAATTAGCTGATGTTAAACTGTGGCCTTCCCCTCCCCCAACAGGAGCCAATGGAGCTTGGCCAGGCCTCAGGCCGACCCCCTCGGCCCCCACAACAGTGGGGCCGGCGGGGCCTGGCCAGCCTGGGCCTGGAGGCACGGCCCGTAGTTACTCACTCCTCTGTCCAGAAGGAAAAGGAACTTACCGGCCTTCCCAGGCTGATTTTAAGCCTGTGTTACCCAGAGGTGAATACCTGTATTAAATTGGCCAATCTGGCCATCAATCTTAAAAGTCAGATATTAATTGCTTTTTACCATCCGTGCAAACCAACACATCACCCTTTCACAAATTCCTGTAAAACCTTTCTAGATTTTATCCTATGTGAAATCAAACATGAATAGAATAGAATAGAATAGAATAGAATAGAATAGAATAGAATAGAATAGAATAGAATAGGATAGATCCATTGATGCCTAAAGAGGCTACCTGGAACAGAGGCTGGGCAGAGTTAAAGTAAATAAAGTAGTTATTTATTAAAAGGCCTTCAAAGGATACACCTTAGGCAGTAGAAGAGCCCAGCCAAAGCTACCCAAGATGGACACAAGATGGACGACGGGTCACACGTTTTCACATTTTTATAAGTTTTGGTCCATTTACCTATTGGGGTTAATTGTCCAATTACAGCTTCAGATTGTGAAGTCCCATCCTCCCAGACTGCTCTCCTCAATTTGCTGTTGTTTATACCTTTGGACCTGAAGCTGCAATGGTGTCCTTGGTTCTCAGACTGGAAAAGGATTGTTTTGTCTAACTAAACTGTGAAGAGAACTGGCTAACACTTTATATGAAGTTCAGGGTTACACACTAAGGCAGTACAGAATCTGAAAAATATGAAAGTTAAAATTTAAGGCATCACCATTAGTTCGCATCTACAGTTATCATCTAGTCCAACTGCCTGGCCACTTCAGGGCAGACCAGAAGTTAAAGTTTATTATAAGGAGCATTGTCTGGATGCTTCTTTTAAAGAGATTGACAGGCACAGGGCATCAATGTATGGTCTTGCTTGCACCTTAATTCAGGCACAAGCAATTCTTTTAAGTGGATCACAACATGACAGCAGCAGCATGGTTGCCTTTTTTTGTCTACTTACCAGCCAGGCAGCCTGATGCTTGTGCTGTTGCCTGGCTTTGTCTGTCCCTGGGGAAAGTACTTCAAACTTCTCCTTGATGAACTTCTAGAGGCTCCTGCCTTTGCAGGGTTGAATAGTGGGGTGACACAGAGAGTAGCACCAAGTTGTGCAGCACCTGACTCCTCCAAGGGGAGGGAATTGCTTGCAACCGTAGTGAGGCTGCACTACGCAACACAGGCTGGTAGGAGAGCAGAGAACCAGGATGTGGGGGTAGAGGCTGGCACTGAAGAGCTCATGAGTGGCCTGGAGTGATGAGCTGTGAGGTATAAACCGAACCTGGAAATTCCCCCTGCTGGAAATATCTGCCTTGGGCCTGAGTACAGGAATGGGCCTGGAGAAGGCCAGCACAAGCCTTCAGCAGTAACAGAAAAAGAGTCTGGAACAACCTGGCACATATAGAAGGACTCCTGTGCAAACATTCCCACGTACCCATTAGGAAAAGCAAAAAAAACCATGAGGACAGCAGCACCGCACACTCTGTTTGTAACACTGAGACTTTCCTGTAGTTTTCATGAAATTATTTTATTTGAATAATTTGATCTGGAGGGCTGGGAACCCTCGAGGGCTGGTACTTTCCCCAGCTGATGGCCCAGTCCTGGTTTGGGTCAGCCCCCAAGTGTCTTGGTTTGGAAAGACAGGTATCTGCCAGGGAAACTGGGGTTTTCCTTAGAATGGAGAATGTAACCCCCTCACCCCCCGCCAAATTATAATTTTGCAATCAAGGGCTTTCAGGCAAAGATTTTGGGAATACGAATAACAATTCTTTACTAGGAATATTAATAATACAAATGTAGTAGAAAAACAAAACCACCCAACCAAGCCAGCAAACCAACAAACAACAACTTTGGAAAACCCTGACAGAGTCAGTCAGAGCTACAACCTGACACCCTGTTGGTCAGGGTGTTGAAAGCAGTCCAAAAGTAAGTCCTTCTGAAGTGGCAGATGTGGTTCTGTTGAAGTAGAGATGATCCTGTAGAACAAGGGTCCAGGGGTGGTGAGGAGGGGTCTGGTGATGGTGAGGAGGGATCTGGTGATGGTGAGATAGGGTCTGGTGTTGGGGAGATGAGATCTGGTCTTCCTCCCAGAAAATCGGGTGAAAACTGGATGTGTTCCTGTTCCTGTGTCTCAGTTTTATTCCAGGTAGACATTTTTTTCCAGGTAGACACTGCCTGCCCCCACCCCACTGCCAGCGGGATGTGATGCATCTCACAATAGGATGATGGAAATGCGGATGCACCGCTCTGGAGCGGAGGGAGTATAGCCTGAGGAGGTGTTAATGGCCCATTATGAGAAGGCATCAGGCCTCTCCCCCCTTGAGTTACAAGAGATAAAGAAAAAACATCTCCTCAACTGCTTTTAACAAATGAAAATAGAATACCCACCTCTAGCTCCACAACCCAGGACACCAAGACACACTCCAAGGTGACTGATGCTGTGTCAGCCTATTATTAGCTGGAGAAGTGTGGGGGCTATTTGTCCTCCTCTGGCCAACAGCAGAGCTCTCACTGCCCTGGCTGGAAGTGGAGGGCCTAAGCACAGCCTACCCTCTTTCCTTCTGAGTCTGTGTTCTGCAGGGTTGGCAATCATAGCAAAGGGGGGGCTTCTGGTTATCTGCAGTTAATGTAGACCCCCTCCACTGGCCATGGAGGAAGTCTTGGGGAGTTCATTGGCACTGAGTCTTGCAGCACTGCTGAAGGATGTTGGAATGGGACTGAGATTCTCCTTAGAGGTAGCAGGGCCAGGGACACATGCAGAAAGCTCCCTTGCCCCTGATGGCACAGGTGGCCAGTCAGCCCAGCAGACAACAGCCGTTGATGCACCATTGCACAGCCATGAGGGCACACTGTTGCACAAATATCACTGTGGCAAAGGTCTTCAGCTCATAATTGATCATGACACAAGACTGGAGTATCTGGAGGAGTGTTGGGTGGCTCTGGAAGTTGTTTGTCCAGTTCAGAGCCTGGAGGTTTGCCCACAGGATGCCTGAGCACCCTTTCTGAACTTAGACATAGACCACTTATAGACCACTTAGACTTTTGGGCCTTTTTTTTTTTTTTTTTTTTTTTTTTTTTTTTTTTTTTTTTTTTGGACAGGGGAGGACACATTAAAAAAAAAAAAGAAAGAAACTAAGGAACATGACATCTGCCTCTTTGACAAGGCAGAGTGGTAATGTATCGTAACAGGCAATTATTCTATGATTCTACCTATAATAATCATTTTAAAGGTATCTACAGGGAAATTAAAGCCTGTAGTCTTCTAGTTCCCTGAAAAATTTCACTGGTGGTAGAAAACCTTATATACAAATAGAATCTTTCACTGAACATCTTCACTCACTAGGTGGACATAGAATGATCTTCATACTCATCTCATAAATATTTACATGACCTATAAAAATATTGCTAAATTCACTCTCAATTCCAGTATCATCTTAGAATACTTTTTGCAAAACTTCTTAACCGATATAGTGCCCAGTAGCCTAGTGGCTAGCAGTGGGAATTCTTGACAACTACAAAAAATACAGATAAAGGATAATTTTTAGCTTTGTCACTCATCAGAAGAGCATAAAGATTTTTATCAAGAATTAGTCTCTTAAGACATTTTGACAATCATGAATCTCATTTAAGAAATGCCCAGACACATATATTATACTATAGTTTCATCAGCGGAGAATCTGACCAATTATAATATGGGAATTCTTAGGGACAGGGGGAGGGAGGGAAGAACAGAAATAAAGAAATATTCCTTCAAGTTGTTAAAAAGTACGGCTAACTGACACAACTCGTATCATGCCTATAGGAGGCTGACCGACTTCTTTGGCTTCAGAGCTGTAGAGTCAGGTTGTGGGCCCTAAAAACAGAACATTGTGTTTTTCAGTGCTAGGATGTCCATAAGTCTAGGTCCTCATAGACAACAGTTTTGTTCCTGGAACTGCTAGTCAAGAGACTAGGTAGAACAAATTCTATCAAAGCTATTTATTACAAATCAAACACATTAAAAAAAAAAGTTTGCATTATTACTTTTAAAGTGAATGAACAGAGCATAATAGCAGCAGTGGTGAGGAAAATCCTATGGAAATTAAGACCATCCTGGTATCTTCAAAAAAGATCAGAATGTTGAATATATAGCTATCAGACAATTTGCTTTGGACCACTGTAGCTTTGCTGGACACAGTCTGGTTGTTGTTCATTCTCTTTATTATATTTTTTAGTTGCTAGGGTTCAAAACGAACTTAGATAAACTAAAAATTGAAAAAGTTTGTTTACCTGTTTTTTTTTATCTTTAATTCATAGCAATCACACCAAAACAAAAGTGAAATTACCTAAACACAAATATTGATTTTAATATCCAGAAAGTGTCTATTCACACCTTATAAGTAGGGTGGAAAGATTAAGAGTAGCCAGTCCTATAATTATTAAATAGAGCAATCACACTGTTTTACCTATGTATTACAAGGCATATTCCAGATGGGCTCAAAATAAATGAAACAATAGTTAATAAATGTACATCAATACACCATTCTAATCTAGCTTTTTTATAATACTTCACATAATAATACTGAGATACTGGGGTGCATTTTCACTTTTGTACAACCTGTGAATTCCATCTTAAGGCTTTTTTGTTTCTGCTGTGAATATCATCCGCAGCTTCAGTTCGGTGCCATCTGCTATACACCTTAGGACTCCCAAACAACAGCCTTTCCCTTCAAAACAGCAATCATTTGGAGTCATAAAATCCCCTACTGTGTTGGTATAATTTGGGAGGCATCACATATTCACAAATTTCATTTAATGTTTTTCCATCAACTATTTTACTTACTTTTTTTTCCTTCATTTTTATTAGCATTTTGAGCATTCTAGGTAGAATTGGTCTCTTTTTTCCTGCTGATTTGAAAGTGATAAACATGCGAGAGACAGCATGTTGAATTTTCTGTGCTGTGGTACTCTCTTGCTCAGATGTTTATGAAGAATTGTCACCTTTCTGGAAACCCTTGTCATCAGTTCTCCAGTTCTTAAAGACAAGAAAAGAGATAAGGGCAAATTCCATTGCTGAGGTGTCAACTGGTTTGAAGATAACTGAGTGAAGACAAAGGTATTTTTTTTTAAATGTCCTTTGAAACAATATTTCAAATGTTTCAAATACTCAATCTTGATCCGTCTGAGAGGAAATTACGCATTTCAGAAATTTTCCTTATTATTGAAAAAAGCCTTTAAAAACCCTGCGAGATCTTCTAAATTGAAAAATATAGCATTTTCAAAATGCTTCTAAGAGTGTATCATGGCTCTGAGCTAAGGCAGTACTAAACCTTGTGGAGCCAGAGTCTCAGAAGCTGAGATGTGTGTATGGTAGAGATACATAAGTTGTACCTAAACAAGTCAGTTTGTACCAGAAATATCTAGCAGCTCTTTCAATGACCTTCATATGCTAAGCAGGGTAAACCAGCCTGTAAAGTTAAACCAGACTGTGGAAGGACTGATTCTAGAACACAAGCTAGCTTCACTAGCTCTGGTTTTTGCTACAGTCTGCACTACAACCCATCCACACACAAAGGGCTTGGGAGCTTTGCCTAGTTTTCATTACTACGCAAAGCATACCCTAGCTTTGTAACTGTGTGCGTACTGTTTTTCCCGTTCCACTGTTCAGCATCACAGAGCACAAGTACTCACAAGACTACACTGCACTGCTGTATAATTAGGAGTGTTGCCATCACAGAGCACTTCAAATATCCCTCATACTCATAACATTTCATTTTCTTTAGTTTGCTTATTTATGGAGCAAAAATTAAATGAAAATTGACTCCAGCTATGGTAAAAATGTAAATAGTTTCTCAACTGTTTAGTCAATTCCTGTCTGAAAATATAGTGCTTTCTGTGTCTTGCAAGAAGAGGAGGGCATAACGAGATTATGAAGTAAGACATTGTTTGAGGAGATGTGAATAGCTAAGCTGACCTTGTCTACTTGAAAATAACCAGAACTGTGGTTATGGTCTGAGAAACTTACTTACAAAAAGCCAGCAGTAATCAAGAGTGCTTGCATACAACATGCATACAATTATGATAGCACAATGTACGTCAGGCTGGGGATTTATTTTTTTTTAGCCATCAGAGGACTGCAGCTTGACTGAAAAAGACAATTAAATAAAATTTCAGGAATCACTGAACACTTACTGAAACCTACAATAAGGTCCAACAGCTAGTATGAGATGAAAAATAAAATTATCTCTGTTTGAAATGATTGCTCTAGATTTCCACAGCTGGCATGATGCAGAAATAGCAAGGATAGTCTCTGTTTAGTCTTCTCTATTTATATACTTTTTTTTGGTTGGCTGCTTTGTTGTTTGGTAGTTTCATTCATTGGTTGGTTGATTTGTTGTTACACAACAGGTTTGTTTCAACACAGAATTAAGAGTTTTGTATTTAATCATGAACTATATGTCTACACACAGGTGGACTACATGTCATAGTCATATAGTCATACATGACTATGAACCATGTCACATACAGGCTCATAGGTCTGTACAAGGATTCTGCTCTTATAGGATTACAGAATGTTTTGGGTTGGAAAGGATTTTAAACATCAGTGGGTTCAAAATTCCTTGCCATGGACAGGGACACCTTCCACAAGACCAGGTTGCTCAAAGCTCTGTCCAACCTGCCCTTGAACACTTCCAGGGGTGGAGGATCCACAACTTGGACAGAAGTGCAGAAATATTAAATAAGTGTTTAGATACCATGACTTCTCAAATACAGTTTCCTTTCAGCAGTGAGTTTTTTACCAAGCTTCAGAACTCAGCAATTCACCATTTGATTTGAAGATTTTTGAGAAAGCAAGTTACTACCGCATGCTTTTGCAATTAGTTGAAGCCTCGTCCTCTTGGGCACTTTCATAGTCATCTGTGGCCCTTAACATCACTTACTCTTTATCTTGGAATTTCTTGTTCCAAGGCATTAATATGTATCCTATGTTGCTTCCGTAGTTCTTTCTTTTCACATCATGAGCTAATTTTTTTTTTCTGAGAATAAATACTTCTTGTTTAGCCTTCTGATATTCCTATTAAATGAACACACAGCAGGAGATAGCAGAGAAATAAGAAACTATATATTAGAATCAACAGCAAAAAAAAATTTCGCTTGAAAACTGCAGTCAAAAACATTCAGAATACGAGCTGGGAAGGCAATTATACAGAGGACATTTTGGTCTTCTTTGCGCAGAAAATGGACTTTGTTAAGTCTCTGTGTTACACTGTCTTAACTTGAGTTATAATCCTTTCAGATTTGTCTGGTTCAGTAGAAACCTTATAAAATTCATCTTACTTTCAACCACAGTGCCAGAAAGACACATGATATACTTCAGCCCAATGACTTTGTAACTATATTTAAGCCATAATTTTTTTGCACATGTATTAGACCTCCTAAGTTAAGCGTAAACAGGGACTATACAATGTGTCACTTTAAAGTAATAGACAAATTTATTACCTGTATATCTTCTCTGGAAGATATGAGGTTCTCATACTTAGCATCTGAAGGCCACTGTTTAAAGCAAAGAACATATTAAAATCACTTATTTTTAAGCTGACTTTAAATATGGGTTAATCTTTTAATCTCTATAAATTGAAATGCTATGTTTTAGGTGGTGGTTCTCTCTGATATCAGAATTCCCAAGCACACTTGCATGAATGCAAAACAAGTACAAAGAGAATCCTGTATACAACAAGGCAAATCACCACAGTGATAAAGCCCCAGTATCATCACCACATTGATGGAGAACACAGGAGCTGGTGACACACGATAAAGAAAATTGCATAGAAGGATTTGAAGAACAGATGGAAAACGAACAAGCAAACAAACAAAACACCAACCAAAACCAAACAGAATAATCTAGCTTACCTTGTGATTATATTTAAATTTTTGTCTTTAGTTTCTTTTTTACCAATTTAAAAATATGGAAATCCTTTCTAAAAAGAGGGCCACCTACAGAGTAAATCATATCATGGATGAATTCTACTGAAAAAGTGATAATTAAAACAGAAAACATTTCTTTTGTGTCAGCTTCAGAATAAATGTAAACTGTTCTCTCACATGTCTTTGGTTAGCCTTTTGAAAACGGAAAAAGTAGAGAGAAAAAAATCATCTTACTAATTGCAAACAAGTCTCTCTCTCTGCTCAATTAAGATTTAAACTAAGTGGAAAAATTGTACATATGGCATGCATAACAACAGCAATAACATCCTGTTCAATTCACTGCAATGGAAATCTTTTCGTGACATTAATTGTATATAATGACACCAAATTTAACAAATTGGATTAAATAAAAGGCAAAAATACAGTCCCTTAAGAGGTCTTATACAATGAAAAATTAGTACCTGATGGGATCTCAGGAAATATGTTTATGACTGTAAGATAGCCAAAGGCTTAGAAAGGATGACATTCATTGCATAGACCTATTTCCTGGTGCATACAATAAACTTCTCCCAACAGAGAGAATGCAAGATGCAATTGCAACAACACCAGATTTTTAAGCTTCTTAAACTCAAGACCCCAACACAGTAGGAAAGAACTACAAATTTTGAATCACGTAAGATTAAATTGAATGTCATGATCCCTATGATTAAAAGATAAATTATTCAAAAGGGCTGTTAGTGAGACTCTGACACCAAACATTTTTGTGATTGTTGCTGACTGGCTAGCAAAAATTCTGTAATTCTGTCAGAGATAAATATAATATTTATAATATAATATTTTTGATTGATCGGTAGCAGTATCAGAATTTTCAGTCTATTTTGCATACATAGGTAGTCCACTTCTCAACAAAAAGACCTCAGCTCCTTGTCAATTAGAATGTTATGAAATTATACTACAAAATTTATGAACATCATCAACAAACACCTTATTCCTCAGTATGGTTAGCTGACTGCTGTGCTGTATGTCATTAGGCCTGAGCATTACAATATTTTCTTTCTTGATGTCCATTCTTATTAATTTCTTTCAGCTGTAGGTAATACAGGTTCTAGAAGCAGCTGATAATCTTTATCTTTTAAACAAGGTTTTTACTGATTTAAAACTTACCAATTCAATTTTTAATAGAAAAAAAAAAAAAACCAAGACACTATTCCATCTAAAAGAAAGAATGACAAAAATTATCAGAAATTGTTTTTAATCAGTGTTAGATGGGCAACAAAAAACTATCAGTTTAGTCATACTTTGATGGATTGGGGAAAAGAATAAACCATTCACATAGCCTTTTTAATTCAGATTTTTCCAGGAGTTTTCACAATGTAGAACACATTTCTAATCACATCAAAATTGAAGATTTCAGCTTCCACAAAAAGATTTTATTACAACTCATAGATAGCTAGCATCCAACCTGCAGTTTGTTGGTTTCACAGAATTCTTTTTCTTATTAATAATTTATTTCTAATTCTATAAATACAAAAACTGCTGCCCTAAACATTACTTGAAACTGATTTTCTTTTATTCTAATTACCTTCTTTTTTTGGTTTGATTTGAGATTTTTTTGTTTGAGACTTTTGATATACAAACCAGCTGCATTCTTCAAATGCACAACGTGATCCTCTAGATCAGAGAGCTGAAGGAGAAAGAAAGGAAAGGAAGGGCTTAAAGAGAAGGACACTAATTCATCACCCAATCAGTCTTCATTGATTAGGTTACTGTCAAGTCTTTATTTCTTCTGCCTCTTCTGAAATAGTGATTTCTTCTTGAAGATAAGTTGCATTTAATTTTCTGAGGCAAAGAAAGACATAGTAGGCATGGAAACAAAAAGTTATGTCCTTTAGAGCAATGAGAGTCCAATGTCTACAGCAAGTTAACATGAAAATATCTGATAGACACTTCATGGTTATTCAGAAATAGCAGACTAATAATTATGCAAATCAAACCTTTCTCAGTCAGAGTGCAGGGATTTACATAATTGAGAAATAAACACACAATTATGGGTCAGTGATGGCACAGCATCAGGGTACTTGAGAGGAAATATCTCAATATCACTATATTTAAACCAAAAATACGGAGTAATTGAATGGCAATAGATGCAGCATATTAAGCCTAAGTCTACAGAAATATGAAACCCATGGAAAATCTCATTCTATGCACCAGAATAAAGTACAAATCCTCAGCTGCTAAAAGCTTACAGAACCTCACTGATTGAAACAAAGCTACATCAATTTCAATAGCTAGAAATGGGGCACTAGCAGAATAAGTCAGTGTGCAGCTTAATCAAGATAAAGACATGGAACCAAGATAAAAGTTCTTACAGAATTACAGCCTTTCCCACCCACACCTCCCCTCCCTCCCCAGCCTGTTACCTCAGAAGAATGAATGTTGTCTGGAATCAGGATTACCCCTAATGAAGACCTGATCAATGCCCTACCAGTACTGAAGGTTCGAATGGAACAGCAGTCCCAAAAGCTCTCTGCTTATGTTACACATCAGCACCCACAGACTTAGTGGCAGACACTTGGGCAAAAGTGTTTTGCCCAAAAATGGGTTTAAATAATATTTTCTGGTGTAATCTTTGTCCAGTTACAACAGGTAAGTGCCTGGCCTATTTAGTTTGATTTTAAATTCCACAAATGCATAAAAAATGTTTGAAAGTTAAATACAATTTTTACCTTTTTTAAATTTCATTACGAGAAAGTTGGGGGAAAGTGCCTGTAATAGGAAAAATAAACCTGTCACACTTGTCCCAGCACTATTAAAAAGATTAGGGACTTTGTTAGAGGCCTCAGAACAGAGTATGCGCTAATTTTCAGCTAACAAGATTGTGTAATTTTCTATGTGTCTCTTTGGACCCTGAAAGTTTGGACCTCTATTCCTATTTGTGTTTTCCAGATTTGTCTTTTCTTCAAGCAAGAACTTTACTACAGTTTTTCAGCTCATTTATACTACTTTCTAAATTATTTAGGTTCCTGCCAAACATTGTTTCCATCTCTCTTTTTTTGCTCATGCTGTAGTCAATGTCATCAATCCCTTGAGTGTCAGTCAAGAGAAGGGAATTAATGAAGTCACATAAACTAGTCAGATGTTACAGACATTTCTTAAACCATGTAGCAAAATGAAAGAAAAAGGTGCTAGCTTCAAGATAGAAACCAGATTATAATAACACACATACAGTCTGTATTTGTTCACTGGGACAGGGAGCTGGAGGAACAGGGAAAGATTTTCATAAGTGAAAGATGGCTATTAACCTTTGATGGCACTTCATACATTACATCACAGAAGATGCAGGGAGTCCCAGTTTGAGAAAAATCACTTTGTCCTTACCTTTAGCATTTGTCACTTTTCTGTTGAAATTTCTTCTATATACTTAGCCAAAAGACTTTTGTCCTTTAATTCATCTGTTTGCTTGATTGTTTGTTTGTTGTATAAAAGCCTAAATAAACCCATAGGATGATTTCTGTTTAGGTAATTGAAATATATCTAAAGCCAACTGAAATAACATTATCACATCAATAATGAATGTAGTGCCAGGTTGGTATTGGGGGTTTTGCTGTGTGTAGTGTTTCCTACCTGCTGGGTTACAAGAAATTTTCTTGAAAGTCTTTGTTTTCTTTGTCCAGTTTCAATTTCAACTATTATTTCACAAGCAGTTAGAAAAACACAGCACAAAAGCATTACAGAAACAACTTGGTTTAAAAAATTAAACCAAAATGTGTGTGTTCCAGTTTGTCAATATGAAACATACACTTCATAATTACTGGTTATAGTTCAAATCCACTGGATCAAAATATTTCTATAAGGTAGACTCAGAAAATATAACAAATATGAAACAAAGGAATGACTCAAAGTGCCACATTAAAACAGAGAATGTTTTCCATACAACATACGAGTTAGGCTTTATATCAGCATTGATTTTGAAAGGAACGTATTTTCTCTTTTTAAATTGAAATTTTTTTTAAATAAACAGAAGAATTTAAATACAAGAAAGATATTTTAATGCCTGTGATATTCAGTGACTTTCCACTGGCCTTATACTAATGTTTTCTGCCTCATCTTTATACTACTTAATCTTACTAAGTTGAATGTTTCTGCAGTAAATTTAGCAAAAGCTATTATTTATTTTAGCAGAAGCTATAAATGAAATCTGTTTTCACCCTTATCTGAAAGCTTGTATAAAACAAGGGTACTTGTTTTCCTTTCATTCAAGATGGTTTGAAAACAAAATAAAATCCAGAACTGAGTCCAAAAATTCCTTCTTCTCCTTAGCTGCACAACTTCCATGCAGTGACCCTGACAACCTGTAGTTTATACATTCATAAAATCATGGAATTGTTAAGATTAAGAAAAGACCTCTAAGATCATTAAGTTTAATTGTTCAACCAACCCCTTTAGTGGACCCGTATTTTCTCCAGGTTCAACAATCCCAGCTCCTTCAACTGCTCCTCATGTTGCCAGGTGAATGACTGCTTGCCCCTAGTGGGCTAATACAATAATAACTTCACAAAATCATTAGCCTATGGAACTACACAATCAAAAGTTACTATAAACATTAACCAAGGAAAGGAACAAGAAACTACGCTTCATTGATCTAAGGACTCACAAAATAATGATCTAGATCACATATGTTAACTTCTCTCCTAATTTAGAAAAATAGCATCAGTTCCTCACATGGCTAGACACAACTGTGAGATGGCTGACCACCAGAGATCACCAGCAACCGCAAGATAGAGGAACCTATATTCTGATGGAAGGGAATATATATGTTAATGGCTTTGCAGGAATTATTGTCACCTATATGTTTCCTCTGGGAAAGCCTATGAATATGTATGTAAAATATAGTAGGCAAACAGGAGCTTTTTCCATGCTCAGCATGTAAAATAGGTGGAGCTATCCCCTGTGCATCTGGTGTCACAATGAAGAATGTCCTGCTCCCAAATACAAAAAATTATAATCTTAGGGAGTTTTTTGCTTTTTTGCTGTTGTTTGGCAACACTCATAGAACTTGTGCTCCCTACCCTTCCACAGCTTTGATGACCTTCTCCAAACTTGCTCCAGCAGTTCAAAGGCTTTCTTTAAAGTAGTGAGGGGTCAAAAACTGAATACAGGGTCCAAGGTGCATCAGTGCCAAGTACAGGGAAAGGATCCCTTCCAGATCTTCCAAGTTGTGCTCGACACATTATTTCTGATATTCACACTAACAACGCAAATAAAACCATGGCTTAGCTTCTATGCAAATTAAAAGCTGTAAATGTTTTTTTTTCTTATCTTGCTTTTCATATTGCTGTAGATTTTGCACACCTCCTTAGTAAGTACACAGCATCAGCAGCAGAACCAGGCTTCTGGACAAAAGGAAAAACCTCCACAGCTCCAACAGTAGTAGCAATCAGCACCTTGACAGTAACATATGGCAAAGACAGTGAAAGTACTGGAAATTAATATTGAAAGGGAATTTTAAATTACACCTTGTAAGTTTTTTAATTAAAAGGGCAAGCTAGGTTTTTACTTCCTGGTGGCTCCTCCTGGCTAAATTTTTTAAGACAAGCAAGATGTGTGGTTGAGGTTTACTGTGCTTAAACAAGCTTACAAGTGGAGTTATAAGGTGAATTAAGAACCCACTGTTTAGCAACAAATTTCCATTTCCTCTTTGGTGACAACTATCAGCGAAGTAATGATACTGGTCTTAACAAAACACTTGATTCTCTTGGTCCAGAATGCATTTCTGTAACAAACTGATTAATTTCTGAGAAACTGAAAGCTGCACTCTGTGTGCTTTTTATTTTTGTGTTCAAAAAGAAAAGAAAGCCTAATATTCAACTGACTAATCAAATTCACTCTGAAATGTAAAGAGTTCATAAAATAGTGTTTCTAACTGATATTTGTATTTATCATTGTACTAGATTTGACCAGAATGAAATTTACTTTTTACACAGCAGCCATTTGGCTCTGTGTTCATGGCTAGAACACTGTTGGTAGCACACCTGCGTTTGTTTATTGCTGAACAGTGCATTGCACAGCATGCTTGCACAGCATTAAGGATTTCTCTTTTCTCCTTCTCTCTCTCTTCTCTCAGTCTGTGAGCAGACTGGGAGACACAAAATTAAGATTCTTAAACAGAATTATAAGACATTTATGCTAACTATCAAGGGACCCATCAGAATCATCAAGTACAAGTCCTGGCCCTGCACAGGACACCTCCAGAGTCACACCACGTGCCTGAGAGCATTGTCCAAATGCTTCTTGAACTCTCTCACACTGGTGGTGTGACCACTTCCCTGCTGGAGCTTGTCCCAGTGTGCAAACACCTTGTGCGTTATAAACCTTCTCCTGATATCCAACCTAAACCTCCTCTGGCTCAGCTTCATGCAGTTTCCTTGAGTTCTGCCACTGGTTACTATTCTGAGGGTGGGAGAAGGCATATGTTTAAGGTTTGAGAAATATTTAAGAATATCCATGTAGATATCTCTTCACAATCTTATAAGCAAGCACAAGAATTTACCTTTGAACCCAATTCAAAATTTCAGAAAATATCATCTGAATTTAAGGTGGAATATTTCATGATGACAATATAGTAAACATAAAGAATATTTTGAAAATATTGCAGAAGTATCCCATGGACTTCCACATAAAGTTTTTTCTGATACAAAAAGAGCTCCTTTAAAATGGAGCACATTCGCTTTTCTTCATTACAAGCAAGTGAATGAAGTATTTGCAGAAAAGTAAAAGCAGAATATGGAGACTCCTCAGAGTTCTGTGCAGTAAGAAATTGGTTAAAATGTGAACCATGTGTCTTCCACTTGACCACTAATATGATGAGAAGAATCAAGATTTGTCAATAAGCAACATGATGAAAAATCACCAGTGTGGGCATCCACAGCAAATCAGCACAAGCATTTTTTTACATGCTTGAGTATGTGACAAAACTAATGTTGCTTCACATAGCAGGGCTGAAACACATATATAGTCCAGTATGCTGCATGCCATTTTGTTCACCAACATAAAATAAAAAAGAAAGACTAAAATAAAAATTTTTAAGAAAGGGGTAGTGGCTGTTACTTAAAACAATAAGACGGAGTAGACATCCTAGAATCAATGCAAATACCGTGGAGAGAGAGCTGCAGATCTTACAGAGTAGATGAGAATTATTTAAGAATGAACAATGTTGCTGACGGTATGCATTAGAGAATTATATATAAGGACAGGGAAAAAATCTATTTAAGGGCAACTTTGGTACAGAACAAAACAAATACTGACTAAAAAAATAAAGAGGGAGAAGGAAGTTTCTAATTGTCAGAATACGAGGCTTGACAACAACATTTGAGAACACCAGTAGTATGAGCTGGGGGAAAGGGAGATAGTGTTATAGCATTTCCCATTCTGCTTGACAAGGAAAACATACATCCAGTGTGAGTCTGCAAAAAATAATTTGCAGGCCTTGGCTGTGAATACAGCATGAAGGGTTTTATTGTTAAGTATTAGCATAGCTTGCACAACTCTAGAAAGGCCTTTTGTTTTAGGATGTATTTCTTGTATTAGTATGTAACTTTCTTGTAGTTCGATAAGAGTTTCTAGGACAGCTTTAGCCTCTGCCTAGAACCTTTCTTTTATTGGTTCTTCCCTGTCTCACCCCCTCTGTCATGCATAATTTCCCTCTTGTCCATCATAGCATCCTTATCTTTGAAGTACAGTAATTTTAGCCACTAACTTTGCTGAACTGCCCTCAGGCCATCCCGGAACTTGTGTTGGATTTGTTAGAACTTAAGTGACTTGGTTTGGCATGATGCGTTTGGATTGTTTTATTGGTATCTGTAACTTAGGAACCCACCCCAGAATTGTAGTATTAAAACGCCCACCACCCCAGGCTCGGGGTCTCTCTCCAGAGGCACCAGCCTGGTGGCTGGGGGGATTTCCCTGACCCCCTTTCCCCCCGAATAAAGCCTCTGTTCCCTGGAAACTTCGAGAGAGAGTCCCCTCTTTCTTCGATCCAGCCATAGCAGTGTTACCCAGCTGTGTGAACCAAGCCCCCACAAAGTGACTTGCTGAGGCGTGCTGGAGCTGCCCGGGGAGGCCCAGGCTGGACACCGAGCCAGAGCCAGAGCAGGCACGTGTCGCAACATCCATAGATTTTGAAAAAGTTATATCTATCAGAAAGCAGTCTGATGGAGTAATTTTTGCATTAAGACATATAAGCCTCCCACAAGAACAACTAATGTAATTTAAAAAATTATACTTAGAACTTAGCATAAGATAATTTTGTAATATAAAACTATGAGGCTGGACAATTTTAAGACAATAATGAGTAACCAGCTTATTCAACATTTAGTTAATACCAGGCAATTAAGTGAAGAAATACAGTGAAGAATGTGGTGAATCAATTGCAAACTTCATCAGCACATTCTCTTAATGACTTGTAAGTTTGGTATGACACCTTAGAGGATTTTTTGTTATGTACAAAAATCACTTGGCATGTGGCATTAACACCTATGTTGGTTTACAAAAGCAACAAAAATAAAAATACTTCAAATAGCTGGTTAAAGAAGAAACAACAACAGCTGACTTCAGAAAAATAGAGCCCTTGTTCTGCTACTGTCTATCCAGATATATCAATCTAAATTCTATGGCTGCTTTCTTTTGATATCTTCAAAAATGAAAATATCTTGAAAATTTTTCACCAAAGATATTAGCAATATCTTTTAAGAGAAAGAACTACATTTTCCACATCAAAAATGACAAGAAAATAGTAGTTTTCTAAAACAGCTAAAAATGCACTGAAGATATGTGTAAACTTAGGGGAGAAAAAAAGAAAGAAAATAGATATGGTCTAAAATACATGGTTGAAAGAAATAAAACATTAATGTATTTTTTTAATTGTCAAGAAAAACAATAAAACAACCTTGTGAAATGTATGCATCCATTACATAAGTCAGGCTACATCCTATATTGACATGAAAGCTGTGGTAATAATCACACAGTTCTCCTGTTTTTTCTTATCACATGATAATTTGTGCAGATGTCCCCATGTAATTGGTGTGGAAGAGAGAAAGAGTAGGGGATTACTCACATTTCTGAAAACAAATCTCAGCTTTCAAGTTGAATCAACAGTTTTCTGAAACCTCACAGAAGAAAAGTTACTAAGGATGGTGCCTCAAGTATTCTAATGAAAGCTGGCTTCAGTGAGACAGAGTGAGACACTCTACAGAAGTGAAAACACAGAGGACACTCATTTGTGGGACAGCAGGGTCTGCAAGATAATTTGGCTAGAAATAGTCAGAGTACTTAGAATCTGTTGGATATTTACACCTTATCAATCTAAAGACAGTGCCCTGTAGAAATGGAGGAGACAGCTGTAGGAAATGTGCAAGCTGGAGGCAAAATGAAACATTTGTGCAGCTCTAGAACTATTCAAAAGGTTGCGTGCAATATGATAATGATGATATTCTGAATTCACATTTACTTTTTTTTTTTTGTCATTCATATAAGGATTCTGGCTGCAGAGGAAAAACCTCCAGTGCATTTGACAGTCTTTTTCACAGTGCTGGAAGTTTCATTTGATACCTTAAACTTATTTATTATGCTAAATAATCCCTTTCAATCAATTTCATTGTTACAGTGTACTCACTGCTATAGTCTTCTCCCTTCAACAGTTCCATTCAAACACCTGATTGAAACAAAAATTATGTGAAGAACAAATTCATGCTATTTTCTTTAACTAAACTGATCTGGACAGATGCTAAAATGCAGGCAAGTGTCTAGTCTAAGACCTGGTATTGCTAAAGAAGTTAATGTATTTGAGTGTATGTAATTTCCTGCAAAATTCTACTATGACACCAAAAGTCAAACTAGATCACAGGAATGCTTTTCCCCTGGCAAAATGCCACCGATTTCCAAGGCATGATTTATATGGAATCAATCCAATGCTGGATACTTCCCTTCTAATAAGCCTTTCTACATCTAATGTATGGCAAGGCTTTAATATAAAGTGTTAGATATTACAGTAATCTTCAGCAACACTGAAACTGTGAAGCAAAATCTTTGTACTCTAAAATATACTTAGGAAACGATTCCTAGTAACTTGATCACGGTCTCTCTAAAGTGGATGTGAAATGGGAATAACAGAAATGTGTAACGCATATATTTGTGCCTCCATGCCGTAACACCAATCCCAAGCATAAAGCAAACAGTGATACATGTAGCATTTGTGCAGGAGAAGCCACTTTCAGCAGCTGCATGCCAATCCTGGGCATCCATCTTTTCTCCAGCTGGGCAAAGAAAGGTCATGAAATGCCAATGAATCAAAGTGCTCTCTCCATCTTGCCCTACTATCAGTGCATTTTGCAGAACCACAATAAGAAGGGTTAAATAAGAGAATTTAAGATTACTGGATGGGTGAGAGCTGTGCTTTGTAAGTGTGGGGATTTGTGTGGGAACAGCCAGATTCCCCTAGGATTTAAAGTAAAATCAAGGTATTGAGTAAGAGGGGGGAGAAAAGGCTGGAGGGTGATACCTGTCTCCCATATTTGACAGTATCTGTCAGCTCCAGCTACTCACACCTCTTCCTTGTTCATACCACTTGTGGTGCCAAAAATACGCCACATTAAGAATCTCAACCAGACTAGAAAGCAAGTCTCTCCTGCACTTAGCTGCCATTTCCTCAGCTTTGCTGTCAGACAGAAGACATATGAGTAGGTAGCTTGCTTGTCACCACAAAAATCATCCAGATACACCACTTGTCTCACTGCCTTCACAGACAGCCTCCATGGTCCCCCATGTCCCTTACAAACTAGGAGCAGTTTGCATCTGGCTGAGTCGGAAATGGCCTTGTACTTACCTTCAGATTCCTTACTCTGTGTCTATATATGGGATATGTCTACTATTTCCAATAGTAAATTGTTTGCACACCTTATGAAAGACAGAAGAACAATACTAAGCCATGGCAATTTCTACCAACAGGTGTAATTGCTATGCTTTCTATGTACAAGTACAGCCTCTCTAGAATGAAATGAAAATTTCTTTCCCAAAAACAGAGGACCACAGAGATTCACCAAAAAATTACCTTTCTAAGTACTTCTAAGCTTCTAAGTACTTCTTAATATAGAGATTTTTGAAAGAGATCTGGCTAATTTGTATCTTGAAGTGACACAAATGAGGAGCAGCTAAATTTTCTGGGCTAAAAATCTGTCTGAAATTTCAGAAAGCCAAGCTCATACAAGTTTGGAGGCATAGTTGTTTTTTATAGACCACTGGTAAATGATAAGTTAATAAAGTCTTTCATGTTGAACATAAAGCTACGAGGACTAGAGCAGACAGTATATGGTCTTTTTTACATGAAAAAGACAATCTCTGTGACTGTGAAATGCTATGCTTTGTTTACCATCTCTCTCAAAACCAAAAAAAAATATCCTACAGCCTTTACTGTCCCCGCATTACAGAATTTCTGCTAGCTATCCAGTCTTTTCTTTTTGTGAACAGATGCTGAAGTTTTACCTGCAGCAATAGACAGATAGAGCTAAATTCTAATTAGCTGTCTCTACATTGCTTTTTGCCCACAGTTGTTGCTGTATCTGGACACAGACTTCCTGAATGCTCCTTTTGGTGAGAACGAAGACAAAAAGTAGGTTTTTAAATACAGATGTGTTTTAAAGCTGCGTAATATATAAGAAATAAAATATTAAGGTGAAATGTAGGGTGAGACATGATAAAAAGGTAAAACAAAGAAAAATCATATCAGATAGAGGTGTTTGATCAGAAGTAACCTTGACTGTAATACTGAACACAATTTCAAAATATACAATACTAACCTAGTCTTGGTTCATCTGTTGATTTTGTTCTGTTATTGTTTGGTTTCGTTTCCATTAAAACTACATCTATTTGCAGTTTAGATAAAAATTGTGTTCACATTTCAAAAAACCTACATAAGACATGAATCTGGAGAGATTCAATTTCTAAATAGCAATTTGACAAGATAGCCAGAGCAACAATAGGAAGGAAGAAGTGCATAACCCACACACAAATTCAGTACCTTTTAAATTAAACAGCTTCTTGAGGTATTCTAGTACAGACTGAAAACCCTTCAGATCTGGGAGAACAGACCTATTTATATATGTATTTCAACATTAACAGAGAGTGAAAAGAAGTCACAATACATTTTGAAATTAAAAGGCATTTTAAGATGTACGCTTCTGAAGATGTACACTTCTGATGCTTTCCAAAACTCTTCTCTCATGTACAATGCAACTATTCTCTCTCTTTCTCAGCCACCTAAAACAACAACTGGCCAAAACAAGTGAAAACTTTGAATTTTCAGATCCATGCAGCAATATAAGTTAAAAACTTTCCAAAACTCTCCAGTTTACAATCATGCCTCTCAGACAATAGAAAACTACTCATTTAATTCAGAAACACCTAGAGAAATATGGTTTGTAACTTTTTTGAACTTTGCCTTTCCTAAAGCCTCAAGCTTTTGCCTGCATTCACACCATTTATCCTGAAAATACCTTCTACTGCCTCCTAGAAATTTAGAAAATTAAATAGGGAAAAAATGCCATAAAACTGGAAGGTCTTAAAAAATCTTTGATTACAGTAACACATTGAACTATATTTCAAAGTGCATATAAATTAGTGTTTCCTTCCAATCAGCTGACCCTTGATGCTGTACAAAATATTAAAGCCTTAATTTTTTAATTTTTTTTTATATTGAGAATACAATCATATTCACCAGTTTTCCCTTTAAATAATAAATGTGGCTTGGTTAAATTAAAAATTTCAATGGAAAACTTGTCCAGAAATATCTATCTCCCTCAAAACAAGTATTGGAATGATCAGTGAATTCTCAGTTAGTGGTTAGTTTGCCCTGGGTTTTCTTTGTTTCTCACATTTTTATGACTATATGGTTTTCAAATAAGAGATAGAAATAGATCATAGAATTCATTGGGTGCTTTTGAGGAAGAAAATTGAAACCATCAGCCAGAAATGAAAGCCGTTGAAATAAGTAACTTCACAATACATGAGGAATGGACTACAATTCCTGAAGATTGCATGTAAAATGAAATACTTAAGTATCAAGAACATGGCTGACATTTTGTTTTCCAGAGTTCATGCCTATTCCGATATTACAGAGGTGCCACTCACAATTGTTATTCTGATAGTTCACAGTGGGAATTCCTGTGTGTATCTGCTACATTGATTTTAAATAGATCAGAAAATGTCAGGAGCCAACAACTGGATAACCTACAATGGATAACCTACAACTTCTTCACAAGCTGGTTGCTAATGAGGCAAAATGAGGCAAAGCTGTAGTTTAGTGAACATTTATTTCAGAGGAAATGCTTTACTAAACCCCTTTGTGATAGCAGAAACAGTCGAACAAACAGAGTATTTATCAGAATTGAAACACCCAAAAAACGTAATCCACATGAGTTCCCTGAGGGAGCCAAAAGCCGTATGAAAACCCAACTATGCTAACATAATGCTACAAAAAGAAATGACTGTCAAACTCTGACTGAGATACCTTACTGGTGACTCCAGAGATTTCATCTGAAACTCTTCTCATCTTCACTTGGTATTGTATATTCAAATCTATTTTACTTATTGACCTGGGCTTCTCAGCGATACTCATATTTCTGTTTTGATTTTAAACACAGAAAATAAGCTGCTTTCCTTCACTTTTGTTTTTTTCAACATCAAAAGAAAAACACCTCTAACAAAACTGTAGCATTCAAGGACACCAATCTAACAGTTTACTTAGTGAAAAAGTGTCTACCTTTACTGCAAAGCCTTGTAGTACTAAAGACAAAGGAGTACTATAAAACACAGGACATTTATAGTGCCGTTTCTGGAATTCTAGGTTAATAGAGATGCAGTCAGGTAAATGAGATGCAGTCCCAAGATTGTACTTTAAACAGGAAATCCTATTAACAGGCTATACAGGCCTTCTTTAAGGGGGAGGAACAACCCCAAATGTTAGCACAGACTGATAGACACAGATAGAGCAGCTCTGGGGAGGGGAGGGGAGGGGAGGGGAGGGGAGGGGAGGGGAGGGGAGGGGAGGGGAGGGGAGGGGAGGGGAGGGGAGGGGAGGGGAGGGGAGGGGAGGGGAGAAACAGAGTCCTGAAGTCTTTTCTCAATTACTCTGAAACTGCAAGCTCTGAGTATTTTGGCTTAATAAAATATCCTTAAACTAGTCTAAAAGGAAAAGAAACCATGAGACACCTTCTGAGCAGAAATTTTCCTATAGAAATCAGATGTGTATTTTTATCCATATCAAGGTGTCCTCAAAGATCACTTCACTGTTAAAATACTATTGCTTTCTTTAAACTTTTATTCTTGAATCATGAGCTATCATAATATGCCAAGATGTTCTCTGACAGACAGCTTCTTTGCCTATAGAGAAAGTAAACCTGGCATTATAGACATCTTTAAAATGTAAAAACAAAATCGTATTTAATTTTTTTTAAAGCCTTAATCTCCTTTAGTTGCCTGGTTGTAACAAGTAACTGGTTGTTTCCAGTAGTGATTCCTGAGTTGTCAATATATGACCACTGAACTCACCCTGTCTGAATGCCCTTAGAGCAAACAGATGACCTGCCCTACTTCTCTGGAGCCAGGGCAGCATCAAAAGATTAGGATCAACTTATTTTCAAATATTTATCTTGACAGAAAGTTGTATAAAGACCACAGGTGACAGATCATTACAGTTTTCATATCAGCGACAGAGAATAAGAACAGAACACTGAATAACATTTTATCAACTTAGAGCCATATAGTATAACAAATTGGTTTTTGGAAACGTATTATTTTATGTCATTACATAATACACAGGCTTAAAGGCTGACTGTGCTTCAAATTGTCTGAACCCATGTAACAAATGGAAAAGAAAATGCAAAATGCAAAGTAGTGTATGTAAATTTGAACTCAAATATTGCTCTTGTATAGACTAAAACTGATTTTCAGTGCTCTAACCTGATGTTCTTCTTTATAGATCTATTCGCCAGCATTTGACAGCTAATTTAATTACTTTATAAATGCCACTGTTGATTTTAGGAAAAGGCTGGAAGCATTAATGAAAAATAGAAACTCTGAACATAGCCAAGGCAATATGTTTAAGACACAATTGCCTTTTAGGTATAAAAAGCATCTTTACTAAGATTTTGCTGAATCTTGAGTGGTTATGTTGCAGCTGGCAACAAGAAAACAGAAAGTTCCACGGAGCAGTAAGAGACAGTAATGATCCTTTCACATTAATGACAGTCAGCAGATAATGAAAACACCATGCAAATCTCCTATTTACACTCAGCAATACCATAGCTGTTAATGGACTACTGAAGGGAAGAAGAGAGCAAGCTGTAGTAGAGAATGTAGTCACAGATGGAATCAGCCCAAGTAGCAGATTCAGCTATTGAAACTGCTACTGAACTATACTGAGCTGCTCAGTGTATGGTAGTTACTCTAGAAGTACAGAACCAGAGTTACACTGAGTTACAGTTTTATTTATTAGGACCAGTTCAAACGAGGTCTCAAAATCAGGGGAAAAAAACTGTATTTTCCAACCTCCTCCCATCCATTATGAAGCAGGAACTCATCTGTGCAGAACGAGTGACACCAAAAAAAGCATGAACATTGTTAGTAATTGCTGACTTCTCACTGAGAATTGCTGAAGTACCCATTTGCCATCTGGACTTCTCTAGAGAAGTTAGGTGTCTACTGGGGCTCACACTCACAATGTCACAAAGAGGCTGCCACACCTGTGGATTATCATACACTCCTACTCTTCCACACAGGGTCGAATTAGGCTGCAACAAGGAGTTTGCAAAGTATTAAAAGGGGCTTCACATCCTTCAGAAAGATATTGAAGGCATCAGAACGATGGGTAGTATTCTCCTCTATACCTCTAGCTGTAAACTGGGGACCCAGAAGAAGATGAATGGATCAAGAGAATGGTTGACTGCATGGCTGGTGTAATGCTCAGAGTTTTGGCTTCTATGATCTAGGATGCACCTTTTAGAAGGAGCTGACAGTCAATGAGGCTCACCTGACTGAGTGAGGTGAGCATGTTTTAGGAAGGAAACTGGCTGGACTTCTTGGCAGAGCTTTAAACCATACTCAGCAAGAGAAAGGGATATATTTCCAAGTGTCAGAGAGGAACAAGGAAACAACAGCACTTCCAGAAAACAGCAAGGAAATACCTGCAAATCATCACCAAGGAATCAGAGGAGGATTCTCCCAAAAGGTAAAGACATGTCTAGCCCAGAAGGGGTTATATGTATGTAGCTCAGAAAATAAATTCCAAGGAGAATGCACTCCCATCTCTGGTAGATGAGAAGGGAAATCTGGTATCAACAGCTATGGAGAAGGATGGAATACTCAAAAAGCTCTTCACTTCAGTCTTCACCCACCACCAGGCATCCCATGTCTCTCAAGTCCCTGAACATCTAGGTGGGATGGGGGAGTTCTCTCCCACTGTTAATGAAAAGGAGGCTTGAGATCACTTGATGGAGCTGAATAAGCACAAGCTTACAGGACCTGATGACATGCATCCGAGGTCCTGAGTGGTGATGTTGTTGCCAAACACTTCTCCATTCTATTTGAAGAGTCATTGTGGTCAGGTGAAGTCTCCAACGTTTGGAAAAAAGGAAATATCACTCCTGTTTTTAAAAAGGGGAGAAAAGAAGACACAGAGAACTGCAGACTGGCGAGTTTCACTTCTGTGCCTGGGAAGATCATCCAGAAGATCCTCCTAGAAAATGTTTCAAGGCATGTAAAAGACAAAGAAGTGATCTGAGGCAGCCAGCACAGGGACTGCCAGGAGCAGAGCAGGGTTGAATATGCTGGGCTGACTCTGCAAATTTCACACCCCCTCCATCAAGCCCAACTAAAGATGATAAGCCTTCTGCTTCTGGCCCCAGCTGAACCAAGACTCCACAATAATGTGGGTAGTATGGAATTAAACAGTCCTAGAAACTACACCCCTTTTTTCCTATAACCACAACACTAAGGGCAAATTTTGCCTGACCAAACTAGCAGCCTTGTGTGATGGAGCAACTGCAACAGTCAACAAGCAAAGACTGATAAATGTCATCTATCTTGACTTCTGTATGGCCTCTGACACTGTTCCGCACAACATCCTTGTCTCCAAAATGAAGACCAATTATCTTCGAATTGGACACGGATTTGAAGGGTGGACTGTTTGGTAGGTAAGGAATTGTCTGGACAGACACATCCAAAGAATTGAATCCAATGTCCACATGGAGCTGTTGACAAGTGATATTCCTCAGGGCTCTGTGTTGGGACCAGTGCTATTAAATATCTATCTCAATTACACAAATAGTGAGGTCAAGCTCTCCTTCAGAAAGTTTGCAGATTAAACAAAGCTGAGCAGTACTGCTGACACACCTGAAGAATGAGATACCATCCAGGAGGACCTAGACAATCTTGAGAAGTGTGCCCATGAGAACCTCATGAGATTCAACACGGCCAAGCGCAAGGTGGGTCAGGGCAATCCCAGACATGAACACAAATGGGGAGCAATCCCGATATGAATGAAATGGTGGACACGAGTAAATAGTGTGAACTCACACCTTAGAAAAAACAACTGTGTCCTGAGATGTATGAAAAGCAACATGCCCAACAGGTTGAAGGAGGTGATTTTCTCCCTCTGCCCTGTCCTTGTGAGACCCCATATGGAGCACTGAATGCAGCTCTGGGGTCTTCAGAACAACTGAGACATAGACCCTTTGGGAGGGCCATAAACACAAGCAGAGGGTTGTCTTCTATGAAGACAGGCTGAGACAGCTGAGGTTGTGCAGCCTGGAGAACAGAAGACTTTGGTGAGGTGTTATGGCAGAGTTGCACTACCTTAACAAAACTTAAAAAAAGAGAGAAAGCTATTTTTTATGCCATCTGATAATTTTAGGCCAAATGGGGAACCATTTTAAAATTAGTATTAGAATTAAATTACAGATTAGAAGAAATTCTTTACTCAGACTGTGATGAGTCACTGTAACAGAGAAGTTGTGGATGCTGATCCCCAAAAGTGTTTGGTGCCAGGTTGGATAGGGCTTTGAGCAACCAGGTCAAGTGGAAGTTGTCCCTACCCATGGCAGGAGGAGGTGAAACTAGGTTGTCTACAAGGTCTTTTGCAACCCAAGCCATTCTATGATTCTATGAAATCTTCCACAAACCAGGACCTAGAGCCTGCAACATCAGGAAAAGGCCATTCCATTTTTCATTTTGCTTGTGCTTCCTTTGCAGAAAATAAACACAGTAAACCAGTTCTGATATTTCATAAATGCTCAAGGGAGAAAAAAAGAATATATTGTACAGGGTTAACTGTAAATTAAGCCGATAGCTGATGCAAAACTATGTTATTCCTAGACATTTGTTAATTGAATATGAGGCTTTTTGCTATAGGTTTGTCTTCCTGACTTATAATATCCTTAGAAAAAAGGCCACAGTACAGAATAAGGGAAAAGAACAAAATTAAATGTGATTTTCTGATTTACTTTTGCACATTCAGCCCATGACTATTCTAGAAGACACTTTCAATTCCTCCCAGTCTTGCTGCTTTGAAATAGCAGCTACTTGTAAAGTAGATCAAAGTATTGAATTTTAGGAGGTGTAGTATTTGACAACGTAGATAATGCAGTATGGAAGAAAAACCACATTATTTTCCTTAAGGTATCTAAGTACCTGACATCAGAAGCTTGTAAAAAACATAAATTGCCATTGTACACAAAATTCCCATCATTCATAAAATTATTCACTTTCAGAAATTGAAAAAGTATTAAGCATGCCAATAGCAGAATTCTCTTTGGTAGTATTGTTTTCTAGTGAAAGATAATAGTTTTAATTATAATTGCTAGTAAAACAGCTGAGGTAGAAAAGCAATAAAATTAAATCTAATTCAAAATGAGGTGACTTTTGATATGCAATTTTTTTTACTACAGTACTACATTTTTTTACTACTAACCGCTTTCTAGCTACTAGTGGAGGACTCTAATAAAGTTGTATTTAACATCATATGATAAATATGTAAAGAAGTATGACTTCCTGTAAAGGACTTAGAATTCAAATGAAATTACACTGAAATTAGCTATTTCAGTAACAGCTGGAAGTTGTCATTACCCACTGCATGGCTTAGGTGTAATAGAGACTTCCATCTTCCCCTTCAGCAAAGGTACTCAATAAATTCTGTGAGCAACAGTGACAAAAAAAAAAAATCTTATCCATGGATAACATTCGAGGAACTAATGTTCTGCAAGAGCTAGGAATAAAAGCTCTCAGCCCTGTGGAGGACTTAATGAATGTAAAATAGGCCATGAGCTAGATATTTGTTCTTGCAGTTATGTGTTTCTTGCAGAAAACCAGCCCTATCCTACAACAAAAGGAGCAAGGCCAGCAGGTCAAAGGAGATGAGTCTCTACTCTGCTCTCCTGTGACTCTACCTGAAGTACTGCATCATTCTTAGCACAAGAAAGATGTAACCCTGTTAGAGTAGATCTGGGGGAGGGCCACAAAAATCACTGAAACACCACTTCTTTGAGAAGAGATATGAAACACCTCTCCTTTGTGGAAAGGCTGAGAGAGCTGAGGTTGTTCAGCTCTGGAGAAAAGAAGTCTTATTGCAGCTATTCAATATAAATAGGCTTTTGAGAACATTGGAGAAAGGTTTTTTTTAACAGGATTTTTAGTGTCAGGACAAAGGGTAAGTTTCAGTAAGAAACTGAAATAGTGTAGATTTCATTTTAAATTGGATCTAAGGAAGAAATTCTTTATGACAAAAGTGGTGAATCACTGGATGTTGTGGGGGCCCCATCACGGGAAATATTCACTATCAGCTTGGACTGGGATTTGAAAAACTGGATGTAATGAAAAATGTCCCTGTCGTTGAGAGAGGGGTTGGGATACATGGTCTTTGAATGTCCCGTTTAACTGAAATCAATCTGTGATTCCATGAAAATTGAATAGACAGATGTCTGAAGTCAAGCTGGAGATCACTATTTAGACCTCCTGTATACTACTGGCCTTGCATTTTCCATGACTTAATTGTCACAGATTTCTTTCAGGAAAGTGTTAACCTGAACTTAAAGATTGGTGGTGATTGATTATTTGTGTTTTAGAAGTCATCTCATGGTTACTTCTTTCAGAAAAACAGATATTTTTTTTCTAATTCAGATATGTGAATTCAAGTTTTAGATTTCTGCCTGATGTTGCCTGCTGCATTAAAAAATCCTGCTTTTAGACAGTGATCTTGCATTTATAAATATTGAGAAGGAAAAGAACTTGTGAACAGTGCTGTTCAATGAACTTAAAAACGCATGCATTTTACTTATGCTAACTTTTGGTTTCCAATTTGTCCCCAAACTATTTGTAGCAATCTTATCTATGAACAGCAAAAAAAAAAAAAAAATTGAGTAAAATTAGTATCAAAGCTAAGGACTAATACGACTTCTCTATTCATGTACTTTCTGTTTATGTATCCAGTGCTGCTGATAGTAGAATTTGCACTGGCTCTTTTGTTTTGTTACTGTGTTTGCATCCCTAGATTTTTATAGTTACAACTCCATTCTATAGACACAGCCTTTGTATTATAGGATTAATTATGAAATTATAGGATTGCCATTCCTATAATTTTCAGTGGATCGTATTAGACTATGAGAGAATGCTAGAAATAGAATTTCAAGCAATATCAGAACAGACGGCATACAGAAGATTATTGCGGCAATATCAGTACTTAAGCAACTAAATTTATAATTTCAATAAAAGAAAGTTTGGTAGGATAATTTCACATAGCCTAATTTCTCAAAGGACACTTTGATATTCTTTTATCTTATTTCAATTTCTTCATAATAATAAAAAAACTGTCTTCTATTATTCTGCTTCAGATCAAGGTCAGTTTTTCTTCTTTTTTTTTGCTTCTCCCTGGATCAGAACTTGCTTAAAATCTACATTAACACCTAGAGACCAATTTGAATTGGTTTCATTTTGATAGTAATATAACTGCAGAAGACTAAAAGTGGAATGAATAACACACCTACTATTTAATACTTTTTTTCTTTTAAAAGATTGAATGCTAGAATGTTAAAAAGAAAAGAAAACATCTGAAGTGCTTTTTCTATATGGAAGTCTGAAGAGCATATCCTTCATTGATCTGCTTTTTAAATATGGTTACTTAAGTGACATTCTACTGCACAAAATTGGAAATAGCTCATTCATAACAAAAAACAAAGATGTAAGTATTGTCTCACCTATCTGCATTCATAAGTTTGGGACCATTTAAATTCTGTATTTTGAGTCTAATTTGAGTCTCAATTCTCAAAGTCTCAAGTGTTTTTGGATTAAAAAGATTGCTTTATTAAACAAAAAGTACATGTAAAACTAGGTTTCTGAAACTCTACTCTATATACATGTAAATAATTGTATATAAACAAATTATTAAATAGCAAGCAAAATGTTTTACCAGCAAACTCATTCTTACACAACTTGGAAAATTCCAGCAAATGTCCACAAAATCCTGTGATCCGAAACCATTAATATAAGATCTTTATCATCATTTTGCTGATAGTATTAGCTGTCACTGCTTAGTGCCTTATAATCTTACTTAGTATACTACTATAGTATAGTACTAAAAGATTGCTTAGTACAGAAAATTCAATCACATTGGTACTTGAATTTGCAAGCAGGTAAAAGCTTAAAATATTCTGGGGAAAAAAAAAAAAAAAAAAAAAAAAAAAAAAAAAAAAAAAAAGGAGAACTGCTACAGTTTCAATACGTAAAGTTGTTTAAACTTTTCTAAACTGGAAATTCCGAGGACAATTTTCTTGCAGAGCAGAATGCAAATGCAAACTATGGGTGTGTTTTCATTTGAATATTGTAAATACCTAAATATGTGTTTGGTCTTAAGAAAACAACAGATCACATTCATTTTCTAAATCAATCAATCCCCTTTTGTAAAATCAGATCGCTTTCTAAGATCAGGTTTTGTGTTTCAGTGTTTCAACTACAACATACAAGGTCTTCATTCTTCAGCTATGCCTGCGTATACTTAGTTACAGAGAATATTTGCTTTCAGCAGGTCTACATTCAAATTAGTGGCTGTTGCTGTGAACTTGAAAATAAGCATGTTGACCTAAAATGTGAAACAGCATCTTATGAGGGTTCTACTATTCCTTGTTTTATCTGTAGTTACTTGAAAAGTGTACAGAAACAAATAAATAATTCAACATGATTTTGATGTCATTCTGGCCAACTATATTTTCATGTGTTTACTATCCAGGTGGATAAAAAGAGAGTTATTCAGATATTCAGTAGAGATCTGGAGATTTTTAATCTTCAGAGGTGGAGACTGAGCATTACTTTTGTAGTATAGGAAGGAGTAGACTCTGCAAAAAGAGAAAAAGAAATAAATCTCAGACTTTAGGTATGTAATCCAGCACAAATAAATGGAGCCCTTAGCTAGAAACAGCTGGATTCGGTCTTGTTTTAAAGGTACTCTGCAAATGATCTCTGTGCTATCTTTCAGAAATTCTGCTGGTTCATATTTTATAGAAAGATATTCCTTCTACAGTCTGTTTTTCAGAAGTATTGGCATTATCTATAGCACAAAAGTTCAGAAGCAGGAAATACAAAAGTGATTCATGATCCAAACTCTTCCTAAAAAGCAGGGAGGTAAGTTCTGACTGGGAAGGATGAAAACGGTATCCCTGAGCTGCTTTGCCCCAGAAAAGCATAAAGCTGGCCTATTCTAGATAGGGTCAAATGCAGGGTTTCAGGCAGCCAAAAAACTTCCAAGGTTCCTAAGACTGTAGATACAGCTCCATCACTACATATTTTATGGCTGTCTCTAAAGCCAAATTATGACCTTAGTTTTTCCTCCATTGCTTTCTTCTCTCTCTTTTAACCCTTGTTGTTACCATTATCAGATTCCAGCACTTTTATAGCACACTTCAATTTAGAATAGAATGCATATTCATATGCACAGCTTATAGGTGTTAACAGAAGCCCTGCATGAGAAAATGAAAAGTATTATGAAGCCCTGTGGCATTTCTGTATATTTCTCTTTTAACAGTTTTTGTAGGACCACTATATAGACCACTTAAATTAAATGCAAGCAATGAAAATCTACTGTAATATTCATTCCAAAAGTCCTTTCTACACACAAACTATTAAAGGAATTAGAATGAGCCTATGGGGTATTCCCTCTCACAGGAAACTTTCCCCTTTTTTCCTAACAAATCCTATTGAGGATTTCTCAATGATGGTAAATATAAAACAGAAAAGCAACATGAAGTAGTAATACATAAAGTTTCAGGTGCTATGTAAAAAAGATAAAAGCAGTTATTTTTCCATAATTTTACAGTGGTTAAATCGTACCTTGAAGCAGACAATATTGTCAAAGAATACTCTACCAATAAAATGAGGCTTTCATATATACACTGTGTTTCATTTTGAGGAGAAGCACTTCTTCAGGAATTAGAAATTGCTAATACTAATACCAAGAGAAGTAAGTAAATCTAGAGATTAAGAATATTCTTCATTGTATATCTTCAATCAATTAAGGTTAGGGGATATGCAAACACAATTAATTTTGAATATATTTGCTCAATATCAAGGGTCTTAATTAGGGTCCAAACTTTTAACAATGCAGATTTGGCATTTCATTATTAGTCTTATTTAATATCATAAAAGACAACTAGAGTCTAAGGGAGTATTACTTGTCCTCTTAAAAATTAATGTTCACACAGTATTTCTGCATTTATATCCAAGATAGCTGGGCATATACTGCAAATTAACACATACCCCTTTCCCTTAGGTCTTCAATGTATGCTTTCATAAACTCTTTTTCAACTTGCTCACGTTCACGTTCACTTTCTCTAATTTCTTCAGTGTCTTCACATACAATCTTTTCAACCAGACTGTCCTTGAGACTTACAAATCTAGAAAGATTAACACACAAATATATGTACAGGCAGCTGAACATCATCACTGCCATCATGAATGACATTTTAGAAAATGCTACCAGAGCAAGAAGCAGAAATGTGAAGAACATTATCTCAATTTTTCTTTATGGCATAGTTAAGATACATCTATTATTAGAAAATCAGATTTCAAGTGGAATTTTCTCTATAATCTGCTTTCCATACAAAAATTATCAGGTTTATTTTTTTCTATCTATTTACATAAATCATTCTTTGCAATAACAGGTATAGTTCCTTACTACAGAATTTTTGACTGACTACACTGTAATTTTCCCATCTGTTAATGAGCAATATGAGCTTCATCCTAATAATATTGCCTACCAATCTAGAATTTTGCCAGAATGATTTAGCTGACAATATGTACCTCCATTTTTTGGTTATTATATTACTTATCTTTTACAATACATGACAGGGCATGCATTACTTTGTAATTGCAAATTTCGTAAAGGTACACTTTGCAAGTGAAAAACTAGATGGTTACATAAACAACCTACATAATGTGCAAATAAGTGCATAGCATCCTGAAAATCTCTGATTTTCACTCCAAGAAGGAAAAAAAATTTAAAGTCGCTACTTTCAGAAAAACAATATTCCAACAAATCATGTGGCTATCTAAAAATCTGATGAATTGCTGTGAGTTTGTGATCAGCTGACTTGTTTGGCGCAGGTGATACAGGCTGGAGATACAGACTTGGTGCTGTGCCACCACTGTTCAGCAATTGCTAAAAACATGATGTGTTATCAACACCTTTCTAGCTATTAGTGCAAGGAATAGCTCTAAGAGAGGAAAGGAAATACCATGCACAGCTAACTCCATTCTGAGCCAAATGCAGCATAAATTCTGAAATGGTTCCAAAATCAAAAACATGAACGTTGTCTGCAGAAATGCAGTATTTCTGTAATTGCAGAATAAAAGGTCTTTTAGTCTTATCCTGCATGCAGCAATAAGATGGTATTTCACAGCAAACAACTACTAAACCCATGTGACCTTACTTAACATTTTAGTAGCCATGACCCCCTCTCCCAGCAAGATGCTTTTGTCAGCACTGAGCTTATCAGCAGCTAGCTTCCAGGCTACTGGTCCTACTCTGAAGCAGGGTTTTGCAGCTCCAGAGTTAGAGCTACTATCACCCAGTCTACCCAGAAATAGCAGTTTAGACATACAGATACACAATGTGGGTAACGGGTAGATGAAAATCATAAAACTGCAGATCGTCTGTAATTTCCAATATTTTAATGCCTCCTTTACCACTCTGATATAAATTGGGTCAGAATTTGTAGAAATTGATGCTGGTGAAAGCATTTCTCCTGGGTGTTTCTTATCTTATCTTTTTAGGAATATTTCCCTTTCTCTCTCATTTTTACTTACTTCAAACCTGTGGTTGACTCACAGACGGCTGTGGGTATCTCAACCAGGTCATCACCACTGACAACTAGCAAACCGAGCTTTGGCATATTGACAAGAGCTCGTGGAAGATAAGTCAACTTGTTCTTCTGTAGGAGAAGTGTCTGCAATTCATCTAATCTGTAAAGATGCCAAAGACAGAGATGACGTAAAATACTTCTTTCAAACAGGAACATCTATCCAAGATAGTAATACTTCATCTTTTGTATAATAGGAGCAATTGCATGCAACATCTTTGTCTTCTTAAAAAATCACTCAAACACTACTTTCACAAAATTTCATCAACTTTAATGGAAATCTCCAGGACTGGTTCAGCATTATAGTATTAATAGCATATCTCTGACAAGTAATCAGAAGCATGCTCAAGATAAAAGGTTTTACTGTGCTTTCATACAGAAAATGTTGACAGAATGTGATACAAAACCTCACCATGTGCATCCTGCAAATAAAGAAAAATACAGGCCACCAAGCTCACACTTTTGCCCATATGCTGGTTTCTATGAATTAGGATTTTCTGTGGTAGGCAGTACATCTCCATCTATTGTTTTTCACAGTAATTAATACTGTGGGGAGCAAGAGAAAAACCAGCTCCTCATCAAAAGGCTCTTGCAAGTTGTCCCAATGAAATCAATTTAATGACAGTGTTTTGTGGAGGAACTTTTGTTTTATTTCCCCTGGCTTTTCCTAATGCAATAGAAATTTGTGTCTGAGGCTTTATTCCTTATATTAAATAGAAGACAAAAAAGCATAGCAAATTGATGAAACAAATTTGTCTTATTTGACTGGAAGGGTCCATTCCTTAAACACTGTTGGCAGGCTATGCTTATCAGGCCCATGTGGTTTGTTTGAATTCAGGTAAAAATATTAAGTAAGGCTTCAGTTTACTGTCAAATCATCTTTATTAATCACAGACTATTGTAATGACATTACAGAAAATACTAATTCACTGAGGTTCTGTGATACCACAGGCACTGAAATAATGAGAATATAAGTTTACTGATGCAGGGGTTATTCTTGACATTTTTTATTCTTCTGAATGCACATGAGCCCAAAGTCAAACAAAGAAAACCTTATTTTTTGGTGTCTGATTATGATATTGTAGCATCAAATCTGGCAACTCTTTACAAAATAAAGAAGATGAAATATAGAAAAGGAATAATTTGAAGCTAAGGGAATATAGGTTACAGGGAAAAAAAAAAAAAAAAAGTTGTTTGAGTTGAGAGGGTATCCTTCCCTAAAAGAAAATATCCTCTTAGAAACTCTTTGAAGTTAGTTGAGTCTCTGGTCAGATCCTTGGGAAAAAATGACAAGTTTATGTTCTTTTTTGTGAATTACTAACACAAGTTAAGACCAGTGCTGCTGTCAGAATAATCTGTGATTACACAATGTCCCAGAAAATGCCCAGCATTTTTTGCCCAGCAAAAAAGGCCTTGTGAAAGTTAGGAGTGAATGAGTTTTCTGTGAAGTTTCTTCTGCCTTGGGGATTTCTATTCCCAGATAAATAAATAATCCTGAATATTTTTTAACAAACTTAGTTAATATGGATTTTTTTCCTTTAAGGCTAGGTAAGTTTTTGTAAACCAAGTCACTGCAGCACTCTAGAGTGAATAGATAAGCTCAGGGATAAGAAAAGTGCTTTCTCAGGCTAGCAAATCACATTAAAAGGATCAGCATGATTTTTTTAGAAGTTAGTTCAAAGTGGTTACCTAAACTTGGAGAATGAGTATATGTGCACACAGTCATACGTCACAGTAGAAGGGGGGGATTGTCATTGGGGTTTTTGAATCTTACCAGTTTTGAATCTTTTCTTCTTTACTAACAAAGTTTATCAGGCTCTTTGAGTAACTTAAATATGCTTTAGTTCACCTTCTCCTACACATCTACCTTTCAGCAGTGACTGCTGCCAATTCCATATGGTGATTCCCTTTTGCTGGGATTGGGGCAGAGTATATCCAGTGAACTTGTCAAAAAACAATGTCTAGATATAATGACGAATTATTATGAAAGCAGTAGAAAGTATATTTCATTAACTGGCTGCCATTAGTGAGCTAGTAAAAGTAGTTTTTGTTCTCAAGCCCAGTCCATCAATAATAACGGAAATGTTTACAGTCAAAAATAGCTGCTACATTTCCAAATGTGACTTTCTATCTGTAGTGTCCCTTGGAAGCTTGTTACTTTCTAAATTCTCTTAAGAGCTCCTATACCAGTCATTGAATTAAAAGATAAGCTACCTGTCTATGTCTTCTGGGAGATCTTTCAGGTTGTTGCTGCTAATATCCAACCACTGCAAATTAGACATCCGGAGCACACAAATTGGAATAGAATGGAACTTGTTTGCTGACACATCCACAAATGTGAGTTGTTTCAGGTTACTTAGCTAAAAAGAAGTGGTGGTTTATTTTAGTTACTTTTTGCAAATACAAGAAGACATTTCATTCATCAACCACTTTTATTCCTCTAAAAGCACTTAGAAAGATAAGAATCATTATTTTTTTTACTCAACCATTTTGCCAGCCTTGTCTCTTAGTCATCATTTTATAAAAAAAAGGTAATTCAGAAATACCTACCTCCCAAATTGTTCATCACCTTTCTAACAGCATCAGGGGATTGAATGAAATTTTTATTCTTTAAAACCCTACAGGTTTAGATAACAAGTCTGGAACCAGAAAATTACTAGGTTCTGAGGTTATAAAAGACAATTTTTGTAACTAATAGATACCAGGTTACCATTCTCAAAATCAGAGATTTGATAACCCCCATCAAAATTACAAAGATTCCCTTCACTATAAGTTTACTGTGCACTGAGAGTGTAATACTAGGACACAATTAGAAAATGAAACTATCAATTTAAACCAACAGATAATTTGGTCCAATATTCTTCAAAGATCTTTAAAAACACATCTTCCACATTGCAAACTAAATATATAATAAAGTACAGTAGATATTTTTATTGAAATAATTTTCAAATCAATTCTATTTTTAAGTAATAAATACTAAATGCAATGAAGATTAAGTACAAATGTAAAATACACCTGTTAAAAAAATTAATGAGTTGTATAGAGTTCTCCACGTAGTGAATCAATTATGCGCTCTACCATTGTTCATAAAACCATGCAGCTAGCTTCACTTTAGCAGCTAGCTAAAGTGAATGTCAAAGGGGTATAAATATTAACCAAAAAAGTATTTTAGAATTGAAATTGTTTTTCTGAGATTCTAATCATCACTCACCATCACAATCAAACTCTACAGATCATAATAGAGAAAAAAAAAGCAGCAAAAAAGTTTCATTGGCTTTTGCCTGAAGGTGCCTTAGAATATAGGAAAAAAAACCCTCAAACTAAACACATCTTCCACTCCAAGGAGAGCAAAACACGTGCGAAGGATAAAATATGAAAAAATGATGAAGTAATAAAATACCTTCTGAACCGCTGACAAATATTTTTTTAATTATTAAGAATTAAGACCTGGGGTTTTTTTATATTATATATCAAAGCTCCTTTTTACTGCAATACAGCCAGACTTTCATCTTAATTTGGCTCTTGCTATTTAAAATCCTCTCACTCACAGCATGGCACTGTGACAGAGTTAGTCTCTTTAGAGACTTTTTGATGGTGGTTTTCTGTAAGTTGTTTTTCCTCTCAGTTTTAGTTTTGCACTTGGTTTTTTATTTTTGTCTTTGTTTTTGTGGGGTTTTTTTTGGTTGTTCTTGGTTTTGTGGGATGTAGGTTTCTTGTTGGGTTTGGGGTTTTATGGGTTTTATTTGCTTGCTGTTTTTTTTTAGTTGTAACCTCATAAGCTGCAAAATCTTATCATCTTGAGAAATATTTTCAGGAAGATTTACTGAAGCTATCCTATTACAAATGACTACACAATGAAGTCTATCTTTCAAAAATAGAGTTTCAGAGTTCCTGAAGTCAAAGGTATAATTTCAAAATCTCCCCCCGACCCCCCACCCTGTCTTAAAACAGTCCTGGTGAGTCATCACCATGGATATGTCTCACTACAGATTCAGAGCAGTCAAACACATTTTATTGTGACACTTTTTACTTTCCAACCATTTTGTCATTTTGGGGGCTGACTACAAGCAGTGAACACTTAGTCATAATCTGTAAATTTTCCAGATGCTGAATCTTTTTTCCAGAAAAAGAGAATCTCTCCTTAAAAAGGAAAGCACAGTGACTCTTCTAGGTTGTAGCAACAAGACAGTATAGAAAATAAGTGACACCATCTTTATACTGCCATAACTTTGTGGTTTCAAATTATTACCATGATTTCAAATCCCAAGCAAATATTTAAAGTTTCTGTAAACTCAGAATAACTTGCTAAAACTGCTGATAAACTTATTTTAGCAAAACTCTCCTCCCAAAAATTTTGTAACCACAGAATTAAGATACTATCCCACAGGTTTAAATGCCACTCAAAATGTTCTCAGACCATCCCCAAAGAAGAAAAGCCACAGCCTCTAAATACAAAGTAGCAGAGATATGTTAAAATATACTTTCTTTACTGTTCACTCAAGTTCCTAAACCCTTTGCTTTTACATACAGTCACCTATCACACTGAAACAACTTGGTAACATTAAGATTCGATGGCAAATTTGTATTTCTTCAACTAGTCTTCCCTGAAAGTGCTTTATTGTATTAAGTATTGCAACCAATCTTAATATAGCGGTATTACCTTTTTAAGAAATATAGCTGTTCCTTCCGTTTTTCAAATAGTATGGTATATAGATTGGTTTAATACTTTGATACTTGGTTAGATTAAAATACACATTTTCAGGAGTTTGTATCCCCATAAAAATGTACAAACAAAACAATGCCATCTACTCTATCAATAAAAATTTTGTTTCAGTATGCCACAGAACATTTGGAGCCATGGTTATATTGTGTATGCTGCAAGCCTTCAGTACTTGTACTTTTAGGGTAATATTTAACAAAGCTGTCCATTTTCTAGAGTATGTTGAAGTCTAGTAGAATTTTTAATTTAATATCTTCATGATATGTTACTAACAAATGCCTATGATAGACGATGCATTGGAAATTATGGCAGCTGTGTATTATATTTTCTAAAGAAAACACTCTGTATTTTATTTCTTCTTAAAGGACTGATAGATTTTTGCACCTTTTACAACATTACATTTTCAAACAAACATGACTCGCATATAAATTTTAAATTGTCATTAATTTTTGTTTGATGTTGATTTTTACTATTTTCCTTTATGATGCAAATTTGAATCAATCACTATATGGGCTTTATTCAAGTCCCCTTAAAAAATAAGCCATATTTAATAGTCTAGCTACACAGACAGAATTATTGTAGTACTTATGCTTAATCATTCTTGTGAATTTTCTTTGACAAACTGCACCATTTAGCTTATCTTCATAATCTTGTTCATAGAATTGTTCCAGATAACATTGTAGAGGTGCACTGCTTCTTTTTCTCTGTGACAGTAAAACCTTCAGTTGAAAGAAAAGAACAACATGTCCCAGACTGAACTACTATTTGATTAATGGGTGTGGTTTTATTTTTCTTCTGCTTTTTTTGCTGGGAAGGGGATTTGCACATAAGATTGCACACTTATTTATCATGAATTGCTTACTACTTAACACGAACACATTAAAAAGTTAAAATACCATGAGTTAAAATACCATGTTTTTCAGTGAAGTGTAAATAACAGAAACTGTAACCCATCAAAGTCAATACATGGTAGAACATGCAAAGGATTAACCTGGAAATGTCTATCCATGCATTACAAATGCACTTTTGCCCAGAAATTTCAGAAGGTAAATAAAATAAATTGTACCCCTTCAGTACTACGGGCTCTCACATATATTGTTTCCCATAGATTGACGCTCATTAACCTGCTGAACACAGCAGGATATGTATGAGAAAGAAACATCCTAGGAGCAAACTGAATAATTGTCCACTTAGATATTGTGACTTCAAACCAAGTGCCTATCTTTACTTTCATTGAGCTCTAAGTGTAAGATGTAAACTCTTCTGTAATCTCATTGGTATTCATGGGTAAAAGCATCCTTTATAGAAACTTGGTACAAGAATCTTTAGAGGCAGAAGATACCTTTCATGAAGATATGGTTGCATATTCATAGCCCAGTTCACCATCAGACTGATAAACTGGACTCCTAAACTTGATAAAGCAAAGGCATTCAACAGTCAATCCAACAGCTTAGAATCAAATTACTAAATTCATGTGACTAAACACTTGGAAGCCCCAAAATATGTGAAATCAAACAATACTTCATTTGGTTGTATCTTATGCAATGCCTTAAAAACACAGTTGTCTGTCTCAAACACTGTTAAGGCCACTGTTAAGGAGAAGGACTCCACCATGAGATGAGATGAGATGAGATGAGATGAGATGAGATGAGATGAGATGAGATGAGATGAGATGGGCACAGAATGGAGTGACAGGATGTCACTAACTCCAGGCTGGGTGGAGGTGAGATCTGGGTAGTATATCCTGGACAATGCATCCAGAAAAATATTCACACTGTGGTAAACTGCGTAAAGAAGCAATGTCATACACTTATCACCAGTCAAACAAAGCTCACCCCAAGCCATGGTATGGATAACATCCATGATCACTGAAGTGCCTCTGAAGAGGCCTCTGTGGGTACCTGGAACTTGGACAGTAAATTAAGCCACCACACCAGGAGCTTGAAATAAGATATGGATGGTGCTATTGACTGAGTGTTATCTCATGGGAGAGGTTAACAAAGCTTGGGGAGAAGAATCTATCACTGATAATGACCACAAAGAATGCAGAGTTTATGGGCCTTAAGGAAAGTCAACTCAACAATTGTGCTGAAATAATCTCTGTCTGGGTAAAAGGGAACTCCTGCAGAGGAAGACCACGAGCATTGACTCACAACCCACCAATAGAAGAAACCCACCCTCTCAAAAGAGGAGAAAACCTAAGGTCGCGGGCCTACTACCATTGTAAGCGAGATAATTGTGTGACCAACAAGAGTAAGGGAACAGTGTAACAGCATTAATTCCTTTGTTTGCTAAAATGTATAAATAGTGAGGATTTTTGAAAGATTTTAGCAGCCCCACCACCAAGAAGCTCAGGGTGATTAAGGATCAACAGGACACTGCTGGATTCATGGGTGGCAAATATCTTCTACTTTATATCTCTCCCTTCTGCCTTTTCTATTTCTTTCTTTCTAGTTGATATTTAACATAACTGTTTTGTAAAAAATCTGTGTTGTTGACTTCAGCATATGGTGTTGTTTGCACCTTTAATTAGGGCTGAAGAATTTCTCACTGATTGGATCATGACATCTTGGTAAGATACCCAAGAAATGTAAGTGGAAGACAGCATTCACTGTGATGGTATCATTCTGATTTTGCAGTGCTAAAATCCTAAGACTTTTATAGAGTTAATCCACCAACAGACACTGTTATCCTTATGCCAAATCATTTACTTGAAAGTTTAACATTGTCCCTTATCACTGTTCATCATTTCATCATCCAAAGAATGAAAGTTTAGTGTTTAATAGAGTAGATATAGCTATGACGATCTTAGCATTAGAAGTTCATAGGAAGGGATGTCACTTATTATTAAAGTAGGATGTTTTTTTCTGTATGCACAAATCTTTCATTAGCTCTACAAAAAAAAAAAAAAAAAAAAAAAAAGGAAATAATATTCATTAAATATACGCAATACACGTAACATATGCAATGTTCACAGAAGTATCAGGCATTGATTAATCACAGGTGATTGAAGAATCACATAGCAATAAGGGCAGGACTATCGTCATACAGTTAAAATCCCTAAGAATGTGGATTTTGTGTTTAAATCTAAGTCTAAGAATTGTTCCAAGCCAACAGAAGAATCACATGTATGAAATTAAGTATCCAATTAATGATTTCCTGGGCTAAAACCAATACAAATCCTCTATCTCAAAACGTAAATTTATGTTGATTACTCACATTAAATTTTCATAGCTTTGATGTTGCAGCTACACACAGTCTGCATATATTATTGAGCTTTGCCACCATAAAGTCATCTCATATACGAATTTCCAAAACTTAAAATTAAGGAAGAAGGGAAAACTAGGCTCTTCCAAAAGTCAATTAAATTATTTTTCATCAACCTAAACAGGTCCAGTAGCTCACTTTGGGAGTGTACTCTCAATATGCTTCAATTAAAACCATTAGAAAAGGAAGAACAGCAATGTCAGTAGCATATGGACCTTAACTGCATGTTTGGAGACAAAGTATCTTTGAGCCTATAAAAGATTCTTTAAAGACATATTCTGACCCTTCAAAAGGGATGATCAATATTGCTTGCTCTCACAACAGAATAGAGACAAAGCCAAAAACATTTTTTTCATTTCTTCTTCAAGGTGCTTAGCAATTGAAGAAATCCTATTCAGATGGTGCCATCTTAATTATGATTTAAGCATGTACAATGATTCTGGTTTGCCATGACAACACAATGCACCCTGTGAAGTTACCCTTCAGGTTCAAAAAACTGAGTATGCTCATTTGAGCTCATTCTGAAACCCAGAATATACCATTTTTGATGTTTTCAAAAATGGGGTGTGGGAAAAACATCCAAAAGATACGGAAAATTTATTTTAATAAAATATTGCAACAATTTTAAAATATATTTTTAAAAAGATACCAGCTTAAATAAAGAATTACAATTGACTATTTAATTTTGCATTGATAAAACAGTAACTATTTCCTTCAAAGGAAAATATTATCAAGGATGTTTAAAGAGATAATATCAGCAGAAGGGAGCCAAGTAATGATGCAATACTGACAGATGCAAAGCAAATAACTAGGAAAATTGTGAGAGAAAATCATAGAAATAAAACTACAAATGTGGTTCTGTAGTTCTAATTTGTTATGATCACACCATTTTGATGATTGATGATGAAATTATTTCACCTTAGATATACTGGGGCTATGCCATAACAACAATCTGTGTTCTACACCAGGTCAAGCAGAGACAGCCTGATAAGCTTGGAAAAAAAACTCATCATATGTCAGACAGAAATCAGCTTGTTAATAAATTAAGTGGAAGACAAAATGTTATGGCAAAAAGCCACACTTCTACCTCAGCAGCAGTGGTCAGAAGATTTGCAATTTGTAAGCCACCTTTATGATACCAAGAATAAGCACCTCTATTTTTTTTCCCTCTGCAAACAGAAATGGTGGAAATTCTTTTTGTCATGGCACAGAGTAACTTCACCAAAATGCACCAGATTCTTTCCATTTGTGTGCTCAGAACTACAGCAGTTGTGAATAATTGTCTAACAGCAGGAGAAGCCTGCAACTTGGATCTGGATTTGTCTTTTCTTCCAAGCAGGAGTTTCATAAATATCCCAGATTTGTGAAATTCACAATGGAGATAAGACTACTTGGTACACTGTGACATATCTGATCTGGGATTAGACCATATGTAGTCCAGCATACTGTTGTAAAATATCCATTACAAAAATTACTTTTTCTTAACTCCACAGGCTACATGCGTATGACACTGATAGTACACAAACATACAGCTGAGGACACTGTCAACAATTTAACACAACAGGTCACTGCTTTGTGGCTTGAAAGGATTACAGCAAATTTTTTTTCCTTCCTATTCCTTTCTTATAGTGCTGCTAGACACACATGGGATTTTTATATACTTTCTTTCATTTTAATGACAAAGCTAAGAGGAAAAATTTTGACTATATCTCTTCCCAAAAGATCCTGTTCTCTCTATTTTACAACAGTATTTCTAGGTAGTTTTATGTCTTGCTTCGACAAAAACATGAAAAAATATATTGAAAATAAAGCTAATATTAGTAAAATAATCAGATATACAAGAGGTCTTTTCCTGACTTGGACAAGGAAGTTAAGGAATGGCACATACATTGTGTGTACAGTGAGCAGTTTTTTGTACAAATAGAGATCTGGATACTTTCTAAGAATTTGGTAAAATTAAGAGCTTGAGGCTGTGAGTTCTTACAGTTCTTAGTGCTTCAGTGTTATTTTGCAATACTCTATCCTGTCTGTGACCAGGTAACCTTAGGGCATTCATTGAATTATGTTGTTCTGATTAGGTGTCTAATAAATATAAAAATAAATACGTATTCATATACATATTTTAGAAACCATGCAATGAAGATGGACTTTAGAGATGCATTTTAGAGGTAGAATTCCCCTAATGTGAAATTTACAGACATGTGGCACAGGTTCTGGAAAGCAGCCCTCTAAGTAATGCCACTCAGCCATGTATTCTTTGGAAGGGATGATAACATAGCAAGCCTACAAACATCATCTGCTTTTACTTAGAAAGTCTAGAAGTTGTAGTTTCCTTGGGAGTTGTTGATTGATTGATTGATTGTTTCTTTTCCATTGTATACTAATTAACCATTTGTTAAAATGATCTTAAAAAAATACAGCACCTGCCTACATAGAATATATCTAGCCAGGTCTTCAGTGTAGCCAAGAAGCTTTTGTATTTCAGGGAAACTGTTAGGTCTAAATTATATCACGACTTCTTCTGCTGGCTCAGAGAATCTCAGGAAGATATAGGCACAAATGCAGCTGAAGGCTTGTTCCTTGGATGGCTAAATATTGTCCTGTGTCTCTTAAACAACAAGGAAAAAATGACTAGCAATATCAGTCATCTAGTCTCTCCCAGCATAGATGTTCAGAAGACAAATTGGGTAGAATCAGGTTTCATGGTACTGAAACAGTATAAGCTCAGATACATTTTACACTTTTATTTCTATGCCCTATATCAATATAAGTAGCTTACAAACAGATGTTTTACTACTCAATTCCCTTCAGATTACGTCCAAGCTACTTATCTTTGTTTAGCTACATATTGCTGCTAGAGGCATATATAGCTCCAGTAATTTTTTAGTAATAAAACAAAAAACTTAGACGTATATGTGTGTATCATATGCAATATCAGATAATATTTTCTGTGACCAGGACATTTTACAAATATCTATATAATGCTTTGAGCATATAAAAATATGAATATAACAAAAGAAAGTATGACTGCTGAGCAAACACATAGGAGTAACATTTATTATTAACAGCGAGCATCTGAAGCTGTCAAGATTTTCACAACTGCAAATAAAACCTAATACAGAGAAGTACCAGCTAAAGCAAAAACATTTCTTAAACTGACAGAAACCTGGGAAAGGATTCTGAAAAATTAAAAAAGTAACTTCGTGAAAATCTTGTGCTCACTATGGATTAGCGGTCAAAAAAGCAAATAAATAGTTGGATATATAGATAATGTGATACACATTATCTGTATATCCAATAACTAATCCCAAATTACTTCCCACTAAGACAACACTATACACAAAACACCATAATTCCCATTTTTTCTTTAAGTAAGATACAATAATATTTGGGATCTGGAAGTGAACAATAGATAATAACAGAATGGAGATACTTTGTTATTTTCTTTAAATTTTTGGTTTGCAGTAGTTGTGAAGACCTAAATCAAGATTAGGAAAAACTGTAAAGGTTAGAACAATTGAGCGAGAAATTGGTAATTCATGACATATTTTTCCTTCACGATGTTCCTCACAAGAACAACATAACCAAAAAGAATTGCACCTCTCAATAAAATGAAACCTCTGCACAATTACATTCTAGAATTTGCAACAACAACATGGTTTTTAATAACTTTGCGGAATTCTGATGAAGCTGACATTTACACAAATAATGAAAACCTTTGTTTCTATGTCACAGTCCAAAGAACCAGTTCAAATTATTTCAACCTCAGAATACAGCACAAGCACCTCACCAGTATTCTTATAGAATAATACTGCTTATTGAGATTTCAAATGTCAAAACATTTAAAAGTTTAATTCTTTGTAAAGCAGATCTGCAATTTGGGATTTATTACTGTATCATCATTACCAGAGCACAAAAAACTGCAGATAAATCTCTGTGATGCAATGCTCTAAAAAACACATGGTAAGAGTTCCTCAATTGTGTTGTTTCAATACCATTAATAGTCACTACAAGCAAGTGGGGAAAAGTGAACAGAAACCAGTGGCAGGAAGTCACTTACCAAGGGTTAAAAAGTACATCAGAGAAAGTATGACACAAATTTCCTGATTTCTAGTCGACATACTGAGAACCTCTCCAGGTATGTAATATAACATGTATATCAAGACCTTAATTGTGTCAATGAAATTAATTAAGATTTAAGATGACCTATATTTTTTGAACTTCCTCACTTTTCCCCCTTTTTTGAAAAATATAGTCCAACATTCTACAGTTCTGTAGCATCATATTAGGTCATCTAATCTTGATGACTTTTTTGTTGCCTCTAAACACTGTCACAAAGAGCACTTCATATCTGAGAATTAAACTTATTTCAGCTATATTAAAGACAGTTTGAAGTAGCGTGGCTCTCCTTAAATCACCTCTCTTCACTGAGAGGAGTGTGTTCAAAGAGAAACCATAAAGGCAGAAAAGAACAGCAAATAGTGGAATGGTGATGCCCACATGTGATCCAGACACTATTAGTCCCACTGTCACACCCTTCAGGCATAACTTTCAACTGACCAATTCTGTGTTTCAAGATTAAATGAAATGCCAGCCTCAAGACCACATGGCAGCCAGCATATGACATGACTGGAGCTAGGAGTCAGCAGCAGTGTGTGGTGAATACACTCCCCAGTCGTGTAGCCATATAATCTTGTGTCGTGTAACCAGACACAGTCAGGGGAAATTCTGTCACATAATCATACACACTCTTCACACAAACTCTGCACACAGGCAAACACTGGTCACATCTACCCAACATCCACACTGCATACATAAACTGGCACGTGGAGAATTTTGAGTTACAGATATTTGGCAAATCAAGATTATCAGTATCGCCTTGGATTAGTCCAGGAAGAAACAGTTTGATGTGGTTACAGTAATGCAGATGATGGGTAATCTGATAAAACACATGTCAATTAAAAATAAATAAGAAGAAAAAAACGAAAAGGTTGATTTTGCAAAGTAAAAGATAAGAGAAGTCTGGAAATCTTATTCTTACAAACGACCTTTCCGTGACCTCTATAATATTTGCTTTTATTATTCATAAAATCACACATCTCCTTTTAAACTCCATCAGTAGTAAACAGCTCTATGACAAATCAAAATAGTGAATTAGATGAATAGTCTAAACAGCAAATGAATAATTGTCTCTGTTTTTTGTGTTTGTTCTGAGCTTTCCAGCCATTCATTTCTTAACCTGAGCTCATACTGCACCTTAGAATGACAGAATTCCAGGCTTGTGAGTTGGCATCTCTTCAATAAGTAACATAGGAACCATTCAGACATATCCTTCTTTGAATTCCCTCACAAATTTGACATATCTTCCACTTCACATTGGGTATAGTTCTATACTCTTTCATCTAGGACTAGTAAGGCAGAGGTCTTAGCTGAGTTCTATATGAGATTAAAAAATCCTGGGATGATGTCTATTTTCAACTGATCAGGCTATCTCTGTCTTTATATCTTTCCCACTGATCAATGATGATGAATAAAAATTACAGTCAGCCTTACCAAGTGATTTTTACAGCTGTGAGGAGTTGATCAATCAACTACCTGTAATTATTTAACAACTGATAGAAATAGATTCAGTAATAAATTAAACATATTAATTTAAAATATACTCTTCAACTTTATTCTTCTTAATGAATAAATAATACCTCTCATTATCTGTGCTTTATGGAAAAATAAATAGCATGCTTTTCTCTCCCTTCCCTCTCTTTTAATTCTCATCAATCCATGTATGCTGGCACCAGAGATATTTTCTGCAAGACAAAACATGCAAGTCTGATAGCGCTATGTATTTGTTCTGCTCTCTGCTTCTATTCAGTAGCTAAATAAAATCTGCCTCAGATTATCTCATATGAATGGAGGATATATTATTAGAATTTTGAAAGCCTATTTTGCTTTCAAGGAGATTTGGAACTGTTTTGAAAGAAGGCAGATCTGGAACAGTACCAAATACTCTTTCCTACCACTAAATTCTTTTACAGTTATATTTATGGTTTTTATAATAATATAGCCATGTTTTAATGTTCACATTATACCCCTTCGGTCATTGTTAAGTCTTCCCTTATGCTGTAAAACTACTTGTCTGTCATTCTCTATTACAAAAACATTTTAGACTGTAAAAGGTGATATTACTTTTACTGAACTAATGTGAGAGGCAAAAGAAAGGTCACCGGCAGCACAGCATGGAGGTAAGCATGGGTCAGATCTCCAGTGAAGTGAACTGTTATTATTAGCTGCTGACTTATTCTGATAGTGCAGTGGTTTTAAAATGATGCTACATTAATTAGAAGGCTTTGGAAGCACAATGTCAAGAGTGGGATCAAGTAACATATTTTCCCATGCCTAACTGCATAATCCTGCTTCCTAACATAGATCCATGTCCTTCTTTAGCCCCTCAACTATTAAAACATTTATGAGAACGCCTACAGCAGTAAGGCCTCTGAGAATCTCTTCTGACACCTAACACCTTTGCACCTGCTTTTTTAGGTTTCACACCGCTCCTGCTAATGTAACATCTTAGACCAGTTCCGTTACACAGCTGTTGTTCTACATGGATTGACACTTTGACCAACTGCATTGGAAAATGACTCATCATGAGCTTTAAGCAAATTCAAAGAGAATATAAGGCCTGAGCAAAGAAGGACAAGATGAAATCCTGTCTAATGGAGATGCAACCAAGCCAAGCAATTAGAAAACCACTTCTGAGACTGAAGCATGTACTGAAAAATGTATGTACAGAAATGCTGGCCCAATTACAGTCAATTGGACTCTTCCTGTGATTTAAGATGATTTAATAGTGATTTAAAATGACAAATTTACCAGAGGTTGGCTTCCCAGTACCAGCTTAATCCTTTATTACAGCACTCCTCTCTGCGGTGAAGCCCACAATAGAATGCCATTTTTAACAAATCTTATATGACTCCTTTGTAACTTACAATTCCATTTTTAACAAATATGATACATGGTTCCTTTGCAACCTATGAAAAACCTTACAGAAGTAAAGATTTAACAGAATCTTTGTAGTCCCATTTAATAAGGGACCTACAGTGAGTTCTTCCAATTGGACAGTGAAACCACTGGGAAGTTAATGTCCTGTGCATATAATTGCATTTTTTATTTATAATTGTCACACACATTAAAAATATATACATAATAACAATGAAACAAGACAAGTTTGGAAGCATATGGATTTGAAGAATAATGTGCTGGTAAAACAACCTATGTATTTATAGAAATGTATTTTACATTTCTATAAAGATGGCTGGTGTCCCACCCAAGTAATGGCTTTGAGATATGTCAGTCATTGATCACAAAGACAAGAAGTTACATGAAAACGCCCAGTGGAGACTTAGTTGAAGCCTCTACACAAACACATAGAGTGCCTCTGTTCTTCCTGCTAAATGTGTGGCTTTGATGAAGAGGAATAGACAGACAAACAGAAATAGGACAAAACTCCAGTTTTAAAATATCAATTGGAAACATATTAATGCATAAAAAGTTATTTATGTCTACTCTGGGTACTGTTGTGTTTGAAAACCATAAGTGACTAATGTTAGTGCCTAATAAATCCCTCATCATGTCAGGGGGTTTTTAGGGTCTCACCTGTTAGCATTTGTTGAACTATTTAAGAGAAAACTATTTATATTTTTCAGGTAAGCAAAGCAGTGAAACAGCACCAGTTATAACTCCTGTGATCACAGAAAGTCTTTCCAGAAAGGAGGCATTCCTGGACTTGTAGATCATCAATGCAAGTAAGCTAATTGGTGACATAAAGATTAGAAGCAGTCTGGGCTGCAGTTATCATACACTGATGGAATTCACAGTCCCGTGGGATATGAGTCAGTCGAAGGGTAAAGTCAGGATCCTGAGCTTTAGGAAAGCAAATTTCCAGCTCTTCAGGGGCTTAGTCAATAGCAATCCCTTGAGAAACTTATGTCGGGGGCAAGGGTGAAAAACAGAACTGGCAAATATTTAAGGATGCCTTCCATAGTGCACAAGATCTTTCTATCCCCAGGTGTAAACAATCAGGCAAGGACGACAAGGGACTGGAATGGCTAAGCAGGAAACTGCTGGTCAAACTAAAGGGAAAGAAAAAAATACATAGCAGAAGCAAGGGCAGGTAACCCACAAAGACTACAGGAACACAGTCCATTTGTACAGGGATAGGGGTGAGGAAGGCCAGGATGAAGCTGTAAGTGGACCTCTGCATCCCTGTGGACTTCCATGGGCTGTAGAGGCACAGTTGCCTCCCCATGGTCTGCACCAGGGGCTGCAGCAGAACCTCAGCTCCAGAACCTAAAACATCTCCTTCCCTTCCTTCTGCACTGACCTTGGTGTCTGCAGAGTTGTTCTTCTCACATGTTCTCACTCCACTCTTCTCTGGTTGCGACTACATCTGCACAATAATTTTTTAGTTCATTCTTAAATATAAATGAAGTATTTCCACCATTTCTGACCAGCCCAGCCTTGGCACTGGCTCTCCCAGACTTGGAGTAACCTTCTAGCAGCTTCTGATAGAAGTCATACTTGTAGCACCCACACTACCAAAACCTGGCCATGCAACCTAAATACAGTATTCTAAGGCATATTTCAGGACAGCCAGCAGATCTTCACCAAGGAAATGTTCTGCCTGCTCAGCCTAGTGGCCTTCTACAGTGGAATGACTCCATCAACAGATAAGGAAAGAGATACACAAGTCATCTGCATGGATTTCTGTAAACCCTTGGAATGGTTCCCCACAACATACTTCTCACTGAGGTGGAGAGGAAGGGATTTGATGGCTGGAGTGGTCAGTGAATGAGGAATTGGCTGGATGGTGTCATCGCTGGCATACTAGTCAATGTCTCAATATTTGGATGCAAGTTGGTGAGGTGTGCCTCAGGGGTCTGTATGGGAAGAGTGCTATTCAAATTCTTCACCAATAATGTAAGCAGTGAGACCAAATGCACCCTCAACAAATTTGCAGATGACACAGACCTGTTTGAGTAATGTGTATGATGTGATGTAACATGATGTGATGATTGATGTGATGTGATGTCATCTGGAGGGATGCAATGTCATCCAGAGGGAGCTGCACTAACTTGGGAACTGGGTCCACGTGAGCACAGCATCATGAGATTTAATAAGATCAAGTGCAAGCTTGGTCAAGTACTGCACCTGGGTCAGGACAACCCCAGCATCAACACAGGCTGGGGGATGATCAGATGGAGAGCAGCCCTGGGGAGAAGGACTTGGGGTGCTGGTGGGTGAGAGGCTGGACATGACCCAGCCATGGGCACTCCCAGCCCAGAAAGCCAAATGTATCCTGGGCTACATCCAGAGCAGTGTGGGCAGCAGGGGAGGGAGGGGATTCTGTCCCTCTGCTCTGCTCTGCTCTGGTGAGACCCCACCTGGAACCTTGCATCCAGCTCTCTCACAGGAAGGACATGGACCTGTGGGATTGAGTCAAGAAGAGAACAGAAATTATCATAGTAATGGAGAACCTTCTCTCTGAGGACAGGCTGAGAGAGCTGAGGTTGTTTAACCTGCAAAAGAGGTTTCAGGGGAGAGCTCACTGTGACCTTTCAGTTCTTAAAGTGGAATAAAGTTGGCTAGTACATAAATAAAGGTGGAGACAGTTTTTAGTAAGGACTATTGTGATAGAACAAGGGGCAACCCTTTTAAACTAAAGGAGTTTAGAATTAGATGATATAAGGAAGGCATTTTTAATAATGAGAGTGGTGAAACACTGGTACAGGTTCCCCAGAGAGGTGGTAGATATCCTATTCCTAGAAACATTTTAAGTCAGATTGGATGGGGCCTTGAGAAACTTGTTCTAGTTAAAGATGTTCCTGCCCATGGGAGGGGGGTTTTACTACATGGTCTTTATGGAGCCTTTCCAACCCAAACTATTCTACAGTTCTGTGATTTTGAAAGGTCTTCATGTCTGTGCTTGCTTATATTAGGACTTAGCTGAAACTGTGCATCAGAAATACAAAACAAGATTTAATTTGATCTTTTGAAAACACAATGTGTTAAAGCAGCCATGAAGCTGCTTTTAATTTCTCTGAATTTTAAAGATCAGTTTATACAGAACTGACATGAATATGTAGGCATTCATAGATATGCACTCTGGTTGACAAATTATTCATACGCTTTAACAGTCTCTAATTCCTTCACTTTGCACTACCCAGATGATACAGAAAAAATTCTGATCACTTACTAGGACTGCTGAGATGTGGTATTGAGCACTGTTCAAGGTAGAATAACTTTGAAAAAAAAACCTACTTTTTTTAATTTGTTTTCTGTATCAGAACATCTACTGCAAGCATTTCTGTCTTCTTCCTGGTACTGTGGAATGATTTGCCTGTTGTGTGACTGGCAGCATGTGCCATACCAGATGGTACAGACAGAGGAAATCAGAACTTCTTCATATTCCCTCTCTTCTCATTGAAGTTGCTTTGGGTCACACAGATACTGTTGGCTGCAGCAGCGTTATTGGCAGAAAAAAAATAAAAAAAAGAAATCCACAATAAAGCTGTCTCTTTGAAATATCATGCACAGGAAACTCTACTTGTGTGATTCAGTAAATAACTGCAGAAAGTAATACTTTCTGAAGAAAGCACACTGGAAAATGAGGTCAGAGCAGGTTTTCTACTGTTATCAGAAAATATATTATTCATAATACAGGGTTTTTTCCAGGAAGAAGAAATTTATTGCATAACCTATATGATGATGATAGTGGGAGGAGCTCTATCTAACAGTTAAAATACAAATACCAGCATCATACTAATTCTTAAATTCGCATGCAAAATATACAAGAAATTTGGAAATCATCCATCTCCTCTCTGTAGCTATTAATATATAATATTAATAATTTATCCAGTCTAATCCCACTACAGTACTAATATATACCCAGTCTAACCACACTACAGCAAGAGAGGGACTGGATAAGGTACAGGGCATGCCTGTCCTGAGCATCCTAGCTAGAAGAACAAAGTTCTCTCTACCTAAGAATCTCATGAAATGTGTTGTATTAGGAAGGATTGTGCCATCAGCCTGAGTACCTTCCTCTGCTAAACTTGGCTACTGGGGTCTAGAAGTATCTGTTACAAGCTGACTACATAAATGTAATGTCATGTAGGGTGACTTTTCTTTTATGTACATTCTTATTTTATTTCAATTTCTATTTTCACTCATGTCCAGAGGAAGATATTATTAATTTGCAAGTGCAGCTAATATGGATTTGAGCTCCACTGCAGATCCATAAACTTTCTCTATCAATTTTTGCTTTCAATTGATGTTAATGAAATATTGATCTAACTGTAACTTTTTAATATCCAAACATGTTAGACATCCAACAATAGAATGAATTTTTAAAAATTGAAAACTAGACATCAAAATAGGTTGCTTTTCCTTGGACATAATATAGAATGGTATGAAGTCCTAAGCCTTGAAAAAGTGAAAGATTAGAGCACACACCCTCAATTTTTTTCACGCAGCATCAGATTACCTTATTCTAAGATTTAGTGATATGATTTACAGGGTGCTGAAAATGGCCTTTACAAATAGAGTTTTCTGTTAGAAATGAACAGACAAGTGAGCAATATGCTTTCCTCCTGATGCTATGGCATAAGGCACATCCCACAAGGACCTTTTCCAAAGCACACCCAAGCAGAAATACAGAAAAAATCCAGGCTCTGGCCATTATTGTATGTTAAAAATAAATAAATAAATAAATAAATAAAACTTTAATAATTTCTATTGGGCTGCAGTTGCCCTTTATTACTTTTGACTAAGTTTTACACTGAAGAATACTGATGCCATTCTCACACACTCCTTTAATCTTACCAGAAAAAACTTTTAAGGATTTGAAAGTCAAATAAGAATTTATCTTCATAACAGAGGATAAACAGGAAGCATTTTTAACAACACTCTGTTATTTTTTCTTTAGTTGCCAACTTTTCTCTTTCTTCTTAACGTTTTAAAGGGAAAAACCAAACCTCTCCTACCAAAACAGAGCTTGCACATATTTGCTTGCTTATAATCTCTAATTCTCCATTCTGGCTTCACATGAAAGACATGACCAACCTTTATGAGCATTTCACTGGATTAATGGATGTTACCAAACAATTGTATTAGACAACAAATGATTGAATCTAACTTGCGATCATAAATACTTGTATTCTTGTCCATGACAGGGTGTCGGCAGCGTGGGGAGTTCAGGGGAAGACACTCTGCAGGAAGACACGACAGGCTGCCCCAACTGAATACCAACAATTTCAGATGGCTCCAAAGGACTGAGCACAGGACACAGCAAAGCTCCTCAGCAAAGTGTGCGGTGCCACTTTAAAAACTAGTTTAAGAAAGAGGGAAAAGTCCACCAGAGAAGTCCACCAGAAATAAAGAGTGAGAAAGAGCAGAGGGAATACCAAGTCAAAGCAGGAGAAGGCAGAAGTGCTGTATGGTAAAGTAGATCTCCACACTACAGCTCATGGAAGACTCATGCTGCTGCAGATGGATATCCCTAGAAAAAGGTCAGCCATGGGGACCCCATACAAGGGGAGAACAAAAGTGTGAGGATGAAGGAGAGATAGCTGTAAAACACGGTTTACCAGGTGTAACTTCCCTTGTCACCCCGCACTACTCAGGGATGGAAGAGGAATCTGAAATGAAGTTGACCTTGGGGGAGAGGGGAGGGAAGATTTTTTTTTTTAGTGTCATTGTTTCTTACTACTGAAATACATATTGGAAATAATGAATTAATCTTCCCAAAGTACAGTCTGTTTTGTCTACAAAAGTAAATGAGAAACAAACTCCCTATCTTTTATCTTGAATCGTGAGACTTCTCGAACTGTTTTCTTCCATTGTCTTTCTGAAGAGGGGTATGAAGTGATCAGACAGGTGGGCATTTCGCTATTATCCAAAGCTGGCCCAGCACTGTCTTTCTCTTTTCCCCTTTTAGACTGTTTAGACTAATTCAGTATTTTAATCCATTAAATAATCACTGCTAATCACTGTAAGTATTCATCTGAGAGTCAGCATTAGACACCGATTATGTTAGCAAAGATACTGATGCAATTGTTCTGAGTAACATGAGCCAGAGTGAGTATGCCAAAGGCCAAACACTTTGCAGCATTTCACATCATTCAACAAGTGTTCCCTTAATTGTATATTCAGCTTCCAAAACTGCCCTTGAAATGTTGATTCTGAGAAGCTGTTTATAATCTAAATCAGAACAGCTTGTGCAGCCTACCTCTCAGATCACTACAGATATAAATTGCGTTTCAGCCTCCAGAGAAACACAATAGACAATGCCAATATTTTTCTTCTTGACCTTTTGTACATACTAGCATGATGTTGCTTGCATTTTTAACTGTTATATAAAGTTATTTGCCCAACTCCTTTTTCTTTCCATAGGTTATAAGTGAACAATTAGGTCATAACCTACACTCAGTTTTGTGCCTTTCAATCTCATTGAATGGGATATATTGGTAAGGAAACAATATTTTTGGGCTCTCCAAAAGAAACATCAGTCTCTCAGGCTCAGCCCTGAGCAGAAAGACTTACATGCACAGGTAGGTTTATATGCAAAGGCTACCCATAAAGCATAAACATGGGTAAATCTTCGCACTACAAGACCTCTTTAAGCAACTGGGAAAATACTCAGTGATTTTAAAATAGCAATGACTAAAGCTAAAATTACGATCCACAGGTTTGAATATACTCACTATTCAAAGATAATTTTATTTCATTCCTTTGCCTATTCAGGACATGTGATTTTCTGATTCCCTTATGATCCATTTTTAGTAGTTAAATTCTATGTTTCGTTCCCTGGTTTTGCTAGCCAAAGGAGAAGAGGCAGGAGAAAGGAGACCTACAATGCTTATTCTGTTGTTAACATCTCTTTTCTCGTGTCCCTTTATAGTAGGAAGGTTGACTCTTTGTTTCTGTTTCTTTCCCACAATTTTTTTAACAATTCTTTTGCGATAAGGTACTTCAGTAGGAAAACTCAGCAGAAAAAATTAATTACTATTACTTTCCTCAGAAGAGAACATAGGCAAGGCTAAATCAAATCTCACATAAGTTTAATCCACTCCAAGATTGCCTGTGAATCACCAGTAACAGATGTTTACAGAAAAAGTAGGAATCAGTAAAGAAGAGCCTGACACTTTTCCCTAAAGATCCCTCTACTCACCCTCCAGAAATCAGGATATTAAGAACCTGAGAAATACAGATGACTTCTAAAAGTGTGGTTAGGTAGCAGCCAATGATTTAATTTCTCCCTGACAACAAGTCTCAGAGCAGCTGTGGCAGAGAGCAGTTATGCACCCAACAGAAAAAAAATAATGTTGATGCATGCCTGGGAGTCCTTTTCTCGGTCTATTATACATTCATGCCATTCCTCACATGTAATATCCTTTTCAGAGGGATATTTGTGCATTTAGCAAAATGCAGTACTGTTTACAGAAGTCTCCGTACAGTTTTTGAAGGAAAACAGACACTGGGAACAAAGTGTCTACGTGAATTTGAATATCAAGATGTACTTCATTTTTACAGAAAATAACATTTTGCATTTTAATATTTGCTGTAATAAGCCTTCTGCTTATTACCACAGCCTTTAATACCACCTCCTTTAGGATCCTGTCTTCCTCCATATATCAGAATATGTACAAGTAAAAATTAGTCACTTGACAAAGTCACAAAACAAAGTAACTTGGGCTATTTAAGTGCTTCTAAGGCATTTTCAATGATATTACTACAAAAACATTCTTGTTAACAACTGCAAGGAATGTGATTGAATCTGTTAAAAAAAGATCTGAAGACTGTGATAAAATACCTTTTAAGCCAAACAAAAAAGATGGAAAAAATATAGATAGGTATCTTACTTCAAATGGGAGCTCTGTTATTTCCATATTTCCAGACAAATCCAGTTTTTCTAGATTTTCACAATCACCCAATTCTGGAGGAACTGACTTCAAATTATTGAAACTCACATTGAGCACTTTGAGGTTTTTTAAGCAGCCTGTGAGGGTAAGAGGGTAATTCAAATCAGTGTAGTTAAAAAAAAAAAAACAAAAAAAAAAAAAAAACAAAACAAAAAACCAAAACAAACAAACAAAAAAAAAAGCAAGCAAAAAAAAGTTATATTCAATTAAACAAAGAAAAACTCCTTTTTGTGATTATGAGTAAGATAAATAATTTTTTTTGCAGTGATCACTAACATTTTGAAGGGCAATAATGCCTCTTAATCAGCAATGTTTTTGGAGAGAGTTTGAAAGGAGACAGCAAAGATCTTGTTTCTTCCAATGATGAGATACCTCTTGACCTCAGCTGGAACTAGAGAAGTTGACTTTTGGTTTGGCCACCGTAGAAAATTTGCCTGCCCACTGAGACACATCTTAGCAACTTCTATACAAACTCTTTGTTGGGAACAATCTCTCCTACTAAACTTATTACATCAAGAATTCTGTCTTTAGTATCCTGCATTGCACAATTTTGATTATATAATGGATGTGTGTATGTATTTCATTATTTTCTTTATTGTGATTTGTCATATCTACTGGCTTAATTTAAAGGCTATTATAATATTCTATGCTACATTTCGTAACAAAGATTTTTGTTTCTTCGAATTATAACATTAAATAATTGTCAGCAAAAGGAGAGTTAGAAACATAATTAAAATGTAATATCCTGGAAAAAAATGCAAGTTATTCTGTGATATTATCTAATTGGAGGAAATTTGAATATATCAAGTAGCTGATGTGCTAACAAAGGAACCATTAAATATATAACAAGATGATAACAACATATGGAAATCCTGCTTGTTGTATTACATCAATGATCACAGAATTGCAGAATCACAAATGGTTTCATTTGGAAGGAATCTTCAAAAATCATCTAGTACAAAGTCCTGTTCAACCTGACTGAATACTTCCCATGATGAGTTATGCACATCTTCTCAAGGCATACTGTTCAAATGCCACATCACCTTCATCATAAAAAATTTCTTACATCCAATCTACACTTACTCTCTTTCTATTTAAGCCATCGTCCCTCGTCCTGTCAGTAGTCACTGGTAAAAAGTCTCCCCCTACCTTGCTCATAAATCCGTTTTATGTGTTGAAAGGTGACAGAATGGTGCCAATAGAACATTCTCTTCACCAATCTAAACATTTCCAGCTGCCTCAGCTGTACTTCATAGGAGTGCTCCAGACCTCTGACAATCTTCACAGCCCTTCACCGAAGCCATTCCAGGAGGCTCGTGTCTTTCTTGCACTGGAAGCCCCAGGACTGGATGAAGTATTCCAGGTGGAGTCTCACAGTGACACCCTCCCTTCAATATACTGGTTACATACACTTCTTTAGCTGCAACTCAAGATACTGTTGGCTCTCTGGGCTGCAAATGCAAATTACCAGCTCATATCCAATTCTCATGCAGCAGTATTCTCAAGTCCTTCTCTGTGGGACTCTTCACAATCCAATCACCCCCAGTCTGCACTGATATTAGAAATTGTCCCAGGATATGTGCAGGATCTTGTATTTTCCCTTGTTGATTTCCACAAAGTTCACATTAACCCACCTCTTAATCTTGTCAAGGTGGTCCTGGATGGCATCCCTTCCTGTAAGGATATCAACTGTATGTATTTAGTTGATTATCATCTACAATATTCCCCTGCACTCATTTATTTTCCTGTAGTACTCCCTTTTACCCAGTGACAGAATACAGCATTCAGAAGGAAATGCAAAAGTAAGAAACACAACTGCAATTCAGCAGCTGGAAACTGGGAGAGTATCATCATCAAGAGGGTCTCAGACCAGATATTTCTAAAGCAAGACAAGACATACAGCAACCAATACCTTGTATTTATCAGAGTCCCAGGGCTGCCCAGGAGGGGACTAATTTTTCCAGCAGCTGATAAAGGGCATGGCCAGAACCCAGAGGTTATTCTATACCAGCTCACATCATTGCCAGGAGTGAGAGAAAGAGACTTTCCTCCAGGAAGAAAGGGTTCAGGTTCAGTCAAGTAAATATGGTGGAGGGAGCCATCTGATTTATTAATTTTCTATTATCAGAGGTTTTTTTTCTATGTGAATCGCATCTTTTCTTGTAACTTCTGTCATTAGTATTATGGTTGCTACTGTACATTTTATTAACTTATTTCTGTTTCTGGTAAAATCTTCTTCTCTCAGTGTGTAATCTTTGCCTTTTGTTCCTTCCATTCTCCTCTCCAGAGTGCTGCAGGGAGAGGAGAAGGGAAAAGCAGGGAGCAAGATGGAATGGTGCATAGTTTGAAGAGTCTCGGGGGGCACTGAATTGGGGGGTATCATTCCTGAATCACAACAAACAGTGACATTGCAGAGTGCAAAGTGTCTTCAAGTCAGTGTCATAATAGTGATCTTATCCTTAAGACATTAACACTTAGTTAAACTTCTTCCAAAGCAGTTGTGGGCTTAGAGTTGCTCACCTTTTGTCATCTGTGGAAATCCTCAGCAGAAGCTATTTGGTGCTTCCACAGAAAAGGACAGAGAAGAAGCATAGGGAGTAGCAAGTCCTATATTTTTTCTCTGAGAAATTGCTGTTGTCAGAGCCAGAGACATGCAGTCTGATCGCCAACACTATCAACCACCAGACCACACTGCATTTTACATAAACCTCATAGTTTCCCTTGGACAAATATTGTCTTCAAATGGAAGATCACCAAATTTGGACCACTCAAATGATCTCATATGCGGCAGACAAGGCATATATTGTGAGAACTCTGTTATATTAATCTCTACAGGTTGTAACCACAAAAAATGTGGTCTTCTGCCCAGCTTCTTTCCAGTTTTAGCTCTGTCAGAAACTGAGATATTTCAAAATTCAGCTGTCCTTTTAGGATGGTGACCCTCTTTTCCTTTACTGTAAGCTGCTGGTTTAGTTAAAATAGAAGAAAACATTTCTGTTAGACTATAACAGGCATTGTTTTGCCAGTACACTACTGTCTGACAAAGGTTGTTGGGGTAATAAAACTAATTCAATTGCGTCAACGCATGAACTACCTTATTTCTGTATTTTTAAGCACCTAAAAATAATAGAAGTTTAGTCTACTGATCAGGAAGCCTCACCAGGTTTAGTATCATAATGTAGATGAAGATATTACAACACATGCTAAGTGTCATAACCATGAATTTACCACTTCATTGCAATAATTACTGAAACAGAGATGCCTTAAAATTAGAGATTCAGAAAATCACAGTTTACTTCCTCAGTCAATTAATCCCTTGTTAAAGGAGAGGAAATCCTTTTGGAATGAAAAAATAACCATTTATTCAATAGCCCTGGAATGTTTTGCTTGTACTTTCAGCACTAGAATGTTGTACTAGTTCTATCTGGAATGGAGTTAGTGTTTCTCATAGCAAGTCATATGGTGTTATGTTTTGGATTTATGGCCAAACAATGTAGTAGCTGAACAGTGCTAACACAACAAAAAACTCTGTTTCTCACTCTGCTATCCCAGTGAGTCAGCTAGAAGTGGACAACAGGCTGAGACACTTGACCCAAACTGACCAAAGGAATATGCTATAGCATATAATGTCACATTCAGCAGTAAAAGCTGCAGACGGGGATGGGATGGGAGTGGGTTTTAAAAGGTCCTTATTGCTTAGGGACTGAATGTGTATCAATTTGTGGTGAGTGAGCGCTTTTGCATCAATGGTTTGTTCACATCTTTTTAAACTGTCCTGATGCATGAGTTTTCTCGCTTTTGCCTTTCCCATTCTCTCTCCATCCCGCTCTGGGAGACTGGACTGCAGGGGACTGAGCAAGCTGTATGAGGCTTAGCTGTCTATAAGTGTTAACTCACAAAAGATGTAGTTGTTAATTTTTTTATCACTTCATTTCTACCTCTAGAGAGATTTCTACCTCTCAGTTCCATTAGTAACTGGAGAACTAACTATCAATGGACTACTAGGCAAGGCATCTGGTGCTACCACCATGCTAGTCACTGTCTTGTCTAACTCTGTTCAGAAGGTCATCTCTGATGATTAGAGATGTGGAGTAGAATCATTTATGATAAAGAAATCACAAAAATGTAGCAGCCTTTCTGGGTACCGTGATGGACTTAAGCACAGTTTCTCTGTCTGACTTTCACAGCACCTAACATGTGTGTCAATGCTCCCAGTGTGGCTTGAAGATATGAGAAAAAAAGGCAATAAGTAAAAAATGCATCACATTGTTCTTGTGATATATAAACTCTCTCTAACGTGACAGAAAGGCACTACAGATTCTACAGTCAGTTTACAGTAATTGCTGTGACTGAGATTATGAAAATTACTGGCAAAAAGCATGAGTCATGTAACTGAATTTTATTTCCATAACAGACTCAGGACAACATAGATGAATGGGATGAAGCTTGCTAAGATCTGCCTTCAAGGAGCAATCTCTTGGAATTCTATAGGGGCTATTTTTCACCTCTGGGCTCTTCAGTAGATTAAGTTATGCCACCTGACAAGTGAGCAGTAGTCACACATTAACATGCCCCCCAGGGTGATAAGACATATATAAGACTAACCAGAATCTCGTGGATAAAATCCTTGCATAACCACTACACATAATCACTTTTTTATTATTATTTCTCACCTCCCATTTGAAAAAAATGTTTATTTTTTTGTATGTGCTGCTGTTATGCTGTTATAAGAAGTTACTGGGTTTCATAATTTTCTTTATTCGGAATAATCTTCATATTGCTAGCCTAAATTTATTTGAAGAAGTTCTATAACCATTCATTCTTTTGTCTAGTTCATCTTTAAGTAGTTGTTTTTTTCTTCCCTGGTGTTTACTTCTGATGTTTTCATAGGTAACGGATATCTCAGAATTTATTTTACTAGCCTGAATAAACCATTTTTTCTAGTCTCTGCTGACAAAATAAAATTTCCCCTACTTAAATGGTCCTAATAGACTTATTTTGCATCTGCTCTCATCTAAAATTACTGGATAATCCTCTGGTGACTGTTAGATTTGGGATTTCATTTCTTCAGTTTTTTGTATTTAATGATCTCTGACACACTGCATGAAAACTGAATACACGACCTTGAGCTCTGCAACTGTGAATTTAACCTCTGTATTTTTTCAGAAGCCTATCTGCTCATCAGCCCTACCATATTTCTATTGGTTTTGCAGTGGCAACACACAGACAAACAGTGTCAGAAAATTTCAGTAACTCTGTTCCTGAAAATTACTAAGTGATAAAGTCAAGATTGATCCTTTAGAAAATCCACAAACTATTTTCTTCATGACCAATACCTTCTCTTTCCAAATAAACACATTTTTGTCTCTGGTTTAACAAGTCCATTCTGTTAGAGTCAAACATTCATTTTCTGTAGTTCTCTATATCAAATACATAATGGAATACCAACTAGACATGACCTACTATTTGAAGCTCAAGAAGGAGGGGAGGGGAGGGGAGGGGAGGGGAGGGGAGGGGAGGGGAGGGGAGGGGAGGGGAGGGGAGGGGAGGGGAGGGGAGGGGAGGGGAGGGGAGGGGAGGGGAGGGGAGGGGAGGGGAGGGGAGGGGAGGGGAGGGGAGGGGAGGAGGTGACATCTTTCCATGACTGCACAAATGTGGAGCAGGATTTGACTCCCGCATGTTACATATGTGTTCAAATAACATTCAAGCACAACTTCTGAATTAAAAGCAATAATTGTAAAATCATTGCTGTATAACACTGCTTTTAACTATGCTTAATGCCACTAAATTTTCATTTTATAAAATATGCAAATTATGGAATTAAACAGCTAACATATCTGTGTGTTCCATGGAGAGGCAGTAAAAGATAAAATGAAATCCATGGTCTCCCTGAAAGTTTTCCAATTAAGATTTAGGTCTTTTAGATGGGAGATCCAGTTCCATTTATTCTGTTTAAATTTTTAATTGATTTTTAGAATCCTGAATTGATAATTCTCTAATTTCTTATAAACAATGCAGCATTCTAATAATGGCAGTACAAACTCACCTTTTACACAAGTCTGCATTAGTGGTCCTAGCATGGTATCAGAGACAAAATACAGATGAGGTTACAGAAAGCCTTTATTATTAAGGATCCCAATTAATGCAAATATAGATCCACTTGTGCATACTAGAGTTAAATGCTAGACAACTTTTCACATTAATCTGCAAGCATAGAATCATTGAATTATGGAATGGCTTGGGTTGGAAGGGACCTTAAAACTCACCTAGTTCCAGCCCCACTGCCATGGGCAAGGTCACCTTTCACTAGACCAGGGTTCTCAAAGCCTCATCCAATCTGGTCTTCAACACTTCCAGGGATGAATCATCCACACTTATCTGGGCAACCTGTTTAATTGCCTCATCATCCTCAGAAGAAAGAATATCTAATGTCTAAACTAAACCTACTCTCTTTCAATTTATGGTCATCACCCTTTGTCCTGTTTCTACATGCCCCTGTAAACAGTTTCTACCCAGCTTTTTTATAGGCCTCCTTCAGGTACTGAAAGGCCACAGTAAGGTCACCCCAGAGCCTTCTTTCCCTCGGGCTGAACAAGCCCATTTCTCTCAGCCTGTTATCACAGGAGAGGCCCTCCATCCCTCTAATCACCCTTGTGTCTCTCCTCTGATATCATGCCAACAGGTCCACATCTTCCCAGTGCTGGGACCCCAGAGCTGGATTCAGGGTTCCAGATTGGGTCTCACCAGAGCAGAGCAGAGGGACAGAATCCCCTCCCTCCCCTGCTGCCCACACTGCTTTGGATACAGCCCAGGACACGTTTGGCTTTCTGGGCTGGGAGTGCCCACGGCTGGGTCATGTCCAGCCTCTCACCCGCCAAGCCCTTCTCAGCAGGGCTTCTCTCCCTGCTCTCTGTTCATTCCTTGGCATGTGCTGAGACCAGAGTGTGCCTCAACCCAAGCAAAGCTCCTCGTACTTGGTCTTGTTAAACCTGAGAAATGAGATTCATGAGCCCAGTTCCCGAGCTTGTCCAGGTCCCTCTGTAGGACTGATAAGTTAACATATCCTTCAAAGAGATCAACTGCACCACTCAGCTGGGTGTTACCTGCAAATTTGCTGAGGGTGCATTCAAATCCACTGCCTAAATCATTCATGAAGACACTGAATAGCACTGTTTCCTATGCAGTCTTTTGAGGCCCATCACATCTCACAAACGTCCATCCAGACGTTTGAATTCTTGACCAGTACACTCTAGATGAGACCATCTCACCAATTCCTCTGAATCCACTGAACAGTGCACATATCACATCCATGCCTCTGCACTTTAGAGAGAATGATATGGTGGCCATGTCAAAGACCCTACCAAAATCCAAAGAGATAAATCCAAAGAGTCCTTTTCTTGTCCATGGATAAAGTCCATTGTAAAAAGCCAACAAGTTGATCAGGAAGGATTTTCCTTAGTGAAGCCATGCTGGTTTTCTCAAACCACCCTCCTGGTCTCTGTGTGCCTTAGCATAGCTTTCAGGAAGATCTCTTCCATGATTTTTCCAGGGACGGAGATGATGCTGAGAGGTCAGAATGTCCCAAAGCACTCCTTTCTACCTTCTTCTAAAATGGATACGTTTCCCATCTTTCAGTCACCTGGGACTTTACCTGATTTTACCTTTACCTGACCTGTCATAAGTTTTCAAATGTCACAGAGTGGCTTAGTGGCTACTTCAGGCAGTTCCCTCAAGCCTCTGGGATGTATCTCATCACCTATATTCAGGTTCCTCAGGTTCCCATGAACCTGAACTTTGCTTACAGTGCAAGTGACTTAACTCCCCCAGTCCCTGCCCTCAGTGTCATCCACTCAGGAAGTGTGAGAAGAGTGGGTGTCATTGGAAACTGAGCCAAAATTGTCCTCATAAAAACAGTCGACTTGCAACACCAGTGTTTAATACTGTCTCTTCGAAGGGGGGATGTAAACAAAATTTTCCTCCATTTCATACAAGACTGAGCTGTTGGACAAATAGCACTGAATGCTGAAAAAATGACAAAGGTAATAGATCAGTTTGCAGTTCCTCGGAATAGGCATTTAGATGAGAAAATGTATTTTCTTCTTGGAAATTCACGAAACACATTGGGAATCTTATTAATAGAAAAAAAAATCTGGTTTAGGTATCAAGAAGTCACTTAAAATTCTATTACTAATAGTTTTCCCATCTGAGTTCTAGAAAACCGGATTAATGATACACACAAAGGAAATTTTATACTGTGCAGTGGAAAAGAGACAAAACCTCCCCATGATTTCTTAATAAATTATGTCTCAAAATAAGTTATTTTTAATCCTAAATATTTGGAAAATCAAAACTGGGAGAGGACACAGTACAAATATTTTATTAACAACTCTTTGAAAAGTATAATGAATAATTTGTGGGACAAAAAAATCCCAGTATAACCTTACAGTTCCATGCCAGCTCAAAGGCTTTGGGAACACATGAAACTTCAGTTTACTATTTCCTGTGTGAATATGAGAATATATTGTTGGATAGTTTCAGTTATAGCAATTACTAATATATCAGCACCACTTTATATACAGCAACTACACTGCAGCCCCATAGTAAAAGCCAGAGCTGTAATCTCACTCAGAAGATAAAGAGAATCCCCTGGCTATACCTCATTCATGGTTTTTTCTCTGTTATTCCTAGACAACCCATTTTAAGACAGGCAACTCCCTTCTGCAGTTTTCTTTTTTTATTTTTTGTAATTCTCATTAATGTATTTGCTATTACAGAAAAACTATCAAATTAAAAGTATTCTCAGCTGTATTCTGTTGCAAATTTGTTCTTGTTCATGTAACTATAAAAATGTGATTTAAAATATTTGAAAATGGATTCAACTCTTTCCTCTCTCTGATTCACAGTGGAGCATTATCTCCTAAATCTGGTAAAACAGGACTATGAACTTCATTATTCCCAAAGTCCAGAAACTTTAACTGCAGCAATATTTTTTTTTTCATTGAAAATATTCTTATCACCTCATCATGTTCTCTTTACCTCTTGTGAGAATCAAAAGTTGTCATAATATGGCTCACCACGTTACCCTCTACGGGTGATGTTGATCTAAACTTGACTTCAATTCTGCCCGAAGATTAAAGACCCAACAAGATGCGTGTCACTACCAACATCAAATATCTGTCATTGCTCTCAAGTACATTTTAGCTGTGATATTTACCTAGTTATTGCTGTTTTGTAAGCAGAAGACAAAATGATGAATACCTTAGCACTTAACTTTTCCAGACATCATACCTTCTGATTCAACACTCAGTCCTCACTCTTTGCTTAGACAAAGCTCCCAAATCAAACCCACATCAATAAACTTCCTTGTGAAAATTTAGTAGACAAGTTGACATATATAAGTATACTTAAAATATAAAGGTTTCATTTACAAATAGTATTCAAAACTTCAAAATATCCAAGACCTTTCATAATATTGTCTTACGAAAATAATTAACATTTCCAATACCCAATAATATCCATCTCTGTATGCATATATAGTACATGAAATAAAAGCGCAGTTATTTGCAAGTATGTCCTCTTAAACATAAATAAAGAGAACATTACACAAATTGAGACAAAGTTACTCTATAATTTATGCCATAATAAAAAGGGCAGTTCCACTGCCTTACTAATAGGTGGCCTGGCAATATACAACATTCAGTCAGACTGAAAGACATCAGGAAGTTTTGGCAAAAAAGTGCTGAACAGTTCAGGTGCACAGTGTTGGAGTGGTTTTTTGTATTATTTCTTTTTACACTACATCAGCGTAATAATTTTCTGAGCCTCATTTTCTGGATAGGCTAGAATTACTAATGTAATGTAGAATTATATATAAATTACATATATATAAAAAATACATGTATATATGTATAAGTAGTATCTATGGCTTAGCAAATTTGTTAATTTGGTTATGCAGTGTCTAATGTTCAAACCTATGTTTCCACAGAGGAGTGCTTAGATTTAATGAATCTGGAAAAATAAAATTTCTGAACAAAAATTCCCAGGTAAGAGGAGGAAGGTGAGTGTTATAACGCCATGTCTGAGGAAAGCCCTACAACAAAGCATTTTCTAACATTCTCTGGACCTTCCAGGCAAACACTGACATAAAAAAAAAAAAAAAAACCAGCAACAAAAACATTGAAAGAAAGAAATCATGGGCAAAAGCTAGCAGGATAAAGATGGATAAGCAAAGGGAAAGTGAATAAATGGGAATAACTTAAAATCTACTGATGGGCAGAAATCCCATCATTTTAATGCAATTGAATGAGCAGTGCTACTAGAAACTATGAGACTTTTTTCCTTGCTTCCAAAAAAAGATCTCTTTTTTTTGGAAAGGCTCTACAATGCCCTTTACTAGAACAATCTACTTTTCCCCTGATCACCTGTGGTGTTCCCCAGGGCTCAGTGTTGGGGTCAGCCCTTTTAGTCTTTACTGTTGATCTGGATGTGGAGATCGAGTGTCACCTGAGTCACTTTGCAAACAACACTAAGTTGGGTGGCTGTTAGAGGGTGGGTACTAGAGGGTAGGAAAGATGTTCAGAATCATCTGGGTCAGCTGGATCAATGAGCCAAGGGCAGATGTACGAGGTTCAATAACACAAAGAGTCAGGTCCTGTCCCTTGGTCACAAGAGCCCCTTACAGCACTACAGGCTTGGGGGAAAGGAGAAGGAAAACTGCCTGGCATTAAAAGACCTGGGGATGCTGGCTGAAAGCCAGTCAAGAATGGTCCAGCAGTGTGCCCAGCTGGCCAAGAAGGCCAAAGACATCCTGGCCTGAATCAAAAATAGTCTGGCCAGCAGGACCAGAGAAATTATTGTCCTCCTGTATTCAGCATTGGTGAGACCACCCCTCAAATCCTGTATTCAGTTCTGTGCCCCTGTCCTTGTTTGGTCCAGAACTGGGCTAAATTTTGCAGCAGCCAGGAAGGGCCATTGCTAATACCCAGAGATTATCTTATACAACCTTACAGCATTTTTCAGGGGCAGGAGAAGGGGTCCCTTCTGACCAAGTAAGTGTGGCTGGGTATCACTGCTCTGCTTTGTAACTGATGTTATAGCTGTTTCCATTAAATTGTTCTTATCTCAACCCATGACCTTTATCTTTTGTTCCTCAAATTTTCCTCCCCATACCACTGAAAGGGAAGGGGAGATGGAGACAGGAATGAGTAAGTGCTGTGGTTTGGAATGCTTCAGTGGGAACATTCAATTGGGGAATGCCATTTCTAATCCACAATAGTCCCAGACACTGGGGTGCTGCAGAGTGTCCAGAGGAGGGCAACAGAAATGGGGAAGGATCTGCAGCACAAATTTTGTAAGCAGCAGCTGTTGGAGCTGGTGTTGCTGATCCTGGAGAAAAGGAAGGTGACCTTATCATTCTCTACATATGCCCTTTAAGGAGGGTGTAGAAGGTGAGAGTCATTCTCTTCTCCCACGTGAAAAGTGGGGGAAGTGAAAGGATGAGAGGAAATTACCTCAAGTTGCACAAGGGGAAGTCTAGATTGGATACTAGAGAAAAAGTTCTTCACTGAAAGATTGTCCACGCATTAGAACTTGCCACCCAAGTAACAGCTAAAATTACCATCCTCGAAAACATTAAAAAAAATGTGTTCATGTGTCACTTAGAGACATAGTTTAGAGATGAACACAGTGGGGATGGGTTTATGGTTGGCTTCAATGATCTTAGAGGCCATTTCCAATCTTGACAATTCTGTGATTCTGAGATCTGTGTTTGTGCCTTGATTGTGGAAACAGATTTTAATAGCATTAGTGATTTTTTTCTTAGGGATCATTTTCATCCACAGTGCATAGTATTATGAGAATAAAGAAAAAAAGATCTGCCTTTAACTTTTTAATTTAACTTAATTTAACGCTTAATTTAACAGCGTCAATTATTAGGCAACAACCCCTTAAAACCCTCTGTTTAATGGTTTAGGGTAGCCTAAACCTCTGGTAGGAAACTTGTAGCCTTTCCCCTTTCTTCCGTGTTATTTCCCCTTTCTTCCAAACTACATCTTATAAGGTGTTTGTCCATTAAACTCACTGACCTGAGTTCTGCAGTCAAAATGCTGATAAAACAGTTAGTGTTCATTTTATGCCCATTATCTCCTGCTTGTGTCTTGTTTATGATCTGTTAGTGTGTTTAGAAGCCAGGCTGAAACTATAAAATAGATCTCAATGTCTATGTAAAATTTTCTTTCTAAAATTTAGGGTTAATAAATAAATCAAAAGCATGAGTGTTACTTGACTAATAGAATACCAGAAGAGTAGAAAGTTCTAGCTCAGATTTCTGTGTTTCAGGATGCTCTCCCTCTTCTTGTTTTTCTCAGTGATATGATATCAAGGGAGGTGGAGGTTTTACCTTTGAGCTGTTATCTCTTAGTGCACATAAAGAATGGCATACATGGGGAAAACTTAGGACTACTGTATATAAAATCAAAGGCTGAAGTGTTAGTACACCTGGGTGCATAAGCTTGACATTGGAGAACCCACAATGGGCCCAGTTGCTTCAGCTCTCAATGATGCCACGTGTTACAGCTAGATTTTCCTTGTAAGAGCAGTAAATCCCTATCAGTACTGACACAATCTGTCAAACAAGCTTTTCCATTGTAAGATCCAAAAACATAGGAGAGGCAAGCATTAAAATTATTGTTATGTAGCTTAAAATGGCAACGGCCAAAGCATTCAAGAATTAGGAATTTGTCTCTCTAAAACTTATAACACTAGGTTGAGTAGATTTAGATTAGATATTATGAAGGAATTCTTCATTGTAAGGGTGTTGAGGCACTGGCACAGATTGCCCGGAAGAGCAGTGGAAGCACCATCTCTGGAAACATTTAAGGCCAGATTGGAAAGGGCTCTGACCAACCTGGTCTAATGAAAGGTGTCCCTGCCCAGAGCAGTGGGGTTGGAACTAGATGACTTTAAAGATCCCTTCCAATCCAAATTTTTCTATTAATCAATTAATATATATATCTTTAATAAATTAAGATCATTACTGAACTCTTAACAAAATCAAATGTATATTTTTTGCAGGATTCTATTTTTGGTTCCTTTTTCCCGCAATCTTATGTTTCAATTCATCTTGTTTGAGGCTTAAAATTCTGTAATACTTCTATTTTTCTTAATCTGTAAGGAACATAAAACACCACCTGTTCCCATAAACAACTCTCCATCTACTTGTACACAGGCAATAATTATAATTACCTTATAATCAGAGAGCAAAAATGTGCTAACTTTTTCCTATACTAGATTCATGGTTTGCAATACAATTTGGCAAGTATAATTAAAGCCAGAGAGGTATTAAAGCATAGTGGGTACTGTTCAGTGTAAACAAAGAAGACAGTTACCAGTAAATAAACAAGAATATCCATGGATGCTCATTTCCCTGAAACAGAGCTACATGGTATGAGTATAAATATCTGAATATCTTGGGTCAACTCACCAATCTCTGCTGGAAGATGGTTGATTTGATTTTTTGGCAGTTCCAGTACTCTCAGATCTCGAAATAGGGCAATGTAGGCTGGAATGGTTTGTATCAATGTATTGTACACATGCCATTCTTTCAGATAGAGCTGTTCTTTCAGAGAATCTGGGAGTTCCTGTAAAAATGAAATGAAAACAGGCAAATAGGAAGCATGAAGTTAGAATTTTGTTACCCTGTTTCCAAATAACGAGGAAAATGCACTTTGCCTTAATTATTTTGATGTACAACAGTACAGAAGCTGTCTGCTTTTGAAGAACATTGTAGCTGTCTTCATCACATATTCATTTTTAACTCCTAATGCAATTATTTGCTCTAAAACAGAAACCTATTTGAAGAACTCAATCTGTTTGGTATCTCACACATTATTTCCTTTTTCCAGATGGAGGATTTTTTTAAAACACATTTCAGTACTTTAATTCACACATCAAGATGTAGTAAAATGCAGCACAGAAACATAAGAGTGCATAGAGAATAGCTAAAATGGGTTTTCTAAAAAAAAAAAAAAAAAAAAAAAAAAAGAAAAAAGTGTGATTTTTTTTCCAAATACCTGCCATTGTTACAAAACTTGTTTTCCAAGAGGGAACAGAAACCACTTCAGACAATACACGCATATCATCTGGCTTAGCTTCTGTTAAAAAAAATTTAGAGGATTTCCTTAAAAAGAATAAACTTGATTTTAAAATTAAAAAAACAAAATTAATTTAAATCAGTCCACATTTGCAAGTAAATTTATTTATTAATGAAGAATCTTTTGATTTGAAAATTCCAGGAATTATGAGATTTCCTGTAATTTCTGAGTAATTTTCAGATTATTCTATTTAACAAAAGTCTTCAATATATTAATGAAACAAATTTATAAAGCCTTTGATTCTTACAAAATTCCGTTAATTAATTGGTATTCACTTCAGATGTACATGTCTTTGTTTGAATTACGTCACCAAATTCTTTGAACTTAAATAAAAATCAATTCCAGAAGTTGAAGGTCAGATCATTTAAACTCTACTTTCTTAAGCATCACATAATTTAGCTGTCTCTCCTAGGTTTTATAACACTGTGCACTGGTAACATGTGGAATAAATAATCTGGAAGAGGTTCTACCACTAACTTTGCTCTGTAAGAAGAGATGTGAGAGTTTCAGTTTTTGATTCTTTTATAAATTCCATACTTGTTTCTTGTGTGTGAAGAATATGACATAGTAGGAATTACTGGTTTTGATAAAAAGGATATTGCCCTCTTTTTCTTCCAGATTTCATAGAGCTCCGAAAACATTTGTATGAATGATGCATTTGAAATTTTTTTTAATCAACGCTGAACTTCTGAATTAGCAATAATGCTACTTAACTCTCAGCTAAATTGAAACATCTAATTGTAATTATAGATATATTGGACTGTTGATCAGAAGGCATTTTTTTGGTTCTTATTGCCTCTCATTTCAATTCTTCTCAAATTTACACATACAGACATAAAACCTAAGTTTTGTTGTTCTGCCTTGCTATCTTCCCTTTCATATTTGATACAGATAATTTCATTTCTTACTTCATTTTTCGATTAAGGGTGTGTGTGTGTATTGCATTGTGATCCATCTTTTATATTTGCCAGTTTACAACAATTAAAAAATAAAATGCCTCAAATGCCTCAGGACTGGTAGTGAGAAATCTCTCCGACTTTGTGGAACTAGTTACTATTTTTCATCTTCAGTGATGCACATTTTTCTGCAGTAAAATAAAATAATAGAGGGCAATAGCAAATTCAATTAGTATTGTTTTCCTACCTGTAAAGAAAGAAAAATTCAGCACACAGAGGATAGTATTTAGCTGGAGTGTCACAGATATCTCTGTAGGGAAGAGCCATGATTCAGAGAGAGAGATGAAGAATCATATTGGAGGGGAAAATACGTTAACAGACACTATCTTCAACTCTATTTCTCCACAGTGCAGGTCAGTCTTTGCCTATTGACCTACTGGTTTTTTGCACTTTATTGTCACAACACATCTCCAGCTCTTTGGTGATAAATACAGCCCTTTCTCCTCTGAAGCCAGCAACCATGCTGTTCTCCCACACTGAAGGGTGTACTCCACAAAATTCTCCTTGATACATTGAAAACAATGCAGCACACAAGGCTCTCTAGCACATCAAGATCAAACTCATTCACCATTTTAGAAAAATTAAGCCAAAATATGAAAAATATTTATTATTAATGCATAAAGATTTTTTTAAATCATAATGTCTGTATTAAGACTTGTTAAGAGCAACAAGATATTCTTGTGCAGCAACAGAAATACATTTATACATGACTTCAAATGACTAGAAGTAGATTCCATACTTCTACCAACTGCCAACGTGCTTCTCTTTCTTGTGACTATTTCTTTATATCATATGATCGTATTTACAGTTGGCAAATGCAAGCATGCAAATGCTACTATGCGCTTTTTCAATATTTTCCATTTTAAAATGTATTTATTTGTGTTGCTGAAAACACAAATTGATATGATATTTTGCTTCATTACAAACTAGATAGGGATGAGAACTGAAACTTCCACAAGCTTTACATTTTCTTTACTTTCTGATTCTCTTTTTTTCTTTTGTAATCTTCAGCTACCATGCTAAAGCTGGCAGCCTGCTGATAATTTGCTCCATGAAGACTGACATTTGGAGGGCAGCCAGTTTTTTGCCTTTAACAGCGAAACAATACTTCAAACTTGTTTGATTTTTAGAAGACAAAAAAGTTTTAAAAGGAAATAAATAACAAGCATACAACCACTGCTGATTATAATATTTCTAATTAGGAGAGAATTCACCTGCTAGAGCTGAACCTGAACTAAAACTGTGATCAAAGCTCTAATATGTTTAACTTCGGTTTCTTTCCCAGTGCTATACTTTTATCTGTCATGGGCCAAAATAAAATTTTGGATCCAAATCTCCCACTCTTTTAAAATAATTTGAAGCTAGTTCCAGACACTCCCTGCTGCAGGTCCCTGGAACAACACTGGCACTGTCCCCATGCCCCCCTTGGTGCCCAAAACTACTGTGTGTTGTCTTTCACCTGGTGTGTAAAAGGCCAATCCACACACAAGTGTTCTTTGATTAATTTACAGTCCTGCACAGGAAGGGTTGCTGGGTGACAAGCCCTAAACCTTAACAAGGCAGTTCTATCAACAAGTACATTTGATAAGTACACCTATCAACAAGTACCTTCTGACATCTGGACATCACTCTGCAGCCACTGGCATCCCAAGTGGCTGAAGGCAGGCAGGGCTGAGCTCAGCAGGGCCACCAGCACTGGGGCTGTGTGAATTGGGATGGTTTGGGTCAGCTGGAGCCTCTGTGTGGAAAAAGCAGAGTCTGCCTTATGCTGGGCATGCCTGCTTCCAGCTCGGTCCACCCAGTCCCAGCCAGCTCTGCCCATTCCACCACTGTTACTATATACATATATATAATAACAGTGGTTATAACAGTTATATATATATACCCAGACCTTATAAGCATGCTGGGTGTGGCCATTGTTACAGCACATTCCAGGGCCCTTTGTGATGCAGGGGTCTCATGGTGCCTAGACACCACTATCTCAAAGGGCCGTGACCTGAGGCTGAGGTTACTTAAAGGGCACTAAGACCTGGAGTGCCCAATCCCAGGAGACCACTTCCCTCAGGAGGTAGCATCTCCCCTGGATGCCTCAGTGCAGAGGTTGCCAAAGAGCCGTAGGATGAAGGAGTGGGGAGATGGGACCACCTCTTCCTCTTCCTCTTCCTCTTCCTCTTCCTCTTCCTCTTCCTCTTCCTCTTCCTCTTCCTCTTCCTCTTCCTCTTCCTCTTCCTCTTCCTCCTCCTCCTCCTCCTCCTTCTTACATCTTTTTCTTCCTGCTCATAGGTGGGCCACAGGCAGTCATAAGCAGCACTGCAGGTAGAGGAGCACTCTGTGCATCTCACAACTGCAGCTCAAGAGATGGCCAAGGCAGCAACTTCTGGTTTCATCAAGCAGGTTACAGCAGCAGAGGCAGAGAGCCTGGGAGCTACTGCAAACAGCCCCTGCTGCTCACCCCCCAGCTCCTCAACAAGCCCTCTGGAAGCCCACCTCCTCAGTGGACAATGGCAGGGGGACCAGCAGGGGCAGTCCTGGAAGTACCAGAGACCAAGAAGAAGGTCTTGCTAGAGGAGAGGGAATGTTTGAAATTCTACAACACCGAAGAGCTGTCTCAAGTGGAACACAATGAAAACCAAATCTGGAGTGCTAGAAAAGAGAAGCCTCCCTTGTCCCTCGCATGTCAGGCATGATCAGAGTACTGGGGCTTTAACAATGGAGTATCCCCTCTCAGTCAGCCCACCTCTAAGCCATAGAGAAATGGGGTCAACTTTGATCCTGTTTTATGAGCCCCTTGTGTGGGTGGAATGATGACAGCACCACCCAGAGCAATGGACATGAAGAGCCAGAAAGCTACAATTCACAAGCCTTGCTAGTCATCCCCCAGCTCCTCCACATCAAGCCAGAAAGAGGTGGAAAAACTGGGAGGATAACAGAGACCAGGAGCTGTCCCAAGAAGAGGACAGTACAGGCAAAAATTGGAGTACTGAGGAAGAGAGTTCCCACATGAGGCATGGGAAGAGGACTGGGACAGTCAACTACACACACCCACAAGCACCAAATTGGATCTGCTGAGGTGGGTCTGTAACAGGCCTTCTTATAACTGGGATCTGCTGTCCTGCTCTGACAAAGACAGGAATCGGGAGGACAAATGGTTTTTTCAGCCTTGAAGGTGGTGACATGTGGGATATGAGGGAAAGAATCACTTCCAAAGAGACCACTTTCTGGGAGGAGGTGTGCGTGGCATGGAATAGGAAGTCATTTGAGCATATCCTGTGCAGGTCTGCACCTGCAACTGTCCCCAGGGAAGAGGCCTCCCTCTTCAGGAGGGCACTTGGTGCTCTGTGCAGGACGTTCTGGTGCCTTTGCATCACGGGATAGCCAGAGCTGTAGCATCCCCCTGCCAGGGTCAGGTGGATCTCTGAAGATGGCAGCTGGCCCTAAGCCTGTGCAGAATCCCTGTAAAATCCCAGAAGATAAGGGGCTAGTGTGTATGTTTCAACAATATACAGATGGATGACTCTGGATCCAGCCAAGTTTTTTGGTAATAAAGGACAAGAATTGTTGAAAATTGTTTGACAAAGCACTGAGGGATTTTATCATTCCCAGGTTAGCCCCACAGGCCTAACTTGGGACTTTTTCACCCCATGGCTTGACATTGGGCCCAGTTCCTGGAAATCAAGATGCACTGGACCCATATCTAACAGGCAGTATTTGTGGAATCCCTCACACCCACTGTCTGTTAAAGATTATTTGCTCCCATCACCTCCCTAAATATATTTGATGGACTATAATGACACCTGGATTCGCAAGATGAGGAACTGTCTTGTAGCATTTGGATCAGCTTTGAGATTTAAGATATATCTTACACAGTTATCAGACCACATCAACAGGCAGTAGAAAACATTACATGGGTAAGTGCATACATCAAGCAATTGGACAAAGTATGTCTCTGGAGAACTCAGATTGCAAGTCCAACAAGTATCAAAAAAAGGCTTTACAAAATCAATTACTTAAAGAACAACATGTATGTGGGATGTTAAATTTAACCAACACAGAATGTTATATTACCATTCTTTATGCCTCTACTTCCATCAAGGAAGAGTGAGTTAAGATGAAAGAAATAACTGGTTAAACTGCAGAATTGTTTCAATCCATGGAGCTAAATGACTGGTTTAATGATTGGAGCCCTAGCTCCTGGTTGATGTCTACACTCTGATCATTAGAAGGCGTAGGGTGGGACTCATGGTTACTACAATTTGGAATGGTGTTTTTAACTGGATTTATCTTGGAATGGCAATTGTTTCATACATGATTTATTGCGTTATCTTTTCTACTTCATCCTTATTTTCTCCCTGTTTGATATGTTCACATCATCACATGGATGAAGACTACAATCAAAGACTATGACCTCACATCAAAATTAAAGTAACAAGGTGGTGTAAGGAAAGGCTTAATAACATTTGCAGCATATACTTTAAAGAAGCATTCACTGGTAGCTATCTTCTCCTTGTACTAGCTCCTCTATGTCTTTATCTCTTTCCATCCTCCACACCTGTCCTGGTTTAGGGCAAACTTGGGAGGAAACTTCCAAAGGGTTCCCTCTAGAAAGAAGATTCAAGTGGCCCCTCCCCCACTGATTTGGGAAAAGTTTTCCTTGAAGAAAAGTGGAAAAAATCTGTTTATTTGAGAAGCAAAGTATTCACAAGCATAAAAATTTAATAATATTAAACAATAAAGCCTCTCACTGTTCTGAAGAAATGGCAAATTCAGAAAGTCCTTTTGTGGGGGGTAGTTGGCTTGTGCAGTCTCTCATCAGTCTTATCAGTCCTCTGATGGAAAATGCCACTTCCCAGGCCCAGGTGTGAGGTCCTGGCATTTTTCTGGGTTTTCAGTCCAGAGCAGGGCTGACCCATTCCAAGAAAAAGAAAAGCCACAGTCTGGGGAACGTCTCTTCCTTAGCTAGCTCAAAACTAACTAAAAACAAAGAAAAGCTCTCTCCATACTGTCCATGCTGCAGATGGCACAGTCTGTGAGAAGGAATGTGTGGGAGCAAGTGCAGTGTCTGTGAACAAACTGCATGCTTCTTTCCCCTCCTTCACTCTCAGAACCAGTCTTAAAGGTTCTGAATAACCTTTATTCAGAACTAAATATCCAGCATAAACAGAACAGATGATTGGTGATACAAGCATCACAAAGTCACCCTAGGACACCACCTCACTACTTTTTCCCTATACTCTTAATGCAGTCGGTACACAAAGTAAAACTGGTGTTCTTGATCAGCATTTGGTCTCATTTGCACCTTCATTTGGGCAGAGGAATTTAATATCAAATCGTAACAGTAATTTACTGCTAAAACTTTGTGAGTTTTTTTTAGACCCACTGATTTTTGTCATTCCTTTCAACCATGAGCATTTACACATCTTTGGTGGGACATGACAGTCCCAAGGGAACAGCGCTGGGGACTTTGTTGTGGGCATGTCAGTAAGACAGGATGATTTACCAGCCAAGCTCACTTGTGCCTGTTGCTTCTTGAGAGAAAGAGAAGTGCAGGCAAGGTCCATGCCAACAGGCAGAGCCGGAGAGCCCCCATGCCCCTCCTCTGTAGGCTAAGCAGAGACCCTGTCCTTAGCCTCTTCCATGCTTCTTGCACTTCAGCTCCTGACCAGTGGGAGCCCAGAAGCAAAGAGAAGTTGCATCTTGGCAGTGCCATCAGGCTAAACATTTCCCAGGCATTTAGGGTCATGGGTTAGTGGTGGACCTAGCAGTGTTAGGTTAATGGCTGGACTCAATGATCTTAGATGTCCTTTCAAACTCTACTGATTCTATGATTCTATGATAGCATGTTGTGGGAAAACCTTTAATAAAAAAAGTGTTCATGACTGAGTCAGGATTTTTTTTTTTGTGAGGAATCTCTGGGAAGATTTCTGGAATTTAACACAAGAGATTTTCCCTGTCCATTCAACGCAGCAATGCTTCTTGGGCTTTTGCAGGAAATAAATACATCACTGTGAGAAACAGTTGGGAACAAATAGAAATTTTCTGTTCTCAGTTTCACTGAGAACATATTAAGTTAGACAATAAATTATGTTACATATTATGTTAGACAATAAAACTTTGAGAATAAATACAAATATATTAATTTGCTTCTTTGTTCTGTGGGAAAATTAAATGCAAGAAGATCATTATTTATCAGTAAAGAATTTTACTATCACTCACTTACTTGCGTGCCTGAAACTAAAGTTTTTTAAGTAGATATGCATTCAAATCCTCTGCTTAGGTAAAGCAACATAGCCAAGAACAGTCTTACTCCATATTTGAGGAGCATCATCAGCTTTCCTCTGCCAATATTGATATGACAACATTAAAAAACTTATTTATCCTGAATATTTTGTGAAAACATTTAAAATTCACTGATTCGCTAGAGAATAAACATTCATTAATTAACAGCAGAAAGTAAACACTCAGAGGGGAAAAACAGAGTTAAAGTGATTTAATTTAAAAATTCATATGAATATTCATGGCATTATTTTGCCTCAGTTTCTAGTTCTAATGGTGTTGTTTCTCTGAAGAACTAATTTAATTGAGTAGATAGATACATGTTTGTGTGTACAGAGGTTCTCAAGTGTTGCATCAATTCTGCTTTTTTTTTTCCCTAGGCATCCAATTCAAACACACAATTCAAAGGTCCATTATATATATATATATATATATATATATTTCACAGTGTGCTTTCCTGTAAAACTCTCATATAAACATTTTTCTCTTTCTGAAACATACCTAGGGAACCTGAAATTACTTGTGTCACAAAACACCATTCTCAGGCTGTCAGAGTCCTAAGTGTTTTGCAAAGACAGGAAGATTTAAGGGACTCACTCCAGGGGCAATACAACTGGATTCTGCCCCTTTTTTCTTAAAAGAGAAAAAAAGAAGAGAAAACCTGTCTGATTTTATTCACAATATCAGATTGTGATTCTGTGATTATAACACCAGTCCTTTTTTATTGTATGCTTTTTTGTTTCCTAATGGCAAATAGTAATTCAGTACTGTCCCCAGCTAGCAGAAATGCACACCCATGGGAGGTAGACACTTGAGTCACAGAACCACAGAATCACAGAATTAACTAGGTTGGAAAAGACCTTTGAGATCATCGAGTCCAACCTATGACCTAACACCACTTTGTCAAACCATGGCACCAAGTGCCACATCCACTCTTTTCATAAACACCTCCAGGGACAGTGATTCCACCAACTCTGTGGGCAACCCATTCCAATGCCCAATCACTCTTTCAGTGAAGAACTTTTCTCTAATGTCCAGCCTAAAATATTTATCTGGTGTGTAAAAGGGAGAGGGAAACCTCTGAACCTTAAGGGTTAGAGTCCCAGCCATATGGAGCTTTGACAGACAAAGGTAAGACTATCTCATAAATGTAGTTATCAAGCACTGCCCACAGGCTGAAGATAACTAAGCACACAGAATGGCTAAATCAGAACCCAAGTTACAAAATGTCTTTCAGATTCAGAGGAACTTGCTGAGTTCTTCAAGCACAAAAACTAATTCTACTTACAGTGCTGTTGATCAACAAAGAAAAATGGATCTGCATAAACAATACAAATACTTCAGAATTCATATGCTGTAAAATTAAGTTCTCTTTAGCTACTGCTTTGTGCCTACTTGTCTAATCTAGTACTTTTTGTGTGAGCTTTTTACTTTCATGTGAGCTACACAGAACACTGTAGTGTGTCATTAACTGTTGCAATCTAACATTTTCTCCTTTTGTTTTCCTGGCATCAAAATTGTTTTCATTTCTGTACTTATCCCTTGCAAGGCATACCCTGTGCTAGCTGTATCATGTTATTCTTGCTTCTGAGAAAACCTGATTTGTACTTGATTTTCTTATTTCCAGTCTCCTTTCACTGATCTCACTGTCACTCTAGCTTAGTTAAAAGCATAAACTGTACTGCTCTCTTGTCTATTTTAACACTGTGTCATAATTCCTTGGCTTTTAATTCATAAATCACTCACTCTATCCATCTTCTTCACATAAATACATTCTTTTAAGGAGCCCCATAATCATGAACACTGGAAGTAGAAATATACCAAAAAGTGTTAAAGGCTAATTATTACAAAATTATTACCCTTTTTTCCCCTCACTATTTTGTTGCTGTCAAAGAGCTTTATCTTTTCTCAGGCACTTTAAAATAATTACAAGTACAAGGAACAGTGGGTCTCCATCTAATGAAAATACATTATCATATCAAATGGTAGTTGGAAGAAAAGTGGCATGAGGTCTTGAAGCAAGGAATTCCTATTAGGGATTCAAAATATGTGACCTGCTCTGACTTTCACCTTTACTAAGGTTCTAACAAGAAGGTCTGACTTTATTTAAAAAAAGCATTACCCAGATTATTTTCAAAACATTTACCCAAGGTATCCCAAACTCTTGTGGCTGGGTCAATATCCTTACCTATCCACAAGTACTCTGACCATGCAGAGTATCCTCAGAGATAAGGAGAGACCATGTTCTCTAGGTGCCAGATAGCCTCTAGGTGCCAGATAGCCTCATGATGAAGCATGACCAGAGGCATTGACTACATCCCTCAACTGCTAGGTTAATGGTTTGTCTCAATGAACTTAAGGGTCTTCTCCAGCCTAAATAATTCTATGATTCCATCACGGAGTGTTTTACAAAACCCGTTTTTAACCTCCTACTCAACAATGTAGAATCAGTAAGCCAGATGCTATATGAATATGGAGAACAAAGCAGCAGCTTCTTTCTAACAAGGTTACATTTTTACCATCTAGACAGCCTGGGCACTGACATTGAGAACTATGAAAAAGCATGTGTTAAAGCCACATCCCTATGCTGGGGATTACTCCTCTGTGAGACTTAGCTTCTCAGCATCCATAAAAAGAAATGGTATAGCTCAGAAGCAAGCCTTATTCTCAAAATTAAAACCCTAAGTCACACCAACAACCTACTCAGATTTAGCTATCAACTGTCTGGAGGATATATTGCTGCTTCATTGATGAGAGAAAAGGGGAAACATAATAGAAATACTTATCAGCTAAAAGGATGGTAGAAAATTCAGCAGTTCGTCCCCAAATGGATGCTTTAAGGACTGTACTGCTTGCTGCTGCCAATGGTAAGTGGCCAGTCAACAGCAAATCCAGCTGGTTATGTGCCCATAAATCTGCACAGGTAATCCCAACTCTGACTTCTCCAAGTCCCTGAGTGCTTAATCACTGAAACTTTCAACTTGGAGATGTATTTGTGCGCCAAACACATCAAAAAAACTAAACCACAATTGACACCACACCTCCCAGCTACATAACATACAGCCGTCTCTGAGAAAACTGGTTTATGTCCACAGATTTTATTCATGTGCAGATTGCCAGACTGTGCGGCATTGGTTTTATAGTCTGAAAATTCACTTTGCTTAAATGTGAATACTTTCTTTTTGTGAGAAAGCAATAGGGGAAAACACTAGAGTACTCGATTCTGTCTGAATATACACTTCTTTCAGAACTTTGTCAAATGAGTTTTCACAAATTTAAAATAATTGTCAGCTGTTAGGAAGTGACATTTCAATTTTGAAGGAGTGTTGATATCTAAATAAATCAGCTGTGATTGTGTCTTTGTCTGCAGACATCTGAACTGTGTCACAGTTTGTTGTTGAAACAGGAAACCCACTTTAGCTAAGCTAGAGCTGGACAATGAGACTTGATGGCTGTTTGGTATGGACACATTGAGCATCTGATAAGAATATACCAAAACCCATGGTTCTTAGGAATGTACTGCTCGAGATGGCATTATGTAGGTAACAGTACAACAAGTACTTAAATGGGATTTTTCAGAACATCAAATTAAAATTAAATATTCTAGAACACAGAACAAAACACGTTTGATTTTGCCTCCTAATGTAAAGCCTAACTTATGGTGACAAAGAAAAAATCTAATGGTTTGGCAAAAGAGAATAAGCAACAGAAAAGCTTAACTATGCAACTCTCTGAACCCTGATGCATTAAGGATATTTGCAGTTGCTATCATCTCAGTGGCTAAGGAACTGTAATCTCTTTTTTTTTTTTCCCCTAAAGTACCTCTTAACTAAGGTTTACAATATGCAAAAGAATGCAGTATTTGACTACACATCTTAAACATGGCTTTCAAAATCCCAAGTTCTTGAATGAAGAGATGTGATAGCTTCCCATCAGCCAGTCCTAACAGATCAATGATTGGTATCAGTTGAAGAAAGAGTCTCCTTAGTAAAGCTGAATGGGAACTGGGGTTCTGGACTATTCTATAGTCCAGAAATTCCAAATATTATATGTTCATTCAGAAGGAAATTAAAGCAAGGAAAAAAAATGAAAACTGAATAAGAAAACAGCATAAGATTCAAGATCAAATCTAGATAAAGTTACACTTCAGGTCAATCAAAAATAATTCTAGCTTTTTTATCAATGTTTTGACTTATATTTTTTTGAATAAAAATACTACATGAAATTCAAAATTTTAATTTCACATTATCATTAATAAAGTAGTGTTTCTCCAAATACATTTCAATTAAATCTTTTACAACTCCAGAAAGCTTTAGGCCAGCTCTAACTTGCCACTTTCTCGATTTCAAACCAGATTGAATTCACAACTTACCTGCAAACTGCTATTTCACATCAAACATATCGGCAAGTCAAATATGCGTTTTTTTCAGTAAGACCCTTGTGGATTGATGCTAATATTAGTTTTAAATTGAGCAGAGCTTGAGAAAGTGTTATCACACCATTAGAGCAAGAATACAGATCTCTGATTAGTAGAAGACAGCAATAAGCCAACAAATATTATTTTCATCTCTCTTCATCCATGGGGGAATTTTAGAGAAAGAGACCTTGTTGCAATATTCTTGCCCATAATGTCATGGGTTATGGAACCAAAAACGTGTACTCTATTTTATCTGCCGAAAACAGAATTGTTCTTCTTTACTCTGGGAGGAGGGGGGCAGATGCCTTCTGATAATGGACCAACTGTCAAAACTCAGTAGGGCATTGTGTCTTATGTATGTCACCACCGCTTCTCCCTCCAGGGGGATATTTTCTTCTAATGGACCATTAACACATCCCCAAAATAGACTATCCACATTACATCATCCTATTGTGAGATGCTCCACCCAGTGGGGGGAGCCAACCATTCCTACCTGGATAAAACTGAGACACAGGAACCCAGAAAATATCCAGCTTCACCCGATTCCTGCAGGAAGACTGGACCCCTTCTAACCACCACTGGACTCTTGTTCTACGGGATCATCTCTACTTCACCAGAACCACATCTACCACTCCAGGAGGACTCACTGTTGGACTGCTTCCAGCACCCTGACCAACAGGGTGTCAGGTTGTAGCTCTGACTCTGTCAGGGTTTTCCAAAATTGTTGTTTGTTTGCTAGTGTGGTTGGGTGATTTTGTTTTTCTACTACATTTGTATTGTTAGTATTCTTAGTAAAGAGCTGTTACTCCTATTCCCAAATCTTTGCCTGAAAGCCCTTAATTGTAAAATTATAGTTTGGCAGGGGGTGAGGGGTTTACATTCCCCATTCTAAGGGAAACTCCAGCTTTCCCTGTCAGATACCTGTCTTTCCAAACCAAGACAATACCAAAGTTTTTGAGAGGGATAAATTAAGTGTATCAGCAGAGAACTTAAAATACCCATATCTGAAAACTAAACCACAAGTTCAGGCCTGAGGTAGAATATTTTGGTCCCTTCTAACACTGTGAAAAAGCACCAATTTCATATGCATTTGCCATAAAAAGGGGGAAGATCAAAAGATACAGTCTAAGACACCCAAATTCTTCACCAACAGAAACATATTTTCCATTATATTTACCATCCACTGCTCTCCAGAAAGCTGAAAAATAAACTTGTTTTGTTCCTTATTTACTCCATCTGATACGGCATGACTCTTCTTGAGCTGAGGAGTCTTTCCAGGAGTGTCCAGGTTCTTCTCATTGGTGTCTACAAAGCCATTCTTGAGGTATTTTGATTGAGGAATACCTTTCTTACGGCACTCTAGTATCAAATTCCATTCCTGTTTTATCCTGAAATAGTGACAAAAAATGTTTATGTGGATCAGCTGAAAAAACGTGGCAGGTAAGTTTTAAAGCTTAATCTGTGTTTGCAGAAGTATTTAACAAAATATAATTATTCATCTAAGGTTATATATATACGCATACACATACACATATAAATATACAAATACATCATATACATATACATATACATATACATATACAATATGTATTCCCTGGAGTTATGCTAAGATTTTCTATACATAGATTATAGATAACAGATTTCAAGTAACCAGGATTTCATTCACTCACTACAAAAGGGTGACACCCAGAGAATAACCAAAAGATGGAGACTGAGCAAAACTGTTACAGAAAAAGCAAAAATTATGCCCTTTAGTTTCATAGGATAGGAAATATATTGTCACAGAGCAAGTTATATGCATAAACAAAATCAAGTACCTGGTGATATATGAAAACATTTTCTTGGGGGAAAAAAAAAAGTGATTTTTTTCCCTGCCCTTTCTTGTTCAAGTCTAATGATTTATTTTAATTTTTACACCAATATCTTAGAAGGAAAAGCTCAAAGTTATCACATGCCAACTGATTTCAGATTCAATTTCAGTGTAACTTCTACATCACCTCCGAGACAAGCTTTTCCTCATGCAACTTCAGGCACAAATTCAATTTGACAGAATTAAGCTCTGTCAAAAGCTCATGCTTTTAGTTAGGAGAACGTTATTTCAGCTTAGTTAATCAAAGAACTGGTTGATTCACAGAAGCAAGCCTTCCTTACACCAAAATAAGACTCTGCAGAGCCCCTTGTATCGTAAATCTGACCTCAATCTGACTTTGAATTCCACATCCTGTGGTACATATGACTCATTTATGTCATCTACATCCTCTGATAGAAACCTTAATCTAAAGGATTGAAGAAAACTGAGAGCTTAAGGACACAAAGTTCAGGAAAAAATACCCCTAGAGAAAATAAATACATCATGTCCTGGAAAGAGAAACACATTCAAGTTTATAAAGTTCAAATAGGAAGTAACAAAACTTTTACATGTATTACTACTTAATCATGGGATTCTTCTCTACAAGGTTAAGATGAAAAAAAAAATCACATGGAACAGAATCATAGAATTATTTGGGTTGGAAGGGATGCTGAAGATCATCTAGTTCCACCCCCACTGCCATCTTTGATTAGACCAGGTTGCTCAGGTTCTCCCCTCAGCCACAAACAAGCTTTGAACACTTCCAGGGATGGGGCATCCACAGCTTCTCTGAGCATCTTGTTTCAGTGCCTCATCACCAATACAGTAAAGAATTTCTTCCTAAAATTTAATCTAAACCTACTCTCTTTCAGTTTGAAGCCATTCTCACTTTTCCTGTCACTACAATTCCTGACAAAGATACTCTCTCTGCCTTCCTTGTAGCCCCTCTTCAAATAATGGAAGGTTGCTATGAGATCTCCAAGCAACTTTCTCTTCCCCAGGCTGAACCACACAAAATTCCTCAGTCTGTCTTCATAAGGGAGATGTTCCAGTCCTCTTATCAACTTCATGGCCTCCTCCAGGCTTGCTCGAACAATTCTCTGTTGTTTTTATTTTGGGGGCACCAGAGCTGCATGTAGAGTCTCACAGGAGCAGAGCAGAGGGATAGAATCATCCTCCTTGACCTGCTTTTGATGCAGCCCAGGACGCAGTTTCTTTCTGGGCTGTGAACACACATTGCTGGCTCATGTTTAGTATTTTGTGAAATATCACCCACAAGTCCTTCTCCTTAGGGCTGCTCTCAATCAATTCTATGCCCAGCCTGTAGATATGTCTGGGGTCGCCTCAACCCAGGTATGGGACCTTGCACTTCACTTTGTTGAATTTCATGAGTTTTGTACAAACCCAGCTGACAAGCCTATTGAGGTCCCTCTGGGTGGTATCTCTTCCCTCCAGCATGACTGCACCACACAGCTTGGTGTTGTCAGTGAACTTGCTGAGGGTGCCCTCTATCCCACTGTCCATGTTTCCAAAGCAAAGATGTTGAGCAGCATCGGCCCCAACGCTTACTCCTGAGGGACACCACTCATCATTTACCTCCACTTGGTCATTGATCAGTTGGCCACAACCCTTTGTGTGTGGCCATCCTGTCAGGTCTTTATCCACCAGACGGTCCACCCGTCAAATCCATGACCCCCTATTTAGAGTCAAACATGTCATGTGAGACAGCACTGAATGCTTTGTGTAAGTCCAGGTAGATGATGTCAATTGCTTTGCCCCTATCCACTAATGCCATGGCTCCATCATAAAAGGCCCCCAGATTTGTCAGGATTTAAACCAGAATGTCTAGTTTTAAGTCACATGCAAGAAAACAGTTACAAATTTATGTACAAGAAGCATGTCCCAAAATCTTGTTGAAATAAATAATTTTTGGACACCCATATCAAGGTATGAAACTGCAGTGCAGAGCACTCTTATGGAAATACAGTAGCACAGATGAAAAGTCATAGTTGACTTAACGCTATCAAAGTAAGTCTTTAGAGGACAAAATATCATGCCTAGATAGAAGGATATTGAGACAGTTGTATACATAAGTGGCACTTACAGAAATCTCAGGGGATTTTAGAGAGACTTGGAAGTAGAGAGCACAGCAATGGCAAAGACACAGAACACAAGGGCACACTGCAGGCACTTTCTACACTTTCGGAAAATACCATTTATCAGAGGAACAAGCCTGAGGGACCAGAAGAGAGTTTCAAGGAGCAGCACACTACAAATGGAACATAAGAGAACTGTAGAAAGAGAACTTCTGTAATAATGACTGCTATGTATTCCTAAGTGACATCTTTATAAAGGGAAAGTACAGAAAAGCACCTTCTACAAATATTTCAGGTGAATTAACAGTGAGGTTGGTTAAAAGGTAACTCTCTGGATAAAGTGTTGACAGATTATATGAAGATAGCACAAACTCAGACTAAGTACATTCTAACAAAAAGACAGTAAGGATCTCTTTATCCCTTATTTCAACAATTACAGAAATATTTTTAGAAAGATAAAGTTGTATTTATCTTCAAATGAAAAAATTAGAAGGAAACATGAGCACTGATAAACACCAAAAAAGCAAATTCAGTTACTGCAGGTATACAAATGAGTAGGAAAAGTATTTGTAGCACATTAGATGAAGGAGGCTTCACAGAGATGAGAGGAACAAAAATTTCTCAAAATATGAAAGGAGTGATAAAGGAATAGTTATAGATGTTGTTGACAGCTGCAGAAATGTTACTCATTCTTAGCTTCAGTTTTCCATAGAAAGATCAGAATGCACTTCACAAGTTGACATCTAGAAGAATTCCTGGTATTAAAAGTATCAATTAGGGGAGGTGTGAGAATAGTAAAATATATTTGAAATAAATCTCCCAGTTTCTCTCAGTGTCTACTGCATTGTGAAATGTTTCATACCACAGCAAGCTGTGATTTGTGAGTTAAGAAAAAATAGACTGGACAGACAGAAAAACATTCAGCCCAGGGAGTCCCTAGTATGTACGAAATATGTTAGCACCATCCAGGAAGAGTCCACCAACTATGCGCAATATCTCCACAAATCTTGTCTGAGCATATTGATACAACAAAAACAAGAAAATAAGTTAAAGCAGATACAGCTCCTTAGACCACGCTGTCATATGTCAACAAACTGTAGCAAGTATTTCTAAATTTTCTATTACAGAGGGGGAGATAACCAAACACCTGACAAACACCTGACCAACACAAAGCAGCCCTACTAAAGGTATTCCCACCAGCTGCAGTCTAGAAGTGCTCAGATGATAGTTTTGCATATCAGCAGACATGATAGTTCAAAACCCTTTTCGATGCTTTGACACGAGCCAATTGAATTTTGATGTTGATCTTAACTATTCAATCTCTCATTCGTACCCCAGAAGCTGCCAACACAACAGAGTATGGATATTGTAACAGCAAGGAAAACCTACAAAACAGTATTTTCATATAAGGAAAAAGAGATAGTCCCAAACCACCTATTCATATTTTGTTCCAAAACTTGTGTACCAGTGAGTACAGCTATATAGCTATAAAAGCTCTGTACAGCTAGGCAGTGAAGTGGTATGGGGAAAACGTTGACTGAATTTCAAGGAAGAGAACAAAATTATCTGAAAAATTAAGAGGCAGGAGCCATAATGACCATAGGATCAAACACCTAGAATTCATTTTTTTCTAAAATATTCTAAATTTTACTTACCACTGCTGTACTGCTCTTTCTCACATTCTTCAGTCCTCCACAAAGAGCTTTTTTGTCCTTCTGTGAAGCTTAATTCTGCATTGCTACCCTCTCATTTCCACGGAATTCCTCCATTTTTTATCAAACCAGCAAATATTTCACTCAGAGCGTAATTTAATGCACTGAAAAAAGTTGCCCACAAAACAGGGAGTTTTTGTATTCATTGCTCCTCTTTCAAGCCTGAAAAATGACTGATTCATTCCTCACAGTATAAATTCTAAGAATGTTAGAAATGTAAACAACAGAAAGAAGAGGTCAAAAGTCTGACTCAATAAAATGTAAGCTGTAGTACTACAGATCAGCACTGGCTCCATCAGGTGGACCCCAGGAACACTAGAGTAGAGGGCTCATATCTAAAATTTTACTCTCTCAAAACAAGGAATATAAAAAAATGGTAAGAAGGGAGTTACATTAAAGCTGAAAAAAACAAACTGCCCTCTGACAATCTGCTCATAACATGTACAAAACACAAAACTCAGGAGGTCATTGCTAGTCAAGTAAAATAAAACACATACAATAAAAATGTCTATTAAGCAAATCAGTCAGTGAAATATTTACCTCAGAAGAAAGACAGGGGTTAAAAATTAAACCTTCTAGGGAATTCAACATGTATATTGCACACTGATATGGAAATCCTGTGTCAAATTTCCTCTTTACCCATATATTAAGTTATGGTAAAATGCTCTGTTAGGCTTTTAAAGAATGCAAGTATTGTGTACAATCACATTTAGAACAGATGGAAGGTGAATTAATAATGGAGCAACAAAAGTGCATAATTTTGTACTCTACACCTCAGAATGAAAACATTATATTTCCCATGGGCAAAAGGTCTAATAATTTACAACACCTGGCTATACCCTTGAGTTACACAGTACCCAGATTAATTACTACAAGCCTTACTGACCTGGAGTTGCAACTTATATCAAGACAGCGTGTATCATGAAGAAAAGATGACAAAGCTGTAAATTTGCAGGTGCAGTTGAGATCAAACCAAAGGGATCTATTTGGCTACATGGTTGTCATTATGCTCTGATTGAGATGATGGTACTTTTTAAGGGATCATTTGAAAAGAGAGACCTTTTTAAGTCTTCATTTGGTGACCATGAAACTTTCACCATGTTTGTCATACCTGGAGGCTATTACATGAATCTTCAGGAAACATGTATAAAAGAAATGGCCTCTAAACCAATGAGGCAAAAAGAAAATTTCACACAAATAAAATAATTTTTTAAACATTAATATATTCCTAGAGAAATTAAATTTCTGATATTGACACTTTAGAGTCCTGATATTCCAGAAACACATTTCCACATATGACAAATAAGTTATAAACCCACTGCTCTCTTGAAGTTTATGTCTTTTTAATATTGTTTAAAAATAAAATATTTTCATCTTCCTCTAGGCCTTGATCGAAGAGTTGAAGTGAGATTAAAATAAAAATAATTACTTTCAGTAGTAAGAAAATTGAAGATAGAAAATCAAGCCTAATTCAGGAGGAAGTATGAACACAAAAAATACTTTTCTTGGACAAAGAGGCCAAATGAGATCTAAGGTTCCAACTATTACAGTATTTGCTCTTCACTCATACAAATAGTTCTACTAATTTTAAAAAAGGCTGTTTGCTTTCTGCTTATGTTTTTCAAAAATAAAAAGAAAAGTTAAGTTTCATACCTACATATCTGTAACACAAAAGCACACCTGTCACTAAGGCAGACATATGTGGTATAGAAGAATTTTACTCTGGCAAGTTATTTTCCAATGTACTGCCTTTTACAGTAAGTTTTCAGGACAATAATCTACAGTTATGAAACAAGACCAGCAGGGAAATAGAAGATTCAAGTCTTTTCATTTTGGTTAGTGCGGTATTCCTCTTCAGGTAATCATTTCACTATTGGAGTATACTTTCAGAAAAAATAATCATAGCACATATTTTTTATTATTATTATTATTAATAATAATAATAATTTTTTTTTTCAAGGACATGGGAGTTCCCTGATAGCAATTTTATTTTCTCCAGCAAAATTATGAAGCTAATCAACCTGATGCAAAGAGTTACTCTATAATAAACTCAGTGATTGGACCTTTCAATTGACCAACCAGCTTGGAAAAAAATGTTCATTGGTAGGGATTTCAGAGCCATCAAGGCAAATGAAGAGTAACTGGGTTTCTTTCAAATGCTCTTCCTTCAGCAGGGACCCTCTGCTCAATCTCTGATTGGAAGCTCTTGGGGGAAGCTGTGATTCCTAGGCAAGGGAAGGAAGTTTCGTTAGATGGCACTATTTCCTCTAACCAGGACGCAAGAATTGACAGGACACTACATGGTGACACCAGTTTAGAACTCCTGAGCAATGTTTCAATCAGAACCACTAGCCGTGCAGGATCATTAAATAATCCTATGGAATTTTTAGAAGAGCATCACAGTAAAACTGGAGCTCAGCCCAGAATAATATTCCTGATGGATGAGTAACATTTGCTTCAAATTCAATTGGATTGATTCAATTTCAGTATCACTGTCAGGCTCTACCAAGCATTTTAAAGGATTGTGGCTGAACATCAGCTTTCATCTCACAATGCACTTCTGTGCATTACTTTAGATGCATGGTCTGTATGCACAAGTGCCTACAAACAAAGTCAAATAACTTAGTATATTTATTAGTGCTTCAAATTGAAACCAAAATTGTTGACTATAATTTGTGTTTGGGGCCAAGGGCCTCCCAGCTTCAGTTTTAGACTAGCTTGGAAAAAGTTCTGCATTGGGTATTGAGTAGGAGAACAAAGATAAGCAGAAAAAATAAAATCTTAGTTCAGGTAGGAATAGTGTTATAACACTGAAGTTTGGAAGAGAGATAGAGACAAACCTTTTTTTATTAAACAAGCATGTAACCTCTCAAGGAAAAAATTCAGTCTGACTGCAAAGTGTAGTTTTCTTGTTGCTTTTTACCTTTAATATTTGGGAAGTATATAACTCAAAAAATAATATACGCATGTTTAATTAACCAGACTTCCAGAGGAAATTTTTGGAGAAGAGACACTGGAAGAGATAGCTGAACAAACTTTTATTTTTGCTGCATGTTTATTGGTGGACAGACGAGGCTGTGCCATTTCACAGCAAAGATCAGATAGCTAATCTGAACAAATAGCTCTGGCTTGAATGCTTTATTTGTTAGCCTTCAGATTTATCTTACCTGCTTTTCACACAAATGACACACATGTTGCAATCCCTCAAAAAAAAAGTCTAACAGTATACTTTCCCTCTTATTCCCTTAAAAAAATTGAAGGGAGAGAAAAGAAAACAAGTAGAAAAGAAATCTCAATGTGGAAAATTCTCATATACCACATCAAGGTCATCTGACAGCATTAAGAGTTTTGGGGAACAATAAAAAAATTTTTCACCACTACCAGAATCTAGAAGATTAAATATAAAACAGTGCTATAAACACAAACTTCTTTCCAAAATATACACTTTCATAAACATATAGGAAATCTCAGGGCAGTGTACACTTTTTGTAACTGTTTGTGGTTCATATCCTTGGGACAAGTCAAATGGGCTTGTCTGACAGGATCAGGAACATGATATAAAAAGAAAATAAGCCTACCCAACACTCTTCCATTTCTTTTTCTTTTATATTCATTTGGTAGTTTACATGTGTTCTTTAAACTGCCATACTTTCACAGTCCCACAAAACCAAAGAGGAAACAGAAGACTGAACTAAGTCCACAAAAAAAATTATCTGATACCAGCACCTCAATAGTAGGTTGTCCAGAATCAGCTTTCACTGGCCAGTTGTTTAAACATCTGCCCTGTGAACAAATCTTTACAAGACCTCACCACTAATGCACAGTTGAAGCTTTTTATTCTTTTGTGAGATTTTCCTCTTAAGAAAATCTTCAGTCATAAATTATTTTACAAGTTACAGTTTAAGGAGGCTGCAGGAACCAAAATACTTTGCCCCAAGACAAAGAAAGTTCCCTAGAGGTTAACTGGGAATTTGTCCTTGAGTAATACATATTACATTTCAATGCATATTATCAGGTCATTTTACATAGTAACAGAGAATAAAAAGGAAATGCTCAATCTCAAAGGCATTAGCAATTAATAACCTCTTTGAGAAAAACTGGGGTTTGTTAAAAAAAATAAAGAAAAGGGAAAAAAAAAAAACGAAACAGCCCCAAAGGCTGACCTCTGGCAAAAGTAAATATCTAAAATCTTAAATGTTAGGATGTGGTCCTCATTTCAGGGAAGTGCCCTGTCTAAATGTCTTTTGGGAATTATCATTTTGGATCAAAGTACTTTGAAAATACTTTCTTACTGTGGCACAGTGTGAACTTGTTTTGATTTCAGTGCACCTGCCAGACAATACTAAAATTTTAATCCCTGAGTATGATACATCAATCTAGTCAATGCGGAACTCCATAAAATAATGAAATTTACTTATACATGGAAATAATATTTCTATTATTAATTAGAAATACAATTTTACCTGTGCTTTCAAGCTGAAAACCAGTGAAGCCTTCTCATATTTTTGGTCCAACATTTGAGAACACTGAAAAGCTCTTAAGGTGGTCACTGCATACCTCATAAAACAAAGATTATTTTCTTTTGCTGAATTTGGCATTTTCTTTTACTAATATTGATATTACTTTAGTCATTATTCTATTGGCTTCGACCATTCTATAAGGCCTGCACCATGAGAATGAACATGAACTTTACCATTTGTTTCAGCGGGTGTAATAGTGATCACTCATATTCAGAAGACAAAGCCTAATGTATTTCCTTCTTTTTTTCCAGGAGCTCTACAAGTAGAACTAACTGAAAACTGAGTGCATGGAGACACACATCTGCACAAAGTACAATTACCAAAATGCAATTTAGAGGAAGAAAACAAAAATCCTTTTGCGCATGCGGCAAGTGCACCTGGGAACTTTTATTTCTGTGTCTTTTATCTCAAATTTCCTATCTTTGAGTGGTGCAGGAAGATAAGAAAATGAATTTAGGCATCATTAGTGGGAAAAACACAGAAAAAGCGGTGAAGCTCCACTCTTTCAGGTGGAAGTGTGTCTACAACAATTAACCACAGAAAAACAGGGAGAACACATTGCTTTCCTGGAGGAGATGAGCCACTGTAAGAACTTGTTCTTAATATATGCTACTAACAAAGGCCACAGGAGTTCATATAAGCTACCTCAGAGGACATAAGGCTACCCTCCTTCCCTCTTACAGAGAGAACTCATCATACATAATTTGCTTTTGTACTAGTGAACTCAAAAGTTATCTTTTGCACCACAGAAAACCAAAACCAAACCAAACCAAACCAAACCAAAACAAAACAAAAAAAGTGGCAGGGGAATGTAGACATGTTGTCTACATTAGGACAGAAATAAGGTTTGATCAAGTCTGATCCTACATCCTTTCACTTGTGTTTTCTACCAGAAGGGAAACAGCAAACAGCCACATCTCAGGTGTCATGGTTTCACCCCAGATGGCAACCAAGTACCATACAGACATTTACTCCCCAACCCCCTGGCAAGATAGGCAGGGAAATCAGAAAAAGAAAAGAAAAGAAAAGAAAAGAAAAGAAAAGAAAAGAAAAGAAAAGAAAAGAAAAGAAAAGAAAAGAAAAGAAAAGAAAAGAAAAGAAAAGAAAAGAAAAGAAAAGAAAAGAAAAGAAAAGAAAAGAAAAGAAAAGAAAAGAAAAGAAAAGAAAAGAAAAGAAAAGAAAAGAAAAGAAAAGAAAAGAAAAGAAAAGAAAAGAAAAGAAAAGAAAAGAAAAGAAAAGAAAAGAAAAGAAAGTAATCCTTTTGCATTGAGTTAAGAATAGTTTATTAATAGAAACAAATTAAAATACAATAATGCTAATAATATTAATATTAATGACAATAAAAATAATGAAAAGAGATAAAGAAAATGCAAGAGAAACAAATTATGTTGAATACAACTGCTCACAACCTACTGATCTACTCCTAGTTGATTCCTGAGAAACAATCACTCATTTCTGGCTAATTCCACCAATTTATATAGCAAGAAAAAAGTTCTATAGTATGGAATATCACGTTCAGGTTAGCTGTCCTGGCTGTGCTCCCTGCCAACTCTTTGTTCTGTCCCTCACTAAAAGAGAATGAGACACTGGAAAGTCCTTGACTTAGCATAAGCACTATTTAGGAACAATCCAAACAACAGTGCGTTATCAACATTATTCTCATACTAAATCCAAAATACAGCATTGTACCAGTTGCTAAGAAGAAAACTAACTCTATCTTAGCTGAAACCATGACACAGCTCACACCCAAAGAAGGTGTATCCTTGCTAGAGAATTCAGTCTAGAGGATTAACTTCTTTTTTTTTTCTTTTTTTCTACTTTCTTTGTTAGGCTTACAGTTTTTAATGGAAGCTCTAGTGGAGTAGGGAAAACCAAGACTGCTGCTATGGCTGTTTTGCAGAAAAAGGTCCCACAGAAAGGAGAGACAGACTGACTTTGTTTTACCCTGGTCTCCTCTTAGATCAGCTGCTCTGTTGTCAGTGTAGCTGCACTGGCTGTAAGAATCTACTAGTGAGGTATCCTGAGAACACTGAAACACACACAAAGGTTCAATGCAATTATGTTCTTAAACAAGGGCACTGTTTAACCCTGTGCATTTTATTTTTAAAACAGAATGTGATTTCTATTTTTTTCTCTTCTCAGAGGGAGGAAATTGATGTCATATGTTTCCAAACTTGGCAACACAGTTTAATATTTAACAGTGTCTTATGGGAAGTAAAATATTGCTTAAAGAAAAAATAAATTCAATGTAATAAAAACAATAAAATTATCATTGGGTGCAAGCACTACAATCAAGGCCTTATTTAATACCCCAACTAGAAAAAATAACCTAACAAATCTTATTCTCTTTGCTATTACCTATTCAGAAGCAAGTGAATGTGTCCACTAATTTAACTTTTTCTTTCTCCTGTCAAGACAACAAAAAGACTTAAAGCATTTCTTAGTACTGAAACTTATGAGCATGTATTCACGAATTCTATAATAATCATCCAATTAATAATCCATACTTTTATGCAGCATATGAGAAACAGGAAGGTACAAATATATGTTATTTTTCTCTTCAATTTATGTCTATGATAAACAATAAAATATATCATTAATGTATCACAATCTAAGTAGGAAAGAGCAGAAAGCAATGAAATGTAAGTATTGTTTGTGTTGCATTTCTCTTACTATCATGTGAGGAAAGGAAGTAAGATGTCACTGAAATCAAACCCAAACCCCAAACGTTAATAATAATTATTATTTAGTATATTCATCATATTTATTATATATATTTCTATCTATTATGTTTAGTATATGGCAATATTAGTGGATAATAAGAACAGATTTGGTTAAAATGAACAATATAAAAGCTGTCTTACTTCTCCAGTGCACTTTGTTCTAATCTTTCTTTCTCCTTCCTCTGACGTTCTTTGTTCTTCTTAACTCGGGTTTCCCATAATCCTCTTATGACAGAAAAGTCAAATATTACCACCTGATGCCCCATATTGACATTAAGCTTCTCCTGCAAGAACAAGTCAGCTCTTCAAAAAAGGAATAATGAGAAAAGTAAAGATCCAAACTACCATGTTTCATTAAAATTGTCTGGGGAAAAGAGTTGAAGTCATAAGAAATATTAACATAGTATGTTTTCCATCTTACCCAATTTATTTAGGGTTTTGTGCTGGCAGTAATCAATGTGGCACACAATTGACTTCTACATACAATCCGTGGCAACAGCTACACACTGAATTTTTTGTATTCGTTACATTTTTTCCTTTTCAAGATAAAGACAGAGTTGCAAAAAAAATGCTGGTTTGGTTAAGTAACTCTGATGAAAATAGCTTTAAAGGCTTTGCATTTTTAATAATTTTTGTGACTAATATTAAAATGAATGCTCATAAAGAATTTATTCATTTTAAATCATGCAAAAGCAATTCATCTGGAGTTGTTGTGCATTGATCTTTATTATGACCTCAAGCTATCCTGTTTCAATAGGATCAGTGAAATCCCACTGTCCCCATAAGTATGTGCTTATCTATGAAAGGTATTGAAAGATCAGCCGCCCAACACAAAAAAAAATTACCTAAGGCAGAGACATGGGGAAGGTTTTGTGAACATGTCATGGTCCCCACTTACTAACATGTCCTTATTCTGGCCAGTCAATGAGGTTGACTCTGCAGCAGCCAGGATGGCCATGACCAGGATGCTGAGGTTATTCACCTCAGCACATGCTGTGGTAGTCACATTTGCCTTTTTCAGTTTACTGGAGTGGACACTGAGCTAACACCAGGTCATAATGAGCAGTCACATGTGAATCATTTGCTCGTCCTGTATACTGTTCTTAGTACTTTTGTTACTGTTTGTTTTTGTTTTTGTTTTATTTTCATTGCTGCTTCCACTAAATCATTCTTATTTCAACCCATGATCTTTACCTTTTTGTGTCTCTCACTCTTCTCTTGATCCTGTTACAGGGGAAAGCAGGCAGTGAGAGAGCAGCACATTGTCTGGCACATTGTCTGGTGTGTTTTGAGAAGGAACACAAAATTGGAGAATAGCATTCCTAAACCACAACATGTATAGAAACACACTCCAACAGTCAAAGGCTTGGTATCAGTGTATCAGGTTCCATGCAGTTAAGAGCTGATGTCAGCCAGAAAAGGAAGGTTAAAGGATGTGTACCTCTGACATAAAATGCTGAAAATTTGGTAGCAATGGACCAGGAGAAAGCTTAGTTACTCATTTTTTAATGGCAACCTCTTTTCTCACTCTTCTTGACTGGGTGGACTGCTGGATGTGGACTGGAAGAGAAAACTCCCTCCCACAAGATCAGGATCATGACCATCTGAAGAACCTAAATATATGTAAATTTTTGGGGTCTGATGAGATGCATATCAGAGGTCTGAGGGGATTGGCTGATGTATGTGACAAGCCAATGTCACTGATATCTGGAGAGTCATGGAAGTCAAAAGAAGTGCCTCTGGTGAGTAGAAAAACAGAAACATTGCACCCATCTTTAAAAAGGTTCTAATGGAGGACCTTGGGCATTACCAAACTCTCAGCCTCACCTCTGTGCCTGGGAACGTCCTGGAACAGATCTTCCTACGAGCTATGCTAAGGCACAAAGAGAACAGGAAGATGATTTGGGATAACTAGCAGGACTTCACCAAGGGCAAGTCCTGCCTGACCAACCCTGTGTCTTCCCATGATGGAGTGATTACACAAGGGAAGGGCTACAGATGTCATTTATCAAGACTTGGGTAAAGCCTCACAATGTCTTTCTGTCTAGTTTAGTGAGACATGGACATGACAGTTAGGCTGTTGGATGGATAAGGAATTGGCTGGACAGTCACATCCAGACAGTAGTGGTCAATAGCTCAGAGTCCTGATGGACATCAGTGACAAATGGTGTCCCACAGGAGTCTGTATTGGCACCAGCCCTAGTCAATGTCTTAGTTTATGACATGTACAAAAGGATCAAGTGCACCCTCAGAATGTAGAGGACAGCAAGCTGAGCAGTGCTGTTGATACCCCTGAAAGATGGGATGTCATCCAGAGGGAACTGGACAAGCTTGAGAGGTGGGCTTTTGGGAATTTTCCACTTATTTTCCCACTTTTCCACTCAGCACAAGTGCCACTTGTTGCACTAAGTGTACCTGCAAGAAGACCAAGGGCAAGCTGCTGCACCTGGGTCAGGACAATGCCTTAAAACACAGGCTGGGGGTGAACAGATGGAGAGCAACCCTAGCAAGAAGGACTTGGGGTGCTGGTGGGTGAGAGGCTGGACATGACCAGTAATGTGCACTCACAGCCCAGAAAGCCAAATGTGTCCTGGAGTGCATTAAAAGGAATGGTCAGCAGGTTAAGGGAAAAAATTCTTCGCTTCTACTCCACTCTCATGAGGACCCAGCCTGGAGTGCTGCATCCTCCTCTATGTTCCTCAGCACAGGAAAGACAGGGAATGGTTGGAGCTAGTCTAGAGAAGGACCACCAGGATAACTAGAGGGATGGAAAACCACTCCTTCAAGAAAAGACTGGGAGAACTGGAGCTGTTCAGCCTGGAAGAGAGAAGGCTTTGGGGTAATTGCAACCATCCAGTACCTAAAGGGAGCCTACAAGAAAGATGGAAAGAACATGTAATAAGACAGGAGGAATGGCTTCAAACTGAAAGACATGGTTGAGATTGGAAATTCTGAGGATATTATTTACAGTGAGGATGGTGAGGCACCAGAAGAGAAGAGAAGCTGTGGACTGTGAAGAGAAGCTGTGGATTACCTACCCATGCTCAAAACCAGGCTGGATGGGAGTCTGAGCAGCCCAGCTCAGTGAGAAGTATCCCTGTCCTGGAACTGGATGATCTTTAAGGTACTGTCTCAAGCCATTCTATGACTCTCTGTGTGAAACACAGCATGACTTATAAGCTGTTGTTCCCAACAGTGGTTCAGTACCAACACAGGAGACTAATCACCTGCTAAATGTCTAATGCAAGTACACAAACAAAATCTTGATAAAAGAGGTGAAACTATACTTTCTTGCTCAGAGTCACTGGTAAGGGTATTATCATTGCAATATACTGGCTCTCATGAAATGTAGTTAGATTACCAACAGAGGAAAGTCAGTTATTTAAACTTTGTGTGAGGTTTTATTAGAGAACATATTTACTATACCATTTATAAACTTAGGGAAAAAAAAACCCTGCTTGACCACCTAACCCATCAGTTAAATATAAATCCTCCCCTTCCTTTCCTATGTGTTTTCAAGCTCATGTCTATAATTTTTTCCTCAGATGCTAGTGACCATTTTTTCCAAGCATTGAGTCCTTCAGCTGGGGCTATTTGTTATCTGTCCTTCTGTTATAATATTGAGGACAAATGGGAAATTTTTCTCCCCTCTGTATTTTTTCCCTTGTAACTTTTCAACTGTCCCTTTTCTCTTTCACCCCCTTTCACCTACACATCCCTACATAAAGGAATAATTTATTCTGAGCCAGAAAAACATCCTCACATCCTCTGGAAAATGCACAGCATGGACTAAAAAGAATTATGCACAGGTACATGCAGAGCAAAGGTACCTACATGCTCACCTTGTTAGTCGTCTCAGTAAGAAAGGCCCTTTCAAATATCAACAAGCACTTGCTCAGAAACTGGTCAGAGACCACTATAATTCTATTTACATAGCCTTCTGTATCTTAGGATGTTTATATAAAAATTTATCTTTTTATATTCAGTAACATATGTTGCTCATTAAGCTGAACCTATTCCTTTTTTATCTTTGCTAGCACTAAAAATGAGGCAAAAATCGTTCCTAACCTATCTGGAACTAACAGCTGACAACGGCTGAGTCAAAACCCCATTAAAACAGAGCAATTAAAGCAGTGACCTTATTCTCTGTGGAAAGATTTGTCCTTCTAAAACATACTCACTCCTAATATACAGGAACTCTTTACCCCATAAAATAAAATGTTTACCTCTGCTTACAGGAGAAAGAAACCCAGTGACAAGGACTTCACACCTCACAGCAACAGCAGACCAGCAGTCACTCTGCAAGGTCTAATTCATTTGATTAGAACAATTCATAGAAGTATGTTTTGGTAGAAAGGCTGTTGCAGAAGCTGAATTCTTGTGAGACAGTGAAGTTACAGCTGGACATTTGACCTCTGCTGGAACTAGATGGCCTTAATCAACACAGAGTCTGAACAGACTGTGAAAGTGCTCCTTTTCCTTGACTTCTTTCTCACCTTCGTGTCTCACAGGTTAAGTCATCCATTCTTTATTGAGACATTGATTTATTAAACACTAGGTTGGAAAAGTTCATTTTATCCACATATTGCTTCTATCCACATATAGCTTTTATCTGCATATTACATTAAGCTGCAAGGCATTGTGGGGTTTTTGTCTATGGTAAAATCAAGAAGAGGAGGACTTGGGTGGGAGGTGAGAGCTGTCCATCAAAATACCTTGGAATTAGTCTCTTCAAAGGGAGCAAAGCCACAAATCCTGCTCAGATTACAGGGTGAATAAGGCTGTAAAAATATGCATCAGGACAAATGTGGTGTGCTTTCTGACATCTACAACTCTGAAAAGGTCACCTAGCAATCTTCACAAGACTGTTGCTTACCCTATATCCTTGTCTGAAAAATGGGCGTGAAGTATCAAGCACAATGGCAGAATTTATATTTGCCAAAATTCTGACACCACCATTTTCCTGATGGTGAGATGTTGCCAAAAACTGGCTAAAGCTAGGCTTAACTAAGTGTAGGTTCTTCAGGATACGTACTCGTGAGTGGCTAGAATTTATGACGGAAGAAGCAACTGCTAATAATGGTTTCAGTTTCTAGAAATACATGTTCAAATTCACGTGCCATAGTTTCTTTCTTCCAAACATCAGATTAACCCTGTAGAGGAAAACTCACAGCTATCGTCTATAATTCACAGGTGGTAAGCTATATTTGGATAGACAAAAGTCTCAATCATACACATCTTTCTAACTTCTTCCCTTCAACTAGGAACACAGATATGTTTCTTCTCCGACCTAGGTTATTCACAGGCAATCACTGTTATAATTTTGTCCATTGTCAGGAACCACAACAAAGTTAGAAAGGGTCTCTAGAGGTCACCTCATCTGACTGCTCTGCTCAAAGCAGTTATACAGTTATTGACCCAAGTCTGTACATGCTGCAGCACCCCTCCTCTTCCAATTTCCCCATCTTTTTGTAATACAGCATTGCTTTTTTCTCGTTCCATATGTACACATGACCATTAGAGACAGGCTTTTGTCATACTTGTGAGGATTATCCGACCCACCCATATGACAGTAAGTGAAAAACAAAAAGCTATTTCTTACCAGAAATAGGCAACCTTGCTTTCATTAAGGACAAGTCCTGACCACAAAAGCAGTCATGACCTGCATTCGCAAGACCCTGCTTCACAACTACACTGAGTTCACTGCTTAAAGTCATCTTGACTTGAGTAACAACTACATCTAAATAATGCTGTAGATCATCAACGCATCTTTCTTAGATGATGCATGGTTATAACATTCATCAGCCTTTTGTATTATTAGTGAGAGAGATCACAAAACAAGGCTATTCAGTAGCATATGGTAATTAACTTACTGAGCTTTCCAAGGGAAAAGGAATTCAGGAGCACAAAAAGAATCTTGTCATCTCTTGTCATTTACAAGAGAATCATGTTCGGAGAAACTAGTTCTCTGTGTGCATCTATGGAAGCAAATAATCTTATCCCTAGCCATTTACACGTCCCAAGAAGTTACCTGCAAGACCTTAATCAATATCCTTAAAAGGCAACGTACTGGAAAGTCAACCTGATCTTGTCTTCTTTGTAGTGATTAGCTCAGAAACAAAGCTGGCCATTCAGGATACCTTTTTTTTTTTTTTTTTTTTTTTTTTTTTTTTTTTTTTTTTTTTTTTAAATTTTTTCTATTTTAAGGTTTTCCCTTCAGAAGCAGCCACACATTACATTTAAGGAAATATTTTTAGGTAATATAATAAATAAATAAATAAACTCAAAATTTTAAAAATGCTTTTTTTTTTTTTTTAAATAAGCATTGCTTTACTCAGCAAGGGAACATGAGAGTTTGCAACCAGAGAAACTTATATTAGTGGCAAAGAAATTTTCTTTGGCTTCACTCCTTCCTGCTCTTTATTTTTTTTTTTAGGAAGAGAGAGAATAAAAAGTCCCTTTGAACACCACGGCCTTTACAACATCTGTTCCTCAACCAGCAGGCTATGTCAACCTTCTCCCTGTTTTCATCAATAAGGAAATCACTGGAATCTGTAAAAATGGAATTTTCCTTCTACACTATAAACCACAGATTCTTCTCCTCCCCACAGAGGTACTTTCAGTTCAAGATATTATAGCCTGCAAAATATTCTCAATTTCATCATTCCAGAGTCCTGTGCCTTCACTAGAATACATAAACATGCCCCTCTCCTTGTAAGCAACCCTCTCTGACTTTTACTGTTGTAGGCCCAATCTCAACACTGAGACCCATCTTTTTACCAAGTAAATTTAATAATCTGCCACTTCTCTGGGCCAGATAAGGTGAGAAGAAGCACTTGGTCTGTGAGAGCATGCTTTTGCTGCCAATACTTGGGTTTGGGTGCTCTATTGCTGCAAGCTATCCCTACACACGTAGAGCAGAAAAACTACTTTTACAGACACTTGTATGCAATTTCTGGTCTCAGAAAGATGAAAAGACCTTTCCTTAATCTTGCAGAAACCTTATTCTTTTAAATGTATCTCCAAATGGGCCTATTAAAATCAAACATTGTCCTCATGTGTATAATTATATTGATACTCTTAGGCATTTAGAGGATTAACTGGCAAAAGCCCATAATCGTAGGGATGATACTCATCATATGTTTTTATTTAAATGATATAACATTAATGCCAAATATTATTGCTAGTAAAATCATCTGCCTAAATATCTGCACGGATTATTTTTATTTTAGCATTTGTATTATCTTTTTATTTTATTTTATTTCATTTTATTTCATTTTATTTCATAAATTCACCAAAAAGTAGGTAGACTGTTCTCTAGCATCTATTTCAGACATTCTTTTTTAAATAGTAGGAGTACTCAGAAGCTCTAAAACAGAATCTCTTCAGCAAGGTGTTGAAAATATACAGGATGGAAAAGAAGAACATTACCTTGTAAAGTCTATAATCTTTATTATTTTTTTATTTACTGTTATCCATGTTGTTATCACAAATATATGCATACTTCAAATGTCAACTCTTCAGAAAAACTGCAGAGGTGTAGTATGCATTGCCTTAAATGCCCTTGCTCCCTTCAGCTACTGATATCTTCAGCCCTTGTTTAAAGGTCTGCCACAGATGCTTCCACAGCCATCTTTGAGAGTAGTCAGTGATCTTGTGACCACTTATTTGTTTGCACTTGACCTCTGAATCCTGAGCAAGCATCTGATGACTGGTTTTTTCCTTTTCCTTTTTTTCTTTTTTTCCCCCCTTGGCTTAATATAAAGGCAGAAAACTACTTTCAATACCTCTGGAAGTGTCACCCCACCTGAGTATGGAGGACCGCTGGAGGCAACTAGGTCTCAAAATTAAGAGGCCTTTTGGCAGCTCCTGGTGTTTGATTCTAAAGAAATTGCATCTCAGTCACCACGATTTGTACCATGAAGTTCCATGGACTACGTGATCTTCAAAAAAAGAGTTTTAGGATATATGAGCTAAAAGAGCAACACTGAATTCTGGATGAAAGGCCTTCCCCAGACAAAAAGTGCCTTTCAAATCAGCAACTTCATTGAAAGAATGGTTTTCAGACTCTCTGCACTTATCTTAGTATCTGAGATATACTAATCAATGTGTAGATACCTTGAGAAACATGTCACAAAATAAAAATTAAATAAAGACAAGGCAAGGTGTGCTTTGAAAAGAAAAATAGTGGAGTACAGGAGAAGTATTCTTAGATATGATGACTCCATGGTCTGCCAGGATTAACTGTACCAAACTGTTCTACAGCTCCTCACTGTTTACCAACATTCTGTCTTCTCTGCAGTGAGTAGAATACAGCCAATGATAAGTCAAAATTACATTGGCTTTATTATAGTAGAGTTTAAAGTCCTCTGAACGTAGCTGGCATCAGTGTTAATGCTGGCCAACTTGTGTGCACAGTATTCTGTAGAACAAGACCTGTATCTTCTCTTGAATCTGAAAGAGTCCAACATAGTTTTGATCATGGCACCTGGTTGCCCTTAAAATCAGCACTGTGTATACTTTCCTCTGCTGTTTTATGTGAGTTATTAAATTATTAATGTTTTGCTTTCTTCAATTTGCTTAACAACCTGGTTCACTTGGGCGGTTTTTCCTTCAGACAATCACCGTGGGAGATCTGCTGCAATCTAATGAATATAACTGGCAGGACTACATGGGGGAAAATGTAGGAATATTTCCTACCAATCCTGCAAATAATTTCTTAGGAAATAAGCTCACTCACACCATGCTTCAGAATTATCAAGTCATTTATCTCCCAAGTCTTTAAATAATTCAGAGGAAACCTGACATTTGGGTAGCAACTGAACACATTTTTTATGTTATCAGGAAAAGATTAAATTAGAGAAACATGCTGTGATTGAAAGAGCAGTAGAGATTGTGGCAATGTTCACCATATACAACTATATTTTGCTAACTAAGCACAGCTTGTAAATGTGGTAGTGTTTCTCTCTGACACTTGTAGAGTAGGAGAAGACTGTAAAGTATGAAGTTGCTCTTCCCTACCTTGTTTTGCTTCTCTTATTGTTCTACACCAGCAGAGAATTATCCTTCCTGCTCGTTTGGTTGGTTCATCTGTCATTAGTCTAGCCAAAAGTGCAGATTTGACAGTGAGAGTTTGAGGTCTGGGATCCAAGACAGATTGTGTTTCAGAACATATATGCATGCTCGCACGTGATTGCTGGGTCCTGGGGAATATGTGGGCAGGGCGTTGCAATGGATCACAGTGGGTGTCCCCCCTGAAGGCCTGGGTCCCCAGAGACCCAATAAATGTAGCTACAGCACAGAATAAACACAAGAGGAAAGAGACAAGCTGCTCCAGGGCTGGAGAGGCAGTCCTGACACCTGGACATGAGCCCAGATGTTTTGGGAGTTTGAAATGTTCCTTCCTGCTCTCTCAAGAGTACAGTCTCAGCCAGCTGGCTCCTACATAAACAAACACAGACAGACAGTGACACTTTCAAGCTATTAATTAGTCCAACTTTCAGTGAAGTTAATTTCAGAAATTAGTGTCTTTCTGTATCACAGAGCTTAATCATTGACACTTTGATGAATTAAGGTCTTTTTTTAGTTTTCTTCTTTAGCCATTTCATGAAAGAGACATTTATGGATTGAATCTGGTGTCAGCCTCTTTCATATACAAATAAATTACTTTTGCATTGTTTACACATCACAACTAAGAGAAAATATATCTCTTTGTTAGCCTACTCATTATACTTCAGGTAAAAATAGCTACCAACACTATAAAATTAAAAACAGATATGCAAGGGCTGAACTTGGTTTCCACATATTGTTATGTGCATATTTCTCTTTGTCCAGTGCTGCAGCATAATGCTTTACTGACAGTTTTCATTAATCAGTTCCTATTTTAGATGTAAATTAACTAGTCTCACAAACAAGAGTCCTCTTTATAACTGCAGTCTTCACATCTTGATTTTTAGACAATTTTTCACAGGGTTATTCATTAATTAGGTCTTTAATTATGGATTAATTAGCAGCTGAGTTACAATATTCCTTATACTTTCTCAACTCTTGTAACACTAATATGTTTGCCATCAAGCATGATAGATGTTACATATGCAAGGGGATTTATTACAGATGTATTCCCCTAGCACTTCAGTGAGCTGACTAATTATTCTTCTACTGACAATGAAGCTAATGAAACACTGGACTGATGTCTCTGACAAAAATCTATTTTTTTTTCCCACTGGGTATTTCTGAAGAGAAGTCTAATTTTTTTAAGACTGAGAGAGGGATGATGTATTTGAAATGGGCATGTATTTTCAGGTTGTTTCGTATCAAAGGAGGAACAGCTCACAAGTGTATTACATATTGGTAAAGGTGTTGAATCTATGAATGTAGCTGTAGTGAGCAGGTGCAAATAATTGTCTTAGATAACATACAACAGCATCCTGGGAAACCAAAAGCATGTTCTAAGAACAGATTGGAGAGATCCCCCTTAGCTTCTCATACACAGACCCATGGCAAATAGATTTGCATTCATTGACACTGAGCAAAACATTGACACTCTCATATACAGTTAGATGACCTTAATTAAGCATAACATTACACTCTCAGGTTTCTCAAACTTGTTTCATGTCCATTGTGATTTTGAATACAGATTTTGAATTTCATTGACTTATTATTTGTCTTAAGGTTCCTGAACAATTCCTGAGATCTGAGGCTACTATTACTTAACTTTCATGTACCCTTAGAGGGTACAGCCTCTGAAGTCATCTCTGTGAATGACCACATCATAAATGTTATTTTAGACTCTCTGCCTAACTGACACTAATTAAAGATCCTCAAAATGTATTATTTTCTTTTGCTTCCCGGGGGCCATTTTACATGTATTGATCTAAGAATTCAATCGTGTCACCTGCCTTTATTGCAGAGGAGAACAAGAACCAATGTCTGACCTACAGCAGTCCTATTTCCAGTATTAGATACAAAATCATTAGTTGTATAATGAGTAAAACAGTCATAGTCAACTGCTAAGATGTTAAATTTTGTGATGTAAGATGTCAGATAATTTAGATAAGCAAGAGATGATGCTGCTTTCAACTACTTCAGCAGTCAAGTTATTTCAGCTCTAAGGTCTGAAAAAAGTAAAGTGAATGAAACTCTTTGGTATGATCTATCTCTTTGGTTAATAAGCATTATCATCCATTCCTGATCCTTGAAACTGTTCTCAGTTAACTGCTGTTGAGAGGAAGAGACCTGGTCAGTACCTTTTAACCGACAGAAAGTAACATGTCAATGATAGCACATAAATACTTGTGGTAGCAACAACAACAATAATGACGATATTTGACTTTAAATGATAGGCTGTGTTCACAAAAGATGTAGCAGGCTGTATTTCCTATGCCAGTTAGATTAACTGTAAGTAGCCTTCAGAAACTGAAGTTCTATAACTCTTTTTAAATTCCACTCTAAATTTTGACAGACAACAAAGATAAATGACTACCTCTCAAGCCATTTTTTTTTTTATCGAAAATCATTCTCACACCAGCATATGTCCTTGAGATGTAATAGTAGTGGTTTATTATAACTGAGTCACAGAGTGGAACTTGAAAGGCTTCCTAAATTATAAAGTTTGGATTGTCACAAGTGTAAATCTATTTAGAGGGACTATGTGAAGGGTGAATCTCACCCTCTTTAAACACCAAACATACTGCCTTGGACTAAATGTTCTCTCTTTCAGCTATTTTTCCCATATGCATTGGTTTTTAAATACCCACAGCAAAATAGCAGCAACCTGATAGCTACTTCTCACTTTCTCTGCCATTTTCCACCTTGACCCCACACATCTGAAGAAACACAATAATCAGCAAAACTGTCACTTACCTACTACTAAAGAACACAAATGTCCAGAGTTTCTGAGTGTGCTCGCAGCTATTCAATGTGGGACACTGAGGTTGTTTATAGCATAGCTCATGGCCAGCCAGATCTGCTTGAACCCCGCAGCGTGACTAGCCTTCCAGATATACTAATATGCTATATTTGTAAAGTGATAACATGATCTGTGGTCCAACAGCAGAGACACGGGCAGGATAAAGTGTCTGCACTGCATGACTCAACACAGGATGGAAACAACTGTGCTAGGAGAGCATCTCATTTGCTTCAAGGAAAGTGTGACAGAGCTAATGTTACTCATGCTTATGTATATTTGCTGGAAAAGGGCAAGGAGAATAAAACAAAAATGCATATACAGTCTGAATTCCTCTAGTACAGACTACCTTTTCCTTCCCATGTTGGCTCAATTCTGAAATAAATACACACATATGTACACAATCACCATGCAGTTTGCATGACTGATTGATTTACAGCAAAATCTGCCTTTTCTTGCTGATGGTGGCTCACCTTTTTACAACAATGCTTTTCACTGACAGCAGTACTCCGGCTTACTGTTAGTGGATCCAGAAGGGCAGGACTGTGGGCAGCCAGAGATCATCTTGCTGCAGAATCAGCATTGCCAGGGCAGGGGCTGATAAGCTCAAGGGGCTGATGCGGGGTCCTGAGCCGTGGGCAAAAGGGAAGGGTCCTGGGGGTGCAAGAGGCACGATGGACATGGAACAGAAACCTATCAGGACCCTCATGGCCCTCCCTCATAATTCAGCATGAATGGTTGACATTTTCTGATTGTATCTTTGAGGGAGGGAGGGAAGGAGGGAGGAAGGGAGGGAAGAAGGGACGAAGAAAGGAAGGCAGGCTTATTTTCAAAAAATAAAGTTTTTCAACAGAAATATTTTCAAAAACTGCTTTTAATTTAATTTCCCTTAAAATTTGGCTTTTCAATTAAAATAGATTCACATTTTTAATTTTTTTTTAAAAAAAACAAGTTTTTTCAATATTTCTGCTTATTTTTCATTCCGGCCAGTAACAATAAGCATTAATTACTGCAGCTGGGCTCGGCTTAATCTTCAGATACTAGTTTTGCATTGCTGTATTTTCAGTGACCTTGCTGAAATCATATAACATTGGAATGGGAAAGTCAGGGAATGTAATGAGCTGTGAGTTAAAACACTCAGTTTTGTCTTCAAGTCTGAAGGAGGTAGTATCAGGATTCACTTTGACCTTTTTCAATGCAATGTGTTTCAAGGTATGGTGACATGCCTGAATGATCCTTCATCACATATCCTTACTGCTCAGTCATCTTAGTTTTCACAGACATCAGTAATAAACAGTGATCACCACATCCATTTTTTCTAATACTTCATTATTTACTGATACACTACCCACAAATTTGCGTGGTTTTTTTGCTATATAGCCATATGGATTTCTGTGAGCATTATCAGGCTTCAGCCACAAGAGCTGATGAAGAAATCAGTGAGGGAGACAATACTTTGGAGCAGAGAGAGTGCATCCCTTCTATATTCAAAAACATGGTCCATAGTTCTGCTTTTGTGCACACTGCCTAGGAAAATGTGTTGCTATAATTTTGTCCAGAATGTGACAACATGAAATAATAATTAATTAGAAATTATATTAAAGAAAAAACTTACCTCCATCTCACTTTTTCAAGATCCATCCTTTGTTGTACAGGTGTTGATTTTGTTAAAGGAAGGTAAGAGGTCTTGTGTTCTTTAAGTGTTGAAATACTGAAATGTGTTTCAGTAACCAAAAGCTGACCTTGTAGTTAATTCCCTGGCCTTAGCCCAGGATTCATAGATCAGCAAACCTTCCAACTACAATCATAGCCTGACCATGACAAAGAGAGGCTTGGGATGTTTCCTGGAAAGAGAATGAGAAAAAACATCAGCTGATGAAGTAGACATCACATACATTAAAAAAAAAAAAAAAAAAAAAAAAAAAAAAAAAAAAAAGGAAAAAAAAAAACTATCTTATTAAGAAAATGCAGTAAGGATGGAAAAACAACTGAGGAAGGGCATGAAAAATTTAGAGTATTAAAAACTGAGGACTGGGAAGAGAGAAAGAGAAGGAGAGAGAGAGGAAAAAGAGACAGAATATATAATATTGTTTAGTTGTGGATCTCAGTTTACTTGACAAAAAAATACTAAGGAAAAGGACAACTGTAGGTCAGTACTGTAAGTCAGGAAAACTGTAAGTGCTGGCATAGTATGAAAATACCACAAGCAAGGGAGTAGTAGACAGCATACTGGCCAGGCCAGTGAACAGACAGAAGGCTTGCTTGCTAACAAAACCTATTGGATCCATCAAAGGCAAGTCAGAGTGACAGAAGCCAGTTTGTTCAAAGGTGTTTGCCTGCTGCATCCTGCATCCCAGTCCATCATCAGCAGTATTCATCTGTCAGAGCCAACTGACCTTGGCTCAAACGCAACCTTGCGTGCCTGCCACAGCATTCCCACAGGAATTGCTCCTCATCCAGGTGATCCAGTAGACCAGCAGCTATGTACTCGTTTGACACAGCAGTCTACTGAATCATCCTCCTGGACAAGGACCATTGCCTGGGAAGTGGTACAAAAACAGTAATTTCATAAAGAGGCCTGGTCTATTTTGGCTGCTGAAGTTCATGGTTCTCATAAACTGGAGCTATTGTGAAATAGAGAAGGAGCCAGCACTGGATTCCCTGACATCCAAGTCTTGGAAATAGCTTGCAAATCTGCCCAAGCTGTCTTAGTTTGAAGCCAGCTGCTCCAGAGGCAGCAGCTGTATTGCTTCCACTGATGAATTCACTCTGAAATCAAAACAGCCCTGGTTATGAATCAGTGTACTATCCTAGGATAGCAGATCCTCTACCCATGAAACTGACAAATCCACCACTCAGATAATCCAACTGATGTCAATGAGAATTGACTATAAACAAACAAACCAAGGGACATTACCTTTTTCCACTTGTGCATTAGCTGTAACAAAATTTCCATACTTAATCTCTTCTTTTTAGAAAACTCACAAAGTAAAGACAACAAAGATACTTGAAATATAATCTGTATAAATAATTGCCATATAAGCTTATCTATGCTTGTTTTTCTGGTCTATCTCCACTGTTCATTCTAAGGATAACAATATGCAATTAAATTAAGGCCAGTAGAAAAATCTAAACATTAAGGTCAGTGTCTGGGTAATACAGGCTGTAGCCAAGACCTAGCATAGGGTTGAAGTTGGAACAGCCTTTTGTGTAGACAAGACACCTCCACACCAGACCTTCAGACCTAAAAGACTAACAAGAGTTGTTCTACCATAGCTGTAATCAGCCCTAGAAGGAAACACTCGACAAGTAACAGCTTTTTAGGGACATCTTTCCCATAAATATACAACAGAGTAAAATCCATGCAAAGACTTATAAAAAGTCAGGCTGAAGAAGGAACAGAACTTGCTACAGTAATTTATCCCATACTGAACAAAACTGTTCAGCAAAAATAAAACATTTTGCTTCTTGCTTTGTTTTCGTATTATCTGTATGTCTTTCAGTCTCGAGCTGTCAGAGCTGCTGACTAAATGTAATAATACTGCATCATCTCTAAGTCACATTAGAAATCGCTTCAGCAGATCAGATTCTTATATCTGTGACCTTTCAGTATTAAGGGGTCAGTCCTTTCTGATGCAACCTCAGTATGCACCGAAGATCCAATTTATAACTCCTGACAATGCTACAGCCCAGAGATGACTGTTCTGAAAAGTACCTGGAGCATTAGTATGATGAGTTGAGTCTCAGACAATGTTCATAATTCTGGGCTCTGAGTCACGCTATTTTGTTGTCCTACCTGCGCTACGAGACCTTTTGTGCAGATTTACCTCTGCCGTCACACAGGTGCTTCAGCAGGCTTGGCTTGTGGCTCACGCTGGGGTTTTTTTGGGGTTTTTTTTTTTCTGAGATTGCACAGCTCTTTTGAAAACAAACCCTTACCCTGACTTCAATGGCTTCAAAGGCTTCAACCCTTTTTACCCTGACTTCATCTTAAACTTCAATAAACTTTAACTTCAACTTGAATTCCAACCTATTTTGCTCAAGCTTTAACTTAAGGTTCCCTGCTTAGATTACTTTTGCACCCCTCTTTTGAAGTCCCATGTCTCAGTCATGCGGCAGACTTCATTGGAGACTCTGTTAACTTAATACAGAAGTCCTCAAAATTGCAGCTCCCAAGTGATCTGGGAATAAATAACTCTTAAAAAACCCCAAGGCATTTGTATATCTGGCCCTAAAATTTCATAAATGCCTTAAAAATAATTTCAACTTATTAAGACTATTTGTCCAGAGGTAAGTCAACCTCCAGTAAATGTGCAAGGACATTCAAATCATGACAGAAAGAATGTCTAACAGTTCATGAAGGATTGTGTAGGCACTGTGAGGAAGAAATGCAGCACTTAAAATCCAGAGTTGTACAGGACACAGGACTTTGAGTCAACAAAGATGACAAGGCTGTGACTGATGGACATCTTCCCAGGAGGTTGTTAACAAGGTTATAAAGATTCTCAAGATGAAAACATGTCAGAACTTACATTAGAATTAACATATAGCCCTCTTTGTGAATGATGCACACATTTGTAAATGGAAGCACAGTTTTGCTCAACCACAGATTACTTTTAGAGCTACTTACACTTGTACCTGACTTGAACTGAATCGCCTCATTTAAGAAACATTTTCTGAACTAAATAATGGGCATGGCATCTATTGATTTCTCTCATTACATTTAATTGTGCAACAAATTAAAGACACAAGAGCCCACCAGGAGCCCACTGGTGTGAATGAAGAGAAATTAGATGTGTGTTACGTTTGATTGCCCAGTAATTGTTGAGAACAGGAGGCTTTGGTAGGAGCCAGACTTAGGAGACAGCCTCATTAGATGTGTCATTAAAGGGAGCCAACCACAGCTATCCTTCCACCCTGATCAAGTCAGTGAAGTAGCACAAGCTCTTTTTGGGGATGCATATCTTCACCAAGGTGTAACAGGGCACTGTCAAGGGAACAAAATTCATATCTTTCCAGGGACAATTAAACCTAGAAAAAGGAGGGGAAATATATGAAAACTCAATTCCATTTATAGTCCTTTGTCTTTGCCTGACAGGAGCTCAGGAGAAAATAGACACCACTGGGCTACCAAATGCAACACCCTGCCTACGCAGCTGTAGTGTATCAATCCTGGCTGGATTCCAGGCATACATCAAAACTTCTCCATCACTCCCCTTTGCAAATGGACAGGGGAGAGAAAATATTAAAAAGGCTCCTAGGTTGAGATAGGGACAGGGAGAGATCACTCACCAATATCATCATGGGCAAAACAGGCATTAACTGGAGATATTGATTGAATTTATTAGTAACAAATTCAGAACAGGATAATGAGAAGTAAAATAAACATTAAAAACACCTTTCCCCTACCCCTCCTCCTTTCCAGCTCTACCTCCTCCACCCCGGCAGCACAAGGAAACAGTAAATAGGGATTACAACCAGTTCATCAGTTGTTTCTCCCACTGCTCAAGGAGAGTTGTCCTTTCCCTGTTCCAGTGTGGGGACCTTACCACAAACTTTTCCAGTCTGAGTCCATTCCATAGGCAACAGTCCTCCGCAAACTACTCCAACACGGGTAGCACTTCCATGGGTGAAGTCCTTCAAGGAGAGGCTTACCCTGTGTGTACCCCATGGGTTTACAAGTCCTACAGGAAACCTGCTCCAGTCTAGGCTCCTCTTTCCCTAAGTCTGCTTCCTGTCAGGAGCCTGCTCCAACACAGACTTCCCAAGGGGTCACAGCCTCTCCTCAGGCATCCACCTGCTCCAGCCTGCTGTTCCTCCATCAGCTACAGGTGGATCTCTGAATCCCTGTGGATCTCCATGGGCTGCAGGGGCACAGCTGTTCACCATGGTCTGCACCACAGGTTGCAGGGGAATCTCAGCTCCAGTGCTTGAAGCATCACCTGTCCATCTTTCTCCAGTGACTTTGATATCTGCAGAGTTGTTCCTCTGACATGTTCTCACTCTGCTTTTCTCTGGCCACAATCACATCAGTGTGATAACCCTTTTTTTTTCCTCTCTTAAATCTGTTATCCCAGAGGCATTACCACCATCTCTAATTGTCCCAGCCTTGGCCAGTGACACATCTGTCTTTGGAGCCAACAGGGACTGGCTCTGCCAGACACAGAGGAAGCTTCTAGCAGCTTCTCATAGAAGCCGCCCTTGTAGCCCCCACCACTATCAAAACCTGGCCACACAAACTTAGTACAGCAGCCTATTCATGTAATGTGTCTGAGAGACAAAGACTCTCCACACCGTGAAAACCACAGCACACCATGGATCAACACAGACTAATGGCTCTTGCCATGTTGCTTTCTGCTGGGGTACAATAAAGAAAACAAGGAAAGGTTCCTATTCTGAGCTGACTAGGAAGCAGCACACACACTGTTGTCACCCTCCTCCTGCAGGCTTGCTGCTTTATGAAACCACAGCAGAAGAGGGTGTTTTTAAGGAAGAAACCAAGGGTGCCATCTATTGTCCAAATAACAGGGACACCCACTTCCTTTCACTTGAAGCATTGAACTCTGAGTTCCTCTGCCTTCAACTATACTGCTACTACGGAAACATGAATACAATACCTGCTTTTTCCTTTATTCCTGTGTGCCACATGGAGCCTCAGAGATAGATCTGCTTCGGCAGTCTATTTTACAGAGTGCAGATAAGTGCAAGAATATGTTACTAGAACACAGAGTAACCCTCTGGCATGACTGCCTCATCCCAGCAGTCCCACTGTAGAGCCATTCATACACAATATGCAGTTCCATGTCTATTACTAGGCTACAGACAGTAATTTTTCTGGATGTAGGCATACTAGCTACAGATAGAAAAGACAGAGAGGAGAAGCTGTCTCTGTCTATTAATCCAGAAGCTTTTGTTTTAAATTCATGACCTGCTGCTAATAAACTAAATGGTTCACCAATAAACAACACAACAGCTAATTTGTTTTTTGTTTTGGTTTTTTTTGGTTTTTTTTTTTTTTTTTGTTGTTGTTTTTTTTTTTTTTTTTTTTTTTTTTTTTTGTTGTTTTTTTTTTTTTTTTTTTGTTGTTTTTTTTTTTGTAGCCCACATGCCTTGTAGGCATTCCTTTAACTATCTCATGCTTGGAAATAATTGTCACAAGCCAACACAAAAAGAGAATAATAAAATAGGACTGACCTTTTCAGAGTCCCTGATTTAAAGGGAATGAACTTGGATTAAATATAGGGAAAGAGGCACCAAAGAATTTAAAAAAAAAAAATAAGAAAAAGAACCAAAACCAAAAACAAACAAAACTAACAGAAACACAAGATCAGTGAGAACTCACAAGGCTGTCACAGGTCAGGCCAGTGAGTGAGGAAAAATTGTGACATTAGAAAACAAATTTGGCCTGCAGTTCCAGATGCCAACTCCTGTCTTTACAGGGAAGAAGGTGTAATCTGACCTCATATCACCATTCTGACACATGGTTAATGAGAGGAGGCTGGGATAAAGACTTAGAGGGATTTTGAGATTCTGACTCATGACAAGGATCTCCTGCCAGGCTAACAAATGCCCTTACATTGCCCACTGCCTGCTCCCCACCACCTGTGTTGAGGTACAAGTAGACTATAAAGGGTCTCTGAAGCATGTTTGCCAACAGGATTTTCAGCTGGCAGCAGAAACACCAGGTAGTTTTAATCTTCTGTTGACTCAGCAGACATTTCTTGAAGGGCACATGAACCAGAAGAAAGAGTTAATTACAATAAAGATTTAACCCAGGTGAGTTAAAGAAAAAAAATTGCCTTGAAAGTTTTTAAAACTTGTTACTCACCCAAGTGCTGCCAGACACCTCTTCCACCCTTTTTTGCACAATATTTTTGACCTTTTTCAAAATCCGTATCATAACTTTACAATGGAAGACAGAGCCATTAAGAAAAGGAGTTTTTGTCCATACCTACAAACTTCAAGCAGAGGAAGTGTAAATATGAACATGATCTCCTTCAAGAGAAGCAAGTTTCAGATAAATACAGCAAAAGAATCGGTGTGACTTCTCAACTCTTGTTATTGATTATACACTAAATTTAGATCACACTGGAATGACCTCATAAGTATTAAAAGAGTTCAAGGGAATATCTTATGCTTGGAGCCCATAAGAGTAAGATAATTTCTAGTTTCAAAGTGACACGTAAGAATTTAGCTCATACTATGGCAATAAAGCTCAATCTAGAGTAGTAATGAAGAGTTGGTGGTCACTGCAGATCTTTTTGCCATCAGAGATAAGCTAATTTTGTAGTGCTTCTGTCTGCAATTTATTTCATTCTCTATACTAAGAGGTGAAAAAAATTACACTGAATGGAAGTTCAGCCTCAAAACACACCATTATAATACTGCGGTTGTAAAGACTGCAGGAAGAGCCCTGAAAGGAAGAGAAATAACTTAATTGTGCCAGTCTGATGGGTTGTTAATGGTTTTCATTTATATAGAATACAAGGCTTTTATTTAATAGGAGAGAAATACAAAGAACAAGATTAAGAATGGAGTATTGAAGGTAGATAAGGAGAAGTTTTAACTTTATGAACATTCTTAGGACACATTAATATTGATAAGGTAATTCACCCAGAAACAGCCAGGCATCTCCTCTACACGACTCAGGGGGGCTAGTTATCAGAAGCAAATATTTAGCTGAAACAGAGTACAGGCTCTTTGCAAAAGAACCTCTATGCTGCAGGGACAAGACATCAAGTTTGCTGATCTCACAAGTTATAAATCTTCATATAGCCAAAAGCCACAAGATATATATCCTCATGCCATGGAAAGCCTGAGGGTCTGGGAAGCTCTGTGAATAGTACATAGGGTGGATGTGGCACCCTGTTCCAGAAGTCTCACCAGACACCTAGAGAAGAACTAGGTCTGGGTTTGGCAAGTGCTTTGCTCCAGGCATGATTAATGACACCAGTTCTAGCAGTCCAGACAGATAAGTTAATCATTCCTGTGGTCACACAGACCCACCACCAGGTCTTGTGAGCTACAGTCTTCAAACAGAAGACACACTTGAAGACCTTGTCAGCCTTTGCAGATGAAAGGCATCACACCAATTCACTACTAGCAGCACAATAGCGACAGCATTATCCATTATCAGTATAGCTTTACACAGCTGAGCTTTGCGTTGTTGACAACAGCAAATATTAAAGGTGCTACAATCATTAAATATATATTAGTTTTCAGTCTGTCAAGCAAATATTACAAGAGAGGGCAGTGGCAATTATAGAAGGTAATTACAAGTGGAGACAAAGCAGTTTATCACGGCAGAAGATGAATTGTAAAAAAGGATGAAGGACCCTTGTTCTGCCTGGGCAATTAATACAGATTAAACAATAACTTTAAAATAATTAACTTAGTAAAATGTAATGATTTTTTTAAAACTGCTTAAATTGTGTTTAATTTGTTTAAATTAACTGTCCCATTAAGACCCAAATTCATCATTTTGATTTGAAAGAGAAGTTTTAATAAATCCAACCTTTAGCACAGTTTTAATAATTGTATTACAGGTATAAACCTGTAATATGGATGAATGAATGTCTGAGGTGGAACAGATCCTAGTACAATGAACTCATCTGTAGGATTGGTAATGATATCTTAGAATGAGAGTCAACAATTTTGATGGAAATATTTTGGTATGTTTTCAACTATTTCCAACAATAGATAAATGTACATTACATTTACACTAGGACACAGGTTTCTAACACAGATTCAAAAGTCATATGAAATGCTAAGGTACTACAACGGGTATAACAAAATATCCCAAAAAGAAGAGGTATTACTGAAACAGCATTTTCTAGACAGTCACTGTGGTGAAAGCATCTTTTAGAAGGGCCCTTTTAACTTCAGGATCTTTTGAACTAGGTTTCCAACTACTGCAGGCATCAGTCAGACAGTGTTTTTCACCAGCTGATCAAACTTCTCCAGTGCTATTGAAAAAGGGGCTCCTGAATCTCATTTGTTTGGAGGCGAGTAGCCCTCTCCTTGTGTTCTGCCATAATCACTCACAGCCAGTTTGTGCTGGTTGTGCAAAGGTCAGCACAGCCTTGACCTGCAAAAGCACAGGAACTGAATAAAGGATACCTCAGTCAGATTTCTTGCCTCTGCAATAATTACAAAACATGCAGGATGCCAGGACCAAACAAACTAAATAAAATACACACTGTGAAAAAAAGAACAATTAAAACTTCTGTTTCTCAGTATTGGAGAAGAAAAAAATATTTAAATAGCACTTTGTTGTGTATCCACAAGCAAAGTGTTCCAAAAAAATGGGAGATGATAAGTTGTTTTCTGACTATCATTGATTCCCAGGTAGTTAGTACTTTAAATAGTTTTTCATTCAATCTAATACGGCTAACTGGAAGACTGTAGTTCAGAGATTTGAGGTCTGCATTACAAGCAAGCAATGGAGGAGCACCAAAATGGGAATTTTTAAAAGTTGAAAAGACACTTTGTGGCTAATTCAAGTTTGTTTTTAATCTCTTGGAGGACTACATGAGGCCCCCGGTAGGAGGCAGAAGAAGCTGGGATAAAATCTGCCAGAGGGGAAAAAACAAACAAACAAATAAAACCAAAACAACAACAACAACAAACCACAACCACCCATCGTTCAGTCATTTTAGCTTTCTCTCTGCCCTGGACACATCCGTCTGCCCTTTTTTTCTTTTGGCACTGGTACATGCATTGCTCCAGACACAGCAGGTTTGGCGAGCTAAAGCAAAGGAGGAAAAACACCCCATTTGTTTTGGCAGCATTAATTTCTGTTGGCTGAAATCATAGGTGGCAGACCTCAGCAGGTGGGGATACCTGCAGCAGAAGGGAGGAGTCCCACACAGACACAGCTCTAGGTGAACAAAGCCGAATTAGCTCAGCACTTGGGAAACTGAAGTCTCACTCTCAGAGAGCCAAGCACAAGTTTTTTGGCCCCATGACCAGAGAGCTAATGACTGTACTGCTACTGAGCAGATTCTAGGGGACCAAAGGGTCTTCAGAAAATCTCCAGGGATCTCAAAGACCTTTCTGTCTTCCATGAAGAGATTGTACATAGATATTTAAAATCTTGTATTTTTACAAGTGAATGTTGACTATAAATACGAATTGGGTTGACTAAAGTGCAGATGACAGTATCTTGAAGAAGTTCCAATACAGTGAGAAGCACCTACTGTGCTGTGCTTTTCCTCTGCAGTGATCATCAGCTAAAAGTCAGTCAGTGAACACATCACACTTTTGCATTGCTCTAAATTATTTCTGAGAGTGTGCACAAGGCATCTCTTAGGAACTACTATTTCCCTGTTTGTCTGGTCCATACAGACAGCAGTTTGCTGGTATAAGATTTTGGGAGCCAAATCCAAAATATCCCAATATCTTCAATAACTTGTTATAGAAGTGAACAGTAGCAGTTTCTGCCTTCAGACAAAGTTCTGAGTAGCATATACAGGTGTCTACAATCCTTAGCTCTCTATGATGGCACGTAGCCCAAGTGTGAAGGTAGTGTTCAAGGCATGATTCCATGAGACAGGGTGAACTGAGCTCAATTTCTTCAAAAGAGAGAAGGGGTTTTGTTCCTTTTTGCCTTATGTGTTCAGGTCCAAAGCAAGTGTTGAGAGGCAACTTCAGCCTGGAGACTCCTTGGTAGAAAAGTACAGCAAGCCATACGAAACTTCATTGAAAGTCCTAGTTCCTTCTCTACTCCCAGGTGAATACTTCAATCCTTTACTTTGTAGCAACTCTGCCAGTAAGCAGCTACTCTCTGTGGCTTATAATTAATTCAGAAGAAAGAGTTTCAGCAAAATATATTAGTAGCTTTCTGAGAAAGCAATTCATTTATAACAGGATTTCTGGATCTAACACATACCAGCACAAGTGGGGTGCTCAGATGAGAGTGGAAAGAGAAATAAGGCAGAAAGGCAGAGGGGGATTTCATAGCATAGGGTAGAATCATAGACTGTCCTGAGTTGGAAGGAACCCACAAGGGTCATCAAAGCTGAACTCCTGGCCCTGTAGAGGACATCCCTAAGAATCATAGCATGTGATTTACCCCATCAGTGATTTTTATTTTTTTTTTTATATTCAGTTCACCAGGATATGAAACCAGTTTAAACTAAGGGGCAAAAGAAGAAATAGATTTGTAGGATCTGTAAGTTACTGGTTATGTTTGATACACTTATGGCACTCTTCTTCCTGAAAAATACAGAAAACATGCAGAGAAAAACATAGTTTAATAAATTCCAGTTAACACAACTGAGAACTTAAGGTATGTAGTTCCAGCAAGCTCAGCACATACCCCTCCTATGTTGTCTAACCAGTCTGAAGCAAAACGGCAATACATCATGACAGATACAATCCATAATAAAAACCTGGTGTCAGCCTGCTGGCCAGTCCTTGTACCAGCATATTCACATGGAGGGCTTAACAACTGTGTACTCTCATCACATTGCAGAGGAGAGAGACTGTGTGTTTCCCACCCAGTTTTTTTATTCAACATTTTGTCTTTACATATTTAGCTAATTTTGTTCCCAAGACTGATTTCAGTGGGATTGGTGAATGGAGTAAACTGACAGCAACAGAAGTCATGGTTCCTACTCCTTCTTTTCCAAATCCCTTTCCCACTTCCTCTGCTTTTGACCAAGAAACACCTAAACTAATATCAAATGAGCCAATTCAAGTCACAGACCAAAGAAATAAAAACCACTTTGTTTTGTTATTCAGTGTGTTTTCCCTCTGAAGGGGTGGGAAGGTGATCAGCCAGCAACAAGGAACAGCTCACTGCATAGGAGCAGCTCATGTATTCCATACTAAATAGCATGACCTCCCTTCCCTAATCCAGAAAACCCTGCATCACATCAATAGTGACAAACACTAGTGGAATTAGAAAAACTCTGCCTTACTCAGACATCAGGAACCTCATGTATTTTCAGCATGATAGAAATAATGTCATAACCAACTCACTGGTTTCCCTCTTGAAGCATAGCCTCTCCCAGTTCTAGCTGAACAGAGGAATAATGCAAACTGCTTGTAAAATTGTGTGAGCATGTCCAAGCAAAAATTTTCACTGCTGCTTGAAATCACAGCTCACCCTGGGAAAAGGGGGTACTTTCAAATGTAAATCTGCCTGAAAGGTTATAACTTGCAACCCTACATAAACTGGTTCACACGACAGAATGCCTTTTTATATATATATGTGTGTGTATATATATACACACACATATATATATACACACATATATGTTTATGAGCCTGTGTATGTATGAAAGAAAATTAATCCTTTTTTAATCAAACTTGGAAGGGCTCACACAGCTGGAAAACTCAGGACATTTGTGTGGCGAAGCTGATAACTGCTATCACTGGCTCCTCATTGACTCTTCATTGGCAGTTTCACACTTCTTGCTGTTCTGCAAGTATCAATTTAAAATGGCCTGCAACAGTGCCAGCTCAATTTAACGCCAAGAAGCTGAAGCTAGTAAAAAAAAAAAAAATTGAAAAAACTGTACAAGTGTTGCAGGGGAGTCCATGACTTTAAGATAGTTCTTAGTACAACTTGGAAGACACATTGTTCTTCCATTTCTGCAGATTTCTCTTTTGGCTTTATATTTATATTTATATTTATATTTATATTTATATTTATATTTATATACCTCTATGTGTGTGTGTATGTGTTTATATGCATAAGCATCCAAGGAATATTGGTATCCCAGAGTTAAATTTTAGTTATCCCCTATTTATATATGGCCTTTAAAGTTCCATTTCCCCAAGTTGCCTAGCAAATCATTACACATTTTTCTCACAATTCTGTACATGAGAAAAAGAAGATGCATTTTTTTCCCAAGGACTGCAGTACAGCCATTCTGTTGTGCAATCAGTAAACTGCACAAATCCTTTGAGATTCATCCCAAGCAGCTGCAGATGACAATGTACTCAAAGCACAGGCAGTGGTTGCCCAAGAGGCCACCACTAATTTCAACAGTAGTGGAATTGACTGCTTATTAGACACCTATTTGAAATTTTCTTTAAGGTGGTGGTGGTATGCCTTCTAGTCCTTTATTCTCTATTGCCTTGACATTGTGTTTTGACCTTGTGTTGCAAAATGAGTGCATAAATCCATATCGTCAAACTATTTCTCCCAAAGGGCTGATCCCTTTGACATGGCAATTTATGTGTAATTCACAATGCCTACAAAGCTTTGATTACTTGTGTTAGGCTTAAAGAGCCTTGGCCACCTGCCTGACATTCACCTGATTATTTGTTCAAATTTAAACTTTACAGGTGCAAATTTCCTTGAGGCAGGCACCATCTGCATACAAGGCAAGGTTAGCATACAAGGCATTGTGTTTTGTATTGACTTGGCAGATCCTGAAGGCTACCTAGAGGTCCTGTGATTTCATGAAGCTCTGACAAGACTAAAGACTTCGTTTGTTACGGCTTTCGGTTCCATGCCCAAGAAATGGTTTCGGCTCCTGTTTGGAAAGGAAGGAATTGGATTAAAGTTGCCTGTTATTGCATGACTCAAAGCTATTAGACATCCTAGACTTAAGATAATTAGGATTCTTTCGAATATGAGAAATCATTCAACTCATTGCTGCAGTTTTTAACTAGATATTTCCTTGAATGTGTTGCAGATATGTTTTTTCCATTCACAAAATCTTTCTGTGCTACCTGCTGGCTTTCCAAAATGTTCCTGGATCAATTACGTCTGTGTAGGTATAAACAAACCTTCATCCCAAGAATATTAGTGAAAATACATCTGCCTCTGACACCTGTTGTAAAACGTGTGCAGTACTGGGGCAGTATGTGCCAGAAACACTGGCAGCCTGTATCTGCTGTGACATATGTTCACTCAGGTGAGCTGTAGTGGAAATATCCATACTGGGAGTGGGAGGTAGACAGGTGATAATTGCCTTTCAATTGCTTATTGACTAACTTGCTAGGCAAGCAAGCAGATGTAGCAGCATTTAAACCTTTCAGGACACAACTTGGAAAGCTGCTTCAAGCTCTCACAGCGAATTGTTCTTGAAAACAAACGTTGGTAAGCAGCGGCTAGAGAAGCTTGACAACAGCATGCCCTGTTATTTCTTCCTTGCTTTTGAAACTATACAGAAGGATGATGAGTTAAGAGCTTCCCTACTAGGCTAGAAAGGTCAACATCCTCTTTACAACTCTGTTAGTGCTCTTGACTTTTTTTTTTTTAGCAACTGAAGGGGAAAGATTTCTCTGTTTTTCTAGTTGATTAAATTTTGTTTACACGAACTTTTGCTGAACTTTTTATCATATATACAACTTCTGAGGAATTTCTCCACCTTTCTCACCTATGCTGCAAGTTAGACTTGCCCTTCTTGCCTCTGTTGAACCCCTTTTTGTGTCATGGATTCATTTGTGTTCTGCTTCTGTTCTCTGACACAGTGAAACTAGGACTGGTGTTTGGTAAGGGCTTTTCCACTCAGTGTGCTAGGGAAGGTTTGAAAACATTTTTCCCTCTTTTCTTTTTCTTATATTACATTTTTAAGTTTTTAAAATTAAGAGCACAGCAGAAGACATCCACAGAAATAAACAGTTTCACCAGGACACAGATTTTGGATTCTCCCTAGGGTATTAAGGGAACAAATACATTTCCTAAGGTATGACCTAGCTACCTCTCCTTGGCCTCACAGATAGTAAGTTTCTGTGCCTCTCTGTAATTTAAGATTATGCACTGGAGCAAATTTCTGTCATAGGAATGGTGGCAACTTGGTTGAATAATTCACACTAATTACGTTAGTGACTTTTGTGTCTCCTTTGCCTTTTGCTAACTGTGAACAGATTTCTTCACTCCTCAACTAGTTATTAAAAAAAACTGAGCTCTCCTTCTTTATCTATTTTCTAAACTTTTATTTGACCTCCATAATACTCTGTATGTTTCTAGTCCTCAATTTAGATTATTTGTCTTATTTTAAGATAGTTACAACAAAATACCTCAGATTTTCTCGGCTCATTCTTGTAGGAAAGAATTTTTGCAGATAGTAAGCTTTCTCACTTTAGAAAATTTAAAACAAAGGAGAACTATCAGTTATGAAAAATGTGTAACCTTGCTGTATATCCACCAACCTCTGCTTGAAGTTATTAAAAGTTTTGCATGCTGGAAGCAAACTAGAGCTTACTGTTTTCAAAGAACCTATTTTCCAACCATTTGAAGAAAATATTTTTTAAAAGGGAAAAGTCATTTAGGAAATGAAATATACATGCTGTGTCTGAAAAAGATAATATTTGTATTAGAAGAGTCTTAGTCTTGATAAGCAAAAGCCACTAATGGATGAGAGAAGCAGCTTTTTATGATTATATTTTAAAACTTCAGTGATACCTAAAATTTTTTCACTTAAAATCCTTTTTTTTTTTTTTAAGTTGCACTCTTACTTGAAAAAGACTCTCAAGTTTTCTCTGCAACCTTGCCAAAGTGTTGTTGTCAATAAATAAATACAGCTCTCTGACCACAGAGAGGTGAATTTTTACTAAACATGGTGTAACAGAACCATTTCCTCCTGTCACCCTGACTTCAATCTGCATTAAGCAATAACATGAGGAAAATGCAATACTGAAGGACAGCCCTGTTTTTCAGTTTCTGCTGAAAGAATAGCAATCAATGACAGAGCCACAAAAAAGGGAAGATGACATCAAGAGGCTATCTTATTGTCCTGCCCTGTGGCCCAGGACAGGATAAAAAATATCCAAAAGAAATCTAATCCTTGTACAACAGACATTTGCAATATTTTTCTGTTTTAAAATATTTTTCCTTTATTTTTTTCAATACAGTTGAAGGAAATTCAGTCTTTATAACTTTCAGGTTATCAAACACAAAAATACATGTGTGAAGGTAGGATTTAGGAGAATAGCACTGTTTTTAACAGAACTTTAAAAGCAAGTTGTTAAAATTGTTAAACTTTGCTGCAAAAATGAAGAACCTGTACCTTGAGGAGTTGATTTGGTTTGGTTTGTGTTTTTGGGGGAGTTTAATGTCTTAACACTTCTGTAGCTGGTACTGTGACTGATGGACACAGTAAAAACATATAAACATCATGAAAAACATAATGGAAATTTTCAAAAGAAGTCGTTATTCTACTAGAATATTCTGTTCTATCTACCTGTAGGCTTGCTTTAAAATAAACATTCTGTTTTCTCTGTGTTTAGCAGAGACTGTGATGCTGTTATCCATGGTAAAAAAGAAATTGGTTCCTTTCTATACAAGTGTGTTTGTAGGACTCCGCATAGCACAGCACATATTTCAAGATGACTGTGGTAAGCAAATTAGCTTTAGGGGCTGAGATAGCAGATACACAGTGTTCGTTTTCTCACTAAGCAGGACCCTAAGCTGCTAGGTTGCAGAAGGCTGCTGGTATCAACATTACAACTAGGACATCAAACATGCCAAAAAAAGCCTCTTGGAGAAACCTCATACTACAGGATAACTGTTTAATTAATTGAGGGGGAAAGGTCTGTGTTGTTAAAACAACGAAACAGGGAATATATAGGTTTACAAAAGGACTATTTTAGAAAGCTATGTAGAAACCCAAAAATCTTACTTTTGCCTACAAGGTAAGGAATAAACTGCTGCTCTAGCTTTTCTAGCTTCCACTATCTTCTCTCTTCTGAATGCAACAGTTAACAGCTATTCACAGCTCCTTTCAAATTTCCTGTGCTCCTGAGTGCCCGCCAGAAATGCATTCCAATGGCTCGAAAAGGTTTTTAAATAGAAGGGGAAAATGTGCATGTTCACTGCAGAAAGAATTCCTCCTTTTGATTTCAGCTTCTCAAGCAAAGTAAGGATGAAGAGGAGATTCTCAAAATACTTTCCCAGTGTCTTACCAACAGAAAACATTTGTGGTTATTTTTACACTACTTCTACTCTGCGTTCCAGAATGGAAGCATAACAGAAAGTTCTCACTTTTCTTTGGGTTTGAAAGTGTGATTTCTGGGTTCGTTTTTCTTCTTTTAATAGAAAATTTTAGTGCTACCTAACTAGCAATATTGGCTTCTTCCGGATGTTTTAACAATCCTGAGAAATTAAATGAGAATTTTTTTCTAAAGCCGTGCCTTTTTGTACCTGCAGGGATGCGCCTCTACTACCGTGGAAGGTGTAACAGAAAAATCAAGCTGATTGTCAGTATACCTCTAGTCACTATCCGGGATCTTCACACTCTTTTGTGAGGGGGAAAAAGAAGGGAAGGAGGATGGGGAGATTGACAAATAGAGATTTTTACACAGGATGTAATTTTCTACAGTGTGTAGAGAACATTGTTGTTCCCTTAAATATCTAACTTTTTCATGGACCTCCGACAAGACTGTTAATCTCTCTAATTCCCCAAATTATCTTCCTTGACAGGAATGGAATTTCTTAAACAGCGTCTTTTCCTCAAAAGAACTGAAAGATATTTTCTTTAGGAAAAAAAATTAGGCTTATAATATGCTGGTTTCAATGACTAATGCAAAAGTTAGTTAATACAGCAAATTAAATAATGTAGTACTCACATAGTTCAAACAACTGTTTCTTAAACCTTATTGTCCTAGGCAACAAGATTACTTTTCTTATGACTCTTCATCAGATAACTAAGGTGACTATTTCTCACACCTTGAAAATTTTGTTTCTCCTGCTTCATTATGAAGTTTAATTTGAATGCCATGCTTACTTTAGAGTTTTATATGTATACGTATCTCCTTCCATGGTCAGAAACAGTTCTTGCCATGCATGTGCCAATTCGGTGAAGCTTTACAAATCTAATTGTGTAACCTGCTCTTTTAGATATCTCAAAGTCTGTCCTTCGTGGCAAAACAAACAAAACTCATAACATTGTCCCAGGGCCTCCTTTAAATCATTTACCTCTTATTATTAGAAGCTTATACTTTTAACAACAATAACAACAACAAAAAGGCTTTTTATGTGTCAAATTTCCCATGTTACTCCTTGAATTGTTTCCAGTTTTCAAACTTCTCATTTGTCTGTAGTTGATACCTACTTTTAGGTATTAGTTTTTAGGATATCTTTGTTCTTTAAGGACATCTTCTCTGTAAAACTGTTTTTACAGCATAACAGTTGGGGACTTTTTGCTGAGTGGCAGATTTATTTTAAGCAAGGTTGATTTCGATCTCTGGATGGCCCTTCCCTGATTTGTATAGCTCAAGTGAATCAGAAGAATTTTCCATGTGTCTACACATGCAATCTTCTCTAAGAATGGCTATAATGGGCAATAGCTTGTGCTCACAACTGCTAATAGGCTGTGGTTTTCCATGAAAAACAAATTGCCTCCTGCTGCAGGGCTGTAGAATGGTTAGCCTTTGTTTTAAGCAAAGCAGTGGCAAAATATAGCTGCAATGACCTATTGTGGAAAGCCTCTGATCCCCAGCTTCCAGTATGGTCCCAAACTGCTGACATGAAGGGACTCCCTGAAAATTAGCAACTACAAGTTTTGCAAACCTGGTTTACAATAACATCTCATTTGCTTACAAATAACATCAAGATCTCACAAAGTCGGATCCAATACAAAGAGAGGGAGAAACAGGTCCTACTGTTGTGAAGAAGACGTCTTTTATTGGGCAATACAGATAAATTAGGAATTAATAAAAATTCACTACTGCTTTAAAGGTGTAAAACCTGGATCCACAGACAACATAGCTCTGCCAAAAAACGGTACTCTTAGAGAAAGTAGCACTTGAATGTCTGAAGTCCAGAACGGTGGCTCTGCCATAGGGCAGTGCCTGTCAAATTGAGAGTTTGATGAAAATTTCATTGCTGAGGCAATTTTACTCTTAATGTCCTTAGTGCAAGTTTGGAAAGTACAGATTTGTAATCCAGAAAAACTAGTTTTATTCCAGAGTGGTCCCAAGAGCTGCAGTTAGTCTGTGAGGAGATGCCACTGGGGAGAAATGCATAACATCTTCTAATAATTCTGTGTGTTATCTTGGCCTTAGCCTCTTTCAGCATTATAGCTAGTACATGACTGTCTTTAAAGGATTACCTCATATCAACTGGACACACACTTGCAGGACAACTTGACCCTTATTTCTGGTGCTTTCATCAAAAAGTATCAAAATTTTAACCTGCATTTGAGTTTCTCGACTTTCCTCCCTCCCAGTTTCCTTTCTCGTTTCTAATCTCATTACTACCTTAGATACCATCTAAATAGGTTAATAGACTGCTGCTGTGGAGCACTGAAAATCCATCTAGGCAATCAGTCTTCTGTTTAAAGCAGTCAAGTGGAGCTTTAAAGTAAAGATGGGACCTGAATCAAAATGTTAGGTCCAAGTATCTTTACCCAGTGGGACAAACTGAATATAGGGTCATGGTTTGTGGCTCTTTTCTGAGCTATTCAATTATCATGCCTCACAGGCGACCAGCAATGGGAGTTTCTAATTTTCTTTTAAAGTGTTTTGAACAGAAAAAAACCTGAAATATTCAAGTGAAGGTGTATTAAACAGAAATAATCACTGTTGATTAATTAACGTCAGACCTAATCTTTTCAGTAGGTGAACTGAAAGTTCCAACGATCTATGCATCACATGGATAACTGGGTCCCAATTCTCCTTGGTGATCTGTCATTGATCTCCTTTCAGTTCAGGAGAAAAAGTAAAACACGTTCGTGCCTTTGGGTGATCCCACAATTATGTTAAAGAGTACAGTAGGTGAAAAATTTGAAAACAAAAGGAGCTTTGCTGCCCCTGTTGTCCCTAATAGACCATTTTATGATGGACATCCCTGAAAAAGGAGCATATAGATTGACACCAAGACATTCAATTATTACTGTAGGTTTAGATTTGGCTTCCAGATGTCCAATAGTAGAAGGTGAAAACCAGCAACACTACTTTCTAAGCAGCTTACACTGCTCTTTATATTTATATTATATATTTATATAATATATATATTATATTATATATATGATATATATTATATATAATTTATATTATATTATATTTATATTTATATTTATATTTATATATAATATTGAGATATGTGAGACCCAATAATTAATAGCACCCATGATATAAACCAAAACAAAGTTTCCTCTGATAAGATTTAGCAGAAGATTCTGACTATAACATACTTCAGAACTGTCTTCATCACGTTGCAATAAACTAGAGGAGAACCTGGAGGAGCACAGACACTTCACACTAAATCTACCCTTTTGTGAGCATACAAACAAAACAGTTCAAAAGAGGTTTAAAGCCAAAGTTCTGGCCAAACCTGAACCATTCTCTTTGTGCTTCTCCAAAAAGTATCACAGAGACACATAATATAAACAAACACATAGAACCAGCAAGAAATACAGCACCACCACCACTGTGAACATGAATAAGTGACTGCAAAGACCCCCAGCACTAATAAAAAGCTGATCTTAGAGGGATCTTGGTAGCGTAGATCTCACTGAAGAAACTCCTTCATACATTTCTCATTCTGATCTGTGATTTTTGTTGCCTGACAAAATTATCTTCAGCAGTATCTATCAAACTTTTACACTGCAACTCTAGCCATGACATGGATTCTCTTCTACTTTATCTCCCTCTGAGGTAGCTGAAAATACAAGGATGGATTTTGCTGATTCTTAAGGAGAAAAAAAAGTATATTGCTGGTGTGATTATACCTATGGTAGACTTTTTCAACATTTCTACACAAAATCTCTGTATCAGCAGAACTTTGGAGGGAGGGAGGGAGGGAGGGAGGGAGGGAGGAAGGAAGGAAGGAAGGAAGGAAGGAAGGAAGGAAGGAAGGAAGGAAGGAAGGAAGGAAGGAAGGAAGGAAGGAAGGAAGGAAGGAAGGAAGGAAGGAAGGAAGGAAGGAAGGAAGGAAGGAAGGAAGGAAGGAAGGAAGGACTTTACAGAACTTTGAGTTTTGAGTGTCCTCACTTAAACTACTTGGGTGAATTTTTTTGCTAGCAAAACTGAGGAGTAGCATCTTTAATACTGAATCTATGTCTATCTTGTTGCTTATAAATGTTTTTTTCAATCCCATTTCAGGATTTATCTATATCCTCTTGACAAAGCCAGAGGTAATATGTTTTCCTCAAGGAGGGATCAGGAGGAATTCTGATCCTCTTTAGTGTCTTGTTGAGTATATGCTCTAGTTTGCAGGGGAGATTCCTGCTGTGCACAGCAGGAGCTGGTGCCAGGCTGCAAGCTCACAGGATATTTTGTGACAAAGTCTGTTTTTTCCCTTATGTTTAAAATTAACCCATTCTCTGCAATATCTTGGCAATTGGCTTCATAATTTTGAATTTTTCATTGTAACTGAATAATATGCTCATGTAATAAAATGTTAATGTTATCTTTCTTTCCACTGGGCAATTACTTTTTGATTTGGTTGGGGGTTTTTGTCTGATTTATTGTGGGTTGTTTTTTTTTTTATTATTTTTGGGTCACATGGGTTTTGTTGATGAGTGGCACTTTTCCAAAAATCAACCTACAGATAATACATCCATCTCATGGGTTTATTGCCTCTTTGAAAAGACTGAGTGATCATCTTGAGCTGCTGGTGGCGATGTAAAGACTTAACATAAATTGTTTTCTTGACCTTTTTAGAACTGAAAATCTTATTTTTTTCTTTTTAGCTCATGGCAATGTATTTATTTTGTAAATGGAGAGAAAGTCTCCCCTCCCATTCACCCTTTGCTTCAGAATGAGAAAAAATTATATATGCTAAGTTTTTGCAAGTTAATCATTCTAAATACCTCGTTATGGATTGGTTCAGGCTTTCCAAAAATTGAAGCCTTCTCATGAAAGTCATTAGAATTTATCCTGCCATTTTGAGAGAGGTGCTGTATTACCTACATTGTTAATATTTATGTGTTACCTAATCAGGTACACTAAATCTGTACCAATAACATAAAGCAGATTAAGTTACAGCAGTAAAAAAGTGTTTATAATTATTCCTGAACAATTCTATAGTTTGAATACCTTAACTGCACTATAAGTGAAAAGCACATAAGGATTTACATAAAGTGATCACACCCTTCACCAAATTTATTGTAACAAGAAAATTCTTTAAAGTTTTAGTCAGTTTAATTATCTTGCTGAGATATCTCATACATTTCTTTTCTGCAGCAAGTTTTTCTCAAGGACTGCAGACCTCTACTGGGTAGTTACCTACATAAAGGAATTAGGGTTCACCAGGGATTATCCTGTGCAGTGGCAACCCCAGTGTGAAGACCTACACCCCTCTCACTGAGGCTGGTACAAGCTGCATTGTTGGTTTTTTCCCCTAAGGTCATTCTCACAGTTTAGGCCTGGGGGAAGAGGAAGGTGGATGCATCTATTGTCTGCCTCAACAGCAAAATTTGTACAGAATTAAAGAGCAACATATTTTATGTTGTTTTACTTGGCCCAGAGGGTGCATCAGAATTCAGTTCAGAAAGAACATTCTGGATTTACAGTAATACCTGATCTGTTCTTAGACTTTCTAAAAAAATGTTGTATAAAGCCATGTTAAAGTCTTATTGCAGAATTTTATTTCACTCTGGCCACTAATGAAGTTTAAAAGCTTGAATAGGGACAGATTGAAGGCCAAAGTCCCCTCTTTAAAAAATGAGAAATCCACTCTTAAATACATATTTCCAGTGGCACTGTTATGTTAGTATGATTCAGCCAGTATCTTCAGGGAGTAAAAACAACAACAACAACAAAAATTCTATATTTCCATCGATTTTGATCATTAGGATAAAAGTACTTTTGTACCAGCTAGGTTTCATCAGGTGCATGGGTAACCAAAGAGTCATTCCACATATTTCCCTCTGTTTGAAGCCAAATCACTTCTTCAGAAGTCAGTCAAGTGAGCTGAGACCACAAGAGACTTTAGTTAAAAAGTGCTAACTTCACCAGCTGAAGACAGACTCCTCTCTACAAAGATTTATCTACAGCAAAATTGTAAATAAATCCATCTTGGGTATTAGATAGTGATTCTGAAAAATTGAACAGGTGTAAAGAAGAGCTATTATTCAAAATGTAGGCTACCTGTTCTTGACTTTATTCATAGGCAAACATTGCCTAGATCAGTGTCAAAATTGGGTTGTCCCTCTCTTTCTAGTACATTGATGTGCATAGCTGACAAAAACACACAACATTCTTTAGGGAATCAAGTCATTATAGCTCTTCAGCTGATTGCATTTAAATAATTTTATGATTCTGATATCCATCTCTATACAAACAGCTGCTCCTCTGGAGATGGAAAATCTGTTTCTTAGCCAAGAAACTCACGTTCATCTCTCTCACTCCCAAGCTGAGGGCTGCAAGCACCATGTTAGAGGTTATCAGTAGGGGCATCCTTTACTGCAGCTGCTGAAGCTGTGCCAGCACACAAGCTCACTGGACAAGGGAGAAACTAGGGAGTTATACTTTTGATTTACTATGGTGCTAAGTGCACTAATTTTCGAAGCAGAGGTCTGGGCTGCCTGTGTCCATTTACAGATTTCTTTCTGATTTACATAGGGACAGTTGTGATAAAAATACATATATTTGTCACCATGCAAGGACTACAAACTAATCCTTCCAGTTCTTTATAGCTCATAGGGCTTTTTGATACATAGGAACATGGCTTCAAAGGATTGGTTACAAGTATAACCCACTCTGCTATGTGTTTATTTAGCTGTTAAGGTGATTCTCACAGGATCTAGGAGACATGAGTTTAAACTGCTTTGGGCTGGAATACGTTTCCAGCCACCTACTGTCCAAAATTCTGGTATAACTCTTATCAATAAAATATCATGAAAGAGGAGCACAAAAGTCCCACAGATTATGTATGTTGAAGCCAACAGCTCATGAGATACTAGCAGAGTCAAGGTAGGAGAACACTCTGAACACTCAAGCTGTGTCACTTAAAAGTGTAAATTAAGATGAAGAGTATTAGAAGTCCCTCATCACCCTCTATTATTTAAAACAGACAGTCACTTGCCCTTTGGTCTCACAGTTGTTCAGTGTCTCATCCTATTCCTACAGAAATCAAAAGAACCCAATCATGGCCTAACACTGGTCAGAAAGAAAATTTGAAAACAGACATTTCACTTTTCTGCAGCTTTAAATAGTGTTACTACAGCTGCTGCTTCTTCCAGCCCTGGCATATCCCAGACCCAGGGTTGGGGTTTGTTTTGCTTGTTTGTTTGTTTTTTCTTTTCATTGTTAGCAGAAAATTTTATTTACACAAACATTTAACAGAAATCCATTTAAGTCTTTTATGCACCAAGGAAATTTTAAACATGTCATTAGCCAGGGCAGTAGCTCCAGCTCTGGCAGGAGCTACCTTGGTAGTCCCAACAGGTGAGCTGCTGAGGGGATATTGGCTGCAAGAGACATTCAAGCAGAACTTTTGCCTGTGAAGGTATAAACTGATGTCACAGTCATTGGGCTTTTTGTTGAATACTTATTACTTACTTCAGCTGGAGATGTAGCATTGACAGAATTCTATGAGGTATGGAAATCCTGGATATGCACATCCTCAACTCCATTTTCTTTTATCTGTATGTGATATAGGGAATTTCTATTCCCTATATTTTCCACTCCTCATACAGATTGATCAGCACATCCCACACATTTTATATTCACTGCAGTTACATTTTAGACAGTAATTTCCCACACCAAGATGTCAGAGTCCTAAAAGCCTTGAAATAAGTATTCACATGGTAGCTCTTTCACAGTAATTGAACAGATACTTGTTCTGATTATGTAGAGAATATGAAGTCCACTGCCCTCTGATGAAAAAAAGGACATTTTCAATTCCATAAGGTAATATTTTCATGTGACCCTGCCTGTGCCTCACAAAATATACTAGGATATCCAAGACAATGTGCATTTTATATCTATTTAATTTGAACTCAGGAAAAGAAAAGACTATTAATCAGCTCTGAAGTTTTGGTGCTCCCACATTCAGGGAAACCATTTCTTAGAGCAAAATGCTTTATACGTCATTGCCTATATTGAGCTGCATGGGTGGAGAATCAGACAACCTGCTGAATTTGGGTTTTTAAACTGAGTGTGAAGGTTAGTACTATAAAAGACAAGTTCTATGGGTAAAGTTTGGCAGTACAGACCAGGCTCAAAATATCCCTGGGCATATCCAAGTAATCTATACACTGTGAAAGTAAAGTTACATGACTGTACTCAAGCCTAACTTTTTTAAATTTCTAAGATATTTAAATTTTCTACCTACCCCTCTCTTCGTGATATTTGTCATATTTTGGTTTGTCCAAACAACAATTTCAGAAAGAAAAAATATATAAAACCAATAATACTAACCTCAAGAAAAACCTTTTTCTCCTCCCACTCTTTTCCAAGCATCTAAATGCAAAAGTGAGCTGAATCTGGATTTTAAAACTTTTACTGTCCATAATGACAAAACTAATACAAGATATGTGCAAGAACACCAAACTGCAAAACTCATAAATCTTTCATGTCGGGAACAAAAAATGGAAAATAAATTTTTAAAATAAGTAACAAGAGTTAATTTTAAAATTCCATCCTTGGAAAGTAATGTGATGTTAACTGAGATTACACTCTAGTCCAGAGGTCCTGCAAAGAGGCAAGCAGATCAGGTTTCATTTCATTGCCTGTAGGTTTTACTTTTAGCCTTTTTTTTTTTTTACTAAGCTTCCAACCAAACCTAATCCCTTGTTTCCTCTGAAGGCTTCTGTTGGTTTTCATTATTATTTTATCCTATATTTCATCACACAATCTCAGAAAAACCACATTTCTGAACCACAAAAGTTCAGAGCCTTTTTTTTTTGTGTTTACAATTTGTTGTGTCCTGCCTGGTACAGTGAGTCAAGAGCTGACCAGTGCTGACTACAGACAAACATTGGAGCTGTGACCTCTGCCTGCCCCAGTACCCACCCCTGAGGCATCTTCTTGGCTTTCCCTAAAAGCACTGCCTAATACAACTCCAAGGCCAGGTGCAGAGGGCACAATCCTGGCCATCTTCATGCACACCAAGTACATGATAGAACTGCACACCCTTGAACTGCTGTGTTGCACCGCAGTTGCCTCACTCCACCTTCCCACATCTGCATGCAGGAATCAGAAGAAAGTACTGGCAGTAGCAACCAAAGCTCAGAACAACAAAAAAGACCCCCTCTGAAGATTTGTCCTTGGATATGACCTGGCCTTCGTTTATTTAATTCATTTGTAATTGCAACAAACTGCTTGTACCAAAGCCATTCACTTCCATCATGAAAAAAAAAAAAAAAGGTGACTTGTTAGTTGTTAAGGACATAATACCTTTTACCTGCTAGAGGGAATTCTACTAGAATAAAATGAGTGAAAATAGTCTTGCTCAAAACTGACAGTTTAGTTGTAGTTAGTTATTGTGGGAAGAGCTGGCTTTGACTATCTCAGAAAAAAAGCTGTGCATTTCTGCCGAACAAATGTCTGTATGACTGCATACACAGGCATAGAATTTTTTCTCTTGTGTTGAGTTGACCATGCAGGAGAAGCAATCTGCCAAGTTGCTTGCAAAGACAGTCTACCCTTAAACCATTTAATTATGCACAAAGCATACTTAAACAGATGGAATCTAAGGACTGTGGTGTGTATGCCCTGGATGCCAGGCATGCTCTGACATCTGAAATGAAGAAGCTCAGAAATGGCCTGATGCAGCCAAGAACTTATATCTAGTGTAAACCCAGGGTATCCTATCTCCTTTCCACCCCTGGCTTCTGCAACCATTCAGCAAAACAATATTCTGTTGTAATATTTGAAAAACAAACCCAAACTCACTATGGAAATCATTGCAGTCAGTGCAGTGTCCTTTACTGGTTTTTTTTCCTATATTATGATTTCAAAATGGACATAGACCTTTTTTTGCAGTATGATGTCTCCAGTTCTCACTCTTTAGGCCATGACAGACGTTTTCATACACCAGTGTGAATCTGAGAGTAGAGTTAGAACACACTTGCAACTAAGAAAAGGTACAATTACACTGAAGACTGAAGATTACACTAAAGAGAACAGGAAAGCTTTGGACTTGCACTTAAAAAAACATTCCTTCCTTTTCCATTCAGAAAAGAATTTAAAAATTAATTGATGCCATCTGGTAACTGTTATTTTTACCTGTTTCTTTGCCAGTATTTACACAGTAACAGGCAGACATAAGTCAATAACAGGATCAATAAAAAGAATTAAAGTTAAGGATATTAAAATTGCCATAATTATTTTCCAGACAGAGCTGGACAGAAAATTGATTCCCTGTCCTGCAAATGTTGAGATGTAAAACATATGTCTTGCATCAGGATAAAGCCATGAATTTACTTCCTTTTTTTTTTTTTTTACTATTATTACTGAAAAATGGAAAAAAAATCTGAAAAAAATACAGAGGAAGACAGAAACAGATGAGCAGAGACAGGTTTTGAAATAGCTGATAGTCTTCTAGATAGGTCACTAAAACTAGATTTTAGGAAAGTCTGAGTCCATTCCTTAGGCTAAATCATAAAAAATAGGAATTCAGCTAGGTCTCACAAATCCCAGCTGAGAGCTTCAACTGTCAAGTTATTTTCATTTTTTTGAGTCCTTCTTCCTGAACAATACTCTGTCAAAACAATACATTTCCACAGCATCTCATTTAGAAAACGGGCCCTCTCCAATTTGTCACATTTCCAAACAACCATAGTTACAGACTGCATGCTTATTGTCAGACTCATGGAATGGCTGCCTGAAGGTACTTCCATGCAAGCCCAGAAATTCTACCTGTCAAAAACACAGAGCATTTTATTTTTTTATCTTTCCCTCCAAAGATGAGTCTTCTTTTTGCTAAATGGACACTTGGGAATGGACATAACTTCTGACAGAATGAAAACTTTACAGACAATAAGCTATATTGAGAGTAGGATCCTGTTTTTTAAAAACCAAAACTAACCCTTTACTTGAATTTTTGGCAACGGACAGTTTTCAATTTGGTTGTGATTTTTCTGTCCCTTACTCCCTACTAGGGGTTCATTTTCCCTTTCAGGAGCAATAACAACTATGAATATTCCCATTTCCTCTCCTTCCTCCAATCTCCAGAGCAATGCTTTACCTTCCTCTCAGGCTACTCAAGTGTTTGGGAAGCTGTGTTGTAAACGAGATGGGAGAACGTGATCAGACAGGAAAATAAATTTGCAAAATGTTTTGTCAATCTACCTCATTCTTTTCATTAAAAATTTCACAGACAAGTCACTAGAGAGTAAAGCTGAGTAGAAACCAGGAATTTCTTGCTCACAGTTTCACTGATCTCTGGCCTGTAATCTTTTCTTGCTCAGGCTGCTCACAGAGGCAACTTAAAATTCACTCATTCAATCCTTCCTGTTCCATGATAACATCACACCAGCAAACCTAGTGTCTCAGAACTGCATTGAAGCATAGTGGAATCCTGTGGCAAAACCAAGCCAACAGCATTAATGCCAGACCCACTGGAACTGCCTTGTGTGGTCTGAGCATCAAACCTCACTCACCCAAAACAGACAAATTAACTATATCCAGTGTATGTAGTAGCATAGCATACAGACTTCAGCTTTTATCACCTTAGAATATATATTATTTGCCCTTTTCTTTCTATGCATCACTGAAGCAATCCAGTAGTCCCTGTGATTTGTTAATTTGTGGTTTTTTCTTTCCTTTTAAGTGTAATTTCTTCATTGGACAATGCTTTTTGTCTAATATTGCCATCCATTATTAGGATTTGCTAGATTGAGACCTCCTGAGATGGCAACTTATGCACAGAGAGAGTTTTCACTGCTGGAGAAGGGAGATATTCAAAGTCTGTAAAGAGAAACACTGTAAAAGCAAATTTCCCAAATGACTTTTTGAGTATGCTTGGCATTCTGTGTTGTTAGGATAAATATATATATAAGTCTCTTGTTAGCAGGAATGTGACAAAGTGGACATAAGGCAACATAAGGTTCATTGAAAGAGCTGGTTGGTATAAAATGAGGTATTTTTCTGGTCCTTTGATCTACAGGTTATAGATGCTTCCCCAAAACTCCTAATGCTGCAAAACTCTCAGTCACTAATGAAGAGCTGGACTGACTTTGTACAGAGTAACTCTGTACACTTCTGAGACCTTCTGCTGATCCCTGCCTGTCTGTGCTCCTCTGCACAGCCTGCAGGACAGCAAGCGCAGGCACTCACCAACATCTGTGTTCCCATGCACAAGCCTGTGAGGGGCATGCACTGCCACACTAAAATCTTCACTCTGGGACAAGTTTGGGAGAGAGAGAAGAGAGAGAACTAAGTCTCTAACTAAGAGGAAAAAAAAAAAAAACAAGACAAGATCAAGAACTGGGATCAGCAGGTAGATCAGTGTTTTGAAAAGTAGCCATTTATTTCCCTTTTTCTCCCTTGTTAACTCAAAACCATGATGCTAGGTGTGGCTCTGAGAACCTAGTGATCCCTAAGCATTTATAGAGCAGGGACTTTCTTACTTGTCAACAGTTGGCATCATCTATTCCAACAGGGTCCTAGATAATGACAAGGCCCTGGCTGACAGCAGCCAAACTGAGAAGTAGTAATGCCCAAGAGAAACATAAAATGTAAATTATATTGACTGGTGAGAGGTTGACCTCAGGACATCCTGATGACCCTTCAGGCACTGTGATAAATATCAACCACTCTGTCAGCACAGTCAGTGTAGGAAGGGGTTAAAAAAAAGCAAAACAACTCACTTTGATCCTTAGTGTGTGCAGGAAGACACACACTAGCCTCCAATCCTAACACAGGGCAAAAGAAGAGAAATGGCCTATCTTCGTGATTCAAACACCACTGAAAAACTCCAGTTTTTTAGCCAGTGCCTAAATAGTTAACATAGCAATGTGACTTCACCTCAGCAGACATCTAGGTACTCAGCTGTAATATTTTTGGGAAAACAAAAGCGTAACTGGAGAGAGCTCTCTCAGAATAAAAGGACAGTGAAGACAAGACACATAAAAATTATCATGATGTAATTACTCGAGATCAGGCATGCATTGGGCATTGGATCAGATCATTATCTGGATGCTAAAATGATCCAGAAAGCAGTGCTAGACTTAATATTCACTCATCTAGCTCTGCATCTGATTTGCTAATTCTCTTGCAAGATATTTTGCAGTAGTTTATAGAAAGCAGCCATAATTTTGACAACAGCACATAAGACACATGCATGCAAGTACAGATTCATCGCTGTGGGATTGGTGGGAAGGGGTGCTTCAGAAACACTGCTCCAGCTAATACAACACTTCCATACATCAGAGGGTGTATCATGATGACATCATTCCTTCACTTACATCAGGGTTTGTGCTTCTCTCCCACAAGTGCTTGTGGCTTTATTCTTGTGAGCAGAATCTGTTCCACTGAATAGATTTAATCTATTACAAATACAGACATAACCAGAGAAAGGACCAAGGAAGAGATTTTATATCACTTGATAAACAACAGCACAATTTACTAAGAAAAGAATGCATTTTTGTCTTGTCAATTTTTATGTGTAGAAATGAAGGGCAGTTTTCTAAATGAACTGTCACAGCTTCCTCAAAATCTTCCTGTGTCCTGTAAACACAGGAAGATTTAACAGAGAAAATTGTAGATTTTCACTTAAAAAGGAAATTTATAAGTGTTCCCAGAGCAACCATTATGGACTAGTGGAAATTAATTAAGCCAGACCAAGTTTCACCATAAATGTTAAACATACACATGTTAAACAAACTGTAAAGTCATCCCAAATTTGCAGATATTTTCTTGCTGTCATTGCCTAAGATAAAGTTTCTTGATCACTAGAATTCCACAGCTATTTCTTTTTCATTTTCAGACACACAAAACTACATTATCAAAATGCATACACATTGAGTTCTCATTTCAGGACTTTATGCCTCTTGGAGACTCAGGACACTGTAGTAATCTATTAAAATGGCTTAATTTTTTTAATTTTTTTTTAACCCTAAAGGTGATTAAGGTGAATACTACTGAAAAATTACCATATTTCCCATAGTTCTGTTTTCTTCAGTCATTCAGGTGTGCTGTATTCAAACAAGCTAAGCACAGAGATGAAGAATTCCTTTAAATACAGTCATGTCAATTCAATTTTTTGTGATGCTGCCTTCTATGCTTGATCTGTAAAACAAACAAATTCAAATTAAGCAATTGGAAACTTTAATCTTTATGCTGTGAATGATAACCATATTGATCTGGCAAGACAGCTGAGGAGACAGGGTTTATGAGAGGAGTAAGTCAGAGAGCTCACAAGAATCAGCTTTTCTGCGAGAAAAAAAATAAATCACTGATACACATTTCTATCACAGTGTGAAACTGCAGGCATCCTGTCTTGTGCCTTCCATAGTCCTCATTATCAATTACAGTCGTGTTCCAGAAAAAACTTCTCTTAATTTACCATTCCTGGGTTAAAGAAATACCTCCTCAGAACATTTTATGTTATAGCAATCACATCATTAATATAACTGCTCAAAATATAGCTCTCCATATAGCTTGAAAAACAAGAGTAAGTTTTACTGTTTGCATTTAGTAACAGATTATGGAACTACACCATTCACTATTTTAAAACCTGTAATTACTGTCCTCAAACCAAAAGGGAAAAGTGATGCCAGAAGACCAATCCTCAAGTCAACAGTATGTTGAGAAGTTCTCTGTACTTAAGAGCATGACTCTATTTGAGCAGATCCCACTTTTGCATTTGCTTTCTCCCACACTGACACCGCTGCCAGCACAGAGCCCTCCAGCATGCTGGAGTCAACCATTGCTGAAAGGGAGAGAGCTCCTCTCCTTCTGGAGCTTCATGTATAATCTAATTCCTTAAAATAACCCTTGTATTCCAGATTTCACTCATGGGGTTTTATAGCTTTTTCTTTACCATAGGTTTTTTTTGTTCTCAGAAGAAGTTCACAGACTCTGCCTAATACGCACAGCCTAGAAACTTTCAAAATTGCACTTTGAGACAGCAACCCATTCTGAATGCCTGGATGAAGATATTAAAATTTGGTTTTGCAGCTTTTCCCAAACATATTGTATATGTACTGTGTCTGCTGCATGTGAATGGTTTTTAGAGATGCTGACCTCCACAGCTCCAGTTCAATTCCTGCAGTTCCCCAGCTATTATTATGGAGCAGAAATGAAGCCATTGTAGTGGCAGAAGTTCAGCTTCGACATACACCTCTCACTTCAAGCACAAGCCTTCTGCAAACAGTGTCACACAGAGCACATTTTGGATTGTTGGGCCAAGGCCAAGCTGGAACCCAGGGCTGTCACAAAGGACAGGATTTCTCAAGTGTAGCAATAGACTGGAGACAAAAGGAAGGGCTGGCCTACTGACAGCACTACAGATTATGATATAGTGGTTTGTTTCTATTTAAATTGACACTAACATGTAGGTGCTATTACCATAGATTAAAATAACTGCTGAATCTCTCATTTTTGCCTGCTAGCCCTGTTTACAAGGGCTATAAGGACAAGGCTAAGTCCAAGAACTGTCACACCCGTTCCTTACACATGTCACATCAGCAATATCCATTTATGCATAATGGCTTTTGCATACAAGCTGTTTTCTACTTTGGATTTGAATTCAAGTAAGGGAAAAAAGAAGGGTGAAGCAAGGCACTGAGGATTTTTTAGGATAATCTGACAGCTCATAACACCTGAAAAGATGTCCTGTCCACCTTCTCCTTTCAATGTCTAGCTCTCAGCCATAGAATCTTTCACTCCCTCTTTCCTCACCGGACTTCTTGCTGAGACGCCTCAATTCATAAGCCAGAAAATGGCTCAGGGAAAAAAAAAAAAAATAAAGACAGATAGGTTAATTCCAGGTAAACAAATTGATTCATCTCCATAAGAGGTTAAATGCCACTAATGCCAATGCAAATCTCTGTGTATGCTTGACTGGGGAATTAGCTGTCTAACATTGTTTCAGCTTTAATGTGTAGCTTCATCTTAAAGAAATGCCAGCATATTTGGCTAGCTTAAAGATCAAATGCAAGATCTATGCAGAGATTTCCATTCATGGCTGCCTGGGATATGCATCTCCATCCCTGAATTAGGCTGCAAGATCACCGCTTCCTTAGGGATTCCTTCAAGGCTGCTATGAAATTCATAGCTTGCATCTTGCCACATAAACCCAGAAAGCTTTCTGGGGTCATATCCTACTGCTGTTAATAGCAGGCTAAGCCAGATGGAAATACTTCCAAACAAAAACAGTGGGGGGAAATCTGACAGATATTCAACCTTCAAATTGTTTCTGTCCTTACTGCTAGGGTAAATCACTTCACTGGGTAAAAATTTCATTCTACTTTCGGCTGACAGCACCCAACAAGACTGCAGACCCAGGTCAAATATGCCATTAAACTTTAGCAATTGTATTTTGTCTATGCTAAAGATAGATTTTCAGGGAATTTTGCAAGAGAAATACAGCTTAAGTGCATGATTGCACTAATAGTTCATTCCCCTATGGTCCCATAACAAGACACCACAAGACTTGTAAGTTTTATGCAGACAGAAAAGCCCATTCTTAAACTGAAATATTGAGACAACCTCCTGAATGGTTAACAAGACAGAGATGTGCACCAGACATCATATAGAAGAGGAGTGTACCCAGCCAGAAATTAAAACACTACTACTAATTCAACAAAAAAAACTTTCTGTCTCTCTGCAGACCCTGTGATGGTTAAAAGCATCAGCTCATCAAACTTCAACATAAATAGTTGTGCAAAATTTCTTTTCCCTCAGCACTTAGTTTTTCTTCAAAAATTGCTAAAACTTTTACTTGAGAAAGAAGAAGAAACAAAAAAGTCTCAGTCTCCCAGTATCTTGATGTTGATTTATTTGCCAAAGAACTTCTCCCTCAGAGGACCTTCTCGGATCTTCTTAATCATTTCCCATGTATACTGGCAAATTTTCTTTTTTCATTTTTTTTTTTTCTCTACACAAAAGACATGAACTACATTTATTCTCATTACAAACTCTTTACAAAATTGCATGATATTTTGTTAATGACTAATCATTAAACTCAGAGGAAGGAAAAGCTAACAATTCTCTGAGATGATTTATTCTACATTTTTATTGTCAATGTGTGACAATGCATTACATCTTCGTATGATATCTGCATAAAGTTCCCTTTCCAAGGGAGAGCTGTAGATGTTTCCTTTCATTTGGTAATATTGGAGCCTTTGTACTAAACTTCATCCATATGTTGTCAGAGAGATGTGGTATGACTGCTCTACTTCCCTGTATATAAGTTAATAGGATGAGATCATTGAAGGCAGCATGGTATCAGTGGATACATTACCTATGGTTTATTTCCTAGAGAAGGGAAGAACAATTTAAACACAGGAACTGAAATCTATTTACACATTCCATAGTCAATTTAAGCTGCTATAAATCAGCTCGGCTTCAGAAAAGGGCTGCTTGTCACACAGCCATGGCTGCTTCTCCCTGCCTTCTGTTTCTGCCAGTCCTAGTGTTCATCTGGCAAATCACATCAGGGAACAAATCCAGCAGAAAACTAATTTTTTTTTCCCCCCCAAAGCTGAGTTTTCATTCAGATAAACTCCCTACTTCAGCTCATTCACGGCTGCACAAACAGCAGTGACAGCGAGGGAGGCAGTACAAACAGCCCATGTGTGCATGGCGTAAGACAAAGTGGGACTCACCCTTTTAGCAGCAGCAGCCATTTATCCTGCTTAAGTTCATCACAGACCTGTGGCACTAGTTAAGTGGTGCCAGTCACAATATGGATTATCTAACTTTCCTGCATATTACTTTCTCAAGTCAATTAGTGGCCAATTCCAGCTAAGCCAATGTAAACCATTCTTAACATGGAGTGAAAAAAGCCATTTGGGTAATTTATACTGTTCATTCACACTATGCATGCATACACAGAAATGCAGAGGCAACAACAGCAACCTCTACATGATCCTATAAGAAATTCCTGACAGTAATAAGAGCTGGTCTCAACAGCCTCTGTTGAGAAAGCTCTGTGAGATTGCAAAAATCATTCAGTTCAGTGTTGAAGTTTTACATAGCCTTTAGAAAGAAAAAAAGAAAAGAAAAAACAAACAAACAAACAAACAAACAAAAAAATCTCACACCCTGAGACATCCCCTTCTAGATTGCCCAGGGTCTGCCCTTTCCTCAGAGAACTGTTAGTTTTCACCCTGACTGAGAATTTTGCTTCACAGAAGTCTATAATTCCAAGATTTCAATAAATGGAATCGAATTGTTTTTCGTTATTTTCCATAATATTCTGCACAGTCCAATATGGTTAGAGATCTAGTCCTAAGCCAAAGCTGGAATTTTGGAATCCAAAAAGTTCCTAGTCAGCAGATATTTGGCTGCACTGCCCAGAGTTGAGGAGACCCTGAGCAGGTTTTCAAAGTTCTCTCAGGAAAGCAAAGACACTCACATTTTCTTCATTTTTGCTTCTTTCTGATTGTTCCAACGCTACCTCCAGTCTTTAGCCATCTATTTATCCTGAAGTTTTCAGAAGTACAGAGTATCTACAGAGCAATGCAGTTGGTATGAAACACTAATATACCAAAACCCAGCATGTCTCATCCACACTTCAGTTCTCAGTGGAGTGGTTCCACTTGCATTTTGGGAGAGTGCCAGAAGATGCAGGCCACACACCTACAGCTCCTGGCATGAGCATAAGAGGAGTATTGTGCACCAGTAAAGTAGCACCACATTTTCCTGCCACACTTACCCATACAGGTTACCAGATCTGTTGTCAGAACTAACTGTGCTGAACACCCCTAATTAATGGTTACCCATCTCCTGTGTATGCAGGGCTTGACTGAAATGCTCAGGACCCATGCTTTGGTTGGCTCCACTCTTATCTTACTTGAAGCTGATAAAAGGAGTGTGTCTACCCTTACTGCCATTCCTCACAAATCCCTGAGCAGAGGCAATCACTCTCTGGCAGATTCTGTCAACAACAAGCAGCAGCACTTTTCTCCAGTGTCACACCAATCTCACCTCTGGTGCAAGTCAAGCAACAGCAGCATCTGAGCAGTTTTCTCTGTGCTATGCATGCCTTGATGATGAGGCTAAAGGGAGAAGGAAGAGACAAGCTATCAAAAGCAAGAAATGTTTACCAACTGCTTTACAGTTATCCCAGGTTGTTAGCTCTTGCAGTTACAGGAATGACTTCTGACCTTAAGCAAATGGCACAGGGTGTGAAAATTGATCAATATTTCTTCACCAGCAGCTGCATTTTGAACATTACCTCTAGTATAAGGCTGGGAATTTGGTACCCAAAGCCTCTCCAGGAGAACTAAGTTGACTCTGCATATTATTTAAAAAAAAAAAAAAAAAATTGTTCCTGTGTTTACTTATCTGTTTATGTTTTTTCTGCCTTCCATCTATGGAAAGGGAAAACAAGAAGCTAAATAGTAAATGACAGCATTTAAGCATCTGAATATTGTAACTTAATGTGATACTACCAGTTAGACCTAACTGAAAATTAGCAAAGAAACCTTAGAACAAATGTAACTACAGCCCTTCTTCTTAAAGTCAAAATATTAGCACCATTATCCAGTTAGAGAACTCAAATGAAAACAAGAGTTATTCAAATTGTAAGTATTTTCCATAAATAAACATTTTCAAATGTGGATAATATGTATGTTTTCTGAATACATGCAAAAATGACATCTCTTTTATTTGTGTGAAACTTTTTATAGTCCTAATGCAGAACAGTATCTCTTGATATGATGGTACTTTAAAATATGATAGATTTCATGCAAGCACCTGAACTTTAACATGTTTAGTTTAGAAGTCCTTGTCAATCACTGCAGGTAGATGCAGACAGCATAATGGTGAGAGTAATCTGTCACTTCAAAGTTCCTGTTATTTAAGACAGGGAAACCAAAATCCCTTCCTGAACTAACATGTTGTGATTTTTATCATAGCATGCTTTCTGTGAAACATATTACCCACAAATGTTATGATAAAAGTTCTGGTGCTGATTTAGCTGAATTACACACAAACGTACATCACAGACTCCTAATTCTAAAAGGCAGGGTGCTTCAATACAAGTCAGGAACAAGAATATAGCTTTATCCAAACCTGTTTAAGTTAGTAACAAACGTAAAGCACACCATGAAAAAAGATGCCATGAAGCTAAAGGGTTAGCCTGTATCTACAAGAAAATGGTTGAGCTTAGAACAACGGGAGCCAATAATTGCAGCAGCACTGGAAATGCCTTATTCTCTGAGATTGGTGTAGGCCTGCAGAGCACACCCTGTAAACATTCCCTGAAGAAACAGCCATTTTAAATCTTCAGCAATGCTCTTCTGTCCTCTTGTTGAAGACCAGTACACACAGGAGACATGAAAGAGCGTGTCATCATAGAATCATAGAATGCGCTGAAGCTGGAAGGGACCCCTAAGATCATTGAGTTCCAACCCCCCTATTGTAGTCAGGGACATCTTCCACTAGATCATGTTGCTGAGGGACTCATCCAGCCTATTTTTGAACGCCACCAGGGATAAGTAATCCGCAACTTCTCTGGGCAATCTGTACCTGTGCTTCTGCACCCTCACAGTAAAGAATGTCTTCCTAATAGCTAATCTAAACCTTCCCTTTTTCAGTTTGTCCTTTGTCCTGTCAATATTTCACTATATAAAAAGGTCCTCACCCTCCTTTTCACAAGTTCCCTTAAGGTACTGGAAGATCACAATGAGATCTTCCCAGAGCTTTCTCTTCTCCAGGCTGCCTGTCTTCACAGGAGAGGTGCTCAATCCCCTGGAACACCTTGTGGCTTCCTCTGGACCTATTCTAACAGGTCCACATCCCTCCTGTGCTGGGGACCCCAGAGCTGGAGGCAGTGTTCCAGGTAGGGTCTCAGAAGAGTGGAGCAGAGGGGCAGAATCACCTCCCTTGAGCTGCACATCTAGGCTGCAAGCGCACACTGTTGGTTCATGTTCAGCTCTTCACCCACAAGAATCCCCTTCTTCTCAGGGCTGCTCTCTACAACTTCTCCCAGTTTGTGATCATGTCTGGGAGTGCACCAGCCCAGGTGTAGCACCTTGCACTTGGACTTGTTGAACTTCATAAGGTTCTGACAGGCCCAATTCTCAGGCTTGTCCAGGTCCCTTTGCATGGCATCCCATCCTTCTGTTGTGTCAACTGCACTGCTCAGATTTGTGCCATCTGCAAACTTGCTGAGGGTACACTCGATCCCACTGTCTGTGTCATTGAGGCAGATACTGCAGAGCAGTGCCCCCAAAACAGAGCCTGAGGGACATCACTCATCACCAGCCTCCACCCCAACACAGAGGCATTGACCACAACTCTGGCTGCATCCAGACAGACAACTCCTTATCCATTGAGCTGTCCATCCATCACATCCAAGTGTCTCCAGTATGGAGATAAAGAGCTTCTGAATAGCTTGTAGCTCTTGATTGTAGTGCTCCAATTGTATGACTTTTCCCAGTGTTTCCATTATAGCAATTACACCATAGTTTTCTAATTTCACAATAGTTTCCAACTTCTCTTTCTTGTTACTCATGCTGGGTACAGTTGTGTAAAAGAACATGTCTTCAAAACAGTCTCCAACTTCTTTAATTCCAAGAGCGTTGACTTTAATTAGGACAGGTATTTTTGTAAATTAAGCCAGCCTTTGTACCAAATTGGATGAGAAGTTATCATAACTTCCAAACTATTAGTTCAGATGGGACAAATCCAAAAAGTGACAGCCAGAGGGACTTGCAAAGAAGGGATGATAATCTTTTTAGTCAGTGCAGCCATTTCTTCAGTGAAGGTCTGACCTATACTTCTGATGTGAGCTTGTATCTAGCCAAGGTGAAATTTGTACAAGTTTGGCTTGCACTGAGACAGTGAAAACATCCCTCTTCTACATTCCCCTCCAAAGCAAAACAAGTCATATTGCTGCAATTTCTTGCCACAATGTAAGTAAAGACCATGTGCACTCAGTGGTACAAAATGAGGGAATGTGATGAGAAAAGCCTGCCCAGAGCTGCTTTTTTAGCACTGTCCAGATGCAGGTCTTTCTGTTTGAAAGACAGTTCTTTCTACTCACTGAGCCATAGCAAAGCCATGTGAGTAGTCTTAGCCCATTTCAGTACGCTCGGTAAATTAGGTATCTGCTGATAGTGCATAAACTCAGAGCAGGAATACCCACTAATGGGCCTAATTTTACTAATAGTAAAAATTTTCAGAAATGTTTCAAAAGGTTATTAACAGCTCTTGGTGAGGCAACAATCCTCCCTCAAGGACCTTACACTGCTTTTCCCAGCATTTTCAGTAGAAATCTCTAAAGCAGGTTTTAAGGATGCCTGCTGCAAAGCATAGCCTCATAAAGCAGATCGCCCTTGGAAAACCCTGGCAGAGACAAGGCATGTAGGTAGAGCTGAGGCTTTTTAACCTTCATGATGTATATCTGCTCCAGTTTATGATATACCTATTGCAGTTCTGTAGAGTGTTGTTTGTTTGTTTGTTTGATTGATTGATTGATTTTTCCTATGCAGTATATGGTGGTACAAAGCCTTCTGTCTTGAGAAATAAAGACACTGAACCTGAGCTCTTCCTGCCTTGGACTTTCTTGTTGTGCTCATGAGCCCTTAAGTCTCCCCCAGCAGTAGGTGCCCCCATCTCGCTCCACCCTTCAGCAGTGCATGTAAATCGGGGGCTGGCCGGGGAGTCCCAGCCCGGAGGGATGTTCCTGGCGCCCGGCGAGGGCTCAGCCAGCGGCACAGCTGGCGACTGAGCCTTGCTGTAAGCCGGACAGACAGAGGAGAGTTTCGTCAGCCCCATCAGCTTTCTCTTTCCATCGGTGTCTACAGAGTGAGGACTGCCGCATGCCACAGCCTGAAGTAAAGAGTTCTGGACATCTTCCTTCTGCTCAAGCCCTCCCGGAGAACCTCAAGGTTGTTTCAGACTGCAAGAAAATGTACTGGGGAAATCATATTAGGTAAATCTGTTTGAGATGCCGGGGACCTTGTTTAGCCAGGGATGCTTATTCCTTTTAAAAGTTCACACACTCACCATTCGCTTTAGTGTCTATGTCTTATTAACACAGTTTTATTCCTGGTTTGATTCTTTTTCCTCATTTTCTTTATTTTTTCCAGAATTCTTTTCACTGTGACTCTGGTCTGGCAGGCTGTTCATTTAGAAAAAGGTAAGGGAAACCTTATGTTTCTCCCTCCCCGCTGTGTTATTCTTCTGCATGTACAGTGTAGAAGAAGTGCATTTTTTCATTACAAACTACAAAATTTTACATATTTGCACTTCTTGCCAAGGCCTTGAAAAAGAGGAACCTAAAGAAGATGTGAAAAGTCTCAATGCCACAGCACAAAAGCAGCAGCCCAAGAATGAAGGGACCTTTATAAATGAGCTCAGTGACAAGAATCACAGCTATGAAAGGAGAAAGCAACAGAGCTCCAGGTCATTGGTACCTTTCACTGGAATTACAGAGAGTAGGTAACATTACATTTGTAAACAATTACATAAAATTAGTTTTTAAAAATACAATATAGTAATGTTTTAACTGTTGTCCTGAAAGATTCCACCCTGTTGGTTTTCTGTGCCCAGCCATTTGAATTATACCCACGGCCACTTAGTAGTAAATGGTGATAAAAATTTAAGGTAGAACTGAGGATCTCTCACTTGCAAAATGTGTTAAGGAAAACAAGGAAGGATACTAAGAATGGGGAAGTGTTTGGCCCTTTGTGTTTACAACAGCATCTGTGAAATTTTGTAACATTGTGTTCATTTTTTAAAATTCACTGTACTTCATGACCATAAAAACGTTAATTTTATTAAAAAAGGTTTCAGTTGCCTGTAGGGGCGGGGGGGGGGGGGGGGGCAGCGGGTGGTGGTGGGGAGTAATCTGTTTCCTCCCATATGTATAAAGTTTTAGATTGGTACTTAATCCTAGGACTCTGAGAAAGGCTTAAGAGAGCATTCCCCCCACCTCAAAATCAAGTAACTTCCCAGTAACAAAACCTCTTTATTCAAAAATAAGCATCACTTCCCAGTAAAAATGCCTCATTTCTTAGTGTGATTGAAACCTGCATCTGTCAAAGTGAAATATTTCTCTCGAACACATGCTGCTGCTACAGAATTTGCCAGGCGTTGCTTCTTCACCATCCTGTAATCCCTAGTAGCTTGTTTCTAATCCTTAACTAAACAAACTGGGTTTAGCTGAACAAACACTCCTAACAGGCATATAATTTTATTGTCTCTAAAGACAATAAAACTAGATATCCTTAAGAGACTTTGGGAACTGGAGAGACCTGAGAGAACAAGTGAGGAAAAGGTGAGGTTCAGAGCCCTTGAGACGCTTGCTAACCCCTGCAATATTGTCTTGCAGGTAAGAAACTGAACAGACACTGCTGCCAGAATGGAGGGACTTGTATCCTGGGGACCTTCTGTGCCTGCGCAAAGCACTTCACTGGCAGATACTGTGAACATGATGAGCGGCAAAGGTAAAAAAAAAAGAAAAAAAAAAAAACCACCACCACCAGACCAAAATCAGAAGAAATGAGTGTGGTGCTTCTGGATAGTTATTTTCTGTGTTGGGGTCAGGGATGTACCAAACGTCTCCCTTGTCGTTGACAGCAACTGCGGCAGCATTGCCCACGGCGTCTGGGTGCTGAAGGGCTGTTGGCTCTGTCGGTGTGGCTACGGTACGCTGCACTGTCTCTCAGAAATAATGCACACTAACTGCGGTAAGAAATGGCATTGAATCAAGCATTTTTATCCCGTGGGTGACAGAATTGCCCTCTGCAGTGGTGGGGTACTCGGAGTTTGCTGTGTGTGGACTCAACAGCGGGTTGCTTTGCTGCAGAGAATGCATTAGTGAGACAGTAAAAACCGCTGCTTTTGACTGTATAGTACATCACATAAGACACTTTCAGATGGTCAGAATGCTGTACAGTAGAAAACTTCCCACCACTCTAGTTGAATATTGCAGGGGTTAAATACTTCTCTGTTCTGCAAAATGTGTATGTGTATGACTTCCCATTTAACCAGGACAATTTCTACAACTAAACTAAATCCAAGCACACAAGCGTGTTTCTTAGATAAAGAGAAAAATCAGAAGTGTATACTGGTGCGTTAGAAGAAGAAACTGGTATTTCACTAGAGGAAAAAGTTGTGTCTACTTAATACACAGAATCATCAATCATCATACATAAATGACAAAAAACGAATCTGAATATTTTTTTAAGATCTATATCTCAATCTTCAGAATATTATTGTATAAGTTTTAAGACTGAACACACTCCACACAAAAAAATGTGTAACTGTTATCCTGATCACTGTAAGAAGTGCCACCTATTCTCCTCAAAAGCACCATATAATTGTAAGTTGTCTTTCTATATCAGCCTGTGAAATTCCCTGAATAAATGGTTGAATATTTTTGAAAACAGTGTATCAACTAGCATAATGATTTAAAGAATTCTATACTGGTATTATTTTCCATGGAGAACTGACTGATCCAGACTGTTCTTGATACTCTTGAGATCATTAATAAGGATTGAATAATAAAATTTTCTCTTCAATGGTAAAATCAGTGCAAAATATTCTTTCCCTTTCCACCTATAATATCTCAACCCCGTCTTGTGCTTTCCTTCAGTTGTGTCAACATCACTACTTAGCAGGGCAAGAAAGCAACAGACCTAAAGGGTTTCAAGATTCATTTGCACCCTAAGCACTCTCTTGTTTCCTGACCAGATTCCTACCTGAGTAGCAGTGCCTTGAAGCTGTGACTTCTGAGTTGTAGCACCAACTCAGATGTAAATCAGAACATTAGAGAGGTGACATTCCTATCTTTGTAGACCTAGACAAAAAAAAAAAAAAAAAAAAAAAAAAAAAAAAAAAAAAAAAAAAAAAAAAAAAATCCACCAGAACCACTCTTTTATTGAAGTTTTCTCTATATGTAGCACACAGTTTGCTCATTAAACTCTGTATATGTTCATCTTGGAATCAGCCCTATTGCTCCTCATTACAGGAGGAAAGACTTAATAGGCCTCCCCATGCTCTGTAAAAGCAGTCTATTGCTTATTACTCTTGAGCTCATCTTAAGAAAGACAATAAAGGGTCTCAGTGGAGAATCCTCTGAGCAGGGACTCCGTGGCTTTCACGTACATGAGGGTATGACTTCTCTGCTAAAGCAAAGTCCCTTGTTAAAGGAAGGGTTAAAAGCCGAATTCAGGCTTGAGTGCTTACCTCTTGAGAAGTTCTTCCTCTTGCTTTTGCTTGGTATTTACTTTTGATTATTCTGAGATTAATGCCTGCAAGAGCTGATAAGTGCTATCAGTTGCTCCTCAAACGATCATTGATGGGACATCTATTTACATCTCTCCCCTGAGAATAGTCCCTTTGATTGGCTTTAACAGCTGATACCTTTAACTTAAGTACCTGTGAGATGTCAGAGGACTTTTCAAGTATGTTCAAAATCCTTATGTTTTCAAATTTACATATTTACTCATTAACCATTTTATTTTCTTGATTCTATTTCTTTTAAGAACCGAAATCGGAAACAGAGGAAATTATCAGACTGTATTCTAATGGCTTAAGATTACAGCAAACAGTGTTTTCAGTCACTTGCCTGCTCACCATCCTCCTGGAGTTCTGCTAGCTGGCAGTTATGAAACTGGACAAGGGGAAATACTCAGGGTCGATATAACCCTCACCATGAATCATACATTTCTTCTATGAGCTAGAGAAGACTCTTCTATCTGCATGTTGGAGGCAGATTAAGATGTATTGTTAATGCTGAAATACTTGGGTTAATATAAATTCAGATTATATGAATGTGAAGTATTTATTATTATATTATTATATTAATACTGCTATCAATATCTGATTCTAACGATTCTTTATTTCCAAAATACTGCTCTTCCAGTGGAAGCAAAACCCCCTTAATATTCTATGCCTGAAATACTGTAAGTCATAGTAATTTCTTTGTACGCAGTACAACTCTTTTAACAAATAAAACTGATTTCATTTCTGAAAACTTTATGTTTAACTTCATTTAACCTTGAAAAGTCATATCTACCATTTTTCATTGTATTTTATCTTGTAAGAAAAGGACAGGGTAGAAATTTGTTGACATAAGGAGGAGTTTAAGAGTAGATATCTTTCAAGTTCTAATATAGAGAGCTATAAAAGTTACATAGTCTTTCAGTTTTTATTCTTTTATTTATTACAGCAAAATTGTATAAATGCACAATCTCCATGGCAGGAATCATATGCATATTAAGAACACATAAGTGATGGGTTTTGTCTTTTGGGGGTTTACTTCATATCTTAGAAATATGAGTCCCTTTTTTTAAAATTACAGCAAAGAACAACTTTATTTGACTTTTTCTATAGCAAAGTTGTCTTGATTTATAAATAATTTAAAATACAGTATATTTATGCTATAAAATACAAAATGTTTGAATATGTAAGTGCATTTTAATGAAAGGTTATAAAGCAGAAACAGGTTTGTTATGAAAAAAAATTTCAAAGATAATCCTAAAATGTATCTTCATCATTTTAAAGTGGAGGTACTACACAGAAAAAAATCAAGATTCATAATCTTATTGACTAAAAGGACATTACTGATGAAGAAAATTCCTAATGTCCTTTAAAAAGTCAATATATTAAATTCTTAAAAAATTTTATTTATTTGGTGCTGGAAATCTAGACAATCCAGTTCTTATGCACAAGAAGATGCAATACCAGCGAATGACACAATATAGTGCCTGACTTTAAATCCATCACTACTCAGAGTCAGACTTTTATAGGGAGTCATTGTGCAAAAACATATTCATGGTAATTACTGCAAGTATTCTGACGACTGCTTGCCAAACTTTAAACTTGTGCTGAGAAGCAGCACAAACAGCTTCTCACTCTTCACATAAGATATACTAGACTAGAAATGGTCTTTTTCCCATTATTTCACACTAATTGTCTGTACCCCATCAGCCTGCGTTTCCACAGACCATCTTAGGATAATTAAATATCAAAGAGAACAGCCGGTGGAAAATAGTTGTGCCTTTATTTAACAGATGCTGAAATTTCAGGAATGTCATTGTGAAATCATCTTGGCTTGCCATAAAGCACACCTGGGAAGTCTGTAGGCAATGCAGCTTGTATTGTGCTTCAAACAGTCTTTACTTTTTAAAGGAAAATACATAGTACATTAAAAATACATCTGAACTAATATTTATTTTTCATCACTGTAGAAATTATACAGTGCCACTAAAAATTGCAGTTAACAGAAGAAAAAATTGCACTAATACAGGTTTTCCAACAGAACAGCTATTTCTGTTTCAATAACAACCACAGCAGATTTAATCAGGAAAAACTGAACTGGAATAACTCACTATGTAGATGAAAGTATGTGCCTGCAAGTGTCACCGTGGTGAGGCTATTCATTATTGGGTTGGTCTGATTTGCAGAATTAGAGCAACTGAAATATCTAACAAAACAATATTTTCCTGCTATACCAAAACAGTACAGGGCACCAGATTAGATGCACGGTTCTGTTTCTACTGTCTCAAAGCATTGCATGGGGAACTTGGATGCATAAGTAGTTATAATTAGTTATGTCTGTCTCTGAATGCCAGAATTTAAATTTTTCTCTGGATGAAAAACAGAAGGTTTTTGTTTGATTGATTTTAAGATCAAGATCCTTTTAAGATCCTCTCTCTATCTTATCCCATTGCATTCTGTTATAGGAAAATCTGAAAATTCTGCTTCAGGATGGTTTTATATCAACCATACTTTGGCAAAACTACTCCCTCAGTGTCAGTTATTTGTGGATGATATTCATCTTGTCTTTGTGTCAGAACTCTGGAAGTTGGTGAGGTGTAGGCAGAAGGAAGTTCAGTCTGTGTCCCTCACGTACTTCTGAAGCAGAGGCAGCCACAGGAGTCAAGTTAGAAGAAAAACATATCTCCTTAAGATGAGGAAAAACAAGAGGGGGAAAAGAAAAAGCATGCAGAAGCTGTCCCATGCATAGTCTCATTTGCAAACAAAAATGTAAATTAGAGGGAGGAAAACAGAAAGCACTGAGGAACAAAGGAAAGCACACAGTCACAATCTTTGCATAGGTTAAAACTGTCTCCACTTTTATCTGTCTCCAGCTGTTTGCAACAACAGATAAAAGAAAGCATTATTTTCCTCCCCTGTTACCATCTAGGCCTGGCCAGCCTTCTAACAGTGCAATTACAGGCACTTTGTTAAGGTTTGTTTATCGCAAACAGCAATGCTTACTCCTCAGCCTCGTGCTAACTCACAGACCACTCTGTCAAACATGGCACATCCCAGCAAAGTAGGCATCTGTCACTGCAAGTTCATGCTTGTGCCTTCTCTATATGCAACCATATTCGGGCAGGGGGAACACCCTCAAAGAGAAGTATTTATCAGATGATCCACAGGGCCCAAGAGACCTAGATCTTGTCTTCCTCGCAGTTGACTCCAGAACTAAAACAAATGATGCTGGCCTTAGTGCCTTCACCCTTGCAATTGCTGCAGCCTCCATCACTCCTAGGGGCATGCCACAACTGATAAGAGCCCAGACTGGGAAAGAATGTGGTGGAGAGGCTGACTTCTCTGCAGCCAAGAGCCTTGGAGCTGGAGCTCTTCTGCTAGGCACAGATCTGCAGGGAGATGCTGCCATCTGCCCTTAACACACTGCCCATTTAAAGGAAGGGATTCGTTTCACACAGGGCCATGTAGTGCACCAAGGTGCACACACAAACCTGTAAAAGCTAACTTTCAGGTACCAGATACTGAGGAAGTGTCACTTATGTGTCTCTCTGAGTATCTGATGGTTATCTCTTGAAATGACTTTATTCCCATCAAGGTGATACAGATTTCTGCTGCCCCTGAGAAGTGTTAATGGTACCTATAGGTGCCAATAGCTTTCTCTCACCTAGAGAAGAGGCTAGCCAAAACAGAATTAGAAGTAATTTCCCACACTTGTTTATCCAGAGTTATTTGAGGGTCCCCTTTGTTTTCAATTGGTGCATTTGAGATTGCTAAGGTTGCATTTTGCTATTCATCTTTCACCGATTCTCATAGTGTCAGGCTATACATCTGGATCATGACACCCCACAAATTTCATACATCTGAGCAAATATACAGCAACTTTATATTTTTTCTTCCATCAACTGGACAAGTAATATAACACAGCAGGCTAGCTCTCATGTCAAGCAGCCCTGTGAATTAGAATCACATAATCATAGAACATCCTGAGTTGGAAGGTACCCACAAGGATCATCAAGTACAACTCCTGCATCCACACAGGAGAAGTGAAAAGTTAAACCATGTATTTAGGAGCATTGTCCAAAGTGATAGGTGTATATCTCATGGAGGTCTAGCTAGCTACCCTGCAATCATCACCTGTAATTCACCGTCTGCCTCATCTTTTACAGCACAGTCATGTACAATCATGGGAGACTTAATGACCACACAACAGCTGCATACTTGCCCTCTGCAAAATTACCCAGCTTTGTGAGTACTCCTTGTGATTGCAAAGCACCTTCTTGGTCAGAGAAGATATTAAAACCTGTAATTCCCTCCACATTTGGCTGATTGACCTTGCCCTTGGCTTAATGCTGCTGTGAGGGTGACTTCTTGATAAGGTCATGAAGCTGCCATATGTCACTGGAATAAAACCAGATGCCTTATGCATCTTGGGTCTAGCATTTCTCTTCAGGTACGTGCTGGCACAGGAACAGCCTTCATTAGCAGCTGTCTTTATCTGCTGCAACCCAACTATATCTTTACAAAACTACACTTTGCAATCCAGCCTGTGAGGATTCAGTTCAGATATTATTAGTTTGATAACATTTGGAGGAAATGCTGGGAATTTACTATGAGGACAGAAACACTGGTAAAGTCTCAAAAGCAAACAGCCAGAAAGGCACTGGCATTAGAGCTAAAAGAGACACACTGTCCAGCTGAGCCTCCGGCAGTGGTCCCAAGGACTCAGATCTCTTTCTCTGACAGCTGAGATACTTCTCGGAGCTTTACACCTTGTCTGGGGCATAGCTTGTCACCTTTCACCGGCTTTCTGTGGGCAGAAATAGACATGCGACCTGTGAAGTTCCAAATCAAAGGACTGGGTCGGGCAGGACTATGACAGTCATTTTCAGCACATCCACAGAGAGTTTTCTGTCACTGGACAGCGAACAGTGCTGAACATTAAATTTCCTTGTAGGCATGGCACATAAAATCCTGCATCTCTTACCTGTCTTTTTGACTGTTCTCTATGATACGATATTTGTATCAAAAGATTCATGTATGCCATCCTATTTATAAATCATTACAAATGTTTATAAACAAGAAGAAATCTCATATATATACCAAAGAAACAGATAGGTCTGTCTTCTGAGCTGGCATAAAAGCTCTTGTCAAATTCTAGAAAGTTTGTGGAGAAAATTGTGCTTCATGTTTCTGGATCACCAAGATTATGTCCTTTATATAGTATGAAAAGCAGTATCAGAAAAAAAATTAATTAAAGGTAAAGAAGTGGTACAAGGCTGAAAAGACAATATTTGCAAGAACATCTTTATGCAGAGCAAGCAGAGAGTCAGAGTCAAAAAGAAAAATTGGTGTCAAAGAACCTTCCTACCTGACTCTGTATGTGAACTCTTTTAAAGTGTTTCTTGGACCAAAAACTTTTTAAAAAAGACAAAATCTTATCAAATGTGTCAAGTCCCATGATTACATGTCAGTCTTATTCTTCTAGTCCCAGCATTATGTTTCCTCACCTCAAATTTGTTTAACACAGCACCAGTACTGAAGCTACTTCCTGCACAAGATGAAAATCTGTCCTAGAAAAGATTGCCTGTACACCTCTAATTAGCTTTGAAGGTATGTTGTGGAGGCCATGTGATACTAAAATGAGATTGAAATCTGTTTTCCTGTCCATTAGGCTGGTGTTGGTATGCTAAATTGTGTCAATAACATTTATGATGCCTTTTGGTAAGAGAGACAGAAATTTCTTGTGGTTTTAACATCAGTCTTTAGTGGAAATAAATATAGAAGCATGCTCCCTGCTCTGTGTCTCTGTCTTCCACTGCTCTTCACGGAGGCTATGCCTCAGCACTCTCTGTGGGGACACTGTCTGTGTGGAAAAAGACATGTGCAGATGTGCTGTGCAGTATGTCTCCAGCAGTGCAATAACCTGAAACAAAAGCCAATTAAATACATTCCTATGCATGTTCTTCTTTTATCTGAGCACACACAATATGCCTATCATTAGCTATGCCAACAAAAAAAACATCTGCAGAAGTTCAACAGTGCCAACACATACGAGGGCCAAACTCCAGTCCAACAAGTAGAATGGGGAATCATCCATGCAAAAACTAAGTAGCAAATATGAATTCCAGCAGCCAAGTGTATGTACCCAATGTTGCAACTTTCTCAAGTAGTTTGAGTAGACAACAAGACCAGAGAGGAGAGTATTGGTTGTCCTCTTTGCACTGGTATCATCCATAGTTAAGACAGGTCCACTCATTCATCCAAAATGCTCTTTTCTCATCCTATTGGCCTAATTCCTAGACAGACCATTTTTGCTGACAGAGGGAATGTAGCAGCAATATGCAGCAAGAGTGAAGGGGAGACCACAGTTAGACAAGCCAACACTGGTTATGCAATCACTGCTTTAATGTTAACAGCTTATTAGTTAGAAAGATCATTAGTCTTAGTTTCAAAGGAAGACATCAACGTGCATAGACAAGGTAAAAACTAAACACCAATGGACAGAAATCTGCTCCTGAATTTCCATTATAGTATTTAAGCAGTACAAAATCCCAGGGAAACAAGAGAAAAAAAAATCATTATTTACTTGGCAGTAGTGACACCATTAATGGAATATTACATAGCATTTTGTCATCTTCTCTTTGTAAATGATATTGAAATTTGTAGAAGTTTCAGGAAAAAAAGAAGACAAGCATGATTTAAGACATAAAAATAGACACTACAATGAAAACTGTAGCAAATTCAGCTAATTATGAAAGCAAGTGTTATGAGTAACTTGTTCCCCCAGAGGATCACATGGGAAGATACTCAAGCCCATACATTTTTTGAACTGACAGAGCCATTGTGACTGTTTTACACAGAAGTATTCCAATGCCAACAGTGTAGCTTTCAACAGGAGACAAACATGCCAGTGTTAAAATGGTGTTAAGAGTTTACATTCACTCAGTATTTGCAGAAAAGCTGCTTCTTAAAAGTCCAGCAGTCGAATGAATTGGCACTGTGGCATGTGTGTTGGTGTGTGTGTGTGTATGAGTCCAGCAACTGAGGGCAGTTCTGGAGCAGGCTTTGGTGTCATAATCAATGGAGGTAGCACAAGTGAAGAAAGAGAAATCCTAAAGAACATAAGAGAAAATTATGAGGCATTATTCAGAGGCATATATCAGCTGTGGACTGATTCATTGTAAACAAAAACATTAAAAGCCATGTATATGAATTGTGATCAACATCATTGTGTTAAAACACAGCTATATTATTTGCAGTGTGTAGCCTCTAGCGTGCCTACAAGCCCTGACTGAGGCTGAGATTTTTCTGTGTTGGGCACAGTACAAGTACACAGGAGGAATGAACTTGTCCTCAACAACTGATGGGTTATTTTCTGACAGTTAACAAAGTATCTGTCATCACAGCCTGGCTCCATACTCCAGGGCTAAATCCTTAGTGTGCACAAACTCCTACTCCAGTCCAGTTTCATCAGTCCTGTTGGTTTTGCTGTTTATTTTCCATCTTCTCCGTACTGCTCCTCAATAACAACATCAGCACAGGCACCAGTCACCAGGAGATGGCATCATTAGAAGTTGATAACACTGACTCTTAAACTCTGCAGTCAGATTCAAGTCTGAGATCGAATACTGCACTAATGAGTGACTTCCTGAGCCTCACAGTATTGACAAAAAGTAACATTCCCAAAGCAAACCATAGCAAGTATTTGAATGCAAGGTGTGAATTTCTAAAACATAATTTTCAAAAGTTTAAGCTGCTATTATCTGCTGCTTTGGCTACTAACCATGTATCTCTATGTATGAACTAAGGCTGACCATATTGTGAATACTTAGCAAAGACTATCTATTTTTGCTATAGAATCCATGAGAGACAACTTTTTCTAGGCAATTAAGAAAAAGAAAAATCTTGGGCTGGTAAAAGGAGCATAAAATTATATAAATGTTTTCACAGACAACATTTATAAAAGTTATGGGAAATAATATGTAATTTTTCAAGTGGTTTTCATTCTACTCATGTTAAATCAAACTTGCAGCAAGTGAATAAGCTTGATCTGACCTACTGCATGGGCAAGTAGTGATTCTTGTATTACTGTGCGAAGTCTTTGAGGAAGTGAAATAATTGCCTTTTTTCTTAGTGCTCTATCAAAGAGACTAAGGAACTCACTTGCTGGGTTAAGTGTGTCAGAAAGACAAACTATACCAGCTCTGTGTGCATGGATTCTGAGGTGTTGAATACTAATTTTAAAGGAATTTTATCAGATAGCCAGATGAAAAGAAGTAACAAGGAGTTGTTACTTTTCAAGAGTATATGTTTTCCCTGGATGCTGGCAATTAAAGTTTGACAGCTTTTCAAGATAAACATATAAAATAGGCTTGAAAATATTTGTTTGTAGAATATTCGGGTCTTAGGATATTTTATACAGTGAAGGTAGAAAAAAAAAGACTATTGTATTTTGATAACATCATTTGGAGACACCATAAATAAGTACATGATGATAGCTTAATTAAACGACTTCACGGAACTCAGTCTTACAGATTGATGATAAAGAGGAAAATGTGTCAGTGTGTGAAATAACATTCCCAAGAGATAAATTAGTTATCTGTGGCATTTATTACTTTTCCTTAACATTCTTATGCACTGACCTTGATATTCTGCATATGTGCTTATTTTAGATATAATAAAAATATTTCTGTAATAATTCAAAATACACTGGAAAAGGCACTGTTATGTAGGCTGCCTAATCTCTTTTACTGTATCTTTCTACTACTGAATACTGATGAGAACTGCTGCTAGGCAAACTAAAGGGTTGCTTTAACCTTGTAAAAAGCTATGAGTAAATAGCTCTGCCTGTGATAACACTTTCAGGAACTAAGAGTAAAATAGACTAGTATGTGAGTTACACCAGTGTATTACAAATCACAGAATTATTAAGGTGAGGAAAAACCATATGATGCTCTAGGTAGTAAACTTTCTTTTAGTGAGTTGATAAAAAGTCTGTACTGGATGTCCATTTTTCAACTTCACACAGTATCTTTAAGGGTACAGCTAGGCTAACACCACACTTTTGCACCCATTTAAAAGAAGCACAAAAACCTACATGTTTTTATCTGTTCTTTCAAGAATATTTCACATATTGGTATAATACTGTCTCAGTACCTATTTGTTCTCTCCTATCCACAGTCTGCCTGCTAACCCATGTATATCCCACAAGTGCTACCCATTCATTTCCAAACAGCATAGTCAACTCTTCTACAATTTTGATATGTGAAAGTGTTTTCTGCCCAACATGCTTCTAGCTGTCTTATGGAGCTGACTTGCTCACAGGTCTGTGAAGGATCATCTACAACAGAGTCTGCCCTCTCCTACAAATTCAGATTAAACTCAAAAGATCCAAGATCTGATTTCTACTCCTTCTATAAAGAAAAGGCACCAAGAGGAGCCAAGGGAGCTGAGTTTCAGAAACAGCCTGAAGATAAAGTAGGCAAAGGTCAGCTCTGAGAGCCAAAGAGCCAGCTCTAAGAGTTGATCAAACAAGAAATTTGAGTAATTCTTCTTTTAAGGTCAAGTTTCAGAGGCAGTTTAAGAAAGAAAAGGTGCAGGAGCAGTAATATACACCTATGCCTACAAAATACTCCTCATCCTTAATCATCCTTATGTAACATAATAGGAATTTGTCAGTTATGGATGAAAACTGCAACAGATCATTTTATAAATAGTGGGTAGGATGGATTCATTTTCCTTGAGTCTATGTTTACCCATAGAATGACTCGCAGGACATTTCTTTGGTCACCTTTATATTCTCCACCAGCATTTGTGTTTCAGGAGGGAATAACAACCTAGAATTGACAACTTATATGATTTTTAATCATTTTTGAGTAACCTGGTCAAAAGATCACCCCAAATTTCTCCTTCCATAAGTGGTTGTGGTGACCATGAGCCTGGAATTCATTCCAAAGACAAATCTGGAAAGAAGAGGCCATTTTCTTCATATGTACCTGGTACTTAGAGTATGTGGTGAAATCCTGAAGCATACCTTCTTGTTTAGTGAGGCCTAAAAATGCTGAGATGTGTACAAAACACTAAGGAATATATTATGAGTACAGATGTGAAGTCACAGGGAATAGGGCCTGTGTTATTTGAAGAAGGAGTCACTAACATGTTAGGTTTGCACATTTTTTATTACCTGGTGATTTATTTGCCTTGGTCCATGCAGTCACCAGGTGTAACTAGTTAGAGGAGCTGCTCAAGGACGCTGCTGGAGAGAGACCCTGAGCCTGGGGTGGTGGGCGGTTTAATACTACAATTCTGGGGTGGATTCTAAGTTACAGTTACTAATAAAACAATCTAAATACATCATGCTAAATTAAGTCATTTAGGTTCTAACAAATCCAGCACAAGTTCTGGGATGGGCTGAGGACAGTTTTGCAAAATGAGTGGCTAGCTCTACTGTACTTCAAAGATAAGAATTAAATGATGGACACGAGGATAATTATGCATGACAAAGGGGGTAAGGCAGGGGAGAAACAATAAAAGAAAGATTCTAAGCAGGGGCAAAGCTGACTTAGAAACTCTTATCAGAACTACAAAAAGTTACATATTAAAACAAGCAATACATCTTAAGACAAAAGTGCTTTCTTGAATTTTGCAGACTATTCTAAACTTAACAATAAAACCCTTCATGCTGAATTCTCAGCCAAGGCCTGCACATATTATTTTTGCAGAGTCATAACTTCAGCCCTAGCTAATGGCAAAACCATGGCAGAAAAGGAGGAAGTGGTCATATAAGAGTAGTCAATTTGGAGATATGTAATAGGAGATCATCATTGCAAAGAGAAGGTACTACCCACCAAATTCCCCAAAAGGCCCAATGTCCTTGAAGATAAATGGTAAACTCTCTTAAAATCTAAAAAAAAAAAAAATAAGTTTCAGAATAGTGGCAGGACTATTGAAAAACACCTACAAAAGATAAACAAGATCTAGTTAAGTGATGAGAACCACAGATGTCTCCCAACTGCCTACACAAGATCATGAGTATGAAGTCAAATGAGGGAGTAACAAAGAATTCAAGCTGTACCCTTGGCACTGGCAGCATTCTTTTCAGGATCAGAGGAACCATTGGTAGTGATTTCATGGGGCTTACTTTATATTGAAGGAGGTTACTATTTCAGGCCTATTTCTTTTATAGGGTCATTGGTTTACACAGTTACCTTAACACCAGCATGTAAGAGGGATTTTTTGACTCTCTGCAACAGTCTCCTTGGTCCATATGGCTTTTCATTTTTAGAGCTGCTAAGCACTCATGACTCACCAATGATGTGCTTTGGTTGCTGACACCAACGTCCAGAGAATATTTACACAACCTGTGGCACAACTTGAAAAAAGGGTAGATGCAACAGGAGAACAACCCACTCAAGGACTTCTCAGAAATTTCCACACTTTCTTGTTTTCACCCTACTAGTCCAAAGCACTCAAGTTAATGCACTTCCACTAGGAATGTCTACAATCATTCAATGCCTTCATCCACGAGGCAGATCTCTGACAAGAAAGTCAGTGACTGACTCAGATGCCTGACATCCACTTGAAAGACATGTACAACATGTACAGCAAATGCTCAGCACTAATGATATTCACAGCCAGGAGGCAACTGATACATAATACAGTCCAATAGGGTCAGGTTCTCTCATCCCATTAAAATAGGTATTTTCCCAGAAATTATTGATATGGTAAATTTTTATGTACCTGTACAACATAATGGCTAGAAACTTTGAGCAGTTAGCCTATAAAAAGGACTAGAGAGAAAGAGAGGGGAAAAAACACCAAAAGCGTACTTGCTTTGAACCTGAAGAAGTACAGCAAACATATTTGCTGAGTGGTGAAGCCCCATGGGTACTGCGTTGTCCTGATCAGAATTGACAATGACACAAATGTTGACAAGAGTAATCCTCCCTTCAAGACAAAAAAATTCTAAACAAAAGTGGAAAGCACAAAGTATATTTCCTCCTGCTGCTTATAGGTCTTGTTTCAGACATCAATAACCTTTAAAGATTTAGAAGTTCCTAATTTTGCTGGTTCATTTAATGAAGTTAGTTCTTTTGCAAACCCAGCAGAAGAAGATTGTCCTTATCCTCTATTGTCAGATGGAATCATAGAATCTTGGAATACTTTGTGTTGGAAGGGATGTTCAAAGCCACCTAATCTTATGTCCCTGCCATAAGCACTGACACCTTTCACTAGATCAGGTTGCTCAGAGCCGTCTCCACCATGACCTTGAATGTTTACAGGGATAGATCATCTACCATGTGCTTTGGGCAGTCTGTCCCGGTGTTTCACTAGCTGCATCATAAAAAAAAATTCTTCCTGTATTTAGTTTACATATACTCCCTTTCAGTTTAAAAGTTTTACCCCTTGTCCTTCCAAAACAGGTCCTGCTAAAAAGCCATTAAGGGAGCCACAACCCTTCTTTTGTCCACTGAAGTTAGTTCTTTTGCACTCCATCACAGAAGGTCACTGGGTCAGTCAGGAAGGACTGCCAATTATCTTGAATCACCTTCTCATTCTCCATGTGCCTAAGCACAGCTACTAGGAGGATCTGTTCTGTGATCTTCCCAGACACACAGGTGATGCTGAAGGTCAGCAGACTTCAGGATCTTTCTTTCTACTAATTTTAAAGAGTGGGTACATTGTCTCCGTTCTTCCGGTTACCAAGAACTCCACCAGACTGCCATGACCTTTCAAATATCATAGACAGTGTCTTGGTGGCTACATTAGCCAAATTCCTCAGGAATTTTCTAGGATACATCATGTGAGGTCCCAAAAACTAATATACATTTACATTCCCCAGGTGGCCATGAACCAGAGCCTTACTTGCACTGGGAAGGACTTTGCTTCTACAGTCCCTGTCTTGAAGTCCACTTGTAGCAAAGGTGTAGGAAGAGAGATGGCCATTGAAAACTGAGGTAATAATGTTATTGAGTACCTCAGCTGTCTCCTCCTCCATTGTTACACATTTACCAGTCATACCAAGCCCATCAGCATCAGATCCATGCAAACTTGTAGGTAGAGTAATAAAAGGCAGACTGATGTCTTCTGACAAAGCTAGCCTTGGACCACTTCCCGGTGGCTTTCCCCATATCTGAACTGTGTGCTTCTTCCAAGATCCATTAATCTACACTATGCAGAAAACAAGGTGCTCAACTGCAGAGTAGCAACTGACACAAGAGGGATACAAGCACAGGCTAGGAACAGGATATCTAGCGACCACCACCCACACCTCTCCACTAACACTCCTGTGTACACAAGGAAGGAAGACAAGATGATAGTCCAGGCAGCAGAGCTAAGTATGGGGACGTGCTTTCGAGAACACACCTACACACTGACATGGCTCTAAAGAATTTTCTAATATTCAATCTTGCACTCAGTTCTAGGAAAGAGAGGTTATTTCTGAGTAAACCAGCTCTGTAACAACTTTTGCAAAGATCAAACTTGTACTGAAGAAATTTTGTCTTCAAGTTAAAGATTTTGTAAAGTACATTCTGTGAAGATTCTTTTAGTAATCACTAGGGATATAATAGCTCCTTACATGAATTTGATTGATATATCTGGCATATTAAATATTTTAAAATGTTGTCATCAATACCCATGTATACAACAGACAAGGAAAGAATTTATTCTGTTCATGTTCAGAAAAAAATTCGTAGCTGATGCAACATATAATTTCCTTTTTCTGTTGCATTTAAAGTTACTGTGGTCCTCTTTCAACAGCTATGAACTAAACGTTCAACTTCTGATACAAAATAAGAGGCGTTTAAACCCATACTTAGAAAGTGGCCTAAATGGTCTAATTGGCCATAGCAGTCACACTTAAAACCATTTATCATCTAATCTAGTTTGTGTTAGCTATATACATTAATGCAAAGGGAAAAAAACCACAACCAACATTTCTATTGGCTTTCATACCTCCTTAAAGTTGGCTGTTTCACAGATGACAGATCTGTGTCTCCAAGCTGGTTACATAGCAGGTCTTGGCAACTAAAGAGGCAGAACTTCTGCAGTGCTGGGATTACCAAAGTGTGCTAGTGTGTAGTGGCCCAGGCCACTCCTTGCTCTCCTGTAGTTACATGATCCTAATCTGTTGTGACTTAGGTTTTATTTAACACATACCTGGTGCCTTTGTAATCGTCAGCAGTCTTTGCTCACTGAGGACTGTATTAGCAAGAGACTTTTATAATGGTAAGTTCTGGGAGCTAGTGGTCATTTGGGGTCTCAGTGTTTAAAAGAAACATGTCAGTGATAGCCTTGCATATCCAAATTATTTTCATTGCTGGATTGAGTGCAAGAGTTAAATCAGATTTCTTTCCAGGAATCCCAAGGCAGAATGGGCCCTCAGATCCCACATTCATGCTCAAACTCTCAGGCCAGCCAGAATAAAGTTTGGTCTGTTTTTTAATGTGGATAGTCTTAAAAGGAGCCAAGTAGCAAAAGGCAGCCTACTTATCATCTTAGTTAACTACATGGTAAAGCCCTGAGACACAGATCCCTTCCCTCTGATACATTGGTAGAAGCAAAGTTAGTACACCTGTGCTTGGTTATAAGTAGAATTTGAGTTAAAATTGGGGTTCAACTGGTGCACAGCAATGGTACAGATGCACTTTCCTTGAGGTATTCACAAAGAAACTGCAAATTTTATCCATGATTTATCCACAGATTTATCCATGACCATAAAAATCACGTTTAAAAGCCTCTATCATTCTTCTTCTTACCTTACATTTCCTTCTTCCCAAGTACAGTACTCCAAACTCATCCAAAGATGATTTGGGCTTCCATAGAGAAAATATTGAAGTAGCATTTGCCTCTATAAGAAATACAGAATGCCCGAACGTTTAAGACCTATGGGATATTAAAAGAAGATAAAAAGGCATACAATCAATACTCTGCCCTAAATTTCTACTTACCTATCATCAAAGTATCTGACATAATCACATGGAAATTAATAGTAATAGTAAAGTCTCTGTGGACCTTTGTTCATTTGTTAGCAATATGTTTGATGTCTCCAACAGCTCCAGTTCAACCCATTCAACTATTCCTAACTGAAGCACCTAAAATGTCTGTATATGAACTATAATGCTATAAAATAAACCTCTTAAGATACTGTTTACTCCACTGAGATATTGTTTCTCTCCATGATTTTTATGCTCCAACCACAGCTCAAACCTGCATTGAAGCAGGATCTGCATTGGCTGATTTTAAGAGAGGATCAAAAACCTCTTTCCTACACTCATTAAACTGATGCCCGAGGGTGTCTAGAGAGATTTTGCTCCTAACTCCAGTGTCATAATGAGATGGAAAATCATCCATGTCAAAATTGCAGGCAAATTCAACACATCATAGAAGCCTTTCTGGACAGGTCACTGTAGAATTTCATTTGGACTGGAAGATAGTGTCAAACACATAGAAATGCTAGGACAGAGCAGGTGACACTAGCAGCCTTTTCCTTCCTTTGCAGCGAAATAGTCCCCTGCAGTGCACAGAGCCAAGCTAATTACACTTCCATAGGGAGCATCTGTGTATGTAGCAGCTCCAGCGTCTGAATTTCAGCTCGATACAATTTAAACTCCTTGAAAACTTTACAGTCCTGGAAAAAATAGAAGCATCAAAGAGCTGCAGGCAGGCAACTAACAAGAAAATTAGGAAAAGCTGCTAGTGGATCTTACATGTCCAATTTTTCTTATTGTGCAAAGGCAATCTCATGATTACAATAAACACTAAGCAGCCTCTCTAAATGTTTCAGGTGTCATGTAAGTGGTGCCAATGAGAAGTTTTATTCAGCTAATAATACATGTAAACTCTTCAATCTGCTACTTTACTGACCTTAAGACTAGCCCATAAGAGGTATTTATAAAGAAAACTATTATGTGTCATAGGCATGGATTATGTGATCCAGGCACCATTGAGAATGCACTCAGAGGAAAAATCCTATTTATATAAAAGGTATTCTTGTATGTGAAGTGGAATTCCAGCTCCTACTCAATCCTGATTTTTTGGTGTTATTTAAACAAGTCCTGACCACCCAATCCAAGGCTTGGCCCAAGAGAGGAAAAATGATTTTATAAACCTCAGTGAAATTAAGTGATCCTTTCAGTTATCCAGTCATGACAATTTTTTGTCCAACACTCAGTGTCATACCCAACAGGCAGAGCTAAATCTTTTAAGCATGTATGTTTTCTCCAGATGTACCTTCAGAGATGCCAACACAACATAGCAGGGTTCAAATCCATTCATGTGCAACAGGGGGACAGGGAAACACAGTGCCCCTGGCATGGTATTGGCTGCAGGACAGTCCATTAAGGATCATCCTTCCTGCTTCTTTCATTCTGGAGTACTAGACCTGCTAGTACCAAAGGATGGCTGTAGTTTTTCCAAGGCAGGGTTTAATAACCTCATATATTCTGCAAGTATTTACAGAAGCATGAAAACCAGTTAACAATCAGCTGTCTTGGGAAGGTAGTGTGTTGCGTTTGTGTGGCCAGGTTTCAGTACCAGCAAGGGATACAAGGGTAGCCTCTATGAGAAATTCTATATCCAGCAGAGCCAGTCCCTGGTAGCTTCGAAGATGGATGTGTCACTGACCAAGGCTGGCCAATTAGAAATGGTGGTAACACCTCTGGAATAACATATTTATTAGAAAAAGAAGTTATTGTGCAGATGCAAGTGTGGCCAGTGGAGAACAGAGTGAGAATACTTAAGAACAACACTGCAGACACCAAGGTCAGTGCAGAAAGAGAGGGAGGAGGTGCTCCAGGCACCAGAGCTGAGGTTCCCCTGCAGCCTGTGGTGTAGCCCTGGTGAAGCAGCCGTGCCCCTGCAGCTCATGGAGGTCCATGGGGATGCAGAGATAAGGGTGGGTGGATACCTGAGAGGAGGCTGTGAACACTTAGGAGGCCCTTGCTGGAGCAGACTCCTGGCAGATACATGGAGAGAGCAGCCCAGACTGGAGCAGGTTTTCTGGTAGGACCTGTGACCCTGTGACCTGTCCTTGGAAGACTGCACCAGGAGTCACTTCAACTTCAACTGATCCAGGCTGAAGCAGTTTGTGGAGGGCTGTTTCCCATGGGAGGGGCTCACACTGGAGAAATTTGTGGGGAATTCTCTCGTGGGGTAGGGACCCCACTCTAGGGCAGGGGAAGGACTATCCCTGAACAGGGTCACACACGTGTGATGAACTGACTGTAACCCCAATTCCTCATCTCCCCATGCTGCTGGAGGGAAGGAAGTAGAGTTCATGGAGAAGGGAGGAGTAGGGGAAAAGTGTTTTTAAGATTTACTTTATTTTTCATTATCCTGCTCTGATTTTGTGGGTAATAAATTCAATTAATACCCCATTTCGAGTTTATTTTCCCTGTGATGCTATTTGGTGAGTTATTTCTCCCAGTCCTTATCTCAGCTCACGAACCTTCATTATATTTTGTCTTCCCTGTCCTTCTGTGAAGGAGAGTGATAGAGAGGCTTTGATAGGTGTCTGGAATCCATATGGAGTCCAGTCACTACAGATAGACACCTAAACTGATCAGACTCCTACTTTCCATCCAAGTGATCTACTCCATTCTGGAATTTGTAAAGTTTGGAGAGGGCTGCTAAAACTGCTGTGACCTGTGCTGCTCCTGGACCAACAAGGATATAGTCCAGTAGAGACAGATATCCCTTTTCACGAATTTCTAGCTGGTATTGCATCAACCCAGAACAAGAAGGACATGAATACCAGGTTCACAGTGAACACCAATGGAAGTTACCCCAACAAGATGGTTCAGTATCTACTTTAAAAATTTACCTGTCCAGGTATTTTTCCTCTAGGATTGAGGAGAAATGAAGCATGCGATGTTTACTTAATTGGCAAGATTCTGTGAAATGGCTTCTCCTTTCACCTCCTCTCCTTTAGCATCAGGTCTAAAAATACCTCCAGAGTAAAGGGTCCAAGCTGAAAAAATACAGACTGAATGTACAAGGATTACTTGTGCAAGAGCAAAAGCTGACTGCTACTTTTTTTTTCCCAATTCTCCTGCACATGAAAAACAGTCAGAACACCAAGACAGGTTTTGATTCCTGCAGATAAGTAACACCTCACCCAAAGGTTTACATTCCATCCATTATTTTGCAGGTTCTTCTGTGGCCTCTGCTAATGACATTAAACAGGTGCTTACAAGAACTTTTGCAAACTAGAGATGAGAGCTGTTATACAAAAAGTTTCTGGTAAGCAGCTTTGAGATTTGCTTATGAAGTAAACAAGGACATACAAACACCCTGAATAGTTTTCAGGCTGTATGTAAAAGCTGCTCTGCTTTTGAGAGTGAACTGTTTTTCCAGTCAGCTGTCACCTGAGCTTTCTTTCACATATGGGTAGCCCAGCAGAGTACTTGTTCTGTCCATGATTTCTGGATGCATCATTTATCTTGCACAAGAGGTCACTGTGAATGCACAGATGAAGTGTTCCCTGTAAATACACTCAGCAAGTATAATAAACAATGTACCTAATCTACTGCAGATGACCAGAGCGTGTGTAATGTCTTATCATATTTTGGCTGTCCTTTACACAGAGCATCTAAACTGCACAAATGTCAATGGTTCTAGAGAATATCTAACCAGAAATACATGTTCTGGTCTGATGAAGCCTGGGCACTGAAGTTCCCTCCTGAAATTTGATTTTTGCAAATGGTTATGGAAGGTAATGGCTACATTATAACATTAGAAACAAAACAAACCCTCAAATTCATTACAAATTTGGCAAGATATGTCTAGTAAAAAGGGAATATTACTCGAGCTCTGAGTCAAATGGCAAGGAAGAAGTTCTGTTGCTCTGCAGCACCATTGTGGTTAGTGCCACTTCTCTATCAAACCTGGGCTTCAACTTCTTTTTATAATAAAATATTATTTTATTATTCACCAACAGATTCTATTTGTTTGTGATTTCTAAAGCCAGTCAGAATTTCTGCTATTTTTCAAAAAATAGTGCAATCAGCTTTACCTATGATGTGTTGTTGTTTTCTTTTTTCACTGCTACATATGTATAAAGGTCCTAAAGCTCTGAGACCACATTACCATTACCATTGTTATCATATGTGTGGAAGGACAAGTTGATTTCTGTGTTCTCATATGACATGAGGTGGAATGACACACTGGGAAAGTTAATAGGCACTTTTTCTAATGAGCTAAATGTATTGACCAGGTTTTGGAAATAGCTGGAAATTTCCTTTGCAGAGAAAGGCTGTAGCTGCTACATTTTGCTCAGGGTTTTTCTGCTGTAAAGGAACTGCAGAAAAAGTAAATAAGTAAATATGAACTACAGAAAGCATTCATCTAAAGGCTGCTGCTTTTGTTACTTGGGTTCTGAAAAATTACAACAAAGGAAGGTTAAAATAATCAGCAGTTGTGTAAGAACTACTTAAGCCAGCATCACATATGGTATATTAGCAATGTAGATGGATTTAACAAAAACTGAGATAAGCACATGCATCTGTCATCAGCCAAACCTACAAAACATTTTCCTCAGAAAATTAAATGTAATGATATAAGCATTCATCTGTATTATACTTAGAACAACTCAAATGATAAAACTGCTTTAATGCATTCCATGAGCTAACGCTAAACATATAGACAATTCCTATGACAATTGCCTTGAATAGAGCAGATTTTGTGATAGGTCATAATCAAGCACACATCCTTAGATTAACAACACCAAAGTAGCACATACTTCTGTAAGTCACCCTGTAATGCAAACCCAAGTGTGATTTGTCACACCATTTCAGCCTCCATTACAGCTAAGACTGTAGTGTGGAATTTTTCAAGCTTCATAGGAAGATTATTAAAATGGATAACACTAGCAGGCATTTTAAAGAAAATTCTCATCACTTGCCAAGTCATGCTCTTTGAGGTATCTGCCAGTGTGGGAGTGATGCATGGTCTCAAGGGGGCCTGTGTTTCACAGTCATCTCAGGCAGGGGGCTGCAAAGTTCATTAAATGATCTTATCTTGCTGCTGGTTCTGTTCAAAATAGCCTTGATATGATGAAGGATTTATGTTACCCCCACTTCAAATAAAAAGTACCGAGGGATGCATTTCATTACTGCCCTGTGACACTGGAGAAGCCACGGCTGCAGTGGTAATATTCCTCATTTGTTTGTGTCACACAGGGAATTTATTTGCAAGAAGAGTCCTGCTCCAAAGGTAAGTAAGTATTTGTTTTTTGTAGTGAGTTTTTCCTAATAATGTCAACAAGAAATGCGTTTGTTCTCTAACTTTAACTCTCACAAAAGTATATTCTAGGAAAGATGAGAGTGTGAGGAAAATGCCAGGGAAGAGTGCCCAGTTTAGCAGAATTCTAAGGAAGCTGAGTAGCATTGATACAGAAAAAATATTTACAGACAATTTCCATGTCACAATCCCGAATAAAACACCAAGAGATATGGCTGTACATTCTCAACTGATGGGCTAATGCTAGCCAAGGTTACACATGCACACACACACACTCTTCTCTCAAAGGCTTTTTAACAGTGATCTACTGCCGTGAGGCATTTTAATTTAATGGTAGACACCTTCACATGAATCAGGATAGGTTTCTCTTGCATGTTTTCTCTGAACTGGAGGATCTAATAAAGAACATGAGCCCTGGGCAAAATTTATCTTCTTTGATCCTACAGCGAGTCTTCCTGTACTCAAAAATCAAACAACAAAGCAAAGTGCATTCAAGATCTTTAACTAATAAATATTAATTTATTCTATATACTTGATCTTATGAATTCAGTAGTTCATAGGAGCAGGCTTCAAATGCATCCAGCAGTAGGGAAAGTCTAATGATCAGAAACAATATTTGATCTCGTGAGCAAAGTACAGCCACTTTAAATATGCCTTAGATACTGAAAATTAAAAATCAATAAAAGTCAAAAAAATCTATAGAAAGTTCAGGAAAGGCACCTGGACATTTTTTATTTTGTATCACTTTTGAATACCTGCTCACTCATTGCTCACCTCTGTGCAACTGCCACCACAGTCCTGTTTGTGTGTGCTAGTGGGAGGATGTGTGGGAATGCAGGCAGCCACCACAGAGAGCCAGATGCAGGGAGTAGGAACACCTGGGTAGCAGAGGGGTGAAGAAAAGATTATCCAGGGATAGTTTAGTAATACCTGCAGGAGTGCATTTTGGGCACCACAATGTGAAAAAGACTAAGCTATTAAAGAGCATCCAAAGGATGGTGAAGGGTCTGAAGGAGGAGGCTTATGAGAAGCAGCTGAGCACCTCATTTGTTCAGCCTGGAGGAGACTGAGGACAGAATTCATTGCATTGTCCAACTTCCTCATGAGGGGAAGAAGAGGGACAGACATTGATCTCTTCACTCTTGTAACCAATGGGTTACAAGACAGGACACAAGGGAACAATATGAAGCTGTGCCAGGGGAGGTTTAAATTGGATATCAGGAAAAGATTCTGCACCCAGAGGGTGGTTGGGCACTGGAACAGGATTCCCAGGTCACAGCACCAGCCTGACAGAGTTCAAGAAGGATTTGGACAATGCTCTCAGGCACACGGAGTGACTCTTGGGGTTGTCCTGTGCAGGATTGGGAGTTGGACTAAATGATCTTTGTGAGTCCCTTCCAACTCAACCTACTCTATTACTCTATCAAATGCACCTCCAGCAAAGAGTGGAAAGAGATTTTCTGGATGGAACAGAGGTGGGGAAACCAGCCAGAAAGGTGTTTGAAAGCAAAGGTGCAAATCAATCAGGTTAGGCAGGAGGGCTGGTATGGAAGGTGAAGAAGGCGCAAGGAGAAACTCAACAGATGTGATGTCACAGAAGGGAAAAAACAAAGGGACCTTTCACAGAATCTCCTGGCTGCATGCTGAGGGAGAAGAGACAGTGCAGAATGGAAGGCAGCAAGTAGCAAAATATAAAAAAACAGGCCTGGGAGCAGAACTAGGATAGTAATAAATGAGTGGGTTACCTGGAGGGAAATGAAAGTATTGATTCCTCAAGTGTTTTGTTCAAAAGCTTTTAAGAATTTTAATCTTCAGCCAGAGGACTGCTGAGCCCTCTAATAAAGAAAAGCAAGGCATAGAGTCAGTTCCCTGCAGTTTGACAATTCCATTGTTCAGGTGTCTGATATCCAGAAAAAAGTGAAAGCAGATAAAAAGAACTGCAGCCCATCAGATGAGAAGGACAGAATACAACATAGTACATAGCATTCAAAGGCATTGATATTGACACTGTAGCAGTATGAGATGCAAAACCCATGTAGCTACCACAAGCCTTGTCTTAGTATGTTTGTTTGTTTGTCATAATGGTATCATATGAGCAGAAGTCTAAATTTTCTACCACTGCAAAACATTTGAAGAATAACTGTTCTCTTTGTTAGACAAAAATAGGCTCAGATCCATCACTTTTCACAGAAAAGCAATAAAGAATTGTGGGAATTAGTTGGTTGAATAGAGACTGCTACATAGTGTTTGAGTGAAAATATTTTCAAATATTAAAACTGTTTAACGGGCCTGTTAGAAATAATTTGCTAGATGCACCCCTATAACTCCTACTAGTATTGCTCAGTCATGTGTCAATTGTCATTTTCATACACAGAAAATTCCCAATATGTGGAGAAGTCCAATTAAATTGATTGAAATTTATACCCAGAGAACAACTCCCTGACTGAGCATGCTCTGGTAAGAGAATTTACTTCAAATTCTGCCTCACTAGGAAACACCAGTGGCAGAATAAATAACTTGCTTAGAATTCCCCCATTTCACAGCAAACTCTAGACAATACTGTTCACAAAGGAAAAGCATAGATTGGTAGTAATGTCAAAATGCAAATGAAAATAATATTGCACAGTACACATGGAAAGTCACGGGTCTTTTCAGATGAGATACACTAATGAATTTTTGGAAGAGACTGGGACAGTTAGAGACTTGCATGCACCAGAAGACCATAGCAGCCTTCCCCATCCTCAGGCTGGTGTTCCAGATTATCTCCTCCCATTACTTCTCACAAACAAGGCAGAAAGGAAGAGGAGGCTGTGAGAGCAAGCTGTGAGAAACCTCTCCCACAAGTTGCTCACAAGTGGCTTCAAGGCTCAGGCTGCTCAAGAGATAAACTGCACTGTGAAAGGTGCCACACAAACCAAAGAGTACAGGGGATTAAACTAAAATGCTCTTTTCTGCCTCTGAAGAGTTTTAACTGGAGTCTGGACACCCAAGTTAGACTTGAAACCAGCACGCTTCCCTAGGCAGGATGTCAAAGAAATCATCAGTCAGCCCTTTGAGATGTGAATTACTGTGAATGAGTTGCAGAAGCAGAAGATAAATGACCTAGAAGCAGAAGATAAAGATATCCTAGACCCAAGGAAAAAGAGTATGATTAGTAGTCCTATTTTCCAAAATCAAAACAGATTTCTAATTCTTTTACATCAAACAGTACCATTAGCATAGATAGTATTCTCTCCTATATATATCAGTAATTTTTTATCATTCAATGCATGTATAATAACCATAGTCACAAAGCATTGTTGAAATAAAGTCAGAACAATAAAATACTGTATTATTTCTAAGGAAATGCATAACACCCTGAAAACTCTGACTGACTCTGCTTTGTAAGAAACACAAGAAGGGGGAAAAATAGCTCTCCTGACCCATTAAAAGTTTTGTAAATTTTAAAAATACATTTCCTATTACAATGTGTTCTACTAGAGGAAGAAAATCCACACTTTTCTTTACATTCTTTCTTCTGGCTAATAAAATTTTAACTCCCAATTCTCTCCATGAAAAAGTGTTTCTGGTGGTAGTGGTGTTTTCTCACAGAAACAGTGAGTTTCAGCCTCAAACTATTTGTTTTTTCTTTTCTTTACAAAGAAGGCAAGCTGTCGCATCAATTTGATCTTACGTTCCTCTTTTGTTCTATCAACGTAATTTCTTGAGTTCCAGCTAATAGTACTAGTGTCAGACCTTCCCTAAGTTTGTTAAGACCTCCTTTAGCAAATTGAGGCTAGATAATACCAACCTGCTCTAAAATTATTAAATCTAAAGATAAGTAATCATTGTTATCATGTGCTGCATAAAGCCTTCCTAGAGTTTATCATGTTATTCCTTTCATTTGAGAGCACCTACATTTGCTCATTGGCTTGCAACCAGGCCTCTGTCAGAGAAGATTACCAGAAAGAGCCTCTCATTATTGTTCTCTTGAAGGATTGTCACTAGAGGCTTAAAAAAAGCTTATTTAGTCCTAGCTGTGGCAGGGCAATTTAAGTCAGAACTAACTGCAAGGTCTATAAAAGTGCATCACAACTGCCTATGTGCTTTAGTAGTGTATTTCTGCTCACCTGTTGCATCATATTGAGATTATTTGTTCAGGCTGCTTTGGAGGCTGCTTCCGTGAAATCTTTCCCTATTAAATGAGGCCCCTTATCCTAACTACTATACATGAGTCTTCAAGACATGAAAATAAACCCTTCCTAGGTGATAACTGCTGTTGCAAAGTCATGATACAGGCTTAAGTCCTGTTACACTCCTCTGAAAACAGCTGAAGTAGGAGAGAAAAATATGAGAGCCAGAGAAATAGTAATAAACTAAGTCTGATACCCCTGACTGCTCACATGCACTGCAGGTTTATGGTTTAGGAAACGGATGACAGGACAGAGGTGAACTCAAACGTCCATGCACGTGATGCATAAAGGCAAAAGAAACCATGTGAGTTATTTCAGTGGAGGTATTGTGTAGTTCCTACAATCACCATGAATGGCCTCAAACAGACAATTCAAAATATTAGGTAATTTAGGTTAATGTGATTTTACAGTTCAGAGAAGCAAATGGTGTATTTACATATTGTGTTTATTAAGGACCTATAAGGATCAGCAATGACGCAGAAATTCTGATGTGTTCAGAAACTTTGATACCTACTTGTACATATTTGAGTGTTCTCCAGCTTTAGGGGAAATGAAAACAAAGAATATTAAGAACTGAGGAAGAGAAAATTTGCCACCAAGATATCCATTTGTTAACACAATATAAAAGGTTAGGAAAGAAGAATGACTTGGACAATGCTCTTAGTGTGCCTGATCAAGCACACAGACAGAAAATACCACAGAAGATAGACAGAGAAAAGTACTAATTCCTGTCCCTGCCCCACCTCACACCTCTGAGGGAAAAAAAAAAATGTCCCCAAAGCTGTAGAACTGCAGTGGGTAATATTACAAACACTTTGTGGTCTCAGCAGAGTTTTAACACTCTTCTAAATACTGCCAGCACCAGATCTATAGTGAATAGCAATGGAAACTATTTCTGAATATCTCTTTTAGTGGCTTTAAATTTTTCATTGTGATTTTTTGCTGTGGGGGGAGGTGTTAGAAAAACATATCTATAAAGTGCATTAAATCCAGTACCAAGAACATATACAATCAAATCAGGAGGCATAACATTAAAAACCAGTAAAGTATATGCTTCATCTAAATTACATCTTGTAGCAATGAGTTCCATAATTTTGCCTTATTCAGGAGTGATATTTACCCTCATATATATATATATATATATAAATATATATAAGATGCATCCACAGGATATTAGGCAGGAATTCATAATAGTTCAGAAGGATGAAGCTATTATGCTTTGCTATCTCTTCTGATAAACATTATTGAAGACATTATTTCCTGGCAGTTTATGTTGGAGCCCCAGGTATATAGGGGAATTTTTCTTCCTGCACTCTGGAAAGAGTTATTCTTAGAGATTAACTCCTAGGGTGGAAAGTCCATTAGTTTTACTTAGATGGCTTTTACCATATCTTTCTCATACCTTTGAAGATTACTCCTAGTACACAAAAAGTTTAAAAGGGTAGTAACTGCCACCTGGGAAGAAATATTTGGGGTGACATTAATATATATGTGGATATTTATAGAATACATATATTTTATGAAAACATGCACTTGTATTGAGTGGACTTTTTGAACTGAAATTGGTTATCCTGTAGCACAGCCGGAGGTGTTCAGCAATACTTGCAATTCACATTACAGACTAATGTCAACAATTATACATCCAACTATAATATGTTCAGTAATTCTTTTCTGCAAGGCACGGGCTCAAGGCCATGAGCTGACATATGAAGGTTTTACAGGTAACCACAGGGGAGTTACAGGAACCCCTTCAAAAGGGCTGATTTTGTCCTCTGCTCATGGAGTCTTTATAACATGTCTGTCAATTTTTCACAAAACAGCCAATTATGTGAAGATTATCAGTTCCCAGTTTTGTGCTTTCTTATGATGCCTGGCAGGAGAATGGCAGCAGTTTCTTCAAGCTTTTCCAAGCTAGTCTTGAGGGGCTTGTTTACTATCACTCTATGGCTCTGATTAAAATAAATTACAAATCATTTCCATGAATTCGAACAATGCTGAGAGAGCCCTAAATACTTGTTAAAAAATTAACTGTTCTGGAAAATATTATAATGGCATGTTCATGCAAAAGCACATAGCAATTTGAAAGACAGAGTGGATATAATAATTTCATATTTAATGAAGTTTTGAAAGTAATGCTACAATTTTCTGGCTGCAATGTGGAGTACAGGGAATTTACCATTAACCCACAAAGAGTCATCCTGAGGAAAATATTCTTTCCCTAGAATAAGATTCACTCCAGAATTTAAGATGACATTAACTAAAGCTGAAAGTACGGAATTGCCACAGATATACAAATATATTCAATGAATTTGCTCTGTTTTGAAAATTGAAGAAGAGGGGAAAATATTCTGTAAACAAAGTGAGTTTTGCAAGTCAGCATCTTATGAAATTATGTACATTGTTTTATATATATAAATTTTCTACATTTCTAAATAAAGCTAAGAGCCAGAATGATTAAAGGCAAATCATCAGAACAATAGTCACTTTAAAAGTTTAGAGACATGAAAATAATGAGGCAAAAATCCCATTAGATATGGCAAATTTTATATTTTTTTTATTTGTGAGTACAGTAAAAAATATCCTAATTGCTAAATTACAGAATACATGAGCACTGTCCTGATTGTGAACATAAATGTCATAGTCAGATGGAGATGAGAGATATTTTAGGTACGCAAGTAAGAATTCATATCACTGTAGACAGCATAACCTCAAGTGTCAGAGCTAGGAAAAAGAAGCTTAAACAGTGAGTCATGCCCAGAGTTATCCTGATCCTACTGAAAAATGGACTGTGTGACCCTAATGATTAAAATCTAAAACATCAAGAATGTGTTTTAGCCATGAAAAACAGATGGGGAACCAGTAACTTGTCATACAGTTGTTTCAAATCTTTCCTTTAGAGAAAATGAATAGCCAATATATGCGTCATGAAGTGCGGGGTTGTGAAACCAGTGACCTGAGGAACTTCTGGGAAAAGACCATTGAACAACAAACTCAGTATCTGCAAAATGAAAAAGAACGTCAGCGAAGAAGTGCTCTGACAAAGTGGGTAATCTACATCCAGAAAGGTTATTTGAGTTTGCATTGTGATTTTTTGTAAAGTAAAACCTATATTTAAGAATCAGAAAGTAATTTGGATTTATAGAAAATAATAAAGCTTCCAAAATTAGGATGTTATGTTAATATGTTTAGGCTATGACTTCATAGGCTAGGAGAATAATTCACTTTTCCATAATTCACTGTTCCATAAATGAGTCCAAAGCGTAGAACTTTCTGAAATAACCAGGACGATATTTAACAGTGCGGGTTTGTCTTGAACATAAAGGCTTCTGTTCAGAGCAAAACTAGCACACATGTGTACCTGGCCCACATACTTTCTCTGTGGCCTTGCTTCCACAAGCAAACAGTTTGAATTATTTATAATTGTTTAATTTGTGTATGGTAAATCCATTATAAAGCAGATGGTCCAAGCACACTGACCAAGGCAACCACCATCCGTAGCCATCTCTGCCTTATTCAGCCACATTCCCCTCAATCAGCCACCGCAAGAAAGAGCAGTCTGCAGCAAAATCAGCACAGTTTCACTTCAGCTCTCCATAAGTTGAAGGCATATGCAAAGATATCTACTTTTGTTATTTATTATATTTTTTCTTGAGATCATCCAGTGAAAAAGTAACTTTCCAAAGCCCTCCTCATAGTTCTCTTTGCATTGTTATTTGAACAATTAAGAGCAAGGACAGCCTTACATTACTAACACTGGATGAAGGAACATTAGAACTAGTCTCCAGCAGGTTTTATCCATTTGAGACTAACCTAATCTCAAAGTTACAACTCCTCAGTTGGGAAATTCCTCTCTTTTCTATTTGAGTAAGTCTTTCTTTCTTACTATCAAAAGAAAATAAAGGGCCACATATTACTGAAAGCTGCCTGCTCTGGGTCTAACAGAAGCTTCAGCTTGTGCAGTGTCTCCAAGCTGAGCAGGACAGAGGAGGAGGGAGGCTGGGGAAGTGCTGGGTGATGTGACCCAGCAGGTGGCAGCAGGCAATCTCCAGTGCAGGTGACCAGTCACTCTGGCACACAGGCACTTGAGAGAGGGCACACTGGAGATGGAGATGAACCACAAAGCTCAGGTGATCCCTCACTGGGATTTAAGATTGCCCTGAAGTACCATCCAGAAAAGAACTCTAAAGCCGCAGGAAATTTTGCATGAAAATTGGGGAAAAGCACCAAAAAGTATCATCAGTGGAAGAGATGAATAGTATAAATCCATTCTGTGTCGAACTATGGGGACAAGCTGATCCATGTTTCTCTCCCTAGGCTCAGAAATGAATGGATGGAGAGGCTGGAAAAACGGATAAAGATGTTGAGGACCCAATCTGAAGACCAGTCCAGCTGAAGAGCCCACACTCATTACATGTTTGGGGGGAAAAGAAACCTGTTTTGTAGGAAAACATGATGAAAAAGATTCAGTCAATTTTATTTTGTCGCTTAAATGAGCTATAACTAATTAGCTGTCATTGTTAGAAGTTTTATATGTGACATATCAACTTTTGCTTTTAAGATTATGCATCTGTCTCTTCATTTGATAAATGGAGAATGTAGCACTCTGAAGTATTTAACCCTAATGAATCATGGTTCGCTGAGACGTAGATGCCTGGCAAAAGAGTTTAGTTATACAGTTGTGCTCTGCAAAATTATTTCCTCAGTATTTTAGGTTTCTGTATAGACTAACTGTAATATAATGATTTTAGATGGTTTAATAAATAGTAGAGATTTTAAATTTTTATGCAACACAGCCCATTGCAGACTAAGGAATATGGGCCATGCATAATGCCACCACATCCCACACCACTAGTGAAGCCCAAACTGTTGGGAGCTACATATCCTAGCTGCCATGTTAGAAGTCACCTGTGAAGTTGTTAACATATATGTATTGATAAACAATCTCTGTGAGACACCTACAAGAGCTTCCTGATTAATTCATTAACTCAGCCAACCCATATTAGCTAACTTGAGAGACTATATCAGCATTGGTAGAACAACTCTAAGCTCTGACACTGTTTATGGTACCTGATCTGGCTTGTCTAGAGGTGGATTGATACCTCTGTTTTACAGAGTAGCTTGGTGCACTTTCACAGCTGTCTGTCACCATGAGTGACAAGCACATTTTTTCTTCTGGCACTTTTTCTCTCTAAGACCCAGTAACTATTCCTTAAAGACCAGTATTTTCAGAATGTAGCAGTTTTCCTCTCCCAAAACTGTCATTAGTTAAAAATGTTTCTTGTTCCTTTCCTACTGCATCATTAGGAAATGTGGCATTTCCTCCAAAAATATGAAAGCATTTCAGTCGGCTGATGTAATCAAATCACTTCCTTTTTAAGGTGACTGCTTTGTTGCCACCAAATGATTAGGGTAATGTACTGCAAAACAGTTGTTTTGAGCATGCTAAGAAACTCTCCCCGAATCACTTGACCTTTTAGTCCCTTTTTATAAGACTGTTTCACTACCAGTCTGGAAATTCATATAGTTTCAAAGCAAAGATGATTTGAATTGCCAGTGAGGCAAGAAGAGAACAACAGAAGGTTTTGGAGTTTTACAATATTTAGAAAACCTGCTCTTCTTAAATCAAAACAAAAATTTGAAATTTTTTTTTTTTTTCCCTCTTTATCAGCTTTTAAATCCACTTCTGTGCATCCCAAGGCCAAACAAAATTTATTATGTGAATTTAAACCTGCAAATAATGTTTGGAAATGAGGAATTCAAAAAATCATGAAAAAATTATGACCTTGGAGTGCTAATTCAGAAATTAAGGTGTCAGCAGGTACATCCCCGAAATTGAGAGCAGAGTTTGCCAGACACCAGAAAAAATCCTCTAAGCCTATGTTCTTTGGTTTATTCTTATTCTTAAGCAATTTTAGAAGTAACATCAACTGTGAATATGAAGGATCACACTATAACTACAGTAAAGCTGTGCTTAAGAAAACAGTCATGAGATAGCACCACAAGTTAACATTGGGCTTTAGTAAAAATTAGAATTCTTTGAAAATGTCAGTTAACGTGTTTCTATTCTTCCATCCCCTGTCTCTGCCTGGTGCGCATTGAAGTTCTAGCTAAACTCTGTCATGAAAGAGTTTTGGGGTTTATAGAATTTTGGCTGAAATCCGAGCTTGAACCGAGCTAAGAGAAATATTTCCCAGTCCCTCATTCATTGTGTAAGTCATGGCACAAGGTGCAAAACAGAGGAAGTTAGAGTTGGCATATTATAAAAATTAAAGCCATAGTCCTGGAATAAGCTTTTGTTTGCTTCTCAAGTAGTTGAGATCCTTCTTACAACTCCTCTCATAAAGTAAATAGAATGAGGAAAAATCATAGAGAGCTGGGAAAAAAAAATGTGCCAGGAAGTGACCTCCATTCCAGCTCCTCACTGAGCATGCGTGGTTATGGTGCTGGTGGTCACTGGTGCATAGCAAGGTGGTCACTTAAGAACACCCTGGAATAAGTCCCTGTCAAGCTAGAACACCCTAAAATCATCTCTTTAAAATTATAAAAGGGAACTTATTTTTTACAGAATGTGTTTATTCCAGCCCAAATCCAAGAGGAGTTCTGAAAATATGTTTCCAGAATTAAGCCACTTTCCTTTGAGCTTTATAATTCCACCTCCAGTGTTTAGATTAATTATTTCAGGCTCAGTTTCCACAGTGATAGATTCAGGACTTTGGGCAATGTAATCTTCATTTATTTGAATACTAACAACATGTTGTGATACAAAATCCACCAGGGTAATGCAGGGGTAATCTACTAAAGAGTTTTGTAAGTTACCACACAAAAAATAATGCATATTCAGAAATAAATATAATCTAGAGTTAATCAGCAAAAATAAAGAGTGTGAAAATTTAAATCTAAATGTCAAGTAACAGTCTTAGCAGAAGCTGGAGCAGACTCCGGGATAAAAGTGGTTCTGGCAATTTCAAAACAAAAATATAAATCTTTTCTGTACCTTGAAGGTCACAAGACAAATTAAAAGGAGGCAAAAAAACCAAACCAAAACAAAACAAAAAATCTCAAACCACTGCAATATCTGTGAGACTCAGAAATGAGCCATGACATTATAAAAAGGACTAGAGAAACATTAGTGTAGGACTAGAAAAATCATCAACTAAAACCTGATAAAATCAGCTAGGTTTTATAAAATCATTATGGCTAGAGAGGATGCTTAGGCAGTCTTCAGACAATTTTCCACCACTATGCAGTTTCAGAGGAGTGCATTATTCAACAAAACAGTTTAAACTTAACTCAAAGGTTTGTAAAATAGCTTCTTGAAGACACACTTCATGTGTTTTGATTTTGTTTTTTTCTTTCCAGATTTTCACATTGTTTTTGAATTTAACAGCAAGAGATTTTGAGTTATGCCAACCTGATTTTATTAGCTTTGCAATTAAAATGTGTTAAATACTTGGTTATCTTCCTAGCTTTCATTATTTTGCTATTCCTTTGCTTCACCCTGACACTGAGTAGCAAGAAAATGCATGTCACTTTCTCATTACAAATGCACGATACAGAACTTTTTGAAAAATCTTGGAACAGTCACAAAAGTCAAATGTAGCAAAACTTTACTGTTCTCTGAAGCAAACATTAAACACTCACCACCCAGCTCCCTTTAAACAGAATTTATGGGAAATATGCTCCCTGTTAGCACAAGAGTGACAGATGCTTCATTTTAGTCATATTAATGATCCTCCTAGTGTATGGATAAGGGCTGACAGCTGTGAAGAATGACTCTGTCAGTAACTTAACAGACTTCTTAGCAGTTTAGCCGCAAACTGAGATAGCTTAAATACAGTTCTTCACTCAGGAATCCTTCCTGATCAATGTCTTTCCTTAACCAAGGATCTCCTCTCTGGAGGTCTCTAACTAAGGGGCAAATAACACAAACACTGCAGCCAGATTTTAATTTTGAACAATTGTCACAGGCCAGGCAAAGGGAGAGGGTCCTGCAGACCAATGTAGCATCACCCAGCAGATTGTCTTCAGCATGACACCCAAAAGTATGGTGCTTCCTATTACACAGCCACTTCCCATCTGAGCAGCTATGCCTCTTTGGGCTTCTAGCCAAATTCATTGGAGAGGAAACTGATGTATTAGCCATTTCTGAGGTGCCTGAAGTGGCCAGCAGTGAAACAAATTCACCATACAATTCTAAGTTCACCTCCACTGTTCTGTGTTTAGTGTAAATTAAGTACAGCCAAGTTGTTTTGCACTCTAGAAAAGCCTACAGGCTACCTCAGAGACCTTGATCCCATACAAAAGCAGTGTGAAAGATAATCCTAGGCACACAGAGCTCACTTTGCAAACAGTACAGAAGCAGAGGAAGGGGAGTGGAAAGATGGGCCAGAGCCAGGGTTCAGGAAAGAGCCATGGTACCTGTCTTGGGTACAAAGTCAAGGCCCAGTTGCTCCATACAGATAATGTGATCCACTACGCAGCACAGTGGCCTAGTGCTTCAGCTGGAACTGAAATCCATAGACATTTTCTTCTAACAAACAGATCTGAAAAATAAAAACATCCTCACTGGTCCAGAAAAGCTGCCAGAGGTGTGGTAAGATATACTGCATATCAACAGAATCACTATTCATGTAACTGGATTCTCACCACAAAAGTTTGGAGAAGCAAGACAGATATCTTTGGGAAGGAAAGTTAAAGACTAAGAGGTAATGTCTTAAACTAAAGAGTTTTGAGAAGATTTGGCTGATGACCTAATGCTGATTACAGCTCTTAATGCTTAGAACTCATCTCTTACCTTTCCAGGTTACATATGGAGCCTCTCCCAGGCATTACTGCTGGTGTCAGCCAATCCATGTGCATGTTAACCACACATGATCTGCAGTCTTCTGCTCCACAGAAGTTTCTTTAGAAATGGGTCTGGACTCTAAATCAGGGCATTGTGTGAGTTTCCCTATACTCACATAAGACGTTTCTACATGACAAAATCTGCAGCCACCCTCTTCTTGCATAAGGATGAATCAGTTTGGGTCATACTGACTCGACAGCCGACAAGCAGAACGGGTTATGGAGTTCTGAAGTTTAAAAGTTGATGAGAAATACTCATACACCAATTACAATATATGTCAAAATACAGATAGCTTTTTGAATGGCTTTTGGATTTCTAGGTCTGATTTGAATGTCTTTTTGGATGAGAATCCCTTTCTAAGGATGGCCCTGAGTGTCAGGGCAACCCCCATATCACTACAGGCTGGGGGTGTCATGCTTGAGAGAGGCCCTGCCAAGAAGAATTTGAGGATACTGGAGGATGGAAAAATGGACATGAGCCAGCAATGTGCATTTGCAATCCACAAAGTCAGCTGCACCAAAAACAGCATGGTGAGCAGGGCAAGATTCTGCCACTCTTCTCATTCTAGTGAGACCCTTTCTGGGACGCTGCATCCAGTTCTGGGGCTGCAGCACAGGAAAATATGTTAGAGTGGCTCTAGAGGGGGCCACAAAGAGGGTCACAAGAGTGGAGTATTTCTCCTATGAAAATAGGCTGAGAGATTTGGGACTGTTCAGCCTGGAGAAAACTCCAGAAATACCATAATGCAGCTTTCCAGTATTTAAAGGGGACTTATGAGAAAGATGGAAGGAGACTTCCTACCATGATCTGTAGCAACAGAACAAGGGGCAACAGTTTCAAACTGAAAGAGGATAGATTTAGATTGTACATGATAATGATTTTTTTTTTTTACTGAGAATCATGAGGCACTGAAACATGTTGCCCAGAGTGGTGGTAGATACCCCATCACTGAAAATGTTCAAGATTAGGTTGAACGGGACTTTGAATAATCTAGTCTAGCAGAAGATGTCCGGCCTGTGACAAGGGGGTTGGAACATATCCTTAGAGGTAAATCCAGCCAATGTATACATCTATGATTCTGTGATCTTCTGATTCTATAATTAGAGCAAAGACAGCATGGTGCCTGCAGTAAGAAGGGAAAATCAAATTATAGTACCCAAAGACATGTTCTGTTGGTGAGTCTCCAGAGAAGACAGCTGTGCTACACTTACCTCACACCTCTTTATGTTTAAGCCTTGCATTTGCAGGGCTATTCTCTGTTGACAGCCTGCTGTTTATAGCTGCTGATAGGCATTTGGAGGGTTAACCCTTTACAGGTAGGGTTTATAAAATGCTGTCACAGATACCCTACTTACATCTTGTAACTTACTCTTTTGCCAACACATTTTTTTTCTAATGAATAAGTATGATATCTTCAACCCACCCTACACAATTCACCCCAGAAAATTCACCCACCTTTTAAGATACATGTTACTAATGTGAGCTACCAGAGCATTATTCAGAAGCGAAAAACCCCCTCAGCCCTTCATCCACCTCTGGAACCATTTTCTTTTTACTGAACACAATGCACAAGATACACAGTGCACAAGATCTATATAGCTGTTTAAAAGCACTGAACCCTTCCCAGAGGCTTGTTTTTATTCCCATCTCGCTCCTTGCACATACTTCTTTTTACAATCTCACCACTGTTCTGTGTCAGAGTATTCAGTGCAGTAGCCCTGATGTCAGAGGTCACTGGCAAAGCTTACTCTGAGATTTGAGAGCTTTGTATTTGTGACCCCTTGTCCCTTCTCTGCTTCAGGAAGGAGAATGAACAAATCCACCAGGCAGACTAATAGCAACCTGCCAACATTCACTGTAGGAAATGGAGCTGGTTTTGAATTGCAAAACTGGTAGACTTTGCAGGCACTGACTGACTGGTTTAAAATGCACATACTATCTCTAAAAGTAGGGAGCAGACACGAAGTGTTTAAACAGTTTTTCTTCTCTTTATCCCAGGATGAAAGTTTAATACCAAATTCTATCCCAGAACAAATTTTTATGGATGAGTAATAAAATATTTTGAAATGATGGGATTATAATAGAAAAGCTGAGTCAGCCTTACCCATGGACAGGAAAGAACACTACTTGCTGTAATTATTTAATGCAACCTATCATCTTCATGGTGCTTAAAGTCAAAAGGAAAACGAGAGGTTTTGCATAATGCTGAAAGTCTATAAGGGCTTTGATGTTACTCTAATCCTACACTAACTAATAGTTCATTTAACATCCAAGTATGTGAATGAAACTTCGTAAGGTGCTTAAGGTTATTATAATTAGAAAGTTGAGAGCAGAAGGCAACTGGGAAAAAATGCTATCTCTATTTTACTTGATTTACCTAGATTAAACCCTGTTGTCAGAAAATTTAAGCAGCGTTTCACGACTTAGAAAATCTTTTAAAGTGAAGGCATGGGTAGTCTATCAAAAAAGAAAAGTGAACTGAAATCAGCCTATAAAATCTTCATATTGTTTGCAGTTTATTAATAGGCAGTGTAGCACTGAAGGCCAAATCTTGGGTTAGCCCTCTTTGCCCAGAGTGAGCAGCTTCAAAGACGAGGATCTACTGTGTCAAAATCAAGAGCAGTGGGACCCTGGGTTGTGGAATGGTCACATGAACTGTATCATCTGCCTCCCCAACCCCAAAAAGGAGCTTTTCAGATGGTTCCTCAGTGTTCACAAGAGCTATACATGTACACCTTTGCATACTGAAATGGTATCAAAAGCTCTATTTGGCATTCTATAGAATACAACAGCCCAAAGTCTAGCAGATTAACGAGAACAGGTGAGTTAGAAATTCAAAGCCTTTTTTGTGACTCTTGGGGACCTTCTGACCTGGGGGAATACACAGATCTTTTGTCCCAACTGACATACAGTGTGAAAAGGAGTAGCTGGACTCATGAGGGTGCTGTACAGCACAGTCCCTCAAAAAGAGAGCCTGTTTGCTCCATGTCTGTCTTTCAGTCCTCAGTCATTTGTTTATTGCAGGATTCTCATGGAGAGCTTTGCTTTGATTCTTAAGGTTTCACTTCACTGAATGGAAATCTTGGAGAGCCAGAAGACCAGTCTTTTCCTGAAAATCCCTCAAAGCAAACTCACAGGGTGATCCACAGTCTGTAACTTAACAAGTAAGTGAGCAGGCAGCCACTACTTGACAAGAGTCTTGCCCTCCCCTCTAGTCTACTCACCTCCCTCCATGTTCTGGCAAAGCGCTGTGCACTGAAGCAAGTCACAGAACATATTCAGCGGAAATAAACAGATATACATATATTTTTTGCTCAGGTGGTTTATGGCAGATCTGCTCCCTGATACTATTCTCTCCCTGGTCACGTACTTGCACAGGAGACAGAGTGCCAACAGCATGGCTGATGAAAAGCAGAGCTGAAAAGGAAATCCTGGCTAGTTAACACAGACTCTGATCTGCCCATGCCCAACCCATTTAACATGCTAAGTCTCCAGTCTGTTTCAATAAAAAGTATTTCATTAATAACAGTTCCAGATGCTTAAAAAAAATATAAATCATAGTACCAAACAGTAACACATACCAATAATTCAGATAGTGATTTATAATTATGGGTTTCAAAGCATTAACAAATGAGACTTCTTACCTCATTCTTTCACTGACAGGGAAAATAAGGCACGTTACCAGCCAGTGCTGTAGCTTGGTTATAGCTGAGGCTCTGCACAGTACAATAGCCTTCCATCCAGCAGGAAACAGCACGCTTGCTAAACACAATTGAAATGCATGCAAAATGGCCAAAATATTGCAAACTTTTAGCATGCATGGCTTTAGCTTACTTGTAAATCGCATGTCCCAGAACTATAGTTTACTGCATTCTTTGTTTCCCAGCAAATCTGTCCTGGACAAGTTCTTCAGTTCTCTTTAAACCAATGTTTTATTCCTATGTTCAGATGGGAAAAAAACAGCATTTTCCCATTATCATTTTGCAGTCTAAGCCCTCCACACTTTTGTAGGGCAAAACAACTGAAAAAACAAGTCCAGCATATATACAACATGGAGCTAACAATCCTTGTGAAAATTGATATAGGGTGAATTTTTTGAAGACTGCCTATGGAACAGCTTAGTTGGAAGCTCTTAGTTCTTCTATACAAAGCGTTTACTCATCCAACACGTTTACATCAAAATTCAAGTGGCCATCAGGTCAGAGACTACTATATTAAACCAAATAATCCTTCTTTACATAAAAGTTATGAACACTACAAATTACTTTTAAGATTATGATGACATCAATCTCTTCTTTTATAATTTATTTTGGTTCAAGAGCAACAATTGTTCAAGAAAATGGACATAAAGATTCTCAACTTCACAGTAGAAATTATCTGAAATAGTCTTTGTTTTCCCTGAGTAGATTGGCTCTCAGGAGCAAAAGATTGCCTCGTAGTGCAATTTTGATGTATGGGTTTTCTAATTTTGTAGCTTCAGATGATCTGGAAAAATTATTTAGCTAAGTATTGTGCTACTAGTTTTTCCTCACAACGCCAAATGCTGAAACTCATCCTGGACTCATTTCTCATTTAATTTGATCTTTTTCTTCCAAAGGCTCAGGAGACCCAACACGCTGAACCAAAAAAGATTAGATTAAGACATGTGAGATCAAAACACAGCAGTTACATGACTTGAGCTGTTTCCAAAATCTCTGTAATTTTAGCCTAAATGTTCCCCTAGACGTCCAAAACTCTTCTATTGGACTGCTCAGAAGTGCCCCTGCCTAAGCCATCAGGCACTTCACTCCTGCCTCAGTCAGGCATGAATATAGGCAACAGAGTAAACAAGACCAGTGTGGCCAGAATATTTCTCACATGTGACAGAAAGAGACCAGCTCCTGAAGAACATAATGGAGACACAATACTAGCTTGGACAGAAGTGATTCCCAACACACATACAAAGAAAAACCTGTCCATTTCATTAGTTGAGGGACTATGCTTAACAGTTATGGCAAATTCTCAGATATGAGAAGACACAGATTTTCTTCAGCAGATTCCTGTACCTCTCTGTGAAAAAAAAAAAAAGCTCAGCTGTTTCATGCTATTTGATTTCAGTTTTGAAAAAACAGATTCAATGGCATTAAACTGAGAATATGTATATATGAGCAATATGTGAAAGCCTTCCTAAACCTATCAGTTACATTAAAAACTCTTTGCATCATTATAATATACATACTAGGAAATTGATGGAAGAGGATTTTCAGGATCTTCTAGAAGTCTCACAGCTTCATTTTGAAATGGAGCACAGTACTTTTATGTCCATTACAGGCAAAAATCCACCCTACCCTTCTTCCCTTCCGAGCATGATCCTGCTGAGGTGGTATGACAAAATCCCAAAGAGAGGTTTAAACTGTTTCAAAAATCCAGGCTGAGATCACAAAGTGTTAGTATTAACAATTTATGACTGTTAGTGTTTCGAGTTTCAGAGGCCTTTTTTCTTTTATTTTATCCCCTTTTCATACAATTTTCTGGCTCACTTGTAACAGCTGTTTTTCATTAATGGGTAAACAGCAACTTTTAATCAAATAATGAAGGTACAATGTGCTACTACCCATGACAGTTTAGTAATAAGGATGGTGACCCAGTGTAATGTTCTGACATAAACTGCTTCCTTAGAAGCTTCCCTAGAAGACTTTAATCCCCATTAATTGCCGTGTTTAAAAATTACTCCAAACTCACTCTGAGGTAATTAGTAAAGAAGACCACAAATGAATGCCTAGAAGCTTCCTAATATTACTGTCCCAATTACACTAACCCCCCACTGTCAGTTTCTCCTCAGAGAGACAGCCTGCTTCTGATGCAGGATGAACAGATTAAACTGAACATGATCCTGATTAATGCAAAAGCAAAACAGAGAACAGTAACTGTCACTTATGCATTTGAGTCATTGAGCCTCTTACACCATTCCTTTTTGTGAGTTTCAGCACAGTTGTCTCCTTTAGCTGGTGACTACCTGGCTGTCCTCACTAAATTACAGTCCTTCTTTTTTGGTCTTCATGAGAGGTCACAAAGACCTATTCCCATCTTCCAGCAAGTCTTTGAACTACAACCTTCTGAATTTGATCAAGGTCAAGCTCATCCTGCCTCAGCTCTTTGGTGTTTATCAGGGTCCTCTCTCCTTTACACTTCTGAAAGTTTATACTGTGTGTAGACGGGATGATGATTTACCAATCCGTTTGATACCAAGATACTGTCATTAAGGCCATGGCTCCATGGCAATACTACATAAATCTACTTTCCTCACTTGCAGGAAAAAATGGAATGGTTAAGCATAGCAGCATCCACCATACCTTATCTTACTGTACAAAGTGTTCCTAGTAAATCCTTTGCCTCTTTGCAGTCCTACCTTTGCTCATACTAACTGGTCTGGACTACAGGCAGAATTCTCAGGATGGAAAGCCACCTCTAACCATCTTTCTCCTCATGAATGTTGCACATCTAAAAAAAAACCATATGAGAAGTAAAACTAACACATTCCTCTGATTAGCTTCTTGGGATTCATTATTTTTCCAGTAACATTTCTGCACAGCTTATTTGGCAGCAAAGTCCCTGTTCTGGATGATGTAAATTTGACAACCTTTAATAAGAAACAGATGGTAAATGTATTTGCAGTGATGCAGGTGGCTGGCTTTGACTCTTGTTTCATAGGGATGCAGATGACTCAACTAATGGGAGAAGAAGAGGAACAGAGATTTAAATTTAATATTTACTTTGGCAAATCATATATCTGGACCAATCTTAGAAAGTGACACATCAGCTGTCATCTAGAACCTATTTACATGAAAGGGTAGGGTAGTGATGAAGAGCTGGAAGATCTGCGGAAACAAAAGAACTTCTAGGTTACCAAGGCCAAATGGGAACTTACACCAGTTTCAGCCTGGAGATGTAGCAGCAGGACCCTTGTCATGAAATCTCTCCTTAAATGGAACAAAAACAAGGACAATCTTCCGCCTGTGAGTCAAAGTAGCGCAAACTAACTGCAGCTGCACTATGGAGAGCTCATCCCCTTTGTTGTGTGCTGCTGGTCTTAAGACATAATAATTGTTGTAAGGTGGGAGATAGGAGGGAGGGATTCAGCTCCTGGTTTCTCTGTTTATGTGAGGGACCATTTGCAGCCAGCTGAAGGGAAGTTTTCCTCATTTGGCAGAAGTCACATCTTTGCGTGCTCTGGATAGGGGAGAGTAGTGTGGGAGTATCAGAGACACAAAATCTTTACAGACAATGTTGGAAAATTTTAACCTTGAAAGAGATAAATTTACAGGCACCATGTCAAAACGTTGAAAAATCCTGAAGATGGGTAAAATTGCTCTGGAAGAGTAGCATGTGTCCTCAGTATGGCTAAGAGGAGCAACAGAAATAGAGGCTGCATATTCAGTCCCAAAGAAAAAGTTTTTCCTTTCACAGTTATGAAAATATAGACTGTTGTCATCAGCATTAATAAGCAGAATTCCTTGATCATTTTTCAAAGCTGAAAATATCTGTAATGATATTGACTTCAGATTTTTTTTTGTGGAATCTTAACCACTGTAAATGCTCTGTTCATTAGTGATATTTGGGTACATTTGAATGTATTATTAGCATTTAAGATCTTTCTGTATGTCTGTATGTTCTCTAAAGATAATGCCAAGAAATATATTTCATTGTCAGGCCCAGTAATACACAACTTTCTGCACACGTGGTTAGGGATGCTGCAGCGCATAGAGTGGAGAGAACAGGAAAGCCAAGAAAGAACAAGCAAAGGACACAAGTATAAACAAGGCCAACTTAATATACCAGAGAAATAGGTATAAAACTTCAAGACGATGATGGAGATTCTACTGGGGTTTATGCAGTGAGAATTCAGACAAATGTTCTTAATTCCATCTCTTATACCAGAGTATAAATAATCCCTGAAGGAAAGGCTGAAAACCTGAATTTCAGTTGAACCATAACATTGCACAAAACACTTGGAGGAAAAAGTTCCCACTGTAATATTTTCACACAGGCTGTTAGTGAGATCTCCTCGACATTCTCTTCTTTTAGAGTATGTATAAGATTTTTGTGCATGATAGTGTGTCCTACAGCCTTGGAGAGATACATTTGCATGTTTCCCCAGTCAGCCTCACAGACAGAGGTGAAGGCAGCAGTGGCTTATATTAGACATGTAGATATTCTTCTGCATTCTCTTGCACTTTCTGTTTATTTGTGAGAGAAGACGGTGCTTAGGGTGGCAAAGGCTGTGCACAGTAGAATCAGGAGGAGTCATGTGTAGCGTGGAGCTGCAGAGTATGGGGTGGTGTCTGGATCTTTTCAGATTGCCAATACAAACAGTTGTGGGATCAAATTATAATACAGGTCACAGAAAAAGAATCTGTATTAAAACATTTCAAAAAAAAGTCCTTTTTATCTATATTTTCAAAGACTACTTGTGCTAGAAACAGCATGTGTGAGCCCAAAAGACTTCAAAAAAAGGAATTCATTGACATTTCTGTGATAAAACATGACTGGGTAGGGAAAAATCTTAACTGATTGCTCTTCACTCTTATCTGCTTCTGCAGAGGCATAATTGAGCCCTAAAGCTATTGTCCCATTTGACATCTTTAACAAGAAATTAAGTCTCACTTTACTTGTGTCAGTACCATGCATGACCTCTCCTTGAAATAGGCAGCTCTTGAAAAACAAGGCATTATATTCTCATTTTGAACTTGACCAGGAAACAGATTTTTCTAAATTCCAACCAGTAAGTTTCAATTCATATTTGTCTGAATGGACAATGCCAGTAACCTACTGTGGCAGTGTGCTACAAAATAATGAAACACCTGTGTTTTACCTGCATTTGGAACAGATACACTCCAAGAAGAAATCACAGAAGCACCAATGTTTGGTCTTACAAAATGGGGCCTTGTACAGACTGAAAGTATCAGGTTCTTTTCATTGCTCTTTGGTCTAATTATAAAGTCCTGTTGGATCAAACACAGTGACTAACTGAGCAGTGTTGATAGAAACTTGCAGTATGGGTCAAATCTGAAAAAAAAACAGTGACATTCCTTAGTATGTACACAAAGAATCTCTCCTTAATTAACCTCACTGAAGGAAGACTTTTCCAGTTTATCTAAAACATTCTGACAACAGGAAGAGTCATAAGAACATAATTTCCACATACAATTTTACCTTTACCTGTCAATTTTAACCTTAACATTTTGGGGTTTTGTTGTTATTTTCTTTTGCTTACCTTGACCATGAACTTACCTGGCACAAAGAACTTGCATTTAGATTACGCTAGCCTTTTAGAATTTTTTATTCTCTTTCTCTTGAGCCCCAAATGACTCCAGCATCATAAGAGCCTTTATCTCCTTCAAAAAACACATGCAGAAATTCCTAGATAATAGTGCCACTGGGCTGCACAAAATGTGCTGCAGGTCTGTAAATTGTCTCTAGCCCCATGTAGAATATGAGTTGGTATTTGACAGCAGTGACCCAGGTAAAATTTCCATCAGCTTATGAAGAGAATTACGCATGATCTTTACAAGGTCCAGACAGATGCACTTTCCTGGTATAATATGTGTGTCAAAAAGATGAAAAACATAATCCTAGTAACTGTTTTGAAAATGGTTTTATCCATTAGGTAGCAGTCCCATTATCCTGAAGCTATTTATAACACTACTTTCTCAGCAATATGTTCATGAACATCTTTATGTAACTCATCGTGTTTATGAATTAATATAGGCTCATAACATTTTTCTGTTGCAAGGGAACACTTTCATCTGTTTTTCATAAAAGGTGAACTGAACCACAGACATATAGAGCAACATGCAGATAAGAGAACATCAGCACTTTCAGAATTATGTCTTTGAAAGAGGTGCAATTTACCAGCTTTTCTCACCTTGCTCATGCTGTTGTGGTTAGAATGCAGCTGAGGGGTTTCAATCACTACTGTGCTACAGTAACACTAGATTTGGTCATACCCTTGGCATACAAATGCACCAACAGCAGAGAAGATGAAAAATTCATGTAAGAAGCGGGCAAGTTAAGGAAATTTGCGATTTTTATGGATAAAACTGGAAAAAATAATGTGCTTACCCTATGTTTTAAAGTTCTTGAAAGTTAATCTGTGGTCCTGAGAAATCATGCTGATAAAGCTTAAAAAAACACCCCTTTATTTTAAAATAATCTTTATTGCACCTATCCAAAAGCACAGCCTTTCTATTTTGTCTTGCAGAAAAATAAAAAACAATCAAAGGAATGAGCAGGAAATAATTATTTTTGTTTTAACATGGAATCAGAAAAAAACCAAACCAAACTTATCTCTGAGATTTTCTGCTACTTTTTGTTTATTAAAAAAAAAAAAAAAAAAAGAAAAAGTGTAAGACAGTGGTTAGTATTTCAAAACAGCATTCAATATCCTGATTTTACATGAAGTTTCTAAGAAAACAGTTGGTCAATACAATTTGTTTTACTAACAGACCTTAGCAAAAATCAAACTTAAAAGAAATTATACATATTAGAGAAAATTTTGATTCAATTTGTGTAGCAAAGACTTTGAACTTCTTCATAACGCCTGCTAAATACATAAGCTCATTTTGCACTTAGTATTCCTGTGGTAACCCTAAACTCATCAGGGCTCACTGCAGCAACTGCATATTTATCCTAACTTTTAATTAAATATTAAAAATAGACAGATGTTGCAAAGAATCAAAAAGAAAATTTTAGGGTTTGAAATTATTTATCTATCAAACATGCTGCCAGAATTTTCATCTTGAAAGGTGAAACGGTGAAACAGTAATTCACACAAGAGGAATGTGATAAGAGGGCACTGAATCACTTCCAGTGGGATTATTCAAGGCATGCAAAAGGCCTTGGATTTCAGCGACAAATACTGTTCATTTGCCTTGGAATAGGTGACACTGTTCCTCTAAACGACCTAGATATGCTGTAATCACTGGGGAGTTTTCAATGATAATGTGTTCAAATACCAACTACTAATTATTATTTGCAATCATTAAACTAAATCAAAGTTGATAGAAATGACCACTATTTTAATTTGCAAGTCTTATTCTCCTTAAATTGTTCCAGGATGTTAAGGATGGTAATTGCTTCAAAGTCCTTTGCATATGTGTATGCAGAAGGTATGGTGGGAAGAGATAGCATCAGTTTTGGGGAGTAAAACCTCAGAGGAACAAGAAATTGCTCAGGGAAACTATTTCAGTAGAGCAAAAATAGTCTGTGCTCATTATGTGTCTTAAATAGGTGCTCTTTCCCAATTGAACTCCAACGGCAAAACCAAACAATCAGTAGGGCTGTTACCCTGGTTCCCTCTCTACTCAAGCTTCCAAAGTCCAACAAAAAAAAAAAAAAAAAAAAAAAAAAAAAAAAAAAAAAAAAAAAAAAAAAAAAACCCCAACATTTTAACAAGACCTGCAAAGCCCCACGCACCTTCTTCCTGGATGTCAATCTGCTGTTAATCTAAACTCCTGGTACCACACGGTCACATAACCATACTGTTCTTCACTGAGTAAAAATTCATTGAATAATTTTTCTGAGAGTACAGAGAGATCTTTGGAAAAGTGAAAAAGGGAAAAAAAAAAAAGCAGAATGAAGAATCAGAATTCAAACAAAGCTTAGATGGACGCTCAGGCCTAACTTAGCTGTTTGAAGATCTGGGCTTCAAAAAGTGGAGATTCGTCATTACTGCAGATGATACATGAGGCATGCAGATATCCACGAAGGTAATAGTTTTCATTGTGGTCGTTTCCACACAAACCAGCTTAGAGATATTTATTTAGCAAAAGCAAAGCAAATCCTGGCACATAATAATGTCATTTTGATTTAGATTAGATCACAGTCGACTAGGTTTAAATCTCCCAGGACAGTAAAATTCAGGCCCTAATATTATCAAACAAACCTAAACAAATCTTAAAAATACTGCAACAACATTAAAAATAGACTCTAAACCAAAAAGCTATACGGAAAACAGAAATTTTAAAAATAGAACCAAATGTAAAATATTACCTTTCAAATAGATTAATAATTTATTCTAGATATTGTAGTGTGTTGACCATCTAGCTATGTCATTAACCAGATCTGAGTCATGGCAATGATATTACATTTTAAGATAAGAGAAAACAAAAGAGGGAAAAAAGAAAAAGAGACTTTCACAGAGAAATTCAATTTAATTTTGGCTTTGTTGCCGCCAGAGACCAATTTGGAGCAAGTCCTGTGATAAATCCACGACCCAATGCCATTGCTGGGTTAATGAAGGGAGTTCAGGTAGGGAAATGAGAGGCGAGAGTAGCAAGGTGCTGATCGTCTGCAAATTACTTGCTGCAGGGCGTACGATGTTAAAGCTCAGAGAGTGAAATACACCATTTTTTTCTTGGATGATAAGCAGAGAGATTTACTTCACTTTCATTACTGTATTTCACCCGTCAAACTAATCCATTTTTGTGTACCCAGCAGTGTAACGTTATGGCAGAGGAATTTCATGTGCAAAAAAGGAGTTTAATACAGGCAGATCAAAGCGAAAACATATGAAGCTTTTTAGGTAAGGAAATACTTTTCTAAAATAATGAAAGTGCCGTTTTTAAAATGTTTGATAGTGTTTACAGAAAACAAACAAACAAAGAAAACAACAACAAAAACAACAAAACACCTCTGGCAATTTTCTTTAGTAAATACTTGTATATTGTACCTTCACATTTCTTTTCCAAGTAGTTACTTAAAACTGGGGGAAGGAATAACTTCTCCTGTAATACTTATGCCATCTATACAGAATGGTTTACTCTCCTTCCCCACATGTTCCAAAACCATAATTGTAATTATATTTTACTAACTTCAAAAGATAATTTCACATTTTTTTGTGAATTCATTAATCCTGTAACTTTATCTTTGTATTGCAGAGTTTTTTTTAGTACACCAATAACTCTACAAGTGCACCAGTCTGAAACTAGTGCTGCTAGACACAATCTTTATTTCTTGATTGGGTTAAGAGTTTGTTGTTTGTTGTTTGTTTTGTTACTGGGGTTTTTTTAGGTGATAGCTCTATCAAGTGAAGAGAATACTAAAGACTGTTTCCCCACCTCCTCTAAATATCTAGCATTAAATTCACTGCTGTCTTATAGCCTCAACTTTCAGGCACCTTCAGGCATTAATGGAGTTACTTTTGTGAGTGGCATTACCCTCATGTTCATAGAATTAGTATTTTCTCTAATGTTGCTCTTTTGGGCTTTTCCAGGGAGCCAGGGTGTCTTGCATGGAGAAGGATGCAGGATTTCCACATGAAGCTTCAGAGTGAGCGGAATGTGGTTAAGGCATCTATCTGTTGCCTGTTTAGGAGCCACAGTGTGTGTCTTGATCCCTTGTGACTCTTCTTGAGAATAAAAAAATGTAAGAATTTGGACATTTCAGTGCTTTTTATTTTACCACTCCATTTTCTGAGCCTATGTAACAATGCTGGTTTGAACTGTGAAGCTGAAAGAAAAAAGGTAATATAAGATATAAACAGATATGAGTTTCTCTACCACTTTCTAAAATTTCAGCTTTGGTGGTCACTACTTTACAGAAACAATTTTATGTTGTCCATTTTTCTAAGTAGTGTCGTATGTGAATTTTGAGTCTTAGTTGTTCCCAAGAACATTGCTGTACTTTTTTAAATTTGTGTGTTTAAAGGATGCAAGGGGGGAAAACTGTAACAATTCCCCAAACCAAGAAAATTGGAGCACAACTTTAAACAACCTTAAGGAAAATTCCTCTGTTCCAAGAGGAAAAGAAGAAATCCTTCTGACATCTTACATTTTATTGAATTAACACATAGCAAATTGTTCATCATATGAGGATATAAGTTGATTTTTCACATCCACTCTGAAGATCTTTCTAGCAGGGTAAAAGGGCTTGAAGGCCGTGATAGACTGGGTCTGGTACATACTGATAGCTATATTAGCCAAAACCAGGTAGACAAAGAAAAGCCCTACATGTTAATGAAAGCTTGGAGACTCCGCGAAAACGATCTTGACACCACAGTGTGTCTTCTTTAGCAAATAGCAGGGAGTCCTTGATCTGTGAAGCCCGATAAGAGTGCAAGCAGCCATCGGCATCCCAGTTAGAAAGTCCTTTCAGGAGCAGAAAGACACTCTTCTGTGCTCCCGACGTCATTGCTAGTGCCAGCTAAAACATCCACTGAATATGTTGGTTCTACGGAAAAGGCGAGAGGTGAAATATCATGATTTCCTTATTTTTGAAAATTTGTGTAGAAAGTTAGAAAGGGCCGACAATTTTGTTAAAAAACAGGAAGCAAAAGTAGAATTCAGAAACTTGTGCCAAATGCTCCCCACTTCACAGGTGATGCAACAGCTACAGACTGTATGGTCAAGCAAACACCAGGTGGTACCTGATCAAAAAATCACTTTTCACCCTGTGCTTCTGTTTTCAGATGTGAGGGCAGCTTCAGACTCTAGAAGCTGCTAAAAAATGACTGCTTGTGTTTCATACACAGGAACCAAAATGCCAGTCTCAGAAACCCCCTGGCCAGTGCCTATTGTCTTAGTACATATGTTAGCAGCACTGGTTATCATCATCTTCAAAATCTCTTCTTCCCTTCACCTGGAGAAAAGACAATTTCTAAAATTCTATTTTTTTTCATTCTAAACTTCCAGACGAAGAAAGAAAATGACAGTAACAGATTCTCCGACGCCTGCTCTCTGTGCTATTACCAGAGGTGAGCCCTGTATTTGCCATTGGCCTATGAAAGGATCTATGCTGAAATCTATTGCCCTGCTTCAGAGAGAGCTATTTAATTACATTTTTCCTAACATGTTCCCTCAGCTCCCATGCAGAATGAAAAGAACTGGTACTTTTATACCCAAAGTAAGATGTGATACTGGCTTCAGCTGCAGGCGTAGGTGCAGTGCCTGCTCCCTAGATACATATGACTTTTGTCTCTCTTCACTATCTGGAAGCATCTTCCAAAACATTTCTGAAAAGACACACTAGTAAAGACAGTTGGTGTGACTTTCCTACTAGCCCAGAATGAATATAATTGAGTGCTGTAGCCATCTGTTCAGACACCAGGGTTTGCATGCCTTTTCCAGACTTGTTAGCCAGAAAACTGGATCAAAGAAAGTAACTCCTTCTATGTTTTTAGAGAACATATGAAAGGTCAGGTCCTTGAATGAGTGCCTCTACAAGCTTTAATCTCTGATTAAGCACAGGAACAACAAAAGCCTGAAGGCAATCGTATTTCTTACTGAAAGATTAATTAAAACTTATCAGAATGCTGCTTAATTTAGCCTTTGGCCTTTTGAATGTGCTAACAAGTCAGAATAACTGTGTAGAATCTTTGCAATAGACAACCAAAACAAATGGCAAAAGCATCAAGGTTAAATTGGTGGTCTGTCCATCTGCAGCTAAAGTGGGCACCTTATTTGCTCAGCAAATTTTCTGCAATCACTTCTGAGTTTTGGCTGTAGCCCTTAAGCAAGAACTGCTGACAAAATGGAGGAACCAGTTTCCTGCGGACTTCTAGTATACGTCCAAAGTATTTTCTGGTAGTCATTAGGAACGTGATAAACATCTGAGGTGAGCAAAATGTGGAGGGTTTTTTTTCTCAGAAATAGTAACAAGCTTACTTTCAAGACATGTAATTCTACTTTCTAGGCTATTATTATTACTCTCATCTTCATTATTTTTGTTATTGCTCTAATTTCATAACACTGTAGATTCTGGCATGGTGAGGTGTGACGGTGCAGGCAAGAACAGGATGGGGCTGCTGTGGTAGCTATGCTCTTTGATGAAACATCAGTCTCATCACAGAACTAAAGGCAAAAGCAGCAGCTCACAGCACCCACACAGCACTCACACAACAGCCAGCAGCAGCCCCACAGCAGCCACAAATTTCTCTGTTACAAAGTATCTTAAGAACTTTTCAGCCAATAGTATATTACTAAAACTTACAGACAGTTGTTTTAACCAATCAATTACAGCACACGTACACCTGTTTCAAATAGTCATTTGTATACTTTTCCATTAACAATACACAATACCCTTATTAAGCTTAAGACCTTCTACTATTTTGTCAGGCATATATTTTCTGCAGTGTTATGATTTATTCAAGCCAAACCTAAAAACTCAGCCTTTGTTTTCCATGTCTTTGTTCACTATACTACTATATACTGCTGTATCTTTTCTAGTTCCAAACTTTTCTCAGTTGCTGCAGATTCTGAGATCTCAGCTTTTTCTGTTTGAGGCCTGCTTTTTCAGCTCCTAAAGGTCCTTTTTGCTTTTAGTGTTTCTCACAGTGAGGCATGGGGCAAGGGCAGCTGCCTCCTCCATCAGCGTGTCCAAGGGGTCTTTACTGTTTTCTTCATGGTCTGAGAGATGGCTTTGATGAGACACAGAACACCACGTATTATGGAAATCCTTAAACCCAGCTGTCCATTTGTGTTATTCATTACTGAGTATCTCTGGGTCAATTTACCTGCCTAAAACAATGACAGACTGTGGAGATCCCTTCACATAAAAGCATTAAATGGATTTAAACTCCTTCTACCCCTACCCCACACCCAGTTGCCCCTGACACTGACCATCAAAATGATGGAAAGTAATAATTCCTACAAAAATGGCACTTACTTCTCTCCACAAAAGAGTGTGAATGTGGCTTGGGGCAAATTAGACAGGGTCAGATGGGGTTTGGGGCTTTTGAGAATGGGTGGCTGAGAGCTTCTCCAGGGTGTGAGGACAGGCACTACTAACCAGAATCAGTACCATTAAGAACTAGCTTGTCACTAGTTACTTTAGGTTTTACCAGTTGCCAAAACTTTTCTACAATAGGAACAATGATATTTGACCCATCACAGTAGTGGTCAGACTCTGGAAAACATGTGCAGTCTCTTCTGCCCTACAGTGACCTCTCTAGACCAAGATTTGAGGCACGTGCATGACATTGATTATATAGTTGCTCTTTATTGTGGCAATTTTAAAAGAAATAGAGGTTTGTGGGATTTTTAGGGGGTTGTTTCCACATTAAATTCACTGTGAGGTTTGAAAGGCTTGGGTAAATCATATCAGGAGTTTGTAGATTTGTCCAAAGTTTGAAACTTATCCTTTATTGGAAAGAACACAGAGAACGCTTCCATTTTCCCACTTCCATTAGTGAATAATTCTAATTTATCTGGCCTACCAGAAATTAAAGAATGAGATCTGATGAGTATATATGTATGTTTGTACAAACACAGATAAGTATGAAAAGGAAAAATACATACATATGTAGAAACATACATACAAAGTTTGTATTTACTTCAGTAGATAGTGTATATATACACACAATATACTAAAATATAAAAACACTGACTTATATCCCAACAGAGTGATGTTGAACAAATTTGATTCATGACCAACAGGGTGAGCTTCTTTCAGAGGCTCTTCAATTTAAACAAAAGTCTTCTAAATGCATGAACTTGTGTGATAAAAATGGCTCTTCTTTGTTGAACATTTACCATGTTAAGCTATTAATGCAAGAATTAAGCAAACAAAAAAAAACCCAACAACATTCTGATTAGTAAATTTGCTAATTTACTTAATGGTTTTACCAGGTTTATTGGATTTTGTTAATCTCTCTAGAATTAATTTTTCTATCCACATTCCCTTGAGAATTTTCCTTGCAAAGGAAGAAAAAAAGCCTGAGAGTTTTAGTACTCTGACATTTTTGTTTCACATTAAAACAAATTTCAGAGTCTCTAGAGGGAACACTACCTCCAGCTACTTACTCCATATGCACTTGTAGAGAAAAATATGGCAGTATTTAAAATGCAACATTCTAGTGAATATCTGAGATTTACATATGAATACTCAGATATTTTCTTTTCTAAGCACCATAAAATCTCATCAGTCATTTCTAAAATGTTCTGAGTGCTCCTGTTTGCTGCTCTTTCAAAATTGTGAACACTCTCTTTAAGGACCCTCCATCACTGCCTGTTCTGCTGAAGTATTTTCTGTGAGGGTTGAAAGGAAGTAATTTAGAGCAATAAAGAACTTGAAAGACACAGGCAAATCATTCTTGTTTCTGCTTAATTTAAGCTATTTAAATGGAAGATTTTTTTTTGTTTGTTCAGATCTCACATAAAGAATCCTCTTGAATGGATGCAGGTTGGACACAAGTCTGAAGGACTGCGTCTTCAGCAGAAAGCCTGTCTCCTGCTGTGCCAACTCCCACCACTTTGGCAGCTTCTCTAAGGAGTGACAGACAGAAACAGAACTGTGGCCCTTGACCTGCAGAACACTTTGTATACAGACCTTCAGAGAGTTGGCAGGTCCAGACACATTATCTGTCTATGGTGGGAGGATTGCAGGACACCTCCACGTCCATCTTCCTCTTAGCCGCACTAATGGCAGGACAGCAAAACTGGAGGGCATGTTTCCTGGAAACTGAAAGAAAGATGTAACCCACCCTCCGCCCCTCACCTCTGCGCACCTTGAAATGGCCTTATTGCATCCAACAATTGGTATATTGGTCAGTACTGAAAGATCAACTCTGCTAGTGGAAGAAAAACAAAAAATTCATGTTATTCTTTTTTATAATTAACTTTAATTGATGCCTATTTCAGCCTCTGAAAAGATGAACTTGAAGACGTTATCATAGCATTTGTGTAAAGTTTTTGTTTTAAAGACTATTGGCTCATTTTGTGCAGAGTTCGGGGGTTGGATTTTTGATTTTTTCCCAGAAGAAACTTTTCTTTTGAGTCATGATTTTTAAAGTTTGTATCTTAAATATTTATAAAGGATTGTAACTTAAATATTTATCAGGGTTTTAGGTCTATATTTCACCTTTCTAGTTACTTTTGACATGTGCAAAAAAATTTTTATTTCAAAACTAATTCTAAGATTTAGCATATTCTATTTCTTTAAAAATTAAAAGCATCATGTACTTGTCAAATATTTAAAACACATTTTCAAAATGTGAATCATTTGTGAGAAATTATGCTCACTTTTAAAACTTCAAAGGTTTATTTAACCTTAGCAAAACACAACACAAGACTGAATAAGGAAAAAGGACAGCGGCCTGGGAGTTGGTTACCCCACAGCCATGACCTCATCTACAAAATGGCTGCTCCACCTTTTATACCCCTGGGCTGCATCAGCCAACCCTGGCCCCTCCCAAAGTCTGACAGAAGTTTTCTTCACTGGTTATTGGTGGAGGCTGCTTTCTTGCAACTTGCTTGGAGGTCAAGTGGTGCCATGCCATGCTTCCTAGTAATAAGCCTACCCTCCTCCCAACCAGCCCCATGCAAGGGACACAGGTACACGCCCTCTCTTCCATATATCCCAACTATGAGGGCCTTCCCTTGGCAACCATACCAGGGGAAAGGGGACTATGGGAAGAACAGAGGACAACAAACAACAAATCACAATAACATAGCTATACACCAATAAAACTTCCCTTAACATACACATATCATCCATCCCTTAACTGCAGAAGCCAACCATTGTATTACCCATCTAAAAAAAAAATGCAAACTTTTCCTTTCCTATAAGTTATTTGGCTTGAGCAATTAATTCTCATTTTTGATTTTGATGATCTAATCCTACTTCTGAGTCAAATTTAATTTTGGATGAGCCATAATAGTATCTATTGATGTGGGTGAGGACACTGGGAACAAGAGTGGAAAAGAAGAAGAACCTGAGGTTTTCTTTAAACAAAATGATTGGTGGAGTTTGTGACATGAATTGGTTAGAGCAGACAAAAGGGAATCACAGAGCTTCAGTATGGCTTTTTACCCCCATCTACAATGCCCATGGGGTTGCTACCCATAGCAGGTGTATCTTGGTGCACATACAGAGGCCATCTTGGTCTTGCCCGCTAGTTCTTGTTGTGCTCCACTTGTCAATTTTACTTGTATTGAATTTTAGAGGGAAAAGGCAATTGAGGAATGATAGAGGTCTGGTATGTCTTCTACTTCCACCTTACCATGCCTATGGGGTTGCTGCCCCCAGCAGGGCTGAAGGCCTGGGTGTCTGCCCCTCTAGGTTGTGGAGATGTGCTAGTGACATGGGCATTTCCCAGGACAAGAGAAAATGCCATGGTTTTGTGCTGGCAAGTGAAAGGCACAAGCAGCAGCTGTTACTGATCTGGCCACTGCTGCCACCAATGGGAGACACTGCCACATTCCCACCGCGGGCTGCACGTAGGATGGAAGAGGGTGATTTTGTGAGAAAGTTGAGGATTGGTAACTACTGTAAAAGGCAAAAGGGTTTTCCTTTTGCTCAAGGTAGAACAAGTCTAGGGAGGAAGAATATCTTCAGCAGTTACCCCCAACAGCACAGGGGCAGTGACTAGAGAAAGGCAACACCACATCAGGATTTGCCATCGGCATCCCCCAAAACTTTCTGGGTTTAGCAAAAGATTTCTGGCCACAGCCACCCGCTCCTCCTCTACCCAGCTGGGTTTTCAGCTGCACTAGACTCCCCAGCCCTTGGGATCATGGAAAGGACAGTTCTCTCAGAGAAAAGGAACTATCTTGGTTTGGAAAGACAGGTATCTGCCAGGGAAACTGGGGTTTCCCATAGAATGGAGAATGTAACCCCCTCACCTCCCGCCAAATTATAATTTTGCAATCAAGGGCTTTCAGGCAAAGATTTTGGGAATACGAATAACAGTTCTTTACTAGGAATATTAATAATACAAATGTAGTAGAAAAAAAACCCCACCCAACCAAGCAAACAAACAAACAACAATTTTGGAAAACCCTGACAGAGTCAGAGCTACAACCTGACACCCTGCTGGTCAGGGTAGCAGTCCAACAGTGAGTCCTTCTGAAGTGGCAGATGTGGTTCTGTTGAAGTAGAAATGATCCTGTAGCAAAAGGGTCCAGGGGTGGTGAGGAGGGGTCTGGTGATGATGAGGAGGGGTCTGGTGATGGTGAGATGAAGTCCGGTTTTCCTCCCAAAAAATTGGATGAGAAGCTAGATGCTTTCATGTTCCTGTGTCTCAGTTTTATCTAGGTAGAAACTGCCTGCCCCCCCCCCACCAGTGCCAGGGGGGATGTGATGCATCTCACAATAGGATGATGGAATGTGGATGCACCTCTCTGGGGAGGGTACAGTCCGGGAAGGTGTTAATGGCCCATAGTCAGAAGGCATCCGGCCCTCTCCCCGCCCTCCGCCCCACCCCGAGTTACAAGAGATAAAGAAAAAAACCCAAAAAAAATCTCCACAACTCCTTTTTAACAGATGAAATAGGGTTCTATAACCCAAGACAGGGACAAAACCTCCTCTTCCTTCCAGGGTGGGCAGCCTCTTTTTGCTTTAACAGTTATAAAAGGGAAATGCAACTTCTTTCTAAGAGAACAAAGTGTACACAAAGAATTTGGGGTCATTCTAGCCAGCAAACCTCAGTAGCAACAACACATGCAGACACTCACACACACACTGTCTTGGGTTGCAATATGTAACCAAAAATGTGTATTCTATTTGCCATCTGTTGAAACTGGCAGGGGAGATGTTTGTCTTTATCTCTTCTATGACCCATTCGTCATAACTCAGGGGGAGGGGCGGGTGCCTTCTGTTAATGGGCCAGCTGTTAAAACCAGGAGGGGCAGTGTTCTTTATCTCTTCATGACCCATCCTCCCTCCAGGGGATATATTCTGGTAATGGGCCATTCAGGCTCACTTCATGACTGATAAAATTACATCATCCCGCTGTGAGATGCTCCACCCATTGCGAGGAGCCAAGCATTCCCACTTGGATAAAACCTGCAAATCAGAACTGCAGGACAGCTTGTTTTCCACTCCATTTCCCAGAGGAAGACTGGACGCATATAGACTCTTCTACAGCACCATCTCTGCTCCAACAGAGCCACATCTGTCACTCCAGGAGGACTTATTTGGACTGCCCCCAATACCCTGACCAACAGGGTGTCAGGTTGTATTATGACTCTGTCAGTGTTTCTAGGATTTTGTTTGTTTGTTTGATTGATCTTTTTTTTTTTTTTATATACTACTACATTTGTACTTTTCAATATTCCTAGTAAAGAACACTTATTCCTACCTTTGCCTGAAAGCCCCTTTAATTGCAAAATTACAATAATTTGGAGGGGGGGGAACCTTCTCTATTCCAAGGGAAGCTCCAGCTCTCCCTGGCAGACACCTGTTTTTCCAAACCAAGACACACACACACTTGTCTGTTTTCTTAGGTGAGACAGCAGCTGGATGCATGGAGCTGTGTATCTAAAGCCATGTCTCTGGGCATGCCTAGCCCATGTATGCACCCAGGGACATGTGCAGAGCCAGTGCATACACCCAGAGGTACCTGCTCAACCGCACAGAGCCCCAGTGTATAGCAGTACCTGTCAGCAGCACACACCTGCACACACACAAGGAGCTGTGCACACTGAACCTGTGCACACTAGCACATCTGTGCTGCACAGACACTCACTTATGTATAGTCTTTGCTAATGCACACGTGCTTACAAGGACAAGACTTGCTTGCACATAGGGCCTGTGCACACTAACACGTGCATACAGAGCTGTGCTCACCAATGTATGCAGTGTCACACACATCAACACAGCATCTCTCACACAAGGCTATGCTCACGCTTGCAGAGCCTGTACACACAAACACAGAGCTGTGCAACAAACCTGCTCACACCTGAGAGAATGCAACTTAACATACATGCATGCAGCAGTGCACACAACACACGCACACATCTGCATATGTATGTGCATAGTGTTGTGCACACTAGCACACTTGTACACTGTGTAAAGCAGGACGTGTACACTCACATCTGGGCATACTAGAAAACATACTTGCACACGATCATTGCACACTGACACACCTGCACACCTCAGCATTTGTGTGTGCACACCTCAGCGCCTCTGTGCACACATAGAACTACGCACATCAGCACCTACAGGCACTGCATGTGCAGACTCACACACACTGGCACACATATAAACAGCACTCTCCAGAGACCTCTTGAAAAGAGAACAGTCAAAGACAGAGCATGTCTCACCTCCTGCCTCTTTACAAGGGCAGGAGGGCACAAAACTGATCACCTTTTTGCTGTCTTGTCTTCCCCAAGAACTTGACCAGCATGAAGGAGAGGATTAGAGGGATTTTTTGAGGATCACTGTCAGTTCATCAGTGGTTTATGAGAGGAAGGAAAGAGGAAGTGCGGGTGTAGTAGCTAAACTCTTGTGTTTTGTCAAGGGGCACCTCTTAATCTTTACTTGAATGGGGGTGGGTATCTGTGGTCCTTATTACTGTGGAGGGCAGCTCAAAGTCCCCTGGGGATCAAGCACACACAGTAAGGAAAGCTCCAGGCTTCTCTGCAGAGGTGACAGTGACTTTGAAAGAGGTCATCAAGATATTATTTTGGACTGAAAGAGGGAAAGGTAAATCACTGCCTATGCATGGAAAAATATCTAAGCCTTTGACACCTAAGCTCCTCTCTTAACTTGAAAGAGAAGTAGCACTTGTTAGTGCTAAATTTGAGTGGAGAACGACTGTTCTACCCTTAACATACACTTAACATTCATCCCTTAATTGCAGGAGCCAGCCATCATATTACACATCTATAACACATGTAAAACCCCTGCTTGTTTAACTAGACAATTCAGAGCAGAGAGATTCTGAGCTACCAGAACTTCTTTGAAAACCAAAAATAATATTTTTGATTTTTTTCCTTGAAAACTTTTATCTTGGGGTTTCTTCTCATTAACACTTACTTTATTTCTTCAGAACTGGAAAATGCACAAAATAATTTTTATTAACACCTTAAAATAAAGATGTATTTATTCTTAGTATGCACACTCAGAGACTTTTCAGTCTGGTAAGTAACTAAATTATCAAATTTTTTACCTTCTACCTTAAAGAGTTTCATTTGAAACTAAAAACAGGACAGGAAGAATCACAAAATTAAATCTCATTTCCGCTTTTCATATTTTTTTCCACTAGGGAAGAGTCTGGATTTATTGCAGAGTAGATTTATACCTCTGCCTGTCACAACAGAACTAGCATGATTGGTGTTAATTGCTAAAATATATTCCTGATGACAGTTTATTATCATTTATTTCTTAAGTCTGAAGTCTTTAAAACTGGCACCAATTGAATGAAAACCTGACCTTTCCATAAATCTTAGGAATGTGTCCTTGTGACACATAGTATGTAGAATTTGTAGTATTAATATTTATCTAGAACATGCACAATATCCTTGAGTCCTTGTTGTTTCATTAATTCTCAACATACTTAGTGACAGATTTTTTTACTCCCAAGAATAGTTTTTGTTTGGGTTTGGGGTTTGTTGTTTTGGTGGAGTTTTTTCCTTTTTTCCCAGAAAGGAATAAAAGAAATAATAAGATATCTTTGCCAATCCTAACACAGATAATTCAAGGTACCTTGCATGGTACCATATCTCCCAATACAACTTCCACACACAATAGAGCTCCATGTTTGACAGCCTCATAGTCAGTGAGGGAAATGTATGAAAAACAGCCGATGTTTATACTCAGGAGGGATTGCTGCATAAACAATGGTTTCTCTTCCAGAAGTCTTCCCTACATGGGGAAAGTTTAGTCATATAACTGCTCTTGTACAGACCACCAGTAACACAGGTATAGCTCACCTGTATAGCTGAGAAAATGCATTCATGCACAGTTCTATCAAGCACATCAACAGTCACTTCCTTCCTAATGTTGGAAAACATAGGAACATCTAACATATTAGATGATCGTGATGGAGCTGATGTAAAGGAATGAGGTCACAGATATCTTAACCAACATTTTCTTCAAATATTGTCTGCCTCCCCATAGGGCTTAGGAGTTCTTGTCTTTTCCTTCATTAAGGAAATGGATTTGGAAATTGATTCCTCCCTCTCCAACCCAGCCTAGTGTAGGATAAGTTCTATGTCTGTGTGGGACAAGCTGTATTTTAGGCGAGATTTTCAGACACAATGCATACAGTTGCAATCAACTAACTTTGCTGACTGTTTCTGGATCTACATTCCCCATCCCCAGCCACACAAACATGTAGCAGTATTCCCAATCTTACTAATCTAATAACTGTTTTACATTGCTCCAGGCTAAAAAAAAATGAGTCAGCACCCCATGAGGCATCCCATAAAACCCCAGCTGTCCACCCATGTCTTTACCTTGTTGTAAGATAGCAATCACTGACATGTACTTAATATAACAGCAGAAAGTTGCATTAACCCTTTTTCCACCCTTTTTTCCCTTTTCTTTCTAGAAAGGTTTAAGTTCTTAAGGGTTATATTTTATGTATATTTTTTCTTCTTCTTGGAACTAGAACACTTAGTTCTCCACCCAGTGTTCCTTAGATGTAAATGTGGGAAGTTCAATGGAGTCCAGTTTCTGATATTTTTTCTCATCATAAACAGAGAATCAGAGTTACCAGAGAGAAAAAAATGCTATTTAACTTACTCACCATTAAATTAATTTCCACACTGTACTTAATACACTATTCCATCACAGAAGTGATCATTAGTTTTTATTAGAAAACAGAAGGACAGAAGTGCACAAGATTAGTCAAAAGACAGCAAATTATGTACTTCGATTTTTCTCATGAAATCTATTCATCACAACTGCTATTCCTTAACATTTCTGTTACCAAGGTCAGTTTTCTTATTCCTTGAAAAGATACCTAATTTTCTCTTCATTACCTTACTTTAAGTTATTAGTTATATTGAAATAATGGGCATTTTTCAATGTCTATTTTTCTTAATTTTTCTCTTTCTGTACTTTCCTCTAGACTGTGAGAAAAAGTAAATTTCACTACAACAGGCATAATCAAAATCTTATGACCTCAGCAGGAAACCTATCCTCCTTTTCTCTCAGTGAGGCACAGAGACTATTTTGTCTGTGCAGCTTATCATTCTCCTGCACAAGGTTAGAAAAAAAAAACCAAAACCAAAACCGAAATCAAAACCAAAACCAAAACCAAAACAAAAACAAAACAAAACAAAACAAAACAAAACAAAAAAAAAACAAACAAACAAACAAAAAAAAAACCACCAAGCAAAAACAAAATAAACAGGCTCAGATCTGGGTTTAGACCACAGATACATTTGTGTATGTCTTGCCAACCACGCAGACTGGCTCCTGCATACTCTAACAGAGACTGTTACCATAATGTTTGGCTACAAAGATATTCCAAAGCTCCTGGTTTGCTCAGTGAGCCTGGAACAGACACACCAATAAATTAATCTGTATTTTCCCAGCATTTAGAAGACACCAAATATACCTGCTCAGAGTGCTGTCTGCTGAGAGAGCATGAGAGACACAGCTTATGGTTAGGGGGGGAGTGTTGGCAGCAGTACACAAGATCTGTGTGCTGCTGATGTGCATAGAGAGTGTCCATCTCCTGGACAGGCACAGGAATGGCTGCCTGACAGCCACGAAATCCTGAATGGGGAGTAAGTGTTTCTGCCTGACTTAGACTCTTCTCTCAATATGGATTTTGTAAAGTTATGGATTTATAATAGAACACACACTTGGAGGTCTCATCAGAGAAGCTATTGAGATAACATCTCTCTTACCTGACACAAAAGAACAGCAGAAATTTCAACAAAAAAATTAGTGCCACCACAAGACAAAATCTGAGACACTTCTTCTGTGAAAAGAAGTCACGAAATAACAGGACTTTGGTTCCTTTATGAACATTTCAAACAACCTGTGAGTGTTATTTGAGAAGCCACCCTTAAGAGTGAGGTCTCCTATCAAATTTTTATTGTGCAGTTGACAGCTGCCAAGTGTTGCAGACCACATTTCAAACCCCCGTCTTTTGAAATGCCCATCTTTGAAGAGGACAGCTAATTCCCTGTACCAGGATACACTAACTCTCTGTGTTTCTCTTTGTATATCTGCATGTCTGATTTCACACTGTACTTGCATATTGTCGCAGTGAAGGTCAAGCAGGATACTGATTTTATTATAGATTTAAAGCCACAGCTTCACGAAGTTTCCCTGTTCAAAACTCCATGCCCTTCAGCAGGACTTTTGTGAAACATACAGTTGTAGGTTTAGACCTCAATAAATGGTACTCTCATTATTATTTATACTATATCTGCACTGTTGGACACTGCGATAGCCGGAATGAACAGATGCTCTGGAAATTATTCAGTGGCACATGGCTGACCTTGTCATCTCATAGAAGGTCTTTTTTATATAATTACAGAAAACTATTTCATGTTTGCTCATGCTTGCTGAGAATAAGAGGGCAATAATTCTGGATTACAGAGGAACATGAGTACAGCTTACAGCAACAGTGTGGTTTAAATGAAATGTCTTATCATTTGACTTGAAATTACATTATTGTAACATTTGGGAGGCTTGAGTGAACAATTATAGAAGTAATATATCTGCAGCACTACAGAAACACAAGTACTTACAGAAAACTAAAACGAAAACCAGAACAATTTTCTTGAAAATCTTGTCCTGGAAGTATTGCATGTATTTTCTATCACCTCATAAAATCTGCTGTTTCCTATGGTTGAACTGAGTCCTGAAGATCACCTGAAATGATATATCAAGTTGGACTAGATGAGAGAACTATTTCAGCTTTAAGCAAGGACAAGAAATTGCAGTGGCAGAAATCACAAAATGTAGTACAAAAATCTCTTCAGAGAAATGGTAATAACCTGTGTTACTGGTATGCAATTTTTTGACACTTTGTCTTCATGGACATATGACAATGGATTATTTCTCAATCACAGAAATGCTACTATTTTTATACTAATTTTCTTTGACTGTCAGTCTTCAAGTCATTCATCATTTTTCTGTTCTTCTGTCAAGCTTTGGTCATTTCATCAAGGAACAGTTAGAGAGTTTGGGGAAGATCCCTAATTACATGAGAATAACTAACAAATTAAAACTAATAACAGTAATATTTCATATATAAACGGCTAAAAATTATTCACATAAATGGTTTGGATCTCTTCTTAAAAAATGTCAACACAGGGTTCCATTTTCTTCATAGTTATTATTTCTGTCTGAAAATTAGCACTTTCTGAGATGGTGATGAGTGACTGTGAAATGTGAAGGTTGCCAGCTGTAGTGAGATCAAAGATCTCTTTCCCTGCCTGTAAATTGTCACCATAAATGTACTGTCACAAACCACAATGCTATAAGACATGTGTTGGCATTTCTCTGGTCAAGAAATTATATAACCTCATATTGGTTTTCAACACCTGCACTATTTACAAGCATTTGAGTCCTTGCCGGCTCAGTCCCTGAGGACAGCAATGCAGTCTTATGATCTGTTAACCGTGAGGATTCATTTCTGTTGTCATGTTTTGCTATAATTAAAACTGCCTGTTCAGTCATTTATAGTAAGCCTGAAAACCCAACTCAAAACAGAGGCTTTCCAAGCCATGCATGGGCTACTCAGGGTATATAAATAAAACACTCCCTTCACTTTTTCCACTTTCAGAGTTCTGTTTTCTTACACCTCTGTGTCTCATTCTCTTCTATCCCCATTGCTCAAATACCTTCCAGCATATATGGCTTTCTAAGTTTCTTTCTAAACCCTTGAAATTCCTCTTCTAAAGAAAGAAAAGGAGGATGAGTACCTCCTGCCTATGGTGGGAAGTGATACAGGATTTGGACTGGTCCAGGAAATCCATAAGAGATAGTTTCCCATTTTTAAAATATTCAGCCCAAATTAATTCCCATGTTCACATAGTAGTGTGCATTGAATCTGGATTGAACAATGAATTTCGATTATAACAAAATATATTGTTGGGTCCACCTACTTCTAGAGCTTAAGCACTGGGTCTTTAAGAAGCCCCCGTTTGCTCAGGAGAGTTCTTGTGGAGATTTATTTACAACGGAAACCAAGCAAAAAAAATGTATACAAGAATTGCAGATTTGTGCACATCAGACAGACAACAAAACAGCAACAAAACAAATGCAAAATGTGCAGATTTTGTCTGAAATTAAGTCAGGTGCCATCAGGAATATTTAATAGGTTAAGTGAATGTCTTTCACTGGGTTATTTGGATTAAGATCATTAAGACTGCCTAGAGATAAAGGAGGAAAAAAAAAAAAAGGAGAGTAAAAGTATAAGAAGCCAGTAACTTCTCATGGTACATCTGTAGAAGATATAGAATAATAATAATATGTTGGTTCTTCCATGCCCTGACTTTTGTTGGTAGAGCAAAATAAGGTTGCTCTTAAAATACACATGTCCATTCTGTAATGCACATTGAAAGTAGCAAAGGCAGTAGTCGTTGAAGGCAGTCAGATATTATGTTGACAGGGTTAGTGGTTTTGTTCTCTCTAAAACAGATTATCAATATCTAATTATGAAAATTCATATAACAGTAGACTGAATAAGATTAAAAGATAAAAGAAGAAATAGAGAAAAATGTTGTTAATCTCTGGTGACACAACCACATTAGACTTTTTTTTTACAGGGCTACTGAACATCTATGGCAAAAGCAGAACCTTAAAGATCTCTGATGTTTCCTGATTTCTCCCTCATTAGAAACATCACCACAACATATTTTATCCCAGTATTTGTTCATGTCCAACAGTGGCTCACAGAAAGCACATTAAGATGAAAAGGGAGAGGTAACTCAGTAAAACTTTGTCTCAATCTCCAGTATAAGCATAGGATAATGCAAGTTCACTGTAGCTATTTAATAAATGGATTCCTGGACCAGCTATAAAGCTGCTTTGAACAAATTACTTTACTCCTCAAAGTCTCGTTCTTCCCATTTATATTGATACTGATATTCGACACAAAATGCTGCTGGAGCTATAAACATTCCTTATGCTTTCACTACTGATGTGTCAGACTTGCTTTTCGCAAATTTCTGAAAAAAAGTCAGATCTCTTCTGGTATCACCTCAGTGGTGTTAGCTTATCTCTTTTCTTAGCTTTATTGCTTGAGTTGTGAACATAAAGGGCAAGTTTTGACTTGATGTACAGTACTGTGCTTTCCAGGTCATCTGGTTATATGTGTTCAACATTCTTTCAACACTGGCAATTTCGCAGAATGGTCTCAGTGCATTGGTTCCCATTCAGCTTGCAATTATTAATTAGTCTAGTAATCACATTCCTAGCAATGGAATAAAATGACAATAAGAGTTATGTCAATGCCAGTTTTCTCAGCTAAAATTCAAAATCACCATTTTTCAATAAATAAATATATATGCCATAAATATGAGCTCATAAACAAGCACAGGTCCAGTGCTTTTACAATAGAAGGTGGCTTTACTTTTTTTTTTTTTCTTTTTTCTTCTTGAGAATTCCTTATATATAGGCTTCAGCTACTGACATCCAAGACCTTACAGGAAACATTTCAATATATAACTTGACTGAAGAAACAAAACAGTTGAGAAATTGCATGGTGCTCTATATTTTATTTCTGAAGAAGTTGAAAACTGAAAGTGGGAAGACATCTCTTTTACTGTAAACAAATTATGTATTTTCTACCTAAAGCTCAAAAAGAACTTTCATTTGTGTCTGCTTAGATATGAGAGGAGATGTGTCTCTGTCATACACTTTCCACTGACTTAGAGCTGTGATCTTTAATTTATGCTGGTTTCATGAAGATTAAAATTTGACCCTTTTCTTGTATTTGTTTATATAAGACATGAAAAATGACATGTTTTTCAAGTAATTAATAACTGAGAGACCAAACTAATAATAAGGAGCTTTAAAATTAAAATGTCAAGGAAGCTAACACAGTATTTGATAAATTACTATGTTGTTTCTGAGGATTACATTTTAATGTCATTCTAATAGCTTGGTTATAAAGAACAATTACTGCATTTAAAGTAGGCTGGGCAGAACATAACCAGACTCAGAACTAATTTTAAATTAACCTGGATGTAACATCTCAACAGAAATATATTTCTTAACCAACCAAAATTGAACTTAATTATTAGAATGCGAGATTTTATTTTCTTTTTTTCTACCATATATCTACTAATGTAACTTCCTTTGATTTTTTAATGACTTCTTTTTTCCTTACTGTGCTTCCCAATATACTTGTAACCTTTCCCTTCTGTGTTTACTAATTACTTGACCACCTCTATGGAAATTAGTTAAAAAAACTGATAGTCATTGACACCTGATAAGCTCTTTTGCTGCGAAACAAAAGTCCCTAAATTCCACACCCCTGCCTACAACTATATTCCAAAGATGTAGGGAAGGATTAAAAGTAGGGTGAATGAAGCCCAAAAGTTAGAATGACCTGTTTTGTGAAGAACAAATTTTCTAGGAAATCTCTTCTAAATTTTTTTTTTTCATCTTTTGTGGCAGGAAAACTTTTTTCCCTCACAACAAAAACTTAAGGAAACAGATTCTTTAAAATAGCCATAGGGCACCCAAAATAAAACACCGGATTTAAAACCCAGGAGCCATTTCATAAGACTGGTAAAGTTGAATCAATTTTTACTCACTTGCTGGCAGACTGAAACCAGTTCATTGGATTGTCTGTTCAGGACCCCAGAGTTTCCCAAGTCTAAAGTCAACATTGATTTTTATTTCTATAGTTACCAAAATATTTTTATTTCTCAAAAAAAATCCTTACTTTTCCAAATTATGCCTCCTATATTCATGAACACATAATTTCTTACTAGAAATTTGTGTCTGGAAAGAGAATCAGTGGATGGTAACACTTAATTATGTTGTTAGACAGCATCTGTACTTTTGGAAAACACACTCGACTGATTTCATCTTTATTGTCAGCTTTTAGGTTATCACTCATTTTAAACTAAAGATACTTTGGCAACAGGATGTTCACCACCTTTTGCGGTAAGGGTACACAAACCCCAGTTTAGTAAATACTCTTACCCATAGTCTTTTCCCCACCTAGAGACTTCCATCATCGTGATGGACATTTATTGTTTCTAAATGTTTGTGAACAGTTTTATTTCTACCCCCTTCAGATGTTATTTTTCTAATTAAAAAAAAAAAAAAAAAAAAAAAAAAAGTGCTTCTTTTACCATTTTGTCCAGATCCCTGCAGTTAAGTATTTTCTAAAATAAATTTTAACAGGGACAAAAGATAAATATTTGAATGAGAAGCATGGCATGTAGTTCATCATGCTCTATATTTTGTGTAACCATGGAGAGCAAATGAAAGCATTAGTGAAAGGTAGACTTAAGTTTTTCATGTCTGAGATAACACAGGAAAATTTAGTATGCTTTGGCTACAGCAAGCTGTGACATTCCTCAGCATTCCTCTTGTGAATCTGCCACCTAGGTTTCTCAGGAAATCTCTCCCCAGACCATTTCCACCAAAACATCAGTATGAGCAGGGACCTATTTCTGCCTTTTTAAACCTCTGGGGTGCATTGGATGCAGAGCTCAGGAAATTCCTTCAGCATTGTGTCTGGCAGAGCAGAGGAGCAGGAGGAAGCTGCTAGCATGGGGGAGGTGATAATTAGCTGAGGCAAGAGGGTGGCAGCCGCTGCCTCAGCCTGTACAGTGGCATCCAGATTGTGGAAGTGGTGAATGTTCATAACGGGGTGTCAGAAGGACCTCTGACATTGATGAATAATGTTAAATCAAATCAGAAAGGAGTAATACAGTAAAAATGAAGCCTTGGAGCTATTGGATATGTTAGGAGGAAGTTCTAGATTGAAACATTCTAAGATTTTAAAGTGAGCCAAAACAAAGGCATGGCACAAAATTTAACAAATCCTCCACTGGCAGCAAAATACCTCCCAACTTGAGACATCTAATGTTTTTTTAGAAAGGGATGGAAAGCTATTTTGGTAAATTTTGATGCTTCATGGCAGCTAAATCCTTACTTATGCCTCTCTTTACGGTGTTGCTATAGAAAAAGAAGGGATTCTTGTCCCTTATAAATGGTAAAAAAAGAGCTCTTCTTTTTTCACCAGAAATTTCAACATTGCCAGTGTCTGTTTTAAAAATAATTAGGACCCAGGTACCCACACAATGTTCACTTCTTATTTGCAAGAAGTACTATTCATTAGGTCTCATAAATCAACTCTGTAAATTATGGCAACTGGCAGAGTAACTGTACAGCTATGTAATACGGTTATAAAAAGTACAGCAGCTTTACCTAGGAGGCCTGCTTTTTGAAAGTAGCATATTTTCCCCAGACCCACAATTTCAGAATCTTTATTGATTTGTGTTCAGTCTTACCATTACCATTATTTCAGATCAAAGATTTCCTTCACCAAATCTTGCACCAAGATTCAAAATCAAAAACAATTAAAAACATATTTTATATCTGCCCAGTTGTGAAATACCGTGCCTGGTAAAAAGCTTCAACTGCTGATCTTTCCCTTACTGAGTTTTGGGCCTCATATAACGGCTTTTGTGTCTCTCACATGAGCCTACCTGTCACTAAATAAAAGGTAAAAGGAAGCAAATATAGGGGTACAGAAGCATAAAAATGATAAATGGAAAAGACTAATTGGGTAATTTAATACATTTTTCTGCCATTTTACTCTGAATCCTCAGTACATTTGGTGATGCTTTGTCCAGTCCAAATTAAAATGTCTGAGGCAATGAGGCAATTTGATCCTAGGTTCCCATAAGATAATAAATAATTCCCAGAGAAAGTAAAAATTAACTGTTAGTCAGAGGACTACATTCTTGCATAGTTTGTGTTCATATATATTTTCATTAACTTAGTTTACTATTTAAAAAAAAGAAAATGTTTCAACACGTTGGATACATAAGCATACTGCTATGGGTAGCAATTTACATCTTCTCGTTCACGTTAATTGTCTGAGTCCACTTTCTTAGCCCACTACAAACAATAATTCAAATACACTCAGGTTGCTTATACTTCAGCACTGATGGTTGAAATGAAGAGGCATTTAAGAAAAACTTACTTTCAGGTAAGAGTAAATAAAAGACATGCTCTAAGAGTCCATCCGGTATACATCAAGCAAACGCTGAGAGAATTTTAGACCAGAGTAGAACTAATCTGTCATAGGGATAGAAGCCTGCTAAAGACTCTGAAATGCACAGACTGAACTTCAGGACCTCACCACCAATTGTTTTCCCTTAATGCTGTTCTTTTATTATGCATTCCTTGTTACAGTAGAAATTAACTTAAACTGCCTTTTGTTCATTAAACAACATTGTGGCTCTTCATTCTTGCAACAGGTTAAAATAACAAGTAGAAAAAATTACTAGAGATCATGAGTGATTTATCTGTGCATTTAAACTCTAAGATAATCCTAGACAACAATCAATGATTTAGAACTAGGTTAATATTTAAGTACTATTTAAAGGAAATAAAGATTTTAATTGGAAATATTGCTCATTACACTACCAAGCACCAAGCAGCCTAGTAGGACTACGGATGGATTTCGCTATGTTCTCTGATTTAAATGATGGTTTGAGTCATGAGAAAACTGATACCCTGATAACATAGATAGGACATGATAAATTATTAGAGTAACAAATCAAAGTAAGATCTAGTACAATAAGTCATATAGAGTTGGGAATACATCACTCATTTATTAGAAAGTATTTACAATTTAAATGTTGAAGTCCATAAAGTAACTGTCATACTGTCAGAACATTAAAGGGTTACAAATACCAGGAAGCAATGTTGTGTTAAAATTCCACAGAGTACTACCAGATTTTTTTTTAATTAACTAATTAATTAAAAATACAGGGAAAATACTGCACTACCTCCTTAGGAAGTCACAATGTAATTAGTAGACCTGAACATGCTAATATAAATAAAACATCAGCTTGTTCTTAGACAATTCCTTTCTCACTGTCAGCTGAAATACACCAGCTATTTTTCCAGACTTTATGGATATAACAACCTACTTCTCAACTTTGGAGAGTTATTAAGAGTGTATCTTGAACAAACTGGGTACCCTTATACAGCCCCTTAGGTAAAGCATTTCCAAATGCCTTTTCCTTACGATGGTGAAGTCAACTTTTCAGTTCCAGTAATACAATTCCACAGTGCATAGCACTGACCAGCTGGAAAATCAGATTGCAAAATCAGACTAATTCAAAGGAATTTGAGTGATTAATTTCCTATCCCCAGAAAATTTTACATTGGTCCCCTGATGTTTGTTCATGCCAAATTTCAATCAGCCTAACAAATATTTATTTTATGGTATTACATCTCTTTTATGTGGACCCTCTAACCTCCCTTGCATACGACCACTGTGTTGTCTTCCATTCTGGATTTTTCCTTTTCCAAAACTTTTGCTGCACAGTTCACAGCCAGGTCTTTCTTTAAGCTGTAGATCATCTAGTATTACATGATCATTAGGACATCATACAGTCCTAATGTTCAAGATATCTTGTATATATATACAAGATATTGTATATATATGTGTGTGTGTGTATGTATATAATGTTCAGGCTTCTCCAATTGCTTTTCTTGTACAATCATTTTACATTTCTTCAGGAAATGTGACATAATACAGGACCTGTGACATAATACTGACTTCATAAGAGATAAATATTTGTCACCTTGGAGTGAAACAGATGAAATAATATCACATCATCTAGCATGATGTCTGTTTACATGGGCTCAGCAATATTGTTCACAGGACCAACTGCAGTGCTTTCACCTTGACGCTCCTACTTTTGCAGTGTTTCTGGCATATTCTCCCACTTTATTCATACTATATCTCCCTATCTGGTGCAGACAGAGAGCATTCAAATGGACCCTATGATTGGCAGCATTGTCTCCAGACAATGTCTAGTAAGAACCCTTAAACCCTTGTTTATATGTCTACTTGAAGATCTTCCTGATTTTCAAGCTTTAAGAACCTTCAGGTTAAAGTCAGACAACTAAAGACAAATCAGCATAGGTGAAAGTTTGGAAGACAAGATTCGGCTAGTGACCACTACAGAAATTTCCTGAATGTGTAATTGGTGTCTCCCTTTGCTGAGTAGTAAAGATAGAAGAAAAATGTTCAGACAGTATGTCGAAGACTGAAATATTACAGTTTATGACTTAAACATCTTCATGAATGACTTTTGCCTTTTATAGCAAAACTGTATTACAAAAGCTGCAGAGAAGACCACCACACCCTGAACAGGGCCCTGGCAGAGGCCCTACACTGCTGGCTGATGAAGACAAGATAAAGTAACAACTCAGGGCTGTGAATTTAATTCAGGAGAACTAAATTCACAGAACACAAACTTAACACCTTTGGAGTGGAGACCACAGCCCCAGGGCCATCAGCTGCCCAGCCACACAGACCCTGGCACCAAAGGGTGGGGGAGAGAGGTTTTGGGTGTGTGGGGAAAAGGCCTCTGGGGAGAGCAGGGAACGCCCATCCTCCGCCCTGCAGAGCTCAGCTGTGGGGCCCCTTGGCCCCGGGAGAAGCTGCACCCACATGAAGGACACAGGGGTGTCAGGGCCCCTCAAAGGTTCCCCCAGAGGGGTCCCCAGACCCTGCACCAGAGCACTGCAGCACCATGCAACAGGTCACAGTGTTGCAAGGGACAGTATCAAACTGGGCCCCTGAAAGGGAGGCACATGGGCATTCCCACCTGCCCAAAATGTATATTTATCCACTGGATTATATAGTTTTTGGCGTGGCATGGTGGTATGGCAGCCACAGGGCATCCTCAAGAAGACCAAATGGAGGAGAGCAACAAGACGTCATTGGGACCCTCAGAAGGGTTTCTACCTAACCCTGTCACTCTCTCCCTGTCCTGCCATCCCCCAAGCACTCTTTTTTCTCTATTTCTCTCTTTCTTTTCTTTTCTCTTTCTTTTGATGCCTTGGAAAGGCTGACCTGAAACACAGACTGTACAGAGCTAAAAAATAAGGTAGGTATTTATGGAAAGGCCTCCAGGATCTACCTTGGGCAGAACAGAAGCCTGACCAGAGTACACCCAAGGTGGACTAAGAATGGTCACAAAATGGCTGACTGGTCACGAGATCTTACATTTTTATAAGTTTTGGTCCATTTATATATTGGGGTTTAATTGTCCAATTACAGCTTCAGGTTGTGAGGTCCCATCCTTCTTGTTTTCCCTCTTCAGTCCACTGCTGTTTGTGCTGTTGGGCTGGAAGTTGTCCTTGGTCCTCAGCAGGAAAAGGATTTGTTTTGTCTACCTACTCTGTGAAAAGAGCTTACTAGCACTTAATGTAAGGCTCAGAGCAACACCCCTAAGCAGCACAGAATCTGAAAATATGAAATCTAAAGCTTAAGGCATCACTTTCTCCTCACCTCTTTTACTATTAAATAAAATATATCAAATTTTTGCACCAACATCTAACCTCATTTGGTTTTAACCACATTTTTGAGTATATTTCAAGCCTTTCTGGGTCTGATCCATTTTGTTCACAGAGGTTTAGCTTTCTTTGGTCTTCTGTGTTAAATCGTAATACAGCAAGAATATTTTTCCGGATACTACAAAAACTGCAGTACCATCAACACTTCTTCATCATCTCCCACATTGTCCTGTTTCATACACCTTACAGAGCCCTTCCATGAGGGAGCCTACATCATGTACTACGGGCTCTGCAAGCTGGCAGTAGGTTTAAATCAGTGAAAATCATGAATCAGCTGCTTTAGCGCAATTTAGCCTTCATTTAATTTCCCCTCATGCTTGAAAATAATGGGCAGAATACAAACCGTCTTGATAAGGAAATAGAAGTCAAAAAAAATCTGAGACTAGGCCACCTTCTTTTCTGGTAGTTAAGCATATATGACCTAGCACAATACGGGAAAAGAAGTACATGTTTTGTAGTGTTAGACTAGTTAGACTATATGTATGTCACTGTAGTTAAGTGCCCACTGAAATCTTCAACAGACTTTAACAAATTAATTAATTAAACAATTTAATTTAACAAATTAATTCTCTTCCTTTCAATGAAGGATAAGTTTTGGTAACCTAATGCAAACAAGCATTTTATTGGCAGCATCAATAGCTCACATAAAGCAAACAAAAAAAAAAAAACCTCCATATAAATGGCAATATCTGCACCAACTGGTAAAAAAATACAAGGTAGTGAAAGGGTAGCAAAGTGAATTACTGTAATACAACACCCAAAATACAGTCATTTATAAAAAAAGGCTATGTCAGTGCAAGACAACATTATCTGAGGCCTATAGATTTAAATCATTACAAATGAGCAGAAATAACTGTCAGAGCCTTATTGTGAGAGCTACACTGTAGACTTGTCAAATTCTTAGGTGAAACTGCCAAGTTAGGCTGTAAAATTTCAAACATATAATGGTGTCTATGTGCTTCATAAAGTTGAAATAATTTACTGAAAATATTGATTTGTCTGACAAGTCTATAGAGAAAATCTATGCTACTTCTAAAGTAACACAACATTGTTTCAACTAACTCTGAACAGGAAGGCTGGAGCAGATTATACTGCTGATCTGTACATGGCATCAGACTGATACTACAGGGATCAGTCTTGTTTCCCACGTCACTTTATTTACAAAGATAAAAAAGCTCTGATTATTTCTGCATGCCTTGTTGGAGCCACATGCTCTGTCTAGTGTTTCTTACCACTGGTACCACTGACACTGCACAGTGGAACTGTGTGTGAGTTCTCAGAAATGTTGAATTTGGGTGGTTTCAGCACAAGAATACAAGCAGGATTTCAAGATCTGTTTTATATCTGGGCTATAGTGAAATTCAGATTTTTCAAAACAAATTCCATAGCTCTCTTGCCATGAAAAAGTATGCCTTAAGATACCTAGTATACAAAATGTGAGCAATAAATTTGATAGTCTGGGAAAGTGCAAAACACACCTCTGAGACATACAGGAGATCAAACAAGCACGCTGTTGGTACTGCCTCTCAAGCCCAGAGTTCTGCATTATTTGTATGAAAAGGAGCAGCTCCAAGATGAGTAACCGTAAGAGCCTAACACCATCATCAGCAACTTCAGCATTTGTCTAGGATCGAGAATCAGTAATCAGTCAGAGCAGTCTGTCCTGGCATAGTGATTTACGAGCTTCATGTTACATTTCATGGCTAACCTACACTAACAGTAGCAATGCTGAGGTTTTACTGATTGATTAGTGGAAAAATTAATTTAATTCATCTGAACTAATTCTGGATTCTATAAGAATACTTAAGGATAAATTGCAATCTCCCTCTCTCTTCCTTTCTCATCGTCTACTAACCACATCCCACTGACAATAAATAACTTGTTTCTCTTTATGTTAGGAGATAAGGTGGACTTCATGGCCTCTTCTTTGCTATCTTCTTCTCCTCCCTACAGAGGAACCAGCTTTTATTTCTGTGCTGGTTTTGCATTAATTGACATTTGGTGAGGAGAGAAGCCACTCATGGAAGTGATTTTTCTAAGAAAAGCTGTGACAAAACCAGTGACTAGTTTTAAATACTGACACCTTGTTAGACCAGTGGAAAGCTGAACATGCCTCTGTGAACACACGTGTTAAAGATCAAAAAAAATTCCAGGAAAGCTCTCTTTTTTCTGGACTGGGAAGAGGTGGTGCGGGTGGGGCCAGCCTTGCTCTGCCACGTGGCCCGTGGGCCTGGCAAGGTCAGGTCAGGCCCTGCCACTGCTACAGCATGGGAAGAGAGGAGAAAGAGCCCTGTCCTGGCTGGATCAGCCCTAGAGCTGTTAGCCACCGGCCCCGGCTGCTGCCAGGCAGAGGAAGGGGGGGCCCAGCCGTGTGTAGTGCAGCTGCTGGGATCCTAGCCACTTCCCTCAGCCACAGCTTGTCTTCTGAGGAATCCTCTGCTGTAGATAGCTCTGGCTGCCGCTACTGAGTCATCTTGCCGAGGGGGTGTCCCAGCATGGCAAGAGATCATGCAGCCAAGACCAGGGGTGGCTCTGTAGCCATACAGAGTAGCCCCACAGCTAAAACTGAATGCAGCCAGAGCCCCTGAGATCTGGGCACAGCCCCAGCATGGCCTGAATCTGCCACCAACCATCATGATCTCCGCAGGCCCCAGGCAAGATACTAACTCTCTCCTAGCAAAGATGAAACTTGCAAAGTACTAATCCTCTCTTAAGTGAGATAAAAGGATAGAGTGAAGATGCAGAGAGTATTTCTTACCTGGAGTAAGAAATATAATTAACTTCAAGGTGGAACTTGCCGAACTACCAAAAAGTTATATGCAGTCAGGTTGCCAATAAAAAGTGCTAAGTTCTGTAACAAATTATATATGCTATATTTCAGCCTGCTGGTGGTCAGATTCCTGCACTATTGAATGTATTAACAGCTTAGCTGGAATCCTGTCATGCAGTCTACCAGGTTCTTTTACAGACCAACACTTCAAAAGGAGTGAAAAAGAGATCTATTTATCTGTCAGTCACTCAGTAGCACAAACATGAGGCAAGATGTGTTATTCAACATGTTCCTTTCAGATCTATCCTTTTTCTTGGAGGGGATGTTGCTGAATTCTTGCAAGTCACATGGAAGTTATGCTACAGTGATCCACACTTGTCAAAGAGTAACTGTTTCTCCAGAGCCAAGTTATGACATCAGTGGCACCTGCCAAAATTTATAGCACAGATCAAACGTGGCATTCAGAGTTTGCTCCCTGTAACTGTCTGGTCATTCCTCGTGGTGTGTTGCAGACTTCACAAAATGAGACTGTGGGTTTCAGTTTTTCCCCCCGCCATTAAGCTAATTCATAATAGCAGATGTCGTCACTCCCAAATAAAAATGAGTGACGGATGAATAGATTTCATCAGTTATTCCTGGCAGTTGGAGTTCTCTTGAAAAGGGGAACCCAGGGCTAAAACTGACATGATTCACTAATCACTCAAGAAAACCATACTTTGACAGAAGAGGAAGCTACTATACAATCAAAGTAAGCATTTATATTCTTGTATTTTGGCCAAAATAAGATTTTCTCTTCCTGTCTTGATTATTAAACCTGCCTAGATATATATGAGTATACATTAATTTTATGTTCTGTTAAACCATGCAGATTTGAACAATGTTTTCTTCTTGTTCCCTCCATGACCTAGAATTCTGTATATTTCATTTTTTATGAAAATTATTCTGATCCTATGTGATTTATAAAACATAAGAGGTATCCTTCCATTGTTTCATTTTACTCTAATCATAATTTCAGTTACTAAGCTATTATTTGTTACTATCTTTTTTGGTATTACTAGAATTTCTGTATTACACACAATTCAATTGAAAGGAAAACCACCATAAAAAGAACATGTAAGGGGATATTCATCAAAATTATGCATTTTATACATGTAATTAAAACTTTTCAAAGCTTTGAGCTTTTCTAAAAAGTTTTTTAAAGAACACTGTTAGTGGGCTTTGAACTGTACTTTAATAGATATATAATGCTGGAAAACATTCCATGCTTAGGCAAACAAACCCTGGTGAAGGGCAAAAGGATATAAATTAGTGTCCTGACAAGGATAAACCAGCTCATGGTCATGATATGACCCAAGGGACTGAGTCTAGTTAAAGTCAAAGATAATCTTTCCATTGTTTACAATGGTCACCAAAAAAACTTCTGAAGTGACTGTGGAAATTCTTCCAGGAACATACTTATGTTCCATATTAAAATCAGCCAAATCATCACATTCATTGAAAGAGTTAAAATTAGACTTATCTCCAACTTCTAGAAAAGAAATATTTTTAAGATATATATATATTCATATAAAAAATCATTCTTGTTAAAGATGTTGTCTTTCAGCAAAAATTTTGGAAATAAACTTTGGAATCTTCAAATACTTTTTTACATTACTGGTTAAAATGTTTTCCGGTAAGGAAAAAAGCATAAGGTGATTTTCTTTTTGTTAGCCAAACCAATTATTCTTTCAAGTATGCATAATTCAGACTAAAATTTTTATTGGTTTTTTTTTTCCAAATATTCAACTAACAGTTCTACTGAATGTATTGAAATACTTCTCACTAAAAAGTAAAAGCACAAATATTTTGCCTACAAGTCTGTCTGTATAAAATATTGAATTTTTAAGGCAATGTCTAGCCTAAGACACATGTTAAATAGAAAGATTGAAAAAAGGTAAAAAATGCCTCCTGGGACTTTGGAAAATATTTTCTTCTCCTGCTTGTTTATTTTACATAAAGGTAACTCAAAATAGCAATTTTGTTCAAACCATCAAGAGCCATTTCTGTCTCTTAAAATTTCTCCAGAAAGAATCCGAAGAAGAAATTACAAAATGTGCAGAACAGAAATTACTTGTATTGGATATTTTTTAAAACTCCTTTTTGTACCTCAGCAGAGGTAGACTAAGATTACAATAATTCAAAATATGCAGACAAGGCAGGGGCTATGACCAGAGCATTTGGAAACCTACTAATTTAACACTTTACCAAAGCACACTCAGATGCAGATCAGATTAAATGAGAGAGGGTTGCACCACTGGCTGTTCCTCTACTGGTTTTTGCCAGTGAAGAAAAGTTGTGCATGTAACTTACAGCTAGAAGCAAAATTTCCTCTCCCTTGTATAGGATAGATCTGCAGAGGGAAAACTGCTCATCATTCACACTTCAAAGCTCCTTTAACCTGCCTCTGGGACATGACCTCACAAGAAAAAGCAGAGGGGCAAGGTACCTCTTCACTCTAGGGACCAGTGAGAGGACTCAAGGAAATGGCTGAGTCAGGGGAGGTTTAAAGTGGATTATCAGGAAAAGATTCCTCATCCAAAGGATGGTTGGGCACTGGAATAGGATCCGCAGGGAACTGGTCACAGGCTGACAGACTTCTAGAAACATTTGGACAATGCTCTCAGGCACATGGTGTAAGTCTTGGGGATGGTGTTGTGCTGGGCCAGGAGTTGGACTCAGTGATCTTTGTGGGTCCCTTCCAATTCAGCATATTCTGTGACTCTATGATTTTATGAGTTGAAAACAATGTATTATATATAGGTGCTATCTGTGTTTCATGAGTGATTTGCTGGTTTTACAGATTGCAGCATGGGCCTCTGATTTATGGTTTGATTATAAATGTAGGAGATTTTTGTTTCACAGTGTCATTAATTTTGCTTTTACAATTATTTCTTCTTGTGGACATTCTTCATAAATTAATAATATGTTAGCATATAAATTAATTTCTGTTAATGATGAATACTGTAAAAACTTTTGTAAAATTCGTGGTTTTGACAGCTGAGGTTCAGAGCTACCAAATGCATAATCCACTTTAACCAAGGTCTAATTTCATCCATATTTAAATGTTGTTTTATCAGCTTGGCTCTCTAAAAAAGCAGTAAGCTATACTTCATATGAGGAGGTAGGGCTGCAAAACCTGTATATCATAGTACATCCTTAGCTATCTAAGTTGAAGATTGAAGTTGAATATTGAAGTAGATGATAAGGGACTCTGTCTTGCACCAACATTATGCAAATTTTAGTTACCCTTGATAGAAAATATAGAGCAGGAAGTGCTACAGCATAAATGTTCTGTTCATAAATGATACCTACAATATTTCAGGTCTTCTGAATGAATAATTTTAAATTAATAGAAGAGCTTGCTCTTGGTTATTTTACATTCGTATCTGTGGATAAATGTGTTAAAACAACCTGCTGTTAGGTTGACACCTCCCTCACTTTCCTTTAATATCTCTGGAACAATGAACCTATTTTCTTTGCTCACTTTCCACCCAGGCAAAACTGGTCAAGTGACTGTAAGAAAGTGTGGTTTTTATTCAGGAAAAATCTAATTGTCCTACTTGTTAATGAGCCCTGAGTTGTCTGAGTGAAGGAATCAAGAACAACTTTGATGGCATTAAGTCCAGTTGTCAGTGTAAATCCAATTTATGTTATTGATACATCCAAAAGAGAAAAAAATCACGCATCAACAAAACATGTTATCTAGAGCAATAAGAAGTTGGGGTTTTTAGATACAAAGGTTTACTCAGAAATCCAAACCAAGCTCCTAAGAGGAATCTTTAAATTAGAAAAAAGAAAAGGAGGTATTTCAGTGTAAATGAACCCTAGTTTCTACCCTAGGTGTCATAATACCAGGCTCAAAAATAGGATGCATTCACACATGATACCATGAAAGAGGCTGGCCAGCAAAGCAGACAGTATAGTCAGTCTTCAAAAGTTTTACATCAAAAAGCTGTCTTAGCAAGGACCACAGAAATACCACAGCAATGTGAAATATTAACTGTCACTGACATTCCTAGGAACTAATACCAAATGGTCTTGACTTGCAAAAAAGATCCACAGACCTAAAAGACTAAAACTTACAGAAGTACCTCCATCTTTTGGGCACTTCTCTGATAATAGCATATTCTTTTGAGTGGAGCAGCCAAAACTTACTTAAGGCAGACAAAACCCTCATGTACCCCCTCAAAATCTAATCAGTTTAAATCTCAGGTAAAGACTGGAGACCCTCTTTGTACCATTTGGACAACATCAACTAGAAGTTTAATAATCATAAAATTTTAATCTCTAATTAAAGGTTAATGTGTTATGGCAGATTCTTATATGAGGCAAAGTATAATAGGGTTTGGAGGGCACACTGATTCAGTTTGTCAGCAACTTGCACTTGGCTTCTGAGGCAATGGGATAATTATCTGTAGAGTGTCAAGTGGGCAGCTGCTAGTGACAGAAGAGCTTCTAAATGGTGCGAAGACCTGTGTGACCTGCTGATCCAGGAATGATGAAATAATCAGATTCCATCACTCGCTGTAACAAGCTATTACCAGTGCACTTATTTTAAAACTGCTCAAGGCCTATGGAATTGGGACGCAGATAGGGCATGTTCCAGTGCATCCATGACATACATATTTTTTTGCAAGATGAAGCCTTAAATAGTAGTATTATTTTGGGGCCTCAGTGTGAGACAAAATATTATTAAGATACCCATATACCTGTTTTGACCATATTCATTGCCAAACACAACACACTTAGCAAAAGATGTTAGTAGAACTGCTGTACCAACACCAATGCAACAATTCCTGCTATATCATGCTGTGCTACATCTACAACATCCCCAGTCCACATCAAGGGAAGTACTAGAAAAATGCTGTTTGCCTCAGAGAAAAATATCGGGTTGTTTTGGTGATACTGCAGCTCTTGCTGACCTTGCTGTGAAGAGGACCAATTTTCTAACCATTAGAGGTTCTCCATCACACAGGAGGTTATACTACATGATCTAACCAGTTCATTTATCTCTCCAGTTGGGCTGTGCTGGTCTTTAAGCAACTGGACTTCTCAATGGAAAAATAATGTATCTCAAAGAGATTTTTCTTTTTGTTAAGAAGTTTTTCCATTCCAGCCAGGCTTTGCACCAAGTTTGGCAATATTATTTGTTATTACTGATCTTTTTTAAAAAATTATTCCTGAAAATTTTGACAAATTTAAAATATTCAATTTAGGAAGATGCCCAGAACTTACTTACATGTCCTTTTAGGGTGCTAGGAGTTTCAAATACCGTATTTGATAGTAACCTTTCAGAAATCAGGCTTACTTGTGTTGCATCTGACTGTCCTTTTCTTTTACTCTGATTTCCACTTTACAGCATTCTACAAAGCAAAAGTTTCCTCAGATTGGGCTACATTAGCATAGTCTCATAGTCTTTGTTGTATTATTAAGAATAGCTCCTAAAGTACGAAATCATCTAGGAAGATTCACAAGTACATATCAGGGTCTATGGGGCATTAATTCATCACTATTACAGAGTGGAGTGTTGGCAAAAGTATCTAATAATAACAGAATACAGATAAACACAAGAAAGCAAAAGGATTTATTTCACAGCAACCATCAAATTAAGTGCTGATCTTGTAGAAAATTCCAGAGTTTGGGTTTTTGGGGGTTTACTTTCTTGTATCCTCCCACTTCCTGGTGGGGCTTAGTGGAGGAGTCTGATTCTGGAAATAGGCAACAGAACTTAACTTTTCAAAGTACCATTACAATCTGATAACCATCACAATACAGTAATATCAGCAAGAATATTGGACATGATGTGAATTTTAATATTTGAATAATATGCATTTAGCAAGGACAAATTTGCCTATTGTCATTTTTATTTTTATTTTTATTTTTTTGGAATTGATCCCTGTATTTTAATGAGCTCTACTTTTAACAGTATTTAAGACTGAATTTTGAGAAAATATAGAACAAGACCATAACAAACTCCTCAGGGCTTTGCACTCCGTGTGTTTCAATTCAGATTCATAATTCCCTTGCATATTTTGTGCATGACATCATTTGGAGTAGCAAAAGGAATCATTTAAGGAGCAATGCATTTCCCTGAGGTAAAACATCTATGATCTGTTTTCAGAATACAGGAGATAGAAAATAGGAAAATCTTTCACATCCAATCTGAAGTCCAGTGACAATGGCACTATATTTGAAAGCATTTTTCTCAAGTTCTTCTAAAATTGTTTAAAATCTCACACATACTGAGGCATCCACAATATTTCAGTGAACTGTGCCATGCACAGTCATTACTCAGTAGCAAAAATATAGTTATGCCGTTCAACTGTCACCCAAGGCCTGTTCCAATGCCTTATATTTTGGTTCAAGGCAGACTAAGCACCAGTTACTTATTCTTTTCAGGTGACATACTTTATTTTAATAGCGCTTCCTGAGAATGAAATTTCAAGGGGCTAAGTAACAGAATATCTGCCTCAGGTCAGGCTGTTGACTTCTCTGACCTCCAAATTGCTTTTCAGAAAATGAGCAAGCACACGAACTTTAGACGCCACAGGATGGGTGGTCATGATGCGGAAGAGCTGAAGAATTTCTGGGAAAAGGTCATCCAAGAGCAAAGTAAGCAACAAGAAGCTGAAGAGTCTAGGCTAAGAAAAAGTGCCCTGAACAAGTAAGTGGTATTCTTTCTTTTCCACAAGACAGCAAGGCACAAAATCACGTGTTTTAAAATAAGGTAACCTGTTATTGTATTGCTTTATTCATAGCACAGATTGTGTTCTGGATCTTTGGCACTTTTCCTCTCACAGCTGTTTGTCTCATATTACCATGGCTCTTCTGCATGGAAACTCAGACAGCCCTCACCCCTAAACCTCATGAGCATTCTTCAAAGGCTTTGGAGCATAGCCATGAAAAAATAAAGCACTTTGGAATTACAGCTTGTGACAGCCAGAAAATAGCAGGAATTTTACCTAGAACTGGTACAGATGCACAAATAAACAAAATAATATTACATTAGAGGGACAACCACCCCCCTAATCTCTAGAATAAAAAACCCGTGGCACCTTTGTCATTTTTAATAGCCCTTCACATCATATAAGCCCAAACATAAAAACAGCACAATGAGATTTCCTCATTCAATGGAAAAGGGTGTGGGGTTTTTGTTGTTTTGGGGGTTTATTGTTTGTTTTGTTTTGTTGCGGGGGGGCATTTACAAAGCAGTATAAAACAACAGGGGTTGCCTAGGGAAAGCTATATAGCTGTATTATGGTACAGATACTCTGCACAAGTGTGGTGGACTGCTTCAAACATTTGTTCAACTTGTGGCAACTCAGAACTTTGCACCAGGGTCTTCTGCATACTAAGTGAATCCCCTGACTATTAATGGACAGAAACAGAGGACAAGAAATACCATGCCTTGTGTGGTTTCCTTTTGTCCTTTTCTCCTGAAATAAACAATTGTTTTCCTCAATAAACTTTTCTCAAAACTGGGATATTCACATAAACTAATTTGACCTCAACAAATTGGAAGGTGCTGCTAAAGGGCTGTTCCTTGGAAAAAATTCTAGGTACTTTTGACTCCAGTGCCCAAGAAGGAAGTACTGTAATTTAGATACTTGGAAATCAAGATCTGGGCAGATCTTTTGTCTTGAAAAAGTCAGACGTGGACAATCCTTCTTCCAGTATCCTACTCCAGCTAGTCAGTAGTCATCTCAAATCCCAATCACAAAATTGCTGGAGAAAAAACATATATGATAAAATCCAGGAAAGTGCTCAGCTTCACTGGAAACATTTATCAACCTGTATCAAAAAAGACACAAGAAGACAGTGTAGCCAAAATGCAATTTGTGGTTTAGATAACACTTTTGACTTCACAAAGTTGAAAATGTCAAAAGCTTTTATAAGCTCCACTCTGAAGAGAAAAGAAATGCAGAGAAAGGACCTTGAATATGTGTTAACTTACGTATTCAATATGTCTTAACTGACCCATCAGAACTGAAATAGACCCAAGAGAGTTCCTTCAAAGTCACTTGTCCAGTCAAAGCTCAAATTGTTCACAAAGTGTTCTATAATTTGAAAAAAAAAATAAAAATAAAAGGTGATACTTTCAGGAGGTAATAGACACTTTCGTTACAAAACGTACATATCCACTACCTCGTGTAAGAGGCACTTGGGAGAATGATACAGTTTTATAGGCAAATGCTGCCTTTGTGACACGTAGGACACTGATGAGAAACACCAGTATTCTCAATGGCAAATTTTTCCTAACTCTCTGCATCTCTTTTTTGAGACTTCTCTATATGCACAAAAGGATATTGAAGACTAGGTAGTTTAAAACACCAAACTCAGAATCTAAGATAACACAAGCATCCATGTGAAAGAGCTACTGCTGAGTTGTTCTCAGATGAACTCATTGGCTCCTGCTCTTTTCACCACACCAAATGTAATTTAAAACCCTATATATTCTATGATGCATTTGGCATTACCATATAATATCTAATCTTATAACATTGCTGGGTCAGGTGTTTCACAATATTTCCTTCAGAAAACAACCCAGCCAACAATATCTTGCAGTGGTGCCTAGGGATTTTCTCTTCTGCTTTTACTATACTGATGTCTTGAAGCTATGTGGCTTCTCTTGCATGTGGCATCAATTCCTTTGATTAAATACATCTGAGGTCTGCAGAATTGTTTTTGTTTTCTTTTTTACCCAAAAGGACATATTTTAACTCCAGCCTGCTCTTCTCCACAGCATTTTACAGCAGAACTTGACGGGCTGGAGGAAAAACTGTAATTTTTAATTTACGCATTGAATGACCTTACTGCATAGTCAGTACTCTTGTGTGGCTTTTAGAATACCCCAGGGGAAAACCAGAGTTCTTCACAGTGACAGTATTTCAGCAGTTGTTTGACTCATTCGGAATCCAGCAATGTCAACCACTGATATTATCAGCACTATCCTTTTCTCCCCTGCATTCCCAATCCAGCAAGCTAGAGGGATGTGTAATTGGTAAATAAATACAGGACAAGTGCTCTGGTGATGAAAGAGAGGAAAGCTTCGACCCTGCTGAAAAGCCCTGGATACATTTGAAGGATTTGGCTCAATAACTGCTAAGCACTTGTACTCTCTTTGCAGACTTCGCCAGGAATGGACTCTGCGGCTGGAAGGTCGAGTAAGGCAGGTCCAGGCGCACATGAAAACACGGGAAGAACAAATGATGCCACCATCTATCGAGGCTCTTCCCTCACCAGATAAAACTGTTGCTTAAATTTACTGTGCAAACACAGTAAGCACTGGGCCCGATTCTGACCTTCTGCATGAGCCTATATACCAGCAGTTACACTGCTGAATAACCAGAAGGTCAGATTCTGCCCATTTTCCAAACTACTTGCTAGAGCTACTATTAAAGTCCTATTGAAATTCAGTGCAAGAATAATGCTGCAAGGGGGGAAAAACACGCAAAGAAATAGATGAGAAGCAGACAACTCTAATATTCCATGATATAGTATTACTGTGATGTATCAGGATTCTCTTATGTAACTGCATTTCCAAGTGACAACAACATACTGCTAGGAAAGAGGGTGGTTTGTTTAATAGGAATAATACATTCAGACAGCTGCATGCAAAATTGCACATTTCCACTTACACAGCTCATGGAGTCTGGCTTACTCTGAGCACACAGGCTTAATGCAGACATAAGATGTTTTGTCTATCTTGAAGAGCCACAGTTGAGGGAGTTAAGGATTAGCCTGATCTGCTGTCCAGGAGGAGAAAAATATTCTTTAATGGAATGAGGGGGAAAAAAAAACCCCAACCAACTAATTTCTCTGATCAACATATAAGAATATTTACAGATCTTAACAATTAAACAAACAGAAAAAGTACTTTGACTCTCTTGGGGTATGTAGGAGAAAGACTATTGAGTAGCCCTTATAGTAAGCCAGTATGACAAATTTTAGAGTAGTAAGAGCAAGTCACTGTGAGAGTTTGAAATAGAAGGCAGCAACACGTAACAGCACAGAAATGTATCACTTGCCATACCTGACGTGCACTAATCAAAACAATTTCTGTGTCTCTTCTGGGTTAGGTGCAACAAATATAGGAATAACTAAGCACAGGGTAATAACAGTATGCCCTATTTACCTATATGTCTGTGTATCTAAATACTAGTCTTTTGGATTAAAATATTTATTTGTTTTCTCTTCAAATAATCTGTGGTACGCAAGAGAAGACTTACAAGCCTAAACAGCTATTTTTGTCTAGCAGTATTGTGCCAGACAGAAATTCACTTTGAATCTATATTTATACTAAAGAAGTAGAATGGAATACATTTGATATATTTCAAAACAGAACAAAAATTAAACCATTTTGATTTCACAGAAATTCTTTTTTTATCCTTTTAAAACAATATGTAATTAAAACACAAAGTTTTACTTAATGTTCTCACTTTTACAAAGTGAAATTCTGCCACAGGAAAAAAAACAAGCTGTCACAAAAATGTTGTTACTCCACGGAGCATTAAAACAATTAAAATGTATAAAATGTTGTTCTGTTATTGAAAACTGAAGGGATTGTAGTATCAGCTTCTTTCATAAAAACTGACCCCAAAATCATTCAATTGTTTCTTTCAGTGACTATTTTCCATTAGAAAAGCGATGCTGAAAAAATAATAAAGTTGTAGCTGCTTTTGCACTGCAAGACTGCTGTTTCTCTTCTGCATCCACTTATTTCCCACTATTCTCTGAAAAGTTCTTTCTGTAACCCAGTATCCTCGTTTGGCCCAGGACAGAGTTGACTTTTCACAGTAGCTGTGAGGGATTGGAACTTAGAGCTCCATGGCCATGTCTGGGTATTATTCTATACCATCTGGTGCCGTCTCTGTGGGTAGAAAATCCAAGATGCTTTTGGGAAGAAGGTGGGAGTGGCTTGGGGTGGTGGAAGAGTCTGGATGGAGAACTCATTGGCCAGTGTTCATTGCCTTGGGGATGGGCACATCAGTCAGTAATTTTTGCATGTACATCACCCTCTCTTTGAGTATATTTGTTATTAGTATTGTTTTCCTATCTCATTACTGCTTCAGGTAAATTGTTCTTCTTTCAAGATGCAATCTAAGCCTTTCATCTGCCCCCAGAAGTTTGTGGTTTTCTTTTTAGTGGGAGTACTAAATTGAGGAATATAATTCCTAAAATATGACACCTAAGCTAAACATTTTCTTTGGTGAGATAGATCAAATATAACCTGAACCAGCTGCCACTTACCAAAAAACTGGACAGTTTGCCTTACTGTAACCATTGCTAAAGGACACAGATGTGAGCTATTGAAATGAAGAAATGCCAGATTCTCTACTTCTGAAAACCAGATCTACTAGATTTGTTAGCTTAAACATTGATTTTTCTAATGCCACCCATGTCAGTGCAGCTTATCCATACTCCACGTCAGTGTGACAAGAGAAGATCCAAGAAAAGCTGGCTCAATAAGCATTTATTGTTCTTTTACACTTAATGTCAATGTTTTTATTTATTAGGAAGACTTTTATGTCACCCTTTCTGGTTGTTTATGAAGTTAGGTAAGATAGGAAAAGGACAACACAAGTAGATGTAACTCACACAAAGCAAATTTCAGCACTCCCCCAAAAACTACCTTAGCTCTCTGAGTAGTTTTTCTGTAAGGCACTCTGAGGGCATCCAATGATATGTAAAAATCACTTCCACTACAAGAAATTGGCATCATATTAGCTACACACCAAAGGAGTGTTATGGGCATTGCTTACCTTCACAAGTGCATGGAACCTATTTCAGTTGTGAATGGATTTCTGATGCAGTAAAGAGTGTACATATCACAAGTGTGAAAAACCAAAATGCTTCCACACTTAACAAAAAACACCTCTTTCTGCATTGCTCAAGTGCATATGCATTAGTCGTGTGCTGTTCTAGCACACACTTTACTGATAGCAGTAACCTGACACCTGCGTCGTGTTGACCATCAGGTGTTTCTGTTCCCAAATGCAGATGTTCATCCAATTTTCACTGCTACTTGCACATACACCCAGAGCGAGACAGGTATCAGGTACTAGAAACAACAAAGTCTAGCAGTTGGATGTAGTCAGATATGCTACTTGCAAATTGCAAAGCTGAAGGCAGACAGGAAGGTGGCAGATAATGTTTCGTCATTTTGCTTTATTCACTGAATTGGTGACATTCAAGCCTGAACTTAGACATTTCATACATAAATGAAAATGTTAAATCTGGCTGTCAATAAAAAAAACAAACAGAAGTCAGTTCAAATTAAATTGTTATATTTTAAAAAACTGTCTCATTCATATACATGGATGCCATATATAAAATATTTTATTCAGTGAGAATAATCTGTTAGGACAGTAGCTCACTTCAACTGAATACAGTATTTTTTTAACTCCTGTGTCCCTAGTTCCTGTGTATTTCCAATGGGGGGGTGTGTGGGGGTGGGGCAAGAATTTAGATTACAGTAACATATGAAGAAAGTAGGGCTAGTTATTTGAGAAGATAAACTTATTTCCCAGATTTTTTTCCTTAAGGTTTATTAATTTGCCTAATAGAAAATTAACTGAATGAATATTGAATATAATTGAATATACTGAATATAATGAGACTAATTGAATAATAATCTGCATAATCAGTACCATTCTGACCCTGCACCAGCAAGACATTACTATGCCTTACATCAAGCACATAAACCAGCCCTGGTATTTGCTTAAGTCAGTAAACAACTAATTTTGTACAGGATAGGTCAGTGGCTAGTATTTTGGTCATGGGACTTTAACTTTATCATATATGATGCAATAGGTGTGGATCACGCACTTAAGTTGGCATACTGATGTCAGCTGTAGAACACCCACTTAGCATGCCCAGATTTATGTGCATGACAGACATGGTGAGCACAATCTATACCCATTCACATTGTTGGTCTTTAAGCACTGTCTGATCCAGGAACCAGTGACTAATGCCTGAGAAACAGCAGTTTGCTTTCTTAAACCAACTCTGATCTGCAGCCAGTTGTTGAAGCTTGGCTTACTTAAGCCAAGGCAGTCTAAAGGGTGACTGTAAAACATGTTAATCTGCAGTCTGACTTCATTTGGACACCATGGTAAAACACTTACACAATCAGTTATAGGCAGGATGCAGCAATTCAACACCTGTCAGCTGCTCCACTTGAATTTGCACTTAAATTCAGAGCAGGAGAGACATTTTTTAAGCTAAACCCTTGACTGTCTGCATGTACCACATAATGTTTTGGAGCCAATTTAATGCATGCAAAACAGGTTTCTTTCTGAGGAACTAAAACCAGACCAAAAGCCCAAGTTCCAAACCCGTGTTCTAAGTGCAAATAAAAGGACCTTAGTCTCTAAGGATCTGAGACAAGCACTAGCTCTTCAGACAATTTTGAGACACCTGCATAACACAGATATTTGTTCCAACTAACCAAATTAAATTGAGTCTGATGTAGCCCCTGAACCATGTATAGTCTAATGCAGGGATGTCAGCAGCAGCCACTTTGATCTACTGAGCTGCTTGGTAATGTGCTCAGTCACCTGCTAATGTAGATGAGTATAACCCAACCGAAACAATATATGTGGGATCAAAGCACAATAATATGTCTCGTATAGACCTAAAGGTCGACCTCAGCTGAGCTCAGGAATGGTAATTTAATTAGCCATGTAGATATGCTAGCATGCACAACTACGCACAGTTTGGTCAACTCACCCACTGGAGCTGCATGTGATAGAATAGAGCCTCCCTCCACAAAAGTCAGAATAGATCTGGCTTCTGAAACCATAAAACAGTGTGTGTGCTTCATTTCTATAGTTAAATGATAGGAATATAAGGATAATTACCAACTTTGTAGACCAAGTGTTCCTACTAATTACAAACGGCCTGTGTCCTGAGGGATGCTGTTCTCTACATTTCCTAATAAACAGCACTTAACTGCACCACAGCGTGAACATTGAATAGTAAATCACACAAAAATACTTCTGTGTTGAAAAAGGCATCTGTAGATAAATACGAATGAACCAAAGAGTAGCTCTAGAAAGTCTTATACTTCCTGAGAATACTTCATGAATTAAATATTATTATATTATTTATTTCTTACCAAGAACAGGATCTATCCATAATGTTATACATTTAAGAAAAAACTGAATACAAAAAATTCAATAGTCAGGACAGAGAATTCAAAACTCTACTTATTATTCCCAACTCTTTCAGCTGTCCATATTTCTCTGTGTGTTATTTAATGGCTAGTGTTCTAAACATATTTCAAGCTACAATGGACAGAAAGCAGGAAAAATTCAAGCTCCAAAAATGACAGGCTGACAAACAGACTGAAAAAGGATTATAGTACCAGGGAAGCCAAACTTAACAGTTGGGTCATCATGTGCTACCTCCACAATTAGCTGCACTTGTCTCAAATACACTCCCTTAAACAAATATACTACTAGCATCTAATGGAATGTGAGAGACTACTAGTAGGCAGTGCCAGTGTTCAGATTCAATGATATTACTTCAGTGGTTCATAATCAGGGTCACTGGTTTTTTTTCCATGGCAAATGGCAGCAGCATCAAAGAGAGCTACGGTACTCAAAAAAAAAAAAAAAAAAAAAAAAAAAAAAAAAAAAAAAAAAAAAAAAAAAAAAAAAAAAAAAAAATCTAAAAAGAATCAAAGGGGCAGAAAAAATGCAGTAGCAAATCTGAATGTAATATATTTGGTTTGGCTATTCGGCCAATTCTTAAAAAAAATAGTCTCTTTGTCTTAGATTTCCACTATGACTGTACTGCATGCCCAACATAAACATTGGTGCCATTTGATCAGAACTGTGACTTCACAGTGTATGTTGATAACTCAGGCGTAGGGAAGAGTTAAAAAAAATTTGAATTAATACGGAAAAGTTTCTGATTCTATTTATTAGATTTAGTACCAAAATCAAAGGAATCATATCTGCAGAATATTGATACGAAAAGCTAAGTCTATATTGTCTCTTCATAAATAAGCAGAAGAAAATTATGTTTTCAAATAGAATTTGCTATAGTTAATGTTATTTTTCTCCCTCTGATATGCTATTCCATTTAACAACTGTATCGTTATTGTTAAGGGTTTGAGGTTGCAGTACAGGATATAAATCTAATTAGGCAAGGAAAACACAACATTAGGTTGGTGGTCAACAGTGTTATTTCTGAAAAACCTTTTGAAAAATTACCTATGTTTGTTCTGATGTCTTAAATTTTTTTCCAGCATGATGGTGATTCCACTGCAGCTTCTCTTAGGGAAAATTTTTCTATAAGATTTTTATTGGTGCTTTTGTGTATCCTAGTAAGTGAATAAATCTACAAAATTGTTCATTTTTACACGTAAAATGTTTCAAAAAAGTGTTGTCTCATTAATTACTGGATACCTTTGCAGCAGAGTTTCTGTTAGAGTTCAGTTAATGATCAAGTGCTAACTAATGAATCAATACTTTCTAGCTTTTGGATAGCACCTGAGTTTACTGATTTTGTTGATACTGCCTCAGTCATTAAATATGTATTTGTAATAATAAGACTAACAGTCACTGAAAATAAGCCCTACAAGCAATAAGTGCCATCTAATCTAAAATATCAGAAACAGCAGTTATTATCCACCATCTCAAATGAACACTTAATAACCTGGAACTAAATCCCTTCAGGCTCCATTTATGATATGTACACACTTCTGCTACAGAGATGAAAAATACTCAATTTTCCCAGAACTAATGACCCCTCTATTATATGTACTAGAGGACTGTGGAATGAGTCTATCAACAAACTAACAGAGTGCACACGTTTGAAAAATGTTTTGCCTAAATCACAGGCAAATTTCAATGCTTCCTACCCCTTGGGAGCCATTTCAAACTTCTGTAGCATGTGTTGGGTGAAGACAATTTCTGTACATGCTTTGTTTATTTTAATTTTGGTTAAACCTTTGTCCACTACAGTTAAAAAGGAGCAATACCTAGAAGTAATTAGTATGTAACACTTCACTATATTCAGATAAAATGCTATTGGGTGTTTTATTGCTTTAATTGGTGGATGCAGTTAAAAATATCCCTTTATCTCAAAACCAAAAGGGTTTTATTTTTATTACAGGGCACCTTTGAAGAACATCTCAAAGTAGGTTCAGATATATCTTACAGCTTTAATGCAGAGATTTTGACAGCACTCTGTTAATGTATTACTGTAAAGATTAAGGATGCAAAAAATAAGTATACCTTGAACTACTTTAGCTGCTATTTTTATAGTTTAACTTGAGCACTGCTTTTACATACTCTGGAATCACCAGGGAACACAGCCGGTCCTGACAATAAGAATAACATTTCTCCCAGCAACTTAGTTTTAAAAAATACAATACTGACTAGCCCAAATACTGCTAGATTTGAGTTATCATTTTCAACAAAAAACAATAAATTTGATCAGCTACACTGCCTAGTTCCATCTGTGCTATCTTTTCTTTGAGGTATTTTCTTATTTGGAATCGCTGGCACTTACTTTTAAAGGCTACCATTCAAGTGCAAATTCTTCTGGCTGACAGTCCTCAACTAGCCTAAAGAAAATCCAGTACTTCTGCTGGCAAGTGGGAAACAAGAGTGCAGGGTAGGCTGCAGGACTTACGAACAGAGGAGTCTGGGGGTTTTTATGTTGTCAAAAACAAAACCAAAATTTGAATTGGGAAAAATGGATTTCTAGCATGAATTCTAATCAACTCTGTTGAATTCTAGACAGGCTTCAGGAGCTTTGTTCTGGTCTAGCATGTCATTCCCACTGCTCCTCTTCCCCAAGCTGTACCTCCTAGGCTGCAGAGCAATTCCTGACTTGTGCATGTCTTTTCTTGCATAACAAGAAAATTCTACTTGGATGACTTGATTCAGAAAGTTATTTTTTAATCTTTGGAAACAAATAGAAATAAAAGGAAACAATAATACTTTTTTATGCTCCAAATTACTCCAGATGAACATGTTGATTAAAATGTAAACCAAATTAAACTCATACATTGAATTTTGCAACAACAAACGTTGTTGTTCTAGTAGCTACATTAAATCATCTCGGATTTGGGCTGGTTCACCCGAGATAAGGGTGGCTAAGTGTCCTTTGCCCTTTGAAAGCCCCAAGCTGAATGCAGAAATGAACCAGAGTCTTCAGATGTTCTTTTTTCAAGGTTTTTCTCTTGTTTATTATATCTTATCTTGTCCTTTTTTCCCTGTGCCTGACCAAGGTCTTCACAGGACAGGCATCAGGGAACGACTCCTTGCTCTGACAAAGGCTCCTCATCTTTTATACAGATAGTTACATATGTACTATTTACAATTACAAACCAATATATACATTCTACACTAAACAGGTTACTTCTACACTAACCCAATCCCTCTGAAGCTACTTTGTGCCACCGTCACTGCAGAAGATGGAGCCGAAGAAGAAGGAGAAGACCCAGGGCACCGCCCAGAATCCTCCATCTTGTCCCCATTCACCCCTATCCTAGAAACCCAAATGTGAAAACTATATTACTCTTTATTACACTTTGTGGCTTGTAATTCCTCTCCCAATGTTTTAAGTCTTTTCCATGGACTAAAGTTAAAACCCCTGCCTTCCTGGGCTCTGTGCCAGGGTCTCCAACCCCCTGTACAGATTCTAAACTTCCTTGTACAGGTTTTAAACCCCCCCGTACAGGTTTCTGACAGTCCAGGGTATCCAAAGGAAAGCCCTGGACTCCAACAAAAACAGTTATAAATGAAACAATTAAAGTCTTCGTCATAGGGGACTGGAATTTTGGTTAAAGATAAGGGTTTTGGTTCCAATGAGAAGTACATGCAGACATACTATCTTAAATGCTTCAGTAATTCTAATCTCAATTTTAGGAAAATGTCAGCTGCTACTGACCCATGTGAACAGAGCGAGCATACTCTGTCTCCTGGTCTCTTAATATCTGGTGTTCAGAACAATTGCACCTGACTGCTTCCCTGCTATAAGAGAAATACATCAGAGAGCAACACCATGCTAGGGAATGTAAAGCACTGATTCAGCACATCCCCAGCAACCTCAGGCACACAGGTTCTAGAAAGCTCTAAACACAAAATAAAGCTGCTTACAGAGCAAAAGATTTTAAAATATTCTTTTGGTTTGTTTTTCATTTATTTATGGGTGTATTTATGCAGGGTGTGGGGGTCTGTCAGAGGTGTAAGGACAAAGAATTAAGTCCCTGGTAGTGGCAATCTGAGCTTCTGCTCCCTCAGTCTGGAAATAAGTTTTGCATTTTCCTACAGGATCTGTATTACACCTCTATTCTGTGTCACAGAGGGTGACTAGGAAGTATTGCAGGAAATATTGCAGGGTGTGCTCCACCATCTTCTCCAAATGCTAAAGATCTCTGTGAGAAGGCCATGTGAGATGGAAGACATGCAGACAACTGCCTCCACAGCTGACACTCTGCTAGCAGGGCAGACAGGAAAAGTGATCTCCTGGCCCCACTTTCCACAGCCTTCCCTAGCTACTTGAAGCTGCCCTTCTGTTATGGAGAGCAGCAGCAGCAGCCCACTCGGTCTGTGACTGGCAACATGGGAAAGGGCCCTGAGGATAGGAATTTAGAGGCACTTTGATTTTCTCTTCTCTGTCACCCTGAAATGGCATTTAACTGAAGTTCCTTGAGAACCGCTGGCTTCTCTCATGTCAGTTCCAAATTCAACCATCTGCAACAGCACAGCAGTCACAGGAAAAACCATGGTCAGTGCACATGAGGCAATGTTTCTCTTCAGTGCTCCCTAGCAGCTCTATGACAGGAGAAGCAGCAAAGAAATAGAAGATGGAAGCTGAAGTTAAGGCAAGATCTTTCAGTGCTAATTTTAAGTAAAATAGTCAAGTTATTACCTGCAAATATGACACTAATGCAATCCTCTGTTACCAGCCAGATTTTTCCTGGGTGAGACTTCTGCTGGGTTAGGGAGATCTGGCCTACCCAGGACAAGCACCCTTGGCTGAGCACAGTAACATCAGATTACTGTGAACGAAACTGCAGCTGAGAAGAGGTATGTGCTGCCCTTCACATTCAGATTGGCTAATGCCACCCCTCACCAAGGGCAATCGGCTGCACCAAGCAATTTCCCTGCACTCATCATAAATTCACACAAGAAAATGTATAACTCCTTAATTCTAGCTATATGCTGCCAGTTGGGAACATGCAACCACGGTATGTTGCCTCCATGCTTCTTTCATTCAATGAGTCATGTGACCCGAGGATGTGCAGCCACCTTGAAGCTAATATTTTCTGCCTGTAATTCTGGCAAGGCTTTGAAGGTTGACTGGGAAGACCAGGGATTCAAAACTCTGAGTCTTGCTCTGGCTACCTCTAGCAGCAAAGGAAATCCAGAAAATTCATAGATCAAGTTCTCCAATGAATCAGCAAGAAGCCCTGACTTTTATAAATTCTCTGTCACTGTCAGATTCACACTGTCAGAGTCCAACATCAATGACCTCCAAGTCACACTATATGATGTAAATATCTCTGTCAGGTAGAAGAGAAGAGATGCCACACAAGTGAGTATAATAATAATTCATTGTCTATGGAGTTAGTGAGAATGCATGAAAAGAGAAAGAGAAACTGCCATTCTCAGCAGAGAATGTTTCATGTTTCCTCTAGATAAAATTCAAAAGGTATTTTGAGATCCAATTTACAAGGAATTGAGATTTCAATAAAATTTGTGTCAAGGGAATAAGTAAAAGCAGAAAGCTACTCAGACAGAGCTAAAAGAGAAACTGTGAAGGAGGGTACTGACAACATTTAACATTTATTTGTCTCCAAAGGGAAGGAGCATCATTATAAGATTCAGCTCTGCAATTCTCACAGGGTAAAAGAGTTAAACACAATATAGTTCAGTTCCCAAAACTCAAGAGCTTGTTGCCTTGTTAGTTAGGGATAGGCTGATAAGCACAGGTAACCAAATTCATGCTTTAATTGGCATCTTTCCCCAACTGCCAGGAAATAGAGTGACATTACTTTACCTACTCCCTGAAGAAAGAATTTGTAATATCATAATGCAAAACTCCCAGAACACACATGGTATTGCTTTTTGAGAAAATCCAAAAGACATTCTAAAGTTTCATATTAAATGGTATTTGTGGAAATTCTGTATCTTAATAAACACCCAATCTTTCTTTCTACAGCACAATTATTTGTATACCTTAGATCTTCAATACAACTAAATGCAAGATATGCTTTCTGTTAAAAATTAGCTTTGTTTAGATGTCATAAAAATATAAATACATGTGAACAAAGTAAAATGTTGAGCAATAATTAATCAAAATATTAACTGTATATTCAGTATATTAAAAATAATGTACCAAGTATCAATATTAAATACAGCATATGATAAGTGAAAATATTTCAGCAATTATGCATATAGATTTTGCCCACTTAAGATTTCACACATTTATTCATAGCCAAACTAAAAGCTAAATATAGGTGGGTTTTGATGAATTCAAAGCAAAAGGAAAGCAAAGAGTCAGAATTCTTGCATAAATATGATTTTTTTTCCAAGAAGTTAAAAATAAATGCTCTGTGGTTTAAAAACTGCCCTATTGATGCAACACAAGGTGGAAGTTTCAATTTTGGTGTTTTCTAGGGTTCCCACAGAGATGTTTTGGCAGATTTAGTACTGCAACGTCTAATGGTTGGTACCAGTGTTCTGGCTCCCAGGAGGCTCCCAGCCCACCTAAGCATACAGGCACAATTTGGTGAGCCAGCCTAAACCAAGAGTGAAGGTTCTACACTGAAATGTGAGTCCTTGACCTGGGAGAACTAAAGTACGGATGTAATTTCCATTCTGTCATCCTGGCTAGGAAATGCACTAACCTGCAGCTGGTAAGGAGAAATGGGCAGGTGGGGATGGTAATGTCCAAAACTCCTGCAGCTAAATGCGACATAGCTAATCTGTTGGAGTCCTAAATCCTCAGCTGAAGCTGTCAGAGAGAGCTAGCCCATGCAAACCACTCTGGTCAGAACCAGGGAAAAGTCAGCATTAGTCTATGCAGTCCAGTCAGCCACTTTTCAGAATTATTGAGGCAAGTAAATAATCTGAGGAGCCAAATCTTAATCCTTTTAGGATGGCAAAAGGATTAGAAAGGATGCAAAAGAGGAGCTAAAAATTTGAACCCTTCATCAGGAAGACATAACTATTATAAATTCAGTTCTCTGCCTGACAAGTATGATATTGCTTTGATATCTGAAACTAGGCAATTAACAAATATGTAACATGATAAATAGCTGGATTTTTAAAAACTCCCTGATGCTGAAAAATGCTTTTTTGTTCATGAAAGTTATCTGCTTTATAGTGCCTTTTGACATGCTTGTTTTCTCTCCAGATGAAACAAGAACAAGTGAACTAGAACAGAGGGAAGAGTGTCACAACTCTTGAAATCCAATCTGTTTTACCTTATATTGCTAATTTGGGGTGGAGAAAATTATGTGGTTCAAATTACAATTAGGATTCCTCCTTAATTATGCCTTTCTTCCACAGCTCTTACATAGCACATATACCTTTTACAGAAACCTAAAAATAGAGTATTGCACAGTCCAGCTCTAGTATTGTTGACACTTTTTTTGACAGATTTATCAAAACAAATACAGACAGCAGAAAAAGGCAATGAGGTTTTCTGACCAAACACGATTTGAACAGCATGGTAAAGGAGCAGCTGACAAAAAGGGGAAGTCTTTCTACATGCAGTTAGTGTTCAGAAAAGTTATTTAATATGTGCTTATAAACAGCTCGTCACTATAAGACAATGCACAGTTATGTATTTGGTTTGCATACTTATGTTCTCACATCCCATCAAAACAAAAAAACTATTCATTGAATATGGGGTAAAGCTCTCTGTGCTCCAGGTAAATATTTAGTGAAGGCAAGTCCTGTGCCATTTACTGCAAACATGAAACTAACTCTATGCAATGAGTTAATATTACATCTTGCCAGATTTCAGCAAGTTTAGCTAAAAAAACCCCACTTTTACCCTTCAGGAATTTTGGTTGCAACCTCCATTAACCATGTCAAACTCCCTCAGGAAATGGAGTTAGGTGTTTGTTACTATACAACAAGTTAACTAAAATTGTGTTTTACCTTCAAATTGACAAATTTTGGGGAAAATGAAGGATGAGCTGTTGCCCAGAATGACAGGCAAAATGTCTGAAATAGCACCCATTAATTAAGAAATCACCAAGACATTATCTTTACCAAAATTTTGCTGCAGAAGATTGACTATCCTGAATAAAAATAAAGATCCATGTGAAACACCAGCAGAATAACAAACTTTCAGTCACAACATGACTCTGCATAGCAGATCACGTTTTCTGGAATGAGGTGCCCCAGTCTTCTCAACTGTGAGTGACTCTATCTGGCACACTGAGTCACCAAATTTATCTCATATAAAGTGAAGAACATGCACTTGTTTTCTTGGCTAAACTAGATTTAGAGATGATTCAGAACTAGTTATGGTGTTTCCCAAAGCTCTGCTATTCCCTATGTCACAACAATGGACAGAAGATAAGTGCTACAAAGTAAAATCTCACCTTCTATCAATTTAATGGAGTTTTGCCTTTGTGTTCAGTGTTGCCAGGATTTCTCCCCAGCTTCATTTGTCAGCCAGAGAATGGCAGTGAATTGGAGTCAGCTCAGCTGTAGGGGCAACCACACCATCGTGCTCAGAATATTTTACCATTATTGTGCATTTAGGTAAATACAGACTCATAATTACTTCTTGTACTCCTCTGTAAGCTGATCTCTTTCAACTCTATTCTTTCTGTTTTTCTCTCACTGGCAGAAGCTCTTCTAAGGGGCAGAAGACTCGTTGCTTTGTGGAATCAAACTCCAGAGTATCAGCGATAGTAGAGCTGTCTCCATGCCAGGCACTCCAGACATCCTTGGCCGCAACTGTAGCAGTTTTGGGAGATAACTGGAGAGTACAAAATAAAATTGTCACAACATATTTCACAGAATTTTATAAACAAACAATTTCAGGGTTTTTTTCTCTTCTTTGTCTACTATTTCCCTTAAACATATAATTTATAAACAAGGAAAATTTTTGTATGCCACCAAAAAAAAAAAAAATAACAGATCAATTTTTCATTATTTGCACAGACTTCTTGGCTTTTGCAAGAGTTCAGACTCAAACAGCATAACATTTACAGGAATTGTTGGAGTGCCACCTATTGGAAATAGATGTACAGATTAAATAGACCTTGGTTAACTGCATAAAATAATTATTTATTACCCAAATGTTGGTTTAACTAGATCAAGTTAAGAGGCTTTTAAATGCTTATAAATCATGTTCCATTCATAATTATGGTTAAATTTAGATCAGCTTGTATAGTAAAAAAAAAAGAAAAAAAAAATTAGCCTCTCTAAGGAGCAAAACACTAGAAAGTGGCAAATATTTATAGACCTGAACTATAAAATAGCAAATATGAGAGCAGATCTGCTAGAATAATCACCTGCCTAAAACCTGACTCACTTTACTAAGCTGTATATCCATGGCTGGTGTAAATAGTTTCATGCCAGATCCTGGTTTTCACTCTGCAGAAATATATGTAATCTTTAGGCTCACACAGTTCAGCTGTGTTTTAGACTCTGAATATAAATTATTAATTTTCCCTATGGAAAACTGTCATCTTGAGATAAAACAGCCTGACCTCCCATGGAAAACTTACACATCAGTCTGGGGCAGTACAAGTAGTTTTAATAAAATGGTCTTCAGCTGTCATTTCTGTTCAGAAAACACTCAGGCAATGCCGTAAGTGACTTCTCTCCTCTGTCTCCCATGAACAGATAAATGTGTGGATTTTTCCTCACTACTTTCCCAGCAACATCTTCAGCTTTTCTATTAAGTGAAGGTATGCTGATTTACACTTAAAATTGAAAGAAACTGCTCAAATACAAAAAGAAACTGAAAAATTTGGCCCAGTTTTGAACCATGAACTTGATTCTTGAGCTGTCTGCCCTCAGTCCTCCCCTATCACCCAGCAAGCAGCAGACTGGGAGGGCCATTGCCTGAAGAGCATCACTACTGAAATCCTAATACATCTGTTTCATTTCCTCATCTTGACTACTGCAGCTTCCTCCTCTGTGGCTTTATGAGTTCTCACACTAAAAGAAGCAAAGTGTTACCCAGCTGTTTTCTGTCCAAACATCTGAGCCTTGATGTCAGAGTCACACTATTCCTCTTACAAGTCCTTCTGTTAATTAGCACTGACCCTTGACCAGCTCATGGCAGCTTCTGTAGCAGCTCTTTTCATGGTTATGATTAAGAGAGAACTACATAAACACAGAATAGGTAGCTTTTGTAGATTGCTTCAGGAAAAAAACAAAACAGAAGAAACTGCAGTTAATTATACATGTTAGCATAGAGTAGAAAAAGAAATGACAGAGTGACATGGCACATAAACAAAGTAAAGCAAAATACGCTGGGTACAGGCTATTTCATATACTCAGTCCTCAGAATTATTCCAGCCAGGATTTCAGTTTGCTTAGTTGTCCACGGTGGTATAAAATTTTCAACTCAAATTTTGGAGTTAGTAGTATTTCCTAATGAGTTTTAAAAAAATTATATATGGAAATGAATTATTAAAATACATGTTCTTTACTCTTACTTGCACTAAAGGCTAAAAACACCTTTTCCCTTCATGCTGCTTATAAAACAGTATATATCTATATATTGATAGTATATAAATTGACAGGATCACTTTCAAAATTAGTTCCTAGTCTGTCTCACCTTAATTTCTAGCAGATGTCTGATACATAAATTCATTCTTTACAACCCCTTCTTCTTTTCCTGGTAGCTCACATCATTCTATGAGTGAACACATTTTTATTCCTTGGTTTTATCTCTTCCTCCAGATCCCACAGAGTATGCTCCAGGCTTCTCTGTGGTTTATAAAAGACTTTTTCTCCTATAGCTTTCTCTTGAAACTTCAATCATTCTCTGCTCCCTCTTGAGGCATGGCCTCACATGTAGCTTCCCTCCTTTAACAATCTTATTTTATTCTTCTGGGGACATATTTACAATAAAAGTTTAGGGGCATCAGAAGTAACATTTCTTTGGTGCAACAGCTGTAGACCCACATTTGATAATAATGACATGTCCCTGATACCCACTGTTGTATCTGCACTTACATTGCTTGCTAAGAAGAAGGAAATGTGAGGAGAATAAAAACACCACAAAACTCTCAGTGAAATAACCATGCCTGCTTCGGGTTCTGTGCCTTATTTCCAACTTAAGTGACTATGCCATAAGCCTTTTAGGTGAGAACTAGCAAGAGTAAGCACAGGAGCAATTGTCTGGTGCTAACAAAAGCCTTGGAAGTCTTATCTGTGACCAGATTTTTGTGAGTACAGATCCTAGGCTCCTCCTACACTTCTATTTCCTTCCAAGGATGTTTTTTCTTTGCAAATCTAGCCATAGGTGTAGATGAACCTGGATTTGTTCCCCTCTTGGTGTCTTCCAGACTGGCAGTAAAGACCTAGTCATGAGGTCACATTATTCTAAATATGCATTTACTTAAAGCCAGTATTTGTAGATTTCTGAAATATTTGGTGAGGGAAGGGAAAAGAGTCTGCTGATTTTCTTTCTGCTGGACTGTGTGAAATGTAAGTGAAGTTAATCTCTGTGTGGTTTAGATACTAGGACTCACACAAATGGGAAAAGAAAATTGAATATGCTAAATTTCATCCATAGTCTGGAAGAAATTACAATGTCAACATGATCTTCAATTGTAGATAGCCCATTCCAACCTCCTCTGATAATTTTCCCAGAAGATTTTCTAACTGTGTTTTGGAGTAGTACAGAAACAGGAGTTCAGCTGTGCCCATCAGCTAAAAGCAGCAAAGGTAGATTTAGCAGTTCTGTTGGCTAGGTTATACAAGAATTCTGTACAGGTAACATGGCAATTGTAGATAGAAACTAAATTAATAGACATATTTTTCATAAGCAATTAACATACCACAATGTAAACAAAAACAAAAACAAAAACAAGAACCAAAAAAGTGAACATCTTTACTCTCACCAGCCACAAAAAAAACCAAAACCAAAACCAAAAAAACCCCCAAACCAAACAAAAAAAACCTCAAACCAGAACAAACCAAAACAAAACTAAATTAAAACAACCCAAAGCACCTCAAACCACAAAAAACAAACACATACCCCCACACCAAAAAAAAAAAAAAAACACACCAAAAAACTTAAGCTCAAGAAAACCCTACTGTAGGGCCTAAAGGCTTCTTCAGTCATTCAAGGATACCAATGTTCATTCACTTTAACATGAATAGGCATACTAAATGAATGAGGGGATTTATAATTTCCACACTAAGGCTCTCTCCCTTGTGATATAAATATCTGTAAAAAGCTCCCATGAGGTACGGCAAAAGACGCCTTTAACCTTTGCATACATAATTTCAGATCAGCTTAGCATCATTTTTCTGAGAATGAAACCATATGTCACCTAATGGCTCAGGGGACACACTGGCATATGGAGCCCTTCATGCTTTAACAGCTTGAATCCAGCCCAGGTCCGTAACAACCAGTGCTGCTGTATCTGGAGGCTGTTGGGTAATCTGTGTGAAATGAGTTGGCCATCTCAGATCAGATCCTACAGCAAAGTTGTCCACCGGAACGTGACCACTGCAGATGGCTCAAACTTGTCCTTCTGTCAGTAGTATCAGTAAGTCAGCCAAAGATTAAATGAGCACTGTACATACAATGAGCTTTCACTTGACACAAGTCAGTCTCCCAAGCCAGGAAATAGAGAGTGGACATGCAGAGCACTGCCTTGGAGGAGGACCTTTGCAGTTCCTCAGTCAGCTATCTCCAGCTCCTTTGAGTTAGTGTTGCAACACCCACCCTCTCCAGTCTCTTCCCCCTTGCAGATTTAACCCATTAGATAGATCAGCTTTTACCACCTGCACTAAGATTCCACACATGATGGTAGGTCCTTGAATAATGAAAAACCCTGCTGTCTTAAGTGAGAATTCAGACCTATGAGAAATCTTTTGAAAAAGGAGAATGCAGAATTAAAGAGTGTCATGATGATGAGAGGTTAAAACATGCAATAATTTTATGAAATAAAATAATTTTAATGAGTAAAATACTATATAGTAATAAACCACTTTCTTTGAAATGCATCCAGTACTATAAAATAATTAAATAATAATATAAACACATGCATTGCAATAGAGAATACTAAAGAACTGAAAACAGAAATCTGAAAGCCTCCTAGGAAAATATTACCAGGGAGCATGTTCATAATTTTTAACAAAAGGGATTTTTATCAGTTTTCTCTTTGCAGTACTGAAAATATTATATGTCTATATTATTGGTTCTCAAATAAGCTTCAAAAAGTATAATTTTTGTTTTATTTCCTACTGGAAAATGTACAAAGACAGACATTTTAATGCATAATATGACAGTAATGTACAGATGGGAAATTAAGCCAGGCAAATTAATTGGTAAGTTTTTGATTTTGATTAATCATTATCAATTGAGTAATTGGTAATGCAGTTCTTTATTCATTCTGTGGGAGCTGTATCACAAAGGGGGCTGTAGGTATTAACAAATAAAACAGAAACTGAGAGGTGATTTTAAGAACTGATCTGATCAGATTCTGATTATTACTGATCAGATTGTATTCCACGTATTGCCAGGTAAAAAAAAGAGTTTACAGGAAAGCACTCATGTTAACAAGTACTTAGTTCACTGATATAACAGCTCATGTATACCTATTTACATGGGTTTCTTTATTTCTCCTATGAGATCTGTTGGTGTTTTTTATTGTTGCAGTTCTGTGAAATAAATATACATAACAGAAAGCAGCATACACAATTTACACATTTGCTTTTTTTTCGCTTTTGCAAGTTATATTGTTATTTTAGAAAAGGCACCTATTATGTCAAGCACTATCCAGCTATCTGAGAATTCATACCCAGCTACAGAATAGAGGTTCATCTGATAAACATCAGCCATTGATACAAATTCTAGTCATGTTTTCTCTAAAGTATTTGATTTCAGATTACTTAAAAAACTATAGTATGTCATGTAATATGTATTACATTTACTTTTTCCTTTTCAAATGTTAACTTTTGTCTTGTATTTCTATTAAATATGGAGTTCAGATTTTTAAAGGTTTTTGCAAATGGACTATAGTTTCTTCCACTTCTATTTGCATTATCCTGATAACAAGGTGTTGTCTTAATTATAGAAAATGTAAAGGGCAGTTTAAAGCATATTTGCATGGATTAATCTAAGATTTACTAAAAGAAGATTAATAACAATATGTCCATTTATTATTATCCCACTCCCATTATGGAGTTTAAACAAAACAGTACTTTTTAACACTTAGTTGGGTTGAGCACAGTAAATGTACATATTTTTCCACAGGTGCAGTAATGGTGATGAAACATGAAAAACAGACATTTGTTTCAGTAGGCTAAAGGGCCTATATGAACATCAGAAACAGAAGATGTATGATGTAATCAATTTTGACATGAAGGACTGGGATTTTTCAGCCATGTGAAGTAAAATGGAATCAACATAGAGGCTGGCACTTTTGTTGCAGAGCTGGTTATGTCTCTTTTGTACCTTCTGTTGTATGTCTTTTGTATTTGACTCTCTCTTCTTTTGTACTTTAAAAAAAACCTCAGCAGTTAGGTGTTGTCTCTTATTCAGCCACCACCATGGCGGCCTGGGTTAGGTGGACAACACGGCTTCCACAAGCTGTGTGTGGAGCTCGGGCTAATGACACAGCAAACGCCAATGTGGTGGATCGTCAAAAGCGTTTATTATCTAAAGCATAGGGTTTAAGTACTATCTGGGTCTCGCTACGTCATAGGGGGTCTTACTACGTTTCCTAGGGGTAATGGAAAAGTACTGGTACGCCTAGAGGAGAGGGGTTTGTGTCCCTGAGATAGGGTTATCTCGGGGGTGGAGTGTGCCTTGCCCTTACCCGTGACAAACCGATTGTCTTCCGCAGCGCCTGTCCCTTTCCAGTTCATATCTTCTCCACAGTTAGGTAAATGGTAGATAAAATGCACATATCTATCTTTAATTAAATAATTCACTGAACAGAAAAAGAACAGCATGTCATCCCTTCCTCAAAGATGGGATGGTTAAGTATTCAGGTTGACTCCTCCTGAATCGTCAGGCTCAACTACAAATTGTGTTTGAGCTATCTTTTCTCTGACAGGAATCTTATCATATCATGACATAACATACTTGTCCATTTTCCTAAACCTTTAGCAGGATTTTCATTTCCCTTGGACTACAAAAATTCAATCATTTAACTTACATTTTAAATCTTTCTCACATGAGACCTACACAGAGGCAGTAAAGAGTGGTGGAAGGGAATCAGGAAAGCTGTCCTGAGTACAGATCAGACAGATGGATGAGCCTGGTGACATACTTTACTGCTCAGCTGGGGACATTTAATACCTTGCTAGGAAGGTCCCTGTGGGACAGCAAGCTAGAGTGAGCAGAGTGCCCTGACGGTAACAAGGCCAGGAGAGTCCTGGACTGTGTCAGCCAGAGGTAACAGTTCGAGAGCTGCCATTATTCCTCTTGGCACTTGTCAGGCCACATCTGGAATACTTCATCTCGTTTTTCAGCTCAAGAAGAACACTGAAGAAATGGGGAGGGCCCAACAAAGATTCACCAAGTTGATTTGAGGACTGATGAATATGATATTAAAAAAAAAATTAAAAAATTGAAGAAATGTGATTTGCTCAGCCTAGAAGAGGGAGAGCTCAGCAGAGACATTATGACAGTATTCCAGTAGCTAAGAGACAGATGCAAAGAAGATGAAATCAGTCTTTACACAGAACTGCACAGGTGCCAGAAGACACAAGGTACACAAGTTGCTTCAGGGGAAATTCCATCTGGATATAGTAAAAACAGTACTCACATGAGGACACAGTCCTGGGCAAACTGTTTGAGCAAGGCCAGACAACCTCCAGAAGTCCCATCTTACCTCAACTGTTCTTTGATTCTATGTCAACTAAACCATGGAAGTGGTGGAATCTTTCTTGCTGGAGGCACTGCAGACTCATCTTGACACAACCTTGCATAATATAATCCATGGCCTTGTTTTCAATGTGAAGTTGGACAAGGTGATTTCCAAGGGTTCCTTTCAATGTAAACTTTTCTGTAATGCCTGTAACATAGAATACAACATATCTATTTACTTGTATTTTTAATTTCCTAGTAACAAATGAGAACAAAACTATTATTAAAAAAAAAGTTATCTGAAGCAGAAATTTCAGGGACAAAAAGCATAATAAACCAGTGGATTTGGAGTTGTTCAGATCCATTATTCCTGCTCAGTTCAGCATAGACCTATGACTGTGCAGCTGCTACCCTGCCTCACTATAGTCCAGAGGCTCATTTTTCTGTTGCAAGCGAGACACCAAACCAAACAGCAGATTGCTGCCATCACTGAGGTTGTGGCCAAAGTCGGGTTAAAACAGAAATAGGAAAATCAGTGATGTTCAAACCATAAATTTGCATTGAAAAATCTAGCAATATCAGTATACTTCAAAATCATTTTAAGTGCCTCCAAAATGAAAAAAAAAAAATCTACCTATTTAGACTTTCACAGATGTAAGAAGTACATCCTATTTTAAATAGGCACCCATTTCATTTTTGAAATTCACTTTTTATACTGATTGCTATAAAGGGCAAAACCTCTTGTGGGAGTGCTGCTGAGTAAAGAGTGAGTGCACTCATTGCTTTCTGGGAGTTTGAGAAGAATGCTAGGACAGGATACATGCCTATTAATTTATTTAGAATGTAATATCTGTTTAGATTGCAACCCTTGAGCAAAAACAATCACAAAGAGAATCAGCTACATTTTTGAAAATTATTACAGACTCTACCTTTTTAAAAAGCTTTTTATCAGTGAACAGCATTTCTTTCCTTCACCTCAAGGGCTTTTCCATTAAGAAATACCCTTTTCTAGTATAAAGTTACCTATTTCCAGTACTTCCATTACCTCATCTATTAGTGTGGCACTTGCTTCTCCTCTTTGATGACCTTGAACTCAGTGTTGCATCCTTTTCCACACAGCTGTATGATTTCCCTTCTGTGATGACTAGTACCACACATGCTATTTCTCTTAGATTTCAAGTTTCCAGTCTGAGGAATAATCAAAAGAAATCACAGTTCTGACATGATTTAGCATAAAGACCTCAAAACTAGTTACAGTGCAACCCAGACAGTTTATTTTTTCTTTCCTCTCTGCTATTCATCTAGATATCCACTCACATTTATTTTGTTGCTTCCATAATTTTGTTACTCATCACACTTTCTGGTAAGTTTTCCAGACTAAAGATAAACCCATATTAGACATTATTTGCTGCGAATACTAACAGCTTGAAATACACCACTGATGTACACAGCTTGTTCCATCATTCTAAGTATGCCATAGATCAAGCTATCTACCTGTGATGGTGAGCATATTAAATCACTTGAAGTTCCATTTGCATGATCATCTTTCCAAACACTCTTGCTGTGGTGCTGACTCAAGCACTTTGAAAGGCTCACTTGAAATTACTGTTTAAAAAAAAGCTAACATTGTCTCACTGAGTATGCAGGAAATTAAATGTGTTAGCACTTATCCATTTCAAATTAGATTCAGCACATAACTGTCTAACACGAATGCACCTAGCTATAGTTTACATTTGTCTCTCCAGTAAGCTTTTTAATCAAAAGTAATTTAGTGTTAAGCGTATCGAAAAGCCTTTCATTAGCCATCGATGAGACTGGATTTATTCATATGCTGTGCAACATACGTTGCTGATGCAGTCATCTACCAAGTCTCCAATTTTACAATAAGCCTTTCAGTTTTGGGTTGATATTTATGCAAAGGAGAAGTGTTCAGTCCTTGGATCATCTTCAGGACCCTTCTCTGGACCCACATAAACCGGTCCATGTCCTTCCTGTGCTGGGACCCCAGAGCTGGATGCAGGGTTCCAGGTGGGGTCTCACCAGACCGGAGAGGCAGAATCCCCTCCCTCCCCTGCTCCCCATGCTGCTTTGGATGCAGCCCAGGAAACAATTGGATTTCTGGGCTGCAGGCTCACAATGGTGGTTCATGCAGAGTTGCTCATCAACCGACACCCCCAGCTCCTTTTCCCAGGGCTCTCACAACACTTGTCCTTGTTGAACTTCACAAGATTTGCACAGACCCACCTTTCAGGACTGTGAGGATCCCTCAGGATGGCATCCCTTCCCTCCAGCATCAGGAAACTGCATCACTCAGCTTGTTGGAGCTGCTGCTCAACCCCACTGCCCATGCTGCTGACAAAGATGGTGAACAGGTGTTACTCACAGTTCTACTGCTTATAAGCTGTGCACTTTTTAAAAAGATTAGATTAGATTCCTCATATTTCAGCTACCCACCCTCAGACTGAAAAAAAAAACAACAAAAACAACAAAATAGCACAAACAAACAATCTAAAAGCCACAAAGAAACAAACAAAAAACCTCCAAACCAATCTCATTTTGCCTAGTTAGGTTTAAGTCCTTCAGACCAAGTTTCTCAGACAGTAGGGCTGAAACCATACTATTGGATTTCTATTGAAGTATGTAAGAATATTGTTTTAACTTTGCTGAAGTCAAAATTTCAACTTCTGTTTATATAGCAAGACTCAAAAAGGGTCACTTTTGGTTTGCATGACCCAAAGAATGTCAGGAAATGAGAATCATATTGCCAGTCTCATAGCAATATGCAAATAACTTGTGCTACCAGTCAGATAGAAGCATGGATAAATGGGCATTTTTCCTTTGGAGGCTCATAAAACTCCACAAGACCACGTGTTACCCCATAGATTTATGTTAACAAAAAATGTATTTTTTAAATGTTTTTTGAGAAAGTGTTGAGTGTTTTTAGCAAATTGAAAATAAAGGTGTTTCAATATACTAAATTATTCCTAGGTATTTGCTAAAGACAGACTATAATGAGGCAGGGCAGCAACATGTTGTGAAGAGTTTCTTAGTTGACTAAAGTAATTAAAAGAAATTCGACAACATGCCAGAATGAAATCTTTAAAGCCGCATGCTTAGAACTCACAGGTTAAGTTACACAGAAGGAAATATTTTTGATTTCCTCAGTAATGTGCATTTCTACAGAGCTGCCTTTATTATATGAAAACCAGTGACAGTCTACAGGAAGAACTATTCAGATACTTTAGTGGTGAAAATTAGCAGGCTCTTCTCAATTTAGGAGACCAGGAGGGTAAAAGGAGAGACAAGCAGCCTACCAACACTAAAGGTGCATTTCCATATATCCTGAGGAACTCAATAGAGAGAAACATCTGTCTCCCAAAATAGTTGCATAATTGCTAAAATAACATACCATTTCATGTGTGGCCTTGTATCCTCAGTATTGACCTCGTGTCATCCTCAGAAGTAAAAACTGAGGAACAGAAATTGAATTTTTTCACTCTGTTTTTACCACTACCACCAGGAAGGATGAAAGTATGCTTTTACATACTCTTTCTATGTGCCCATATCTCAGTCTGTTTCTGCCAGTCTCTTTCCCTTTGGCAATATTTGAACTTTATGTTCCATTTCAGCCAAATAAGACAAAGGAGTCCCAAAGGAAGTTCCTTGGAAACAGGCAGGCAAGGAAAAGAGGGAGGCCGCATTAGTGACCCAAAGATGGAGAGGCTAAGGCATGCATTCTGACATTATTAATCACCTGAGATACCCCCAGAAAGAGAAACTTGGTGTTCCCCAGCAGTCTCTGAATATTCCAACTGCCAGCGAAGATTAGATTGGAGCTTATACCTATTAGACCCCATAAGGCACAGTCATCCACTGGGAACCAGGTCTTAATAGCATTGTAGTTTCTGGAGGAACTGTTTTTCTCTCCCTCTCTCTCTCACAATCCTGCTCCCTTTTCTTTCATTGTCTCACAAATGAGTTTCATTTTTTGTGCATCTGTGATAAACTGTTAAAAATCTGCTAAAACAGCCTCTGTTGGAATCACACTGATTCCACTTTGCCTCTGTGGTGAAATGCAGCCTCTGAGCCCTTCTGCTCCCCATGTATTACTGCACCCAGCCCCTGGGACCCACAGCCTCTGCTTATGCATTTCTTCATGTAAAGAAGGAAGGCACTAGAGCCCAGCAGTAATAAAGGAGCAAGGATTACCTTCTGTGCAGGATGAAAGGGAGTTTTCCCTTTCTTTCATCACCAGGAAAGTATTCTCTGCCTACCTCGTTTGACAAGAGAACTTCTTCCCTGCTCACCTGTCTGCCCCACAAAGACATTCCTAATCTGTAAGGGACTGAATGGTCATTTTCAATTTATGTGTATGAGTCAGGATGCTCTCAAAAGCAATCTTCAACTCAGCAGAGCAGAGAAAGTGATACAAAGACAGGAACAGTTAATTTACAATGACTACATCTCTAAAAAAGGGTATTATTTGAATTATGAATGGACATAATTACTTGTATTTTCTATACAGAGACATCTATCTCAATAAAATAATACTGTCTGATCAAAGATAAATTTAATGATATGGAATGTGTCAGGGAAAGAAAACATACATTTTACAAAGCAATTCTATTTTTGCACATTAATCTAGCAAAATTAAAACAATGCACAATGATTTTAATTTAAGCAAAATAATCAAAACTACTTAATTAAATCGAAGTTTTGTCATATGGAACTCTTAAATATTTTATTCCACCGGAAAAATCTGCTGATGCACGTGGAAGACCTCTGTATCTAAAGCAGATGGAAACAGATCCTGAATACACATTGCCATCTTGTGGAGCCCTCCCTGACAAAGCACGCTGCAGAAACCTCAAGGTTTGCTTTACTCGAGAACCACTCCGTTCAGAGCTGGTATGGATGTTTAACATAAAAAGAGTTTTCTAAGACGCATAAGCAGCAGATATTCTCATACACAGAGTGTGTTGCCAGATAAAATGTTGCAGTTCAGGCCTGCTGAATCTCTCTTGGGATATCTTAGTTGGGAAAGAGGACAAAAAGCCTTTCACTCTTAAAGCACTGCTTCAAATCAGAAGTAAAACAAATAAATACACTTGTCTCTTCCATTTTACAAGTATATAACTGCTAAAGTGCTCTGTTTCGCATTTAAGACCACACTCAACAAGCAAGGTGATTGACCATTTTTTGTGTTCAGAGAGGTGTATCCTTTAGGACAGGTTTGAAGAAGAAGAGTGGAACAATGTGGAAAAATCTGAAGCTCTCTTTCTTAAGAACTAGCAATTTGTAGACACAGACATACAATTTTGTCAGCTCAATGAGTTTCCAAGCATGAAGTTTCTTTAAAAAAATGAGATATTTAACAATGAGCTCAGATGAGTCAGGGAGTTCTTTGTGGAGTGATCAATCAATATGAAATAAAGCAAGCCACAGAAATATGAGTCATATCACCGTAATACAGAGGAAATAAAAAATCAAGTCCTTCTGGCTCTTATTCCTTTTGTGGCCTTTTATTTGCTTGGTGTCTCTTTATTCTCATCATTAAGAGTAATTTCCAGCTATTGCAGTTCAATTTTAGTTTTTTGGCGTTTTTTCCTATAGAGTCAACACACAGATGAATGAATTTTTTGTCCTCCGGATACAGTATTAAACAACATCCAAAATGCAAACTCACAAATTTTTTTCTCGTGTGTCAACTAGTGTTAGCCCTGAAGTTTTTTAACTGTGAGGTAACAAAGCCTAGTACATCCTCTAGCAATACTACTATAAAATTTATCAATTGGGACAGCTGGTAGACTACATCTGTGCCAAAGACAGGAACAGTGAGAGAAATTGCATATGTTCTTCCACACGTTTTTTGTTTTTTTTTTTGACAAATGCTATCCTTACAGAGGTTTCATAACAGTTAAATCAACAATTTGCTGAAAAGCCTATGAAAGCTGAACCTCAAAAAGAATGACATTGATGGGACAGCCACTCTGTGGTAAACATGACTCAGATGTGAGGTAGGATGCAAATCATCCCCACATGGAAATGAGACAAATGGATTTCTAGGCAGATAACATGGTTTGGCTTAGCGAGATGTGGCTGCAATGTGAGAAGCAAGGAGCAAAGATAAATCCACTACACCTCAAAAGATAGCTTCGAGGTAACATTCAAGGTTAGGCAAAGATGAAGACACCCACTTTTAATCAGTGCAACACAGAGTATGCACTGCTCAGCCTAGAGATTAAACAGATTAATTGGTGGTTGTGGGGTTTTTTTTGTAGACTACCACCAGTGAAAAGGATGAAAACTGTCATTCTTTGCTACAAGATGATGTCATCAGAGGTGACAGGAAGGGATGTTACAACTGTGTACAGCAGTATATTGGTAAAAACAACAACATGAGTGCCACTGTTCACTAAGCAGAAGGAACACAGATTTGAACAGACATGAAGTTGTGAGCAATGGCTGTGAAGAAGAGTTTGCAGACTAAATTTAATACCACCTACAATCAATAAGTTCTAACTGAGTGTTATTCCATTGCTTCCATATAAGCAGAAATAAGAGGAACCATAAACAGAGATGCCAGAAGAACATGTTAGTAGTTACATGTACTTGATATATCAAGCATATCTAAATTTCAGTAAACTTCTGGGCAAAACTACACCCACTGATTGCAGTTCTGCAGATCAACTACATCTTGCATTATACACTTCTATGAATTTAGTGCTTTACTCTCCAATTTTTATTGCAGTGTTTTTCCTCAATTTTTGCCCCAAGGAGGAAATCATATAATTGGTTTTTCCTTATATACCTTCTTTAAAATAATCCTTGCTGCCAAGCAAGATGGGCACAATGAAATTAGGAAAAAAAAATTCAGAATTCCAGTCACAGACTGGGTTGGCAGATAGGATCAATCAACAACCTACATTATGAACTTAGCAATTTTGTTACCAGCATCATTGAAAGAATAAATATAATGTCACATAAAGGCAGTGATTCAGGATGAAGTGTTACAAATGCCAATTCTTACAAACTGTGCTGGCAAAAGTTAGAAAAATATGTTAGGTCATTTTCCCAATTGCAGTATAAAGGTGATTCAACATATTCCCCTAATTCCAAAAGTTGTAACTAAAAAGAATACATCTTTGGCACATTCACAATGCACCTCTTGCAACCACCATACATCATACAGTGAAGCAGTTAACAATGACAGCTGGCACTAAAGTTTTCTCCATAATTACAGCTAGTTCAGAAATGCTCTAATTCTAAATACTATGGACCATGTAGTAGAGAATTTTTACCTCGTACATGCTTTACTAGCATAATTTCTGCTGACAGTAGATATACGGGAACAAAAAAAAATCATTATCCCAGTAACGTTCTTGTGCATCTCAGTTTCCTTCAAATATAACTCAGTATAAAGTTAACCCTGAAACTTCCAAAGCTACAAGAACAATCATATTGGTGCTGTGTAACATAGACTAAGGAAATTAGGAAAAAAACAAACAAACAAACAAAACCAAACAAAAATACCAGAACCACATAACTCATAAATAAACCAAAATAAATAAAAACCAAAATCAGTTTATCAGACTACCTGTCACACATCTATATGCACTGGTATGTCCTGTCACCTGAGAACTAGGTGATTTCTAGCATTCAGCAAGGATATACAGCAGAATATACACAGTAAGAGGTGATCTTGTAATTTCTAAGACAAAGTACATTGATACATAACCACACAAAACCTTTACCTAGAATCCAGATTTATAGCCAAGAAAATCTGAGAGTATCTCCAGGCTTTGACCTGGAGGACAAGAAAAGCTCCTGAAGGGAGTAGGTGCTTGTAGAAGTAGAAGATAGAGACCAGGAAGTTCTGCCAAAATATCCTTTTTGAAAGCAGAAGAGGCTGGCATTCTTTTTTTTTTTTTTTTTTTTTTTTTTTTTTTTCTTTTTTTTTTTTTTAAATTTCTTCCTAAGGAGAAAAACAGTAAACTGACTGTAGGCCTGTAATATCATTAAACACACACCATCAACCAATCACAGCAGCCAAAAACAAGCATTGGGCCTCTGATTTGCCTTCCACAACAGTGGTGTAAAGAGATTATCTGTTTTTAAAAGAATATAATTTATCCAGATTTTTAGCTTTATAACCAATGGCAGATTTGGCCCAGCTTGCTCAGGAGCCACCAGGGCTCGCAATACACATGCAATGATGCACAGATGTGCAGTGAAGCTGAAAAACATGTTCTGACTTTTCACAAAGTGTGTACAATGAATATTAAACAATCCCCTGAATTTCACACTGCCACTTGCCCAGAATCATCATCACAATCCCTATTATACACTGCACTTTGTAGAATGTTAATGACTATTTAAACTAATTCAGAGTGGATGTATAAAGAATCAGGGCAGTGACAGGGATACAGTATACTGTAAGTGCAAATTGTATGTAGCTTTATATATTCATTTTCCTTCTTCTTTATTTCATGAAGACTTTTTCTTTCCAAATTTGAAAGGAAGGCTATTTTTGATAGCCTTGGAGGACAGAAAATGAGGTTTCCACATCAAAATGGTTAAGATATACACATAGTCCAATTTTGATTTATGAAAAAGGAAAATCTGTCACGTACTAGAATATAATGTCAAAAGCTGGGGAGATCGATTGAATCATAAAGGAAAGGGGTAAGAAGCTTCATTAAAAGTGTGGTAAATGGAAATTCTCTGTAAGCCACAATGCTTTGTAACCTCATATTTGTGTTCTAAATAAATTTGCATCAGATTTCAAAGAATTACAGCACCAAAGTATCAGGAAGCTTTAGCTAGGCAACAGGGAGCAAAGTGATGTAAACACCCAATTGTTTATATAAGTAGAAAGACTGCGTTAAGGACATACAATCTGCATCAGCATATATCAGTTCCTCCTTCCATATTCTGAAAAATACCCCAGCTAATACTTCAATCAGAAGTAGAGTGTGAGGACTCCATTTTCTGGAGTTCACTACAGCTTCTATTTATTAACTCAAAAGTGCATTATTGTCCTTTTTAGTTATTTGAGGTGTTTTTTTCTGACAGGTTCTCATGTCTTGAAAGAACCAGCATTCAAAGTGTTCATTTTAGGCTGTGGCAAACTAGAATTAACAGGATCTACTCCATCCTGGCTTTGTGCCTCTATTCTCTCAGAGGGTGCCTTCCCCAAATCACCACTCCAGTAAACCTCAGTCTAAAATTAAATCATTTTTGGACAAAAATATCTTCTGATAAATGCTTCCTTGAAAAGGCAGTCACACCTACATTTCTTTTTTTGTTACAACAGGCACTCACACAAAACTAAACTGTGAATTCTCTACCAAGTACATTGGCACAAAAACATGCACACGTAGCAACTACTGAGTATCCAGAAGAACCTACTTGGTGTCAGAGTAAGTTGTGTTCTGCCTGAAGGAGAAGCAAGGGCTTCTAAGAAGCTGTAATACTTCTCCTACAGACACATGAACACAAGATGTTAATTCTAGGGACATAGCTAGATTTTAGATACTCTAGAACACCTTCACACCCTGGTATTAGATATAGCTCCAAGTTTTAATTTCAGATACATTAAATATACTATATTTCTGGAGAAGAAGTTCGTGGCTAGAAATGTGTCCATATTTCTATATTACATTCTCATCTTGGCTTATCAGACTCATTCCTTACTTTGTTTTTCATCCTTCCATGCTTAAAGCAGCACAGTGGCAGGTAAACTGGCTGCAACAAGAACTGTGTTTTTTACAGCACAGAAATATTAAAACTATTACAGCTTTGGCTTTGCAAAATGTTCATGAAGTGAGAGGGATGGAGAGGACTAATCAATACCTTGCTGAATGCACGTGCAAAGGTTAGAAACAAAGTATTGGGGAAAGTCGGGAAGGGAGAGCCAACTAATCCAAATCCTTTTAAAAAATCGCTCAAAGAGAGCTTGTTACCTAGCTCTTCTTGATGTTTGCTCAGCTGATACCATCTTCTTCCCTAATTAAAATAATGGGGATTTTTTTTAAATTTTTGAGCAGATGCATAACTTACTTTTTTAATACCCTTTATAAATAATTTTAAAGCCAGAGAACTTACTTTAAAGGCTCATTCTTTCATGCAGCAATTCCAGGAAAAAATTCTGAGCACAGAAAAACAAAACAAAGCAAAGCAAAACAAAACAACAACAAACAAACAAAAACAAAAACCAAAACAAAAAACCACAAACCACACAAAAAACAACCACCACCACAAACAGGAAAGGTTTGTGTTGCCTGCACAAAAATCCTGCCAAAAGCACTGCAGCAGGATTTTATTTTACCAGCAGGACTTCATTATATGAGTGTTTTAGCAAAAAAATTATGCAGCTAAAGGGCAAGATAAAGACTGTAGGAGTGTTGGGGGAAGTGGTTAAGAAAACCTAAAGATTGAAAAGCAAGCAAGAAAGAAAAGTAAGAATAATGAAGCAGAAGGGCCAGCCTTTTACTGAAGCCACATAACAGAAATAAGATTACACAACCTTAGCCACAGCCAGCCTGACTGAAATCTCAACACCTGAGCAATGCTGGGCTATGCTTTCCTGACACCATGTGGTTCGTCGTAGAGGTGCAGTCTACCAGTCACCTGAACAGCCTCAAAGGGCTGTTCAAAGAAGTGGTATTTACAGGTGTTTTTAAAGCCAGTGGTCCTCAGCCCGCTCTCAGCTGGATTACATATCCTAGAATGGTCTTTCATAATAGAGCCACATTGTGCCACCTAAACTTCATTTCCATTTCATTCCAGCACTTTATATTTCAAATTAATTTTCTTTCATTCATTTCAAAATAGTGTTCAATTCAGAAGACAGATTAAATATTTTAAAAGATCCATTTAAAAGGAACCATATGAACGTTCTATGAAATAAAACACCTGCAATTTTAAAATTGAATTCACAGCAACAAAAAAGAGCCCCAACACAACTTTAACTCAAGCCTGACATGTAACAGACTCAACTCCCTCCTATACTGCTATTAGAGACACAAGCCAGAAAACAAAACATACCAGCCAAGAAGAATTGCAAAACAAATGCCAGCACAACCGTCATTTTGTTGAGAAGATTTGTGTCCCAAATTTAATGATTATTGAGACACGGATGTCTTCAGACTCTCTCAGCTGTAAAAAAATCCGCTCTCATCAACTGTGATCAGCATTCAGGAAAAAAAACACTTTCCTTTTAAATGTTTATGTCTAATTAACAATTAAAATGAGTACAATTATGTTTATTTCTGCTTCATGTAATGCAGCCATCATCACAGTTCACATGCATTTTCAAATCTCTAGGTCATTCAATGAATGCTTCACAATGGACCCTGAGCTCCTTGTGTCTCCAGTGGACATGATTAAAATCTCATTTTCTTGCTGATTTCTTTAATTTTTAACCTTTCTATTAATATAATTCTGTCAGCAGTAGCATACATGCAAAAACAAATTTCCTAACAGGCAAGCATTGCTAATTGCAGTTTAAATTCATTTATATTTCATCCATTAGCTTACTTCATAGTCAGGTGACTTCACTGAAGAACCTTTCTCATCTGCCCAGAGATTTTTAACTACAGCTTTTATATCTTGATCTTTCGCATGAAGATGTAAATGTAACAAAACAAAACAAACAAACAAAAATATTAAAGGCTCTTGAATGGACAATAGAAGTCAAATAAGAGACTATGTAGAATCCTGAAAAATATAGCAACTTCTGGTAGTGTATTTGTTTATGAAAAGGAAATTACCTGCAGCATTTACACCAGATAAAGCTGGTGTCTATCACCAGCTTCAGATATAAATCATTACAGCAGCCTTGCTCCTGTGATGATCAGCATTTCCTCAGTCTTCAAATTAACCTATTGCTTTGCAAGACTCATCTTTGGTAATTGAAGGCACTTTCTTCCTTCAAAGAAAGTCGGTGCCTTGAACATATCATTATCATATATAATTTCTGAATAGACTCATTTCCAATTCATTTATTTTAATTTTTCTCCTCTGTTTTCAACTGTTATGTCCAGTGGACACTCTAACATCCTTGAGGAGGAGCCATTTTCAGAGACATTTCTACTAATAAACAAGAAATGCAACTGATTTCTATTACAGTTTTAAGTATTTCATATATATCAAGTAACAACTACTGAATAAATAAAACAGATTTTGCTATTAGGTAGAACCTGAACCACCACTCAGTAAATGTTTTTCTTCTAGGGGCAGAGCATGCTATGCCAAGAGACCATACCCACCTCTCTTCGGGCACAAATGTGAGGGTTTCTATACCCAGGGGCTGCAAGGGTGCCCTGCAGGGAGGAATTCAATAGCTGTGCTGTGTAGTCACAGCTGGCTCTGCAACCACTGTGCACCTCATGTCCCACACCAAAATTTCAACCAACTATATGGTGCCCCTGTTCAGACATGTTTAAAAAATGTGACAGCTGCCAGGAAAGGATGAACAGAGAAGACATATGATGGGGGTATTGTTGATGGCGTGGATGGAGATGTGCTCTTCAGAGGTTCTCCGTATGCAGAGAAGGTGCTCTGAAGGGACTGCAGCTCACAGTCCTGAGGATGTCCTGAAGGGACTGTGGTCCACTAGTGACACACACTAGAGTAGGGACACCCCTGAAGAGCTACAGGCCACAATGTAGTAAGACATTTCCAAAGGGACTATGACTCACAGAGAACATATGCCAGGGCAGAAACTTCCCTAAGTTACCATGGTTACCCATGTATAAACCCATGGTTAACAGGGCAGAAGAAAACAAGAAGAAAACATTGGCAGAAAGAAAACATTAGGCGTAAAACTCCAGCTCCCTAGATTGCGACTGTTCTGTTTATGAATGGTTCCTGAATGGAATCCCACCAGCTCAAGATAATCTTACAAGAGATCATGTGAGGGGTACATGAAAGGTGGATCCCCCCACCGGCTCTTTCTGCACCCTCAGAGATAATGGGTTTGTTTCAAGCCTAGAATTAAGAGTTTCACAAATACATGTTTCCTCCAAGTGCTACCATATATTCCAATCTTCTGAAAGACTATTTAATCTGAAAGTTTATTATGTGTAAGTCACACAAAATATATGTTGCATGATTTCTTGTTTTTAAGTAAACAAGTAACTGTCAAATAGCACCTGTTTCTAAGTTAGATAGCAGGTATTAACACTAATGACTTCATAGGTAGTATTCTTACCTCTAAGATGTAGTATTAAATAATTTGCCAGCATGGTGTCAGGCTGAATTACTTGCTTCGCTGTCTTTTAGATGCAGTATTAAACTTATATCTGAAGTATTTATGGTCCTCAGAGAGCTCCACTGCACTGTGAACAAGGTTTTCCCTGGAGTTCTGACTAAATCACATTTTGCAATTGCATTCTGTCAAACTAAATTTTCCACTGCATTTTTGTTTAAATACTCTACGCTCCTTTGCCTCTTGTCTTCAACTGCTGTACTGTAGTTGTGCACACTTGTAGAACCCCACATGTCAAGAAGTGCTCGACAAGGTCATGCCATGGCTTCAATGAGAAAAGAGCTTTTATTTCACTCAGACTTGAAAAGAATGGTACAACTACATCTCCCCCTAGAAGCACAAGTCATGCACTGTTAATTGGAAGTAGGACAGGCTAGACGTTGCAGCATTTACAGAAAGCATTATGAAGTAGTAGCCATTGGTAACTTCAGTACTGCCAGTTTCAAGTAAAGGTTGGTTTTGATACTTTTCAAAGGTGATTCTGCAACGGTCACACTGGTGATTCTTTCTAAGCAGAATTTGGATTTTTACTTTCATGGTCATTACTATCAAGCTTCTGTTTGTTACAGAAGTAGAACCAACAACTTTCTAGTGAAAGCTTGTGACTCCAGGTTGACATGCTGCAGAAGTAGTCAAGAGAATTAGTAACAGAGACTTCCACACTCATGACACACTATTCTTCCACGCCCTCCATCTTATATAAGCCTCCCCATGCAAGTATTGTGGCATGCTATGCTTAAAAGCAAACTACTGTTCTACCCCACAAGTGCCTCAAAAATGCACAGAAGCAGATAGTGCATCCAGGAAAATGGAATTTTCATACCCACAGCAGATAGCTCTTCCACTTTATGTGTAACAGCTCTTTCTAAGAACTTGAGGAAGGCATAAAATCTTTCTTGGATTACATAAATTCTTTAAACTTTTGTGGAAAACTGCAGACATACTGTATCATCTTCCTTGTGTAGAGACTGGTCTACCTACCATTCAGCAAGTCAGCTCTTGACTCCCTGCTCTTAATGCTTTTTTCCCTGGCACTGGAATCCAGTAAATAACTTGCTCTAGAAAGTTGTCACCAATTTCCTTCAAAGAAAGCAGAATTCTTAGGTAAATTTCAAATTAGATAAAAATTCTCTTATCTAAGTGACATCAGAGATGACAACAAAGATACTTGAAGATATTTTTATCACCTGCATTTCCCAAACAAAGCTACAAGCATGTCCCACTGAAGATTTCTCACAGCTTGTCCACAATAAGAGGTATAGGTATTCTGAACACCCTCATGCTTTTACATAGTTTTTCCTAAAGAGTCATTCCTTATTCTGATTTAATCTCATTATTTGAAACATTTCAGCTAAGCAGAGTTCAAATAAGCACAACCACAAGTGAAGTTCAGCAATAGCTACAGAAATTAAATTTACATCGACTTTAATCAGAATTAACTTTCAAGTGTGAACAATCTCCTTATTACATTGTCAGAAAAAGAGGCTGAATTACAATGGCCTGTTTAGAATACAGACACACAGACATACAAGGAAAACTAACTAAAAGTATGAATTCCAATAGTACTTTATCAAAGCTTTTATGCAAATTCACTGCCACAAGACACAGAGGACAGGCCACAGAAGCAACATTCCAAAGCAGATACACACACATGTGAAAAATATGTAACAGAGAAAAAGCATAATTATACATGTATTTTCAAGTGGCCCATACTCCCTGACACCATTTTTAGAGTAAGATAAATATGTCCATAGACTAAGACAACCAAAATTTATTTTATAAATGTGTTTAAATAAATAAATAAATACAAACAATCCCTGCCTAGACTTGCCTGCTTCAGCAATTGGCAGTCCACTAAGCATTAGGAAGGAATAAGAATACTTCCGTTCTGATTCACTCTTTTCTGTCATACAGGCTTTTCGTTTAAGAAAAGCAACACAGCAATTACTACTCAGAAAGGGATACACAAATTACATTAGCAAGAAGAGATTCCTGCTGGTACAGCAATTCCAGACACAGTTCTGTTGATCCCATTTAGACTGTGAGCCAGATATTTTCTCTCTTCTGATATTTTCAAACTACTACTTGTTTAAAGGATTTTCCTTCACAGAATTAATGACACCAGCAACAAAGAAACACATATGTTTTGCAGATTGATTGTTATGACACATACCTTATTTATTTGTATGATCAAACTGATACTGAAATCACTAGGGTTCTATGTCAAGACATCAAAAACCATGGCAGAGCCACAGCTTGAATGCCAAAGTGCCTCAAGAGAATTTTTAAACAGGGGCTGCTGATCATTCTCTGGAGAGAGCACAAGTCAATTCAGTTTGAAAAAAAAAATTGACTCACGTACTATGCAGAAATGGAAGTAGCTGCACTTAAAAAATGATTGATGCATAAATATCAGCATCAAGAAAACAAAATTAAAATTGTTGCAAACATTATATAGAGGAACAATGAGGAAAAGCAAAAAAAAAAAAAAGAAATAGAGCTTAGAGGGAATTTTCATTCCTTTCCCTTTGTTTTCTTTAAACAGATTTTGGGTTTGTGCACTTTGTTCTTCTTTTACATGTGAAATCTTAGGTTGCAGACGGAAGGATATTGCACATTCTAACTTACAACATAAAAGATGATGGTGTTATGAAAGAACACTATATAAATTTTAATTAATTTGAATTTTCTTTCACCATATGAAAAACATGCAAAGAAAGATAACACTTGTTTTACATTTACAGACATTTAGTTAAAGATTTTGTGGTTTAGCTGGTATGTTAATATATGCTAATTTAGGATTGTCTCCAACTAAAGTATATTTAATGTATCTATATTTGCCTTTTTATTCTGATCGTCACTTTAACAGCTAGCTTTGTGCATAAATGAATAAATGCATTAGAAATATATTAAAAAGAGAATTGAAAATAGGAATTGAAAAATAGGGGAAGAATAAATAGTTTCATTAAGAAAGAGAAATCTGGAGAAGACTGACATCTTTGTTGAAGTAAGTAACATAATTACTGTGCAAACAACAAAAGGAAAAACAGCTTTCCTGTTTAAACACTGAAGACACAGAAGGGGCCATACTTTGAGCCTTAACCCAATGATCATCTCTCAAAGCACCAAGTGCAGGATTCACAGCAGCATCTGCATGAACTCCAGATTGAAAAGACTTTCAGGGCTAGGCCCTCCACCTCAGCTCTGGCATGAATTTTACTGGCTGTAGTAGAAGCTTTCATTGTTAACAAACCAAACGCATTATTTCCACTGGAAAGGATTTTAAAGGCCCTCCTAGGAGAGCCAGCTGGAAAGCTGTGATGTCTGAAGCTTCTGATGAAGGGTTCACATGGCTATTAGCCACTTCATCTTTAGATTACTTTTCTTATTTAAATAATTTCTTAAGGAAGTATGCACTAAATGAAAACTGTGGCTTACTTCATCAGTGTTTGGCACATATATCACCTCTGTCAGTCAATATTAAGAGAGGAAACAATTTTTAGCCATTTTGAAAGGCAGGAGAGTGGACATGGGTTGTGGATTTGTAGTTCTTAAGAAACAAGCAGTCAGGGAAGCTTGTAAAAAAATCAAATCTACCTCTTTATGAGAACTGGCCTGGGTTTCTAATTGATCTCTCTAGCAAAGAGGTTCAAGAGATATGTCTGATGCTAAAGTGATGCTACTCTTAATTATATACCAAGAAATAAATGAGATCTGTTTCAAGTGTGTGCTATAATTAGCACAAGCTACTAGCTTCCAGTGAAAATGTTATACCATTCACTGGTCTCAAGAAGGGAATTCCTAACTGTAGCTCAATATCAATGTTGTCATAAATAAAAGAACCATTTGAACTGAATCTACTGCTAAGTATACGTCCAACTGTCTATGAACACAGAAAACAGAAATAGTAGCTGGGAACTACAAACTTCTCACAACACGCTTTTCCATATAAGCAAAAAACAGGGAGCTGGGGAAGAAGGGGAGAAGTTAAAAAAGGAACAGTATCTAAAGTTTTAAAGAAAGTTTTTGTTTACCTTGCAGGATACCAATCTTAAGTAAGGTTGAATCTTCCCTGAACACTCCATGAAATCACCTCTGCTTTTTTTCACATTCTTTATTTTTTAATCCTCTCATCTGGTTTACACTAATGATAATTAGCTTACTTTCTAAGAGCCTTATTGCTAACAAGATACAAGACAATTCTGTTCAGCTTGTCTGGATAGTAGCATATCTTTTATTCACTTCTTGACCATGTCTCATCTATTCAAGTAGTATTTTGCTACCTCTTAGTTCTTTTAAAAAAGATTCCAGTGGCACTTAGAGTAAATAAACAGCGTCTTCACACATAACTTACTGTTCTTGACACATAGATGGTCATCTCTGTTTTTCATTTGCAGCACAGAGAGTATGTAGCAGCAAAACAGAAATAGATCAAATTCAGAGAGTTCTACAAAATGCATTAAAAGTTCTCTTTGTGCCTTGAGGCTTTATCAAATAAAATGTGCACATTTCACTTAATACTGTTACTCTGTTGTGTAGTAAAGTTTGTATACTGCTCTCTGTGTAGGGTTTGCTTTACAAAACTAAATATATCAGATATAACAGGAAAAATATTTTCTCTCCATATGTCTTTATAATCCCTGAATATTTGAGTAGATGTAAAATTACATTTCTATTATCTGTGTTGTGAAACAACGGTTAGTCGATATGAAACACACACTGATACTCTGATACAGCAGCCAGACTTATAAAGCCCTTTAGTCTTGTAAATAATCTTGAACTTCTAAAGGGAGACAAAAAGCAAAACTTAGGCAAGATTTGAATCAGTAATAGCTCCCCTTTCAAGGGAAAAAAGAAAACCAACCACCCTCCCCTCAACAAAAACAGAGAAACAGAAACCAAATCAAACACAAAACCATACACACAAAACCAACAAACAAAAACAACCACAAAACACAAAACAGGAAGCAAAAGTAATGAGAAATAGCATCCGGATGAGAACACACAGCAGGTAGCAAAACTGGAAATGAACCCACCACTTGCAAAATTACTTTCAAGGTGCAAATTATTGTCCTTGCTGGTCAGAAGAATCACTTCATGATGCTACTCAAGCACATCCCCAGGATATTGTGACACTAAGGGAGCAATGAAAGGCAGACATAAAAGGAAAAAGCCTCTTATCATAGAATCATAAAATAGTTTGACTTGGAAGGGACTTTAGAGATCATCCTGTTGTGCCCCCCTGCCACAGATAGGGAACCTTCCCATGCACCAGGTTGCCCCAAGCTCCATTCAGCCTGGTTTTGAGCACTATTAGGGACAGGGAGCCCAAAACTTCTCTGGGATACTTCTCTCACCACCCTCATAGAGAAGAATCTATCTTGTCTACAGGACCATACACATTTTTACTCCTTTGTAATTACAACAACAGTTTAAAAACCACTGATTCTTAGCTGCTGTTTAGCATGATGTTTTTCCCTGGAACTGTAAACACTAATTTATTTTTGCTGATAAGTAATAACCTTGTTATCTCTAGCTAAACAATATTAGATTTAGATTAGAATTAGAATATAAACAAGAACAAATATCCTTGTGTTAAACAAACAGTACATCATGTAGTAAATTGATAATACTATGTTGCTTTACAAATAAACACCATATACTTTAGGCAGTTCATTTATGGTATTGATACAGACCACGCCTCCTTTGTCAAATATTTTGTTCTGTTGCTGTATATAATGGAATTAAGGTTACATAATTACAGCTGGTATTTTGTTTCACTAGTCAATACAGAACAAATAAATTAACCACCATCTTTGCGTAATTATTGTTTTTCCTCTTGAAATGGTAAGACTTTGAATTTCTTATCCACTGAAGAGTAACCTAGCCCTTGATTAATTAAATATTAGCTAAGTTTCTCTCTACAACTGTAAATTGCACTTCAGGAAGAGAGTGACTTGCATCCTGAATCAAAAATAATAATGTAAATGCACTGATTGATTTTCCTCGGGACAATGAAAATTACATCACTCTGACAAATGTGCTTTTTTAAGTTATCCACATTTCTATATTTGTGAGCTATAAAGAAAAGAGGAGAAGGGAAAGAAAATTTCTGCATTCACAGAACATATTGAAGAATTATGTGGTTTTAGTAGACTGCACACTTTGACAATTAGTACTGTCCAGAATATCAGCAGATATGGATTCTTTCTTCCCAACTAAATGAAACTTATGTCTGCACTGTTGTTAAGCACGTATTAATGAAAGGCTTTAAGTTTCAGCTTTCAGAACATGACTGCTAATTTTGAGTGTTTCCTCCTTCAGCGAACATGTCAGAGTATAACTGCCTTTGCTTCTGTTCTTTCTCTATAAAAGTGGGGGTGACAGCAATTTGTATTTGTATTCTCGCAACACCTAAGAGTCTCTACCAAAAGTTAGAAACATGCTGCTTGAGGGGCTGTAGAGAATGCTTTGGCAAATACTCTCAGGAGAAAGTTGCTGTTCCTCATTTGTACACTGCTGAAACCTGTTGTTAAGGATGTGCTTCTTCACTAGTTTAATCAGGCCAAATTACATAAATAAAGCAAAGTCTGCAGGCAGTCTTCATTGGCCTAATAGGAAAGATTACTATCTCTCCCAGACAGGCAGAGTGCCTCTCTTGGGTTCTTCAGGAGATTTCATTTCAAATCAAGAAAGAATTAGTTCTCTGGGTGCACAAGGTCAGCTCTGTGCAGACTGACCCAGAGCAGTGCCTTCTGAGTTTGTGACACCGCAATGCCAAATTCTTTTGATCAAGCAGTCCAGTCTCATCCCGATGTGTGCTCCCACTCAGAGGCTGCAGCAGCAGATTCTCTACATTGATATGGACTGCCACTTCTTATTTCCAGCTGCAATGACAAAGGGCCTGGTTTAAGCTCTACTGATGATCAAGTCCCGAGCTGGACCCCTGACTCCTGCCCGATGCTTGCATTGGCCAATGGCCTATCCATTTCAGTTTCAAGATGACGACCAACCCCTGTCAAAAGCAGTTCTCTGCTTTGCTGTGTCCTGCAGTAGTCAGGGGTAGGCAGCACATTCCCATCAGTACTGCTGAGGGAGCTGCAGGGCACTGCTGCAGAGCACAGTTTGGTTTGAGAACTGCCAGTGGAAGAAATGTGTTGGGCAGCATACTGGTAACTGAACAAGGAAGCCTGGTGAAAACTGGGGAATATTTGCCATATTCTTTCAGAATCAAAGAATCACTTATGTTGGAAAAGACCTTTAAAATAATTTGGTCCAACTGCATCTAGGAGAATTATAAGTTTCTCAATTTTCTGAAGTCCTTTACTAAGCTTTACTAATTTAAATTCATCACCTTTTAAATCAAAGTCCTTGTGAGGACATACTGAACTGCAAGACCTAACCTGTTCTGTGTGCTCACTCCTGGAAATATAAAAGCAGTGGTTTAACCCAAAGCACAGGGGATATAAGTTTGAATCACATTAACATATAGACCTGGAACAGTGTATCAAGAGAAACTTTGGAATGCAATCAGAGATTTTTACAAAACAGAATAAGTTCTGGAGATCCCCCCAGTCCCGCTATGCCTGATACTTCTTTTTCCTCTGCCCACAAAGAAAAGTACCCTCATCCTCATAAGCTTTCAGCTTACACAACAATTTAAAAGACTACACTACTCTTCAACAACCTAGTGTTTTTCTTAATTTAAGAACTGCACGCTCACTGCTGCGTGCACTCGAGCTATTCTGCTATTCAGCTCTCAAGACATTGTGAAGCTCTACTTTTGCAGGGACGAGGACACCGGGTTCGGTGTGGTTTTTGTCTGATACAGCAGCTCGACAGTTCCTCGACAACAGTTTTGTATCTCGCCCACGGCCCTCTGCAGGGCTGCGGCCTCCAGCAAAAAGAACGCCGACCTCGAGGCCGTTCGACCACGTTACTGCTCCTGCTTGCACACTATTCCTGGGAAGCCCCGGGTGATTCTCCTGTGCTTCGCGGGCACAAACTGCACCCTGGCTCTGGCTGACGAACGCGCAGTGGTTTCGGCCGCAGGTTGCTGGCTCTCTCCATCCGAACCGCCCCACCGCCCCGACCCCAGCTCCTCCTGGGCCAAGGCGCGGCTGTCCGAGGTCGCTCCCACGGACGGGAACGAACCGCTCCGCGCCATCCCGGTCCCGTCGCTTCCTCGCCGTCGCACAACGCCCCGCGCCTTTCCGCTCCAGCTCCGCCTTTCCGCGCTCCCATGGCCGGGCCGCCGGCGCCCCCGGTCACGCAGCAGGTCGGGCGGGCGCGGGGCTGCGAGCTGCGGCCGGGGCAGGAGCAGCTGTGGGAGGCCGCCCGCTGCCTGGTGCTGGACGCGGACGGGAGGAGCGTCCCCTTCCAGGCCCTGTACGCGGAGCAGAAAGCGATCGTGCTGTTCGTGAGGGTGAGGAGAGGCCGTTGCGGGGCCCGGCCCGGCTCCCGGCGGGGCTGTGGGAGGGCGGGGGTGCGGGGACTTAGCACGGGCTGGGCCGGAGCGGAAGGGAAAAAGCACAAAGGAGAGCAGTGCTGCTCCCGAAACCCCCTGTTCTTTGGGAAAGTGAAACAGTATTTACCAGAAAGGAAATATTTCAGCCGAGTATTTAGGGAAACAAGTATCGTGTTCCTTGACTTCCAGCTGTCGAGCTAGCTATCACAATCTTAAAATATCTAGAGATAAAAATATTTGCAAGGCTGCAGGCCCAGCGTCCTTGTTCAGGCTTGGATTAAATCAGTATCCTAATCCAAATTTTGTGTCTGGAATCTTTCCCATTGTTGTTCCTGATGACTTCCGAAGTGGTGTATGCCCAAAGTCTGCTGCTTCATAGCTATGCAATTACATCTGTTTCTAACACATTCAGTTGGGTATGTTGCAGAATTTTTTGTGTTACACCTGTAAGGAGTACATAGAAGATCTGGCAAAAGTCCCCAAGGCATTTTTACAAGTAAGTACTCTGCCCTTAATGTGTTTGTGGCAATCAAGTGGATATGTTATGTCCAGCTACAGGCTTACATAAGACTTCTAGGAATAATAATTTAAAAAAAAAAGGCTCAGAAGAAGCGCTTTCATTGTTTGCAACAATAGCAATAATGAATCTGCCTAGGAGACACAGGAAAGGATTTATGGCACTACACGCTCTGTTGCAACAGCATTATTTCTCCCTGCCCTATTAGCTTGGTGCTCTTTTTACTGTTGTGTTCAGAACAGTTAGACAACATCTGACAGGCATTTCTTTCAGTATTAGTAGTGCTGTGGACAGCTGTCTTCTGACTGCCAACTACTGCCCTTTCCATTATGCTAGTAGGGCTAACTGGCCGTTGTGCACGGAACAAGATCAGAAAATTGATTTGGATTAAAAGTAGTATCTTTTTCTATGGTGATTTGTAAGCTGCATTAGTAGTGTGTCCTGCTCTCCAGGGCAGCTGCACAAACAGGAATGATAGTGACAGAAAAGAGAAGTAGAGTGGGCAGGCGTTGCTATTGACATATATTTTTGGGGTGGTAGGAGACACCAGAGAAGACAACGGTCTCCTGCTAAATATGGAAGGTCAAACTGTCTCTTCTGGACTGCTGATTGAAATACTGTCATACTTTATTCCCAACAGCAGCACAGCCAATGAGAGAGACTCAGGTCATTGCCAACAGCAACTCCATCTAAGTCCATCTGAGATGGATAGGTATTTGAGGACAAAAAGGAGAAATTTCTTTGTCAGCTTCCCTTCTCAGGATAGATACCTCTAACCCATTTGATCAGTGTTACTCAAAAGGACATTTTCTTCATTTGGCTCCTCAAATAAATGTATATAGAGAGTCAAAAATGTCCACACTTCTCTTAGTGCAAGTATTCTAGTTTTAGGAGGGCTTCTTTTCATAACAACCAAAATGATTTTATATGGGAAATTATTCTATATGGGAAAGGCAAATATATAATCAAACAACCTTATATTTATTACCTGTTTTTACTGATATCTAAATGAACTTCAGTTTTGGGCTCTGCTTTAGACTTTGCCCTAAGGCTGCACCTACAAAAGACAGCAGTGCATATGAATGCAAGTTATATCTATCAATGGGTCCATATATGTAAATCACAGATGTTTGGGCGCCATAATTTGTGTGCTGCTTCTTTAGATGTAGGTGCAACTGAGTGGAAATTTTGAGTTTCCAAAATCGTAGCATGTTGCAACCAATTGAAAAGACAATCCTACCAATGCTATGGGAAACTCAAACATTACACAACTGTATTTTAAAAGTTATATTTAAAAATAATTTTTCTCTTAATAAATTAATGTAGCTGCTAACTGTGGGTGATATACAAAAGTACAGTCTCCAAACATGTAAGTTATGTTAACTTCAAATAATTTTAAGTCAGTGTGCTGTGATCACTAACTCGGGACACCAGATTCTGTTAATCCTTTGAAGTCAAGTAGGAACACTCACTTCCTCTTTACAACTTCAATACCCATGTTCTTTTCTAGGAATCGAATGTGAGGCTTATAGTTATTGGACAGTCATCATATCATCACATCAAGGTAAATAAAGTAGCCATTAAATACAATGTATCCTCTATTATGTCTTAATGGTCTGTATTGATTTGCAGGAAAAGGTGGTCTTTTGCAATGGCAATAAAAAAGGATAGTATTCATGAGGCAGTTCTAATAGTAATACATGACTAAAGCAAATAATTAAAATTTGCAGTTTAAAAACCACCAGGGGTTGCTAAGGAAACATCTTTTCTTGATTTCACGGGAAGCTTTGTTTTAATAGAAGCTTTGAGGCTAAAAAATTTTCCACTATAACATAACTAACAAATACAGTTTTCAAGTAAGAGGAGGGAGTGTGGAGATGGCAGGGTGTCAGTATTTTTGCTGTTGACAGTAGACCCTAACTAGTTACTGCCTTAACCTTACAAATATTACTTTCTTTTTCTGTGTCTCTCTGTGTGTATGCCTATGTTTTGCAGCCCTTTTGCAGTTTAACTGGGTATACACATGAAATATATGTAGATCCACAAAGGGAAATTTATAAAATATTTGACATGAAAAGAGGTGAAGGTGATAAAGTATCAGGTAAGAATAATTTTCTCACCTTATTTAGACTTACACAAACAAAACAAAATTGCTCTGATAAAATAGTATGATCACACTATAAAGAGAAAGTGAGTTGCCCACCAGACTGTCTCTCGTAGGCTATATTTTGTGAAAACAGTGATAATCAGTAATCTCTAAACTATTCATAGCAGCTGTTCATTGTTGTTGTTCTTATATACTTTCATATTTCTAGATAGCAAGTGTTTTGTGGTTTTGTTTAGTTCGGAGCCCTCATGTGAAATCAAGCACATTTCTGGGAAGCATTAGGAGTATATGGAGAGCAATGACTGGCCCAGCTTTTGATTTTCAAGGAGACCCTGCTCAGCAGGGAGGAGCTTTGATTATAGGCCCAGGTGAGCTGCTTTGTTTTGTGTGAAAGTTGCAACTGTCTCCTTCAGCTGTTTGCTGCCATTTCACCTGCTGTCCCTGTGGGTCCCAAGGAGACAGTCTTGTGTTGAACTGTGTGATTTCTGTCGCATGAAGAAATCTGCAAAGTGTAATTGTGTAGTCCCATCTCCCACAGAGGTGGCATAAAGCTGATTACAGTCCTGCAGAAAATGATTGGAGTGCTGATGGAACAACTGCCTCAAAGTTTGGAGGGTTTTCTTGACATTATGGTATTTACCTACATTCTGCTTTCACATTTGATTTGAGGCATTTAATGGGGTTTTAGTAGAGGGGTAGAGCATGAAGGGGGAATTGCAATATGACAGTTATCACATTATTAGGAAACATCATGCTGCATCAGATTTAAACTAATTACGTGCCTCAATGTTCCTTGCTTCTTTAACATAATTAAAAAACCTTTTGTAATTGTTTAAAGTACAGTATATTGTGCAGTCTACAGAACTAGTACACATTTGTATGATAACTGGTAGGTATTAAGAATGCTGCTTCAATTCACTTACATCTTTGAATAAATAAATATGTTATTCAATAATTTACATGTTATTCTCATTCCAGGCAATGAAGTTCATTTCTTGCACCTTGATAAAAACAGGCTGGATCATGTTCCCATTAATACAGTTTTGCAGCTGGCAGGAGTTAAAACAGTGAATTTCTCAAACAAACCTCAGATTATTGACATATGACACTGATGTAATACATACTTTTTTTTTAATTTGTGCTCCACAAGAACAGTTCTCCAGGGAATTCGTACAAGCATTGGTTCTGTTGTGTCTTTGTGGGACATCTGAAACCTTATGTAGAAAATCAGAGCATAGAATAAACTACCTGACACTAGAGATGGATACAAAAGTGCTATTGCTATTGAGTACAAGATAATAAAAACTGAAACACAACCGAGACTGATTGCAAAAAATCCTGGAGTTTATTATTGTCTCATCAAACAATCTTGCTAATATATTTTAAAAATCATTGTTCAAGGTGCACTAAAGTAAGAAATCAGATTTTGCTCAGGAAGAACTTGGGGTTCTTGCATCCAGCAGATAAACATTGGCTTTCAATCCAAGACTTCTCAGCACTGTTTTAGAGCTTTCAGCACTGTATGACAATTTTGTATTGAAACATCCCTTGAAAAGTCACAATTTTGAACACCTGGACTTAAGCTTATGCCTACTTTTGCATCTGGCACTGGCAGAAGTTATGAAATACATTTCACAATTTCAAATAAACATTTTAAATACATCATCGTGTATTGTTTGCAATTCCTTTGTGTGACACAAAAACATGTGTCTGTAAGACCAGAGAGAGGTGTGGCTAATATTTGTATCTGATCAGGTTATTAGTTTTGGAGTGAGCCAGATTATTTGTATTCCTATGAAGATTTGCTGCAGAGTGTTCTTCCTTTATATGCATTCTTTTTTTCTCACAGAGCAAGAGGTCTCTGAATAAATTTGTTTTAGTTATCTCTTAGACAACTGTAGTAAGCATAACAGCATTCTGATTTGCAGTTCTGGCATATTTCATCTTATCCATTTATCTACAAATGTTTATGTTCAACATCTATTGCTTTTATTAAAGTAGACGTGCCCTCTTTCATCCAGGAGACACTTCTTTTTAGCCATTTGAAAAAAAAAAAAAAAAAAAAAGTCCAAGATTTATGGAGGAGCATATCCTTCTCTGCAGTCTCTGATCTTTGATCTTCACTCTAAAATGCTACCATACGTACATTTCTCAACTGCAAATTTTCTCCCTTTTTAAGCTTTAATGTAATTGTGAAATGGCATTTTGTGAAGATGTTTGTTCTTGGATCAGTTAAGGTTGCTGGCAGACCCAGAGCAAGGTCTGGAAAGCTTTACATCATTAAGAGCATGTGAAATTAAGTGCACTGTTCCTTGATGAAAAATAAAAGGCTTGCTTAAGAAACATAACAATACTGAACAATGTAATTCTATTGAAGCTACAATGCCTTAGCAACTTATTCATTACACCCCTATTTTGATATTATGTGTTTAGAAGAAGGATATTATTAATAGAAAAATACTGATGTCAGTTCCCTGCTTTGAGTAACACACGCGGCACAGGGCTAAAGGTAGTCACATGTAGACTCTGAACCCCTGTGATTTCAGGGCTGGCCAGAGGCTTCCTCAAACTTGGCATAACAAAGTAGGACAGGCAGCTGAAGCTCACAGGAGAGTGAAGTCTGCTTTTCATGAACTACTGCCCCTACAGTCTAATAAGGAGCTGTCTCCTCCCTCCAGCACTCCCCTAGCTCAACAATATTTTTCAGCATGCCAGGAACTCTGGAATGCATCTGCCTCTCTGCTTTATGTTACTTAAACAACAGCCAAAAGCAGGCTGGAAAACTGGTCATATGTTCTTAAAACAAAGACAGTAAACAAAGAAAAACTTTTCAAAGAGAATGGATGACAAATACTCAGTTTATTAGCAGTGCTTCCACTCTACTTCATTCACCTGATAATCACAGCTGAGGACAATGATTCTTGTTCCACTGTTATTTCACAGTTCTTCTCGGCACTTTTGAGTTTAAAACAAATGTTCTAGATGCCTTCCTGCTTCTTTTGCTTTTAATAGAATTAAAACAATACACAATGTTGTTCTGTTGGTCCTAATAAGCACATTTAACAAAATTAAATACAGCTAAAAGACCTGTGGACTATTAAAAGAGACTGGAAACTAATTAAACTGTAGTTTTACAGCTCTTTATGTTGAAGTCATGCACTGTCACCATTTCAATGCTGACAGGAACCATATGACAACCTCTGTGTTATCCCAGCAAAAATCACTTATTCAGAAAGACTAACAAACTGCAGACAAAGGAGGGAGGAAGGGAGAGGAGGATTCAGCTGAAGAGCAGGATCAGTGTCCTAATCAGGACATCAGCCCTGCCTTTTGCATCTGGCCACAGCTTGAGAGAGTTTGCTGGACCCCTGCGAGACAATGACTCCTGCATTCATAATGAACTGGAACAATGATGGTCACATTTATCCTTGGGATAAGAATAATTTTCTTGGGAGAATTTGTTTCCAAAGTGTCAGAAGAATTTTAGGTCTCTGGTGTTATTTAGAAAGGACATTTTTAAAAAAACGCCATGCAGTGAAAAGGGGCAACTAGTAGGTTTCCAACAGGTTTTCCTCCACAAATATGCACACTCAGCAGATGGTAGAATACTTCCTCAAGGGCTTTCATCGTGACCAATTAGATGGAGGTGGGAAGGGAGTGGTTTTCAGAAGTTGTTTTACCTACCCTTTTGGTTTAGTGCTACAGCTATTTAAAATAACTGTGTATTTTAAAGTGTCACTGTATCTAAGAGGCACATTCAACCCCAGTTATTTAAACTTTTCAGGTAAGTCCATTTAACGTTCAGACCAAAAGCCTGTATGCACTGGACTGTTTTCAGTTGGCCTTACAAAGTACCAAGTCCTTGGGCCCCTCTTTCGGTACATGTCGGGAGGGGCACCTGGAGGACTGCCAGGCTCCAGGGGAAGGCAGGGCAAGCGCGGAGTGTCCGGGGCGGCGGCGGAGCCCCGGCGGCCCGGGCCGCGCCCCCCATCGCGGGGCCGCGGGCGCCACGTCAGCAGCGCGGGCCGGGAGCGCGCCCAGGCAGGCGGCGCCGCAGGAGCGGGGCGGGGGGGGCGCCTGCCCCGCCGCGCGCCCCGGCCCACCTGTTACCGCGGCCGCCATGACGTCACTCCCCCCGCCGCTCCGCGCCGGTGACGCCACAACGCGCGTCCCAATCAGGGGCGGCCGTTGGGGGTGCGGCGGGCGCTCCGCCGGGCGGCGGGGCGAAGGTGCGGCGGGAGGGGGCGGTGTCCGCGGGGACGCGTCAGCCGCCGCCGCCGCCCTCGCCGCCGCGGGGTTCCTCCCCTCCCTTCGGCCGCCCGGTCCCCGCGGGATGAGGGGATCGTAGCGCCGCGGCCGCCTCCGCCATGAAGCGGAAGAGCTGGGCCGACGCGCGGCGCCGCGCAGCCCCGCCGCCGCCCGCGCTGAAGAGGACGCGGGGCGCGGCGCCGCGGGCGGCGGGGGACGAGGCGGAGCGGCGGCGGCAGCTACCCCCCGCCGGGCTGGAGACCTGCCTGAGGATCGCGGGTGAGGGGGATGTGGCGGGGGGCGGGGGGGTCCCGTCGCGTCCCGTCGCGTCCCGTCCCGTCGGCGGTGGGTGCCGCGCCGGCTCCGGGTGGGCAGGAAAACTTCCCGTCGGCGCGATTCACGGCGGGACCCTGGGGCGCTTGGCAGCGGCTGCTTGTCCGGGCGGTGGGCCGGTTAGTCCCCGAGCCTGGAGCTCTGGTGTGTCACTCAGCGAAGTGCTGTTCAGAACTGCCCCGTTCTGTCCAGCGGCATAACTCATCCTGCCGAAGTCCCGGTAGCCGAGCCGTACCGCGTGCCTCGCGTTGGCGTTTTCTGCCTGCCAGAGAGAGTAAACGGAATACAACGTTAAGCACGTTTCTGTCCGTTCAACACGTTGTGGGGTGGAAAAAAAAGTAGCACATTTCTCCATGTATTGGGGGAATGTGCATATACAGATACACTCACGCACACATACATATACATATATATATGTATAGATATGCGTGATGCCGTAATAGCATCGGTGCTTGCTGGCTAATGGGTAAAATAATGGGCAAACGTCGCACCTCCTCCTGACACGCAAGTGCTAAGAGCTTGTGCAGGCAGGATTGCTCAGTGCCGTCCCTCCTTTTCTTGACTCCAGGCTCCGAGCCGCTCTTTGTTTTGGCACGAGTCTACCTCTTTTAAGAAGCCTGTTGGATCGCAGCCAGAAAATTCTGTGTTTAGGTTTGAGTTCCCCAGCTAAAAGATGGTTTTGAGTTTAGTTTGCTTAAAGGCAACAACAGCAACAAAAATTACTTTTAAAGTCATATGTCATAATCTCAGAATTTTAGTGTGTTTACAACTTCTCGTAAAAAGCAAGAAATAAACCTCCAGGCACATCTTTATGAAGGGCATGGGAAATATCTGTGGATAGAGCAAGCAAAAATATAAAGAGCAAACATGCAGAAAAGGCACCAATGTACCTTTTATTTCTGTGCTAAGAAACATAGTTCCTTGTATTAATTAGTGTGTCTCCTAGATAATGGTATGTTTAGAAAACCATAAGAATTTGTTTTGAAATTTTGGCATAGCAACATAGAAAGAAAGTAAACTGCCAGAGCTTACCAGATTCTTCTTTTTAAAAAGCTTTAACACCGTCAACAAGTAAAATCCTAAATATTCCAGCCAAAAAAAAAAAACAACACAGTAATTTAGGCCTAATCTACACAAAGAAACATAATTATGTACTTATCTACAGAACTCTAAGGCTCCAATAATTCCATACGTGTATTGTTTCTATAGCAGCAACTGTTTCTATAGGACATGATGATAGTATGATTTTAAGGTCAATTGTGGAAACCTCTCATGTGACTTTTTGCTGTCAAAGTGATTTCACTGCCTGGATTACCACACAGCCCTGTCCAGCTCACATCTCCAGCAAACAGATCTGTCTAACCATTCTCATGAAGTAGTTGCTTGGATCTGGTAGTATGTGTCTGGCATCAAGAAGCCCATTAAATTACTGTATTTTCTCCTTCAAGGAAGTGTTCACCCATTTAAACTCAGTAGAGCACTTAGGCTTTGACCTGTGTTTTTTCAGTGGGATTTCACCATTTGCAGTTGTACCTAGTATGGTAAATTTGATTAAAGTGCACTACGTTATTATGTTTAACAATACTTCATTTTGTCTTTATCTTGCTGTGCACAGTGGCTGCTGTTTATTGTCAAATTTTTAGTTCTGATTCGAATTATAGTCTCACATTTAGTTTGCTGCTATGACATACTTGTTTTTGTAAAGAGAAATCTTAAAATAATAAGCTAACATGCTTATTTTTGTTCAGCTTCTTTAAAGTTATGTCAAAGTTTGAAATGCCAGTTCCACCTTCTCATAATGTAGTTCTGAGAAGTTAATAGTTGTGGACTGGAGACAAAGCGTAAGGTCTTATTCTTAAAAATGGACATACTGGTAAATATTTGAACCACTGTAAAGGCTAAGAGATCTGTGTTAGTTTACCTGCTTACTGAAACAGTGCCAAACTTTTTAAGAATATTGCAGGCTACCCCTTTTTTCATCTTTGCAAAAGACAGAAGCAGAACACAAACTTAAATTGCTGTGAAGATTTATAGATCTTCACTGTGTATGATGTTATGTTCATAAACAGCAAAGTTTTAAATCCATTCTAGGAATTTTATACCCAAGATACTTATGGTAATCATTGCATTTCTTTATTTTGTAATTAATTGTATGCATCAGCCATATGTCAGAATAACTATTAGTTAGAACAGTCTAAATATTCTTGTTTACTATTAAGACAAGTTCAGGAAAGCTATCCTTTTGAAAAGTTATTTATTTTGGTCTCTTAAGCTGCATGCTAAGCTTTATAATTTTCTCTTTGTCAACTAGTGCATGAGGCTTGCTGGTATGAATTCAATTTGTTGGAACTGAATGCATTTCTTCTGTTTATTAGAAGCATATTCCCATATCCTTCTGATCTCTGAGAGAAGTAGTTTATATGATCTAAATAAAAGGTAGCAATGCTCTGTGAGATGCTTGAAAGCTGTTCTTTTTATCAGCTGCTTTTCTTATTGCTCTGATTTTATAAAAAATATTTTAAAGAAGAGGTAGAATTATAATGCATAAACCTCAGGAAAAAGGTGTGGGTTTCTGTCTCACCTATTTTGAGTGGTTAATTCTAAGATGAAATAACTACAATAACTATACAAGTGATATAGCATCATGGGTAATTTCTTGACATTTGATTGTTTTGTTCTTCCTGCTGAATGTATATCCAACTTGTTTACAGAATGGAACTAACATCTTAAAGCTCTAAGCATGTAGCTCTAAGCTACAGTGTACATGCTGACTTTTTTTTTCATTGAGAATCATTTGCTTATACTGTTAGTTGGAGTTGATAATTAAATATTCATTTTAATGTATTCATTGATATGTGGGTTTGGGTTTGGGTTTGTATTGCCATTTGCTGTGGTTTTTTTGAAACCATTAAGTTGTCTTTTTCCAGGAGTGCTGGCTTGTCATTATAGATTTTGTCTACCCAATAGGAAACTGTTTTTCTAGAATGCTAAGGACACTTCTAATAAGTATCATTTAGCTTCCAGTATTTTGACTGTCAAAACTTTAAATTAGTTTTTATTATGCAGCTATCTCAGCACAAAAACTGTGTTTACTGTTTTATCAATGTGACCTCAATTACTTGTAAGTCTTTTCCAAAGTTAAGATTTTAAATACATGTTTAAGGCTTTTAGTATCTAATTCAGCTCTGAAAGTGCATGAACATATTTAATCTCATGTATCAGTCAAGAGCAGCAGAGTGGAAGCACTCTATGTAAGTGAAGTAATAGTGTTGATCAGTCATGACATAGCACGGAAAATAATGCTTTCATAGCTTTTTGTTGAAAAAAAGTTCCTTTATCTTTTTAGTGTACTTTCATTTTCTTTTTCAGAGTCCAGGTGGTTGTCCCAATTGCCAATTCTCTCATTAGCTAAATTTTAAATATCATAGTGATGATGACAGCATGAATTTTTTCAAGGATAGAAAGACTAAAATAAAACTTTAAACAGTTTTGCTTTTTGCCTTGACATTGCAACAGAATTTGCCTTTTATGTTTTCTCTTATGTCTTTCAAATATTTTGAAGTTATTTAAGTCAAACACAACAAAATTTAATATACCAACTCTGAATTTAGAAATCCACTCCTCTTAAAAAAGTAAAAACTCTGGTTACATTCCTGGAGATTCAAAACAGACTAAGTGTGGTTTTTGTTGTACTGTCAGTCACTGAGTTTCTCATCTAAGGCGTCTATTTAACAAGAGAACTGTAGGATTTCTGTTTGTATAAAATAATGTTTGCTGATCATATGCAAACTTGTCCTGCCAATAATCCCTGTTAAATATTTAGCTGTCACTTAAAGTCATAGAATCACTTAGGTTGGAAGAAGCCTCTCAGATGAAGTCCAACTGTAATTCTTGAATTAATGAAATTTCTTTCTTGAAGGCCTGTGCAGCACAATCTGAAAAGCATCAGGCTTCTTGAGAGTAAAGGAAGGAGACTATTTTTTCATCTCTAAATTCACATTAATGTGATTTTGAAGTAGCAGCTCTCAATTTTCTACACATCTATTTCCACAGAACACAGTGGCTTTGATAAACAAGCAGAGTGCTTTCCCTTCTATAACACTCTGCAATCAGCTTGGACAGTCATGCCTGTGCTAGCTTTAGTCTCACTAGCTGAGTTACCAGCAGTAACACAGTGGTATGCCTCAGTTAGGGGTATGTAGGCTCATTTTGTTGTACATTGGATGCTTACTCAAATTAATTGCCTGCAGTGACATCCGTGGTTATGTATTTTAACTGTTTTGTTATATAAGGCTGACAAAATTAAGTGTATTAAAGTGTATCTAACATGCTGCAGCCATATCTCCTAATTGCAGAGTAGATGCAGCCTGTGAGACAGTGAGCCCTACTCTGTCGTGCCTCTGAGAAACGATTAGGAAGGTCTGCTCTAGTTTGATAATTTTAGGATGACTTTTTATCAGAAATTTGCAGGAATTAGGAAGTGCTCAAGTCCACTATTTGTAAATTAAATACTAAAAAGCTAAAATTAGCAAAGGAAACATGAAGATAATGAAAGGGAAGCCTTGTTCCTGGGCAGTCCAAACCTCTGTGGAACCCTAGTGAAATCAAATCATCAATGCTTGAGTGTATTTTATGTATAATCTCTCAATCCTACAATCAGATCCTTAATGAAGCAATTCTCTTTTTTCATACTTTCTGTTAAAAAAACCCAAACCCCACAGTAGTCCTTGATTAAATAGAATTTGGAATGTGTTGGGGAAAAAAACAGGTGAAAACAGATGTGGTAAGTAATACAGCATTTGTCAGATGCTGGACTGGTAAATCAATAGAAGGGTAAATCTCCTTTCAGGAAATTTCTTTATTCTGAAATCTCCCCATAGGAAACATGTTAAAAAGATGGAGCCTGCTGTTTACATAATAGGGAGTAATTGTTAGCAGTGGACAGGAGTGCTTGTCAGGATATTGGCATTTGACGCACACTGCTCTTATTGTGAGGTACTTCTGTAAATTCATTAAACTAAAGTTTCTTTCAGGTGTTTTAAGAATAGCAACAATGAAGACAGTTTAGAGATACCAGAGCAGAACCATTGCCAATAGCAATTCAGAAGGCCACATACACACTGCTTGCTCAAGATAGGATTTCTTATTTTTGCTGGACATTTTTGCAAGCTGCAGAAGCATTTCAGTAACAATACTGAGGATGTAAGTGATTCTTTTATTCCAAATCCAGTTTTGGAGCAAAATGCTAAATTATTTTTGTCTTTGACCTGTGCAAATTATATTTATTTTCATTTTTGTCCTCCTTTTATATTTGAAGATTTTGGATTGCTCTTTGCGAAGTACTTTTATATTTTAAAAAGTGATGTAAAGTTTCTGTGAAGAAGCTGAGGTGCAAAGGGTAGCATTTGAGTACTTAAGGTACTCAGTTTGAGTACTACTGCTGTTCTTCCCAGACTTTGATGTGGTTATTGTTTGCATATAATAAGGAGGGAGAGCTCAGTCTAGTCAGTAATTAGACTGACACTTAAGGACAGATGCCATGGAGGGAAAAATTTTGGCTGCATATTCCTGCTGTTAACCCCCAGCAGGTTTGTTCAGTGAGCTAACTCAGAAGATTTTTCCTTCTAAGGAACCTGGTGGCAGCTTGCCATTAAATCAGTTTAGAAGTGGTGTGAAATTATAGCTTGGGGCTGCAGTGACATGTGTTTAATCTGGCAACGCCAGTTTAAACACAATCCCTAGATATCACATCCTCTCAGTTCTCCTTTCTGTTTCCTCCCTTGCCCTCAGTTCTCCTGCACAAGTTAGCTCTCATTCTCAGAGAAGAGGGAAGTCAGCAAAGCAGCTTTTTACGTCTTTTACACTTTTCTTTTTTTCCTTTCCTTTTTCTTTTTTTCTTGCCTTCTTTTTCCTATTTTCCTTTTTTTCCCTTTTTTCGGTTTTTTTTTCTTTTCTTTCCTTTTTTTTCCCTTTTTTTCCTTTTTTTTTTTAATTTTCTTTTTTTTCTTCTTGTTTTTTTTTAGTATTGCCCAGGGATACCTGTTACAGTTTCTAATTCATGCAAATCCACCTTGACACAGCTCAGTGATTAACACGGTGGTGGAGAACGCCCCCCAAAAGCCCACCCCCAGGACCACCTCTCTAAGAAGCTGTTTCTGCCATAACATATTTAGCACCCAGCTGGAGTATTGTGGGCCAGTTTAGTCACTTCTTAAAAATGCACACATTACTATAAATTTTATCCTCTCACTTGTTTTCATGGAATGATTTGGTAAATACTGGGAGGTACAGAAGCCAGTAATGCACATCACATCTAGTACTTGCAGCTCTGCTTACAGGATGGGACTCTTAGAAATTAAATAAGCAAGCTGAGTGCCTTGTTTCTGTTAGAGAGTAAGGAAATAGGTGCCTGACTTGCTTAGGACATGCTATCCATCCCACTCTTGCTCCTGACCTGTAAATGTTTAAGCCAAACCACTCACATCAGGCTGCTGTTCTGCTGAAAAAAAAATTAAGAAATGTACACATACTGGTGGACTTCTCTGTCTTTACCCTTGAGATACTAGTGTATGTAGGTGAGCACTGAGCACATGACAGTTGAAATATAGATATGATAACTCCTTTCATGGCATACTTCAGCATGTGTTTTCAAGATATAAGTAATGATTTCTAAGTCATGGATGATGTTGTTTTGAAGCTTAAAATGATTTTTTCCCCCCTGCTATCTAAAAACTGACATAGTTTTTCCTCGTCACAGATCATGTTTTGAAATAATACTTTCATGTGATCTGTTTTGATACTTAAAAAATATCTGTTCTAGGGAACTAATTTGCAAAAACAAAAAAAAAGGAAAGATTTTATTTTACGTCTGAATTTTAATCCAAATATTTTATGATGATGTTTTCTCAGCAAGAGGAAGACAAGTATTGCGGTGGTGCTGCAAGCCTGAATTTTTATTGATCAATTACCGCAAGCACAGCAATTTATAGCAGGAGCACAGTCAGTGTTTAAAGTTCACTGGGGCTTCAGCTGCCCTAGCCATAAAAGCAATTTATATCTATGTGAATGCCACTGGTATTTTTTTCCCCTCAGTTTAACAAAGGAAGCCAGGGCAAGTACAAGATACCACTGCCTGTAGGCACACAGGCTTTAAAGGGGCAGCTGGGGTGGGGATGGGAATTCAGTTGGAGATGTCCAGGTGGAGGCTTGGCTGGTGCTCCCATGGGCAGCATGGGCTGCCCAGTTGCATCTCTCCTGCGTCTGTTATCAGCAGGCCTTAATTGCATGGCACTACTGTCAAAATCATGGCTTTACAGGAGGAAGTGCCTGTGTTTGGTATGTGTACTTCATCATTTAGTTTAATATAGGTGGTCAGAGGTGCAGAGGGATTTGTGGTTTAGTTTGGGGGGGCGGGGTGTGCGCTGGTTTTTGGAGTGCAACCAAACCTGCCAAAGGAGGTGTCTGCTGTGTGTGTGGGTGCAAGTCAGGCTTCTGCTATTTTGTGAAGTCATTAAACAAGGAACACTTTGGGAAAGAACACTAAAGAGCTGCAGATTATGGGACTGCTGCTGAGCAAAAAGCCTCAAGCTTTGTGTGCCTTGTTTGTTTAACACTGGAGAAATAATAATACCTAATTTAATACTTAAAAGAAGTTTTTCTTCATTCTAAACCATTTAAAGTTGTCCCATTGACAAGTAATACTTCAGACTTTCAGCAGAAAAACATGATATTTTTAAAAGCTTCCAATTTTTTTGTGTTTCAGATCGCCTTTATTTTGCAATTCTGTACCAAAAACCAAAGAGTGGAGCTGCAAATACCCATTATTTCTGCATAGATGATGAACTTGTGTATGAGAAGTAAGTACCAACTTAGTTTTTTTTTCCCCTGCTTTTTTACAGAAATAAATTAGTCAGAACAATAGCAGTGAGGACACAGTCTCATTGGAGAATTAATTACATGAGTTTAGTCTTCTAAGACTTACATGCCATGATGATTTATAGGCCTTTCAATGGTTTCTTGTTTTCCCATCAGGATTTCTTAAAACAATTTTCAAAGCAGAAGCTTTCGTTACACCCATTTCTGTTAGAAGACACAGAAACTTGATGCAGCCATATAAACTCAGAAGTGCACATTGTACTGCCAGACTAAAAGGGGTTTCTTTGGTTTCTCATGCATTAAGTGGAATGTCTGAACTTCCTAGGATCAGAGAAGAAAATGGCAAAGTCAATTCAAGCCTTTATGAGCTGACAGTGGATATATTATTTCCCCTGTAGTAAACCATGTTTGTCTTTTACATGATGTGGAATGTTGCTAATTCTTCAAATAGTTTGGATCAAGGGCATGCTTGCTGTTTTTTTCATGCACAAATCAATCTTTATTCTCCGTGTTCCCTTTTCTCTAGCATTATGAATTGCCTCCTTTTAAAGTAAAGGTTATGAGTTCCTCTTAAAATAGAGTTTAAAAGCTTTTGTCACAGAGTGATACAGTAGTGAGATATAGTTCTTAAAATCTGGGGTGTTGGTTTTGAATGGTGCTCTGTGGAAAACAAAAAAAAAATTTAGTCCATGTTGAAAGAGGACAAAACATTTCCTCCCGCAAAACAGTATGTATTTATGTAAGAAAGTGTTCTTGTTTTTAAAATGATGTACATATAGAATATGTATATTATTGTTCCTTGCTTTGTGCATCGTGTTAAAAAAAAAAGGCATTTACATGGGTCGTGTAAAATCTTTCCCCTTTCTTCTAACAGTTTCTATGCAGACTTTGGACCACTCAATCTGGCAATGGTCTACAGATACTGCTGCAAGCTAAATAGGAAACTAAAGGTAATGCTTGGGGTTTTTTTATTCAAAAGCCAATATTACTGGCTTTTTAAAAAAGAAAAACAAATGGGCCAAAAATTCTTTTGTTGTTTTTGTTTAGATGCTTTCCTGTTTTCCTAATGCAGTTGAATTCTGAGCATGAACGTTATATTTTAGTGAGGTGAATTTGGGGAGGAGGAGGATCAGGGTGGAAAACCCACTTACTTTTAAGAACCAGAAGATACACAACTGTGGCAGTAACTATTGTTAAGCTTCTAGAAGATCAGTTGCTAAATGAATACAGCCTCTTTTATACGAAATCCTTCTTTCCTGGAATTCTATTTTTATTGGCAGTCTGCCAATATTGAGTGAGTTTGAGGGTCTAGTGCTATGTTTTTATTTGAAGTGTTTTTTATTTGACTTGGTCTTCTCTTCTGATGCTGACATTCTTCAGTAATGAACATTTGATCTTTGGTAGCATTGATAGCATTGGCCTGAAGGAGGCTGCTCTGCTTATACTGCAGATTATTCTCTCTCATAGGAGCTTAGTGATTTTTGGGATTGGGCTCTTGATAGAGCATAGTGTCTTTAAAATAGATTTCTTAAATTAATTACCACAACTGGCTGCAAGTTAGTTGGCCTTTAGTAGATGTTGGAGTATAAAACCTGTTTGGCTGATAAAAAGCTTATTTTTGTTAATGTCACGGTTTGCCTCTTCAAAACTACTTAGATCTTTAAAGTGCCACTGAACTGTGAGAAGTGAGAAATATACAGCACATTATAGAATAAGAGTGCATTTTTTTTTTTTTTTTGTTTGTTCCTTGATGTCTGTCACAGGTAATAGTTTGCATAATTCAGACTTGCTTTATTATTCTTTAGGTATACAGGACACTCTGAAACAACATATTTCCCTTTCCATTGTTCCAGTGTTGTGTTTGACATGTTAGGATTTCTGATGATATATTTCTGCTACTGATCTGGGGTTCTTTTTTTTGTCTTGAATGCATTGAATCTGGTATCTTGAACAAGTAACATTGCTATTTAAATGCTTAAAACTATTTATGATATCTTAGCATTTGACGAAAGTGTGCAGTTTCAAGCACATCAGAGTTTATTTCAAGGGCCGGTTAGGGAATAACTGCCACCGTGTGTGTGTGTGTCCTTTTTATTGAAAATGCCATTCCACCCACATTCTAAGAGAAACAGAGAAACTTGCCAAGCCAAGATGACACTAAAAATATATATTTATAATAAAGTTCAGAAATACTTCTAAAATATTTTAATCTAAGATGGTTCTGATCCTTAGAAAAAAATACTAGTGGATTTATCTACATCTGAGTTTGAAAAATGAATGAAAATGTTTAAACTGTTTTTAAAACTTTTGCAATTTTAATATACCTGTGATGCTTTTGAGAATGCTACTTAATATTCTCATAAGTGGCTGTCTGTTACATAAGGCTTGAAGTTAAAAATGCTAACTAAAAATACAAATGCATTTAAGAAGAAACAGAAAATATTTCAGTAATTTGTACTAAAAATTATTTAGGCTGGATATTTAGGGAAAAATACAGGAAAAATCTAGGTGGGGATGCCATACAGTTTTCCTAAACTTCTGAGGGACTCCTCTACAGTATTTTTTGTTCTCTGACTACACCTGGATGAAAGGAGGTAAACAAACTCTTTCATTCCTCTGATTTTATAAAAGAAGTTATAAAAGGTCTATAATGCAAAATCATGATCTTGTTCATTTCTTGATACAGTCATTTTCATTGGTAAGGAAGAAAATAGTTCATTATACTGGCTTTGATCAGAAAAAGCAAGCGAATGCTGCATTCCTCATAGGCTCCTACGCAGTAAGTATTTAAATTTTTACATCAGCTGCTGTGTTCATTTTTTCATACTCAGTTTTTAAAACAGCAAGATAAAAACAATTCTTTTCTCTTGAATAATCATCCTACTAATGTAATTATGGTAATGTACTATATAATAAGAGTTTCTAAAGTCTAGCAGGTATCTGAGTGAAGTTGTATGATTTTAGATTTTTTCCTCCCCACTGCCATTTCTGTTCTTAAGAAATAAGAACATCACTGGAAATAATCAGTATTAATATTTTCATTTAGATTCAAAATTATTGGTTCTTGAAGTTTTGCCTTTCCTTAACCATACAACCTCTTTTTCTTTTTTAAAATAGAAAAATAGTATCTTGCATGAAGTATAAAGTATAATTTTGCCTGTGTATGTTTAAATAAACCTTTCCTTCCCCATCTGCTTCTTCTCTAATACAAAGTAATCTCTTTAGTTAACCTGAGAGAATGTGTGATGTGTTTAGAGCCTGTATAAAGCCTGGGAAGATACAATGTGGCTGGAAAGGTACTAAGCCAAGTTTGTGGCCCCAGGGGGAAAAAGGACTGGCTTTGCATCGCAACTGCATGTATTTGTTACACAAAAATGTAGTCAAGGAATAAAATGCTGAATCCTTCAGGATGAAAGCTGTGATGTACCATATTCATGTTCTGTTTTGACTTATAACACACCTTGGTTGTAACCATTTTTCTTGTTTACTGAGTAATAAAATGAAATGGAAAGCAATGCACTTTTTGATGTTGGAGATTTGAGGAATTGGAGTCCATGTAGCCTATTCCTATTTATTGGCTGCAAAGGCTACACAGTACTTTCTGTGATGCAGGCAGTCTCCTTGCTGCCTCTCTGCATCATGCAAGATGTTCATTTTCTGTTCCCTGGGATTTCTCTGTTGTTTATATTCTATAGCACTTTTTACAAATTGAGAACTAAATTTCAAAACACATCACTCTTGGTATTTGAAACACAGGTTCTTAGGAATGTTGCTGTAGTCCTGTGCATTCTTAAACCACATAAAAACTGGAAATACGAATCACTAAGCTTGTTTGCCATTAAGGGATTATGTTGACAAAACAGCTGCAGCTTTTAAGAAAACTGCTTCTTCCTAATTCCTTGATCATAATTGAGGCCCAGAGAGCAAGAAGGGACTGGCTTCAGTTATCAGCCATTATTTGGAAAAGAGTGGGGTTTGTTTTTTCCTACAGTCTTCTTCTAAATATGCATAGTAGTAGCATTGTGTGGCACAGCAGCTGACACTCTGAGCAGAATTTTGGTACAAAAGATTAACTAATGGCAAAACAATCTAATAAGAAAATGGTGTGGTTGACTATGCAAAAGTATACAGACCTAAAATAAAACCTAAAATAAATATTATTTTGGATCAACTGGTAGCCCTGCCATGTTGCAGTAATAACATGCAGGTGAAGGTGAGTGCTTCAACAGTAGTGAATAAAGTTCTAAGATTAATATGTATGGCTTATGACAGTTCAAAGCACAGTAATTAAAAATGGAAGTTGTTGTACAGATGAGTAGGCAGTTTTTGCTCTAGAGAGCTGCAGTGAAGGAAGTGGGAGTTGCAGAGTAAAGAAAGGATGCTCACACAGATCCAAAACACGAGATCATGATTGCCTAGCCAAGGCATGTAGTAGGGCTAGTTGGAGACACATGGCATATAGCAGAAAGAGACTATTCAAAACCACGAGTAGTTCTCAGAGCTCGGAGAGGTGCTTATGTTACTGTATTGTGCACATTGAATATTTTGGCAGTTTCCCTGAAAGACCTAGGGGAAACTGAAGCACAGTCCAAATATCAGTCACTTCCTTGCTTGTAAGCATGTCTGTCTTGCAAATTTGCAAGTCTAGGATAGTGAGCTACCTCTAGCTAGATGCTGATTTTCTTTCCAGTGCAGTACATTTTGGCATTGGTACTTCTTTTTCTTTACAGTTGGGCAGAGTTTCTTCCCAGTTTCATGTAGTAGAGATTCCACTGAAGAAAGATCACAGAGGAAAAACTATGTCCCTGAGGCTTTTTTTTTCCCCATGGCATGCTTTGATGATCTTTCATGAGGAGGCAAGCTTAATTACAGAGCTCATTGCTCAAGTGTTCACACATACTTGTCCCATATTTCTGCTTTTTGCATGGAGAATTGGATTGTTCTCTGTGGAGCAAGCAATGATACGGGATCTGTTCAGAATGCCTGATAAACATGTCTATAAGCATATTTCCTGATTGAAAGGAAATATTGATAAATTCTTTATTTAAAACATATGTAGGCTTAAGTATCTACCTTCTTTAGTTCAGAAAGCTTTGCTTTTTGCAGAAGAAAGATCCAGGTGCTGGTCAAACCTTTTAAGGAGTTTTTCTGTAATTTTAGTTAATCAGACTGTGTCATGTTGGTAATTCTCTTTGTTGCTTGAGCTGATTGTCATAATTCTTTTTCTTACAGTATAAGTTGTAGGTTGATACTGTATTTTGTTTTCTGTGGATTGAATGTGTTTTCTTACTTGATTCTATTTTTTTAACTTCATGGTAGGTTCCCATTTCAACAGTTTACCTTAGGTTGAGGGTAAGCAACGCATTACTTCGAGAGAGTTCCAGTTCGTTCAAGGAAAAGCAAGGAGGTAGAAAGGGAATATGGCCTTTGCAGATTCAGTCACAAAAACAGTGCTTGTCCACTTGTCCAGGTGTTTGATAACTTAAACACATTTTTGGGTGCAAGTTGCTCTGTAGGTGCAGCTGCTACAAGTTACTTATTAGGAGTAATAGGCTTCTAGGTTTTCAAGAATAGCAAGGCACAGTGAGTCTGTGTGATTTCTGTTTGGTTTTTTTGTTTTGTTTTGTTTTGTTTTAAACACAGTTACATTTAAACTATAAAACTTAATGAACTGTATATGACTAGTTCTCCTCCAGGACTTCTATACCCTCATAAACATTCAACTTCTGAGCATGTATTTTCAAAGGCTTGTTGACCTCAAATTTGTATTCTTAAACAGAGTATTATAACTTCTGCTTAAAGGAATTGGGATATATTAGCATGATTTATCATTTGTCATCTTTTGTTCAAATGTATATGTATGTATATATATCATGTGGGGATATGGTCATTTGGACTACCAAGGCAATTATGAAAGTCTTCATTAACTGTGGTGTGTTAAGGGCAGCTGTTAGTGTTCTTGTTTTCGAGCAAAATCTGTTCTCAGTCTTTTCTTCACAGTTGATGTGTTTTAATGCTTCCCCACTCCCCTTCATTTAACTTGTCTTTCTTTCCTCTTCAGTGAAGATAGTTTATGAACTCTTCAGACTACATACTTCTTTCTCCCCCCTCCTGCATCTGCTGCTTCCTTCCAGGTGTACTTTGATGTGACATCACAGCCTAACTCAAGCTCTTCAGTATAGCATGGCCTTAAGAACGAAGAACTAAGTTTACAAATACATTGTTCTATGTGTAGTTTTAGAATAAAATACTAATTTTTTAGAGTAAGTCTTAACAATTTAGACCATAATCTCATTATTGTTCATCTTTCATCTATTTTAATTCTGCATTTTGTTTCTCCATTTTTACGGACATAATGGAAATAATATTCTTCTATGTAGGTTAGCAAAAATTTGGCACATTCAGCCACACAAAGCGTAGCCAGAATTCAGTGTGTTGGGGTTGAATGTTTACACTTTATTTGGGTGGAGGGGTAAAAGGGAAAGAAGGGAGGAGGGGGGAAGCTTTTGTTCTTCACCTTTTAAAGAAAAATCTTTTCCTTGAAAGCTATCTGCACTGTTCAGGCCTTACCACACTACCAAAGCAACAGTGATCTTCTGAGTTGATATCTACAGTGGCTTCTCTTGATTTTCACCAGGACTTGGCTGTGGGTGAGGAAAGTCTGCTTCTTCCATCATTGCTCCTTCTATATTACGAAAGAAAATGTACTCTCTGTGCCCTGTCCACCCAATTCCCAAGCTGCCCCCCTCTCCCCTTGGCTACATTAACTTAGTAACAGTGTTTTTTTTCTCAGGCCTGGCACTAATTATGTACTTGGAGGGTGACCCTCCCAGGGTACCGCCCCATGAACTGCTGTAATTCAGGTCACCTTCTCCAGGACTCATCTCTGTACTTTGTCTATTTTCTCATCTTCTTTCTTCAGGGTAAGCAGCGTTTCCTTCATCTGTTCTAATCCATAGTATTGGTTTTTTGCCTTTTCAATTTGTTAGTGTCCTTCCTAGTTGTGGGCCTAATGCTGGGTAGAAGCTGGAGGTTGGAGAATCAATTGGCACCCACTGGTGTGATGTTGAACTGCTCTGTTCTTACTGTGACATTTGCAGAATTATCTCAGGCTTAGCCAGAGATAAACCTGTCTAGTGATCCAGGCTGGGTGGTGGTGAATGGATAACCACAGCAGTGCTCAAATTTAGAGTGAGTAAACCATGTTTACCCTCCGCTGTGTTTTGGTGAGAGGTGCTTGATGAGCAAGTGGAGAGACAAGATAGACAAAGTACTGACCTTTCATTTAAGTAGAAGTTGCCTGGAGTCTTAGCTGTCTCTGAGTTTGTGTCCTCTAAAATGCTACCTTCTCTGAGTTGTATTTGGGAAATCGTGATTAATCTTCACAGTGGCAACTTTTCCTGCTGTTTGTCCTAGATTCTATTCCAGGATGTTCCTACAAAACCGCTTGTCTCCCTAGGAGAGGAAGGGTTGTTCTTTTGGAGGTCCCTCACTCTATAGTCTTAGGTTGCTTTCTTACCTGGCATGAAGTAGTGATGTGCCCAGTCCAGTCAGTTCAGGGTTTTTTATACTTTCCCTCTGCTGTTTAAAAGGTAATTCGAAGTTTCTTACTTTCGTATATAATGAACAAAGAGAGTTGCCAGAGACAGGCAGTTTTTCACTCTCTGTCGCTTTTAATCCACTTAATGATTGTTTCTGCCAATGATGAAACTGTTGGCCACATGCATTTCTTCACTACAACACAAATCCATACAGGAAGCTTTTTGTTCTAATAAATTTCTATTTTAATTTTTCAACATCTAACATTTTGTCCTAAGGAATATTGCTTGAAATTTAATCTACTAACAGAGTAGTATATCCAATTGAGGTTTTAATGAAATAAAGTATTTAATTCCTTAAAATTTTAACAACTGTATGAGCTTGTGTTTGAGTCTTGTCACATGCAGCAGTTACTTGCATTTGTTCAGAATGGGTGAGTTTAATTATTTTCTCTTTATGGCAGTTCAGGCTGTCTTGAGTGAGTGACATTTTTGGAACATAGTTGTATCACATAAAATTTGCTTGTTAGCAGTTTAAAATAAATTATCTCATTATTTTCTGGCTTCTAAGTCAGCATGGTTGGTAAAATGTAGGATTTAGGTAGCAACATTGAGCAGATTTTTCAGTTGACAATGAAGAGATGGATAAACATGATTGTATTGCGTACATCATAGATATGAATTTAAAGTACTGTTTACAGAGTTGAGTTGTTATCGTTTCTAACACTAGAGCTTATTTCAATAGCCTATTTAATTTTCCTGAAAAAGCAACAAGTTATGTCATAGATTATTATTACTAAACATGTTTTGTCTTATATGCAGCATTACTATTTCACTTGATAGTGCCACGTGTTGAAAGTTAAGATGCTTTTTTTAACCATAGACTCATTTCCCTTTCCACCACGAATACTTTGCATTCTGTTGTGAATACCATTCCAATAATATAATTTAGGAAATGGTTGCTTAAAAAATAAGGTTGAATTGAAAATACTAATGAATCAGATGAAAACATGGCTTGCTAAAAGCTCTCATTCTTGGTTGATTTTAAATGCTCATAAATAAAGACCGAGTTACTTAATCCTACAAACCCTTGTGTTTCATTGAGTGAACTTGAAAGCTGCTGTTTGACTGTACAGCGGTGGTGACAGGAGGAGTGCCTGAGTGCACCTTTCCTGGTGTTCAGTGCTTGTATGGTTCTTGACCATTCATGGAGGTGCCTGTAGTTCCTTAATTAGAAACAGATGTCTTAAATGAAAAGGATGATTAGAACATTGGTAGTGGTTCAACTGCTAATAGCAAATTCCTGGCTATATATTGAAGTTCAGTGGGATATTTTTGTATCCATAAAAAAAGCAAATTTCTAAACTGTCTGTATACAAAATGATTGCAGATTGTGTTAAAATGGTATGTTTGACTTGAAAGATGTCAATTCCTTATAGTAACGATTTTCACGAAAGGTACTTAAGTAGAAGATTTCTAAAAGATTTTAGGAGTTTTTTTGTTTGTATTTGTGTGTGTATAGATATGTATGTATACTGCTATCTGGACTTGCACATGACTGTAGGAAAATTCTAAAAGCTGAACTTGTAAATGCATGCTGCATTGACTAAGTTTGTTTGAAAGAAGGCCTTTTTATATATATATATTTCCCTAATAGCAGGAAAAGAGCCCCTTGAGATATCATTTTAAAATTCTAATACTATTTTCTTCATTCGTATATACACAAATGGATAAAAAATATCCCAGAGAATGCCTGCTTCTGCTACATGACAGCTAATATCATTGCTTGAATTTTATTTTAATATTTTTCTTTTTAGTAGTCATTTTTGTTGGTGGTTTTACTGGCATTAACCTAAGAAAACAGCTTTAGTTGTTAAAGTTTTCATCATCTTAGAAAGCACAGTACAAACATAAATTGTTATCAGTATCTGGACAAATTAGTTTCAGCTGTTGCATATTTTGTTTTCTGGAGTTTGTCTTCTCTCATTTCCTCTCCTTCCCCCACTCCATACCTCATTAATTTACAAATATATCTTTGTTTCTTTATTCATCAGATCAAATTTCCACTCTCTTCTTTTCTAAAACTTCAGTTCTGCTTGCTGCCTTAGAAAGTCCTTCTCTCTTTCAACACTTCTGTCTGCTACAGGTATTTGATCACTACTACTTTCTCTTTCCTGTTTATTTGCTTTCTTTAGTCTTTTGTTCACTCACATCATTCCAATGAAATTGTTCACCTTTAAGGCTTCGCTGGCCTTCTCCAGGGCAGAAACAGCATTATATTTATTTTGATATAGATATAGATGTGTCAGAAATATTTTTTTTTTTACTTCTTCTTTCTTTAAATGCTGACTACTACCTTTTGGTTCACTTCATGGAGCAGTGTAGGAGCAATCCCAACAAATAACGTGCATTCAGTCCCCAGGACTAAATGCACATTAGACTAAACCCAGATGTCAAGCTTAAAAGCTGCTGGAAGTATATAGTAAAGATGTCTGATCTTCAATGCTGTCTACTGATGGAATTCTTTTGGTGCAGACCATTTCCTAATGCAGATGTGTGGCCTCTGCTGCCTTAACATCTGTTGCTTCTCTGAGCTTTGCTGCTTCAGTCTTACCTGTTACTATACATGGAATTTGGTTCACACCAGCCTAAAAACTGGCCCTACTCATGTTCAGCCTTCATCCACCCTTGGTTATATACAGGATTTCTAGCTGGGTACTCTCTTAAGCTGTGACAGAAACTGATCCTGTCTCCACTTTGACTATCATAGCTTCTTGTCTTGTGTTACTGCCAGGATATTTTCCTTGTGAATTAATTATCTGTTTATGATCTTCTTCTCCATTATATGTGAATGTCATTCTTCCCCTTTGAGGCACTCTACACCATTACACTCATCTAGCTATTCTCATACTAACCTAATTTTTTTGCAAACACTTTTCACTGAGTACACCATCTGACCATTTCATCAACTGCTGTCTCTGGAGCTGTTCACTTATTGTGTCTTTTGTGTGTAGTAGTGTCACAGGTGAGTTTAGGAGGATCTCTCTTTGTTTCATAGTAAGTTTCCTTCTTCAGTAAATATGTTGTATTTTACTTCAGTTGTACAATACAAGTTGTATTTCTACTTTGCAAAATCCAGATTGGGTTTTTTAAATGTCCTTGTATGGAGGAAGTGTTCTTATGTAGCTGTGTTAAGAAAAGTCCATACACATATGCATTTATGTTAAAAAGGTATTTCTAGTAGTTTCACTCTAATGTAATTTCATAAGCAGGATCTGTGCTTGAGAGCTAACATATTATAACTAACTAACTTATTTTAATACAGCACAGTGAAATGGAAAAAAATTGTCTCTTGCAGCTGTTACACTTGTAAACAAATGCTTCTGAATTCAATCTTCTTTCCTTTAAGAAGCTGGTAGCTCAGAAAGCCAAGGATTTCTCCCATTCCTCAGCTGAGCTTTTATATGTGCTTACAAAATCAGCTAGTATTAGCTAATTTCTATTTGCCTGTGGTACAATTAGTACTCTGTATACTACACAGAGTGTAATAGCACTTAAGTCCAGTTGAACATTAGGAGGAATTTCTTCACAGGAAGGGTGAAGGATTGATTAAACATTGTAATGGGCTGCCCAGGGAGATGGTGGATGAGATGTTTAAGGAAAGACTGGATGTAGCACATAGTGCCATGGTCTAGTTGACATGGTCATGTTTGGGCAAAGGTTGGACTACAATGATCTCACAGATCTTTTCCGGCCTAACTGATTCTGTAATCCTGTTTTTTTCCAGGTGACTGATTTCTGGCGACAAACTCTGTCTAATTACTATCTGTTTTTTAATTCCATTTTATGTCTCGGGTTTGTAAGTTTTTCAGGGACGGGGCTCTCTTCCTGATAAACAAGAAGTGCTTGATTTGTATGGTTGCTAGCAATATGTGTTCACTGTGCTGCAAGATGCAAATTAGGACTGTATCAAAGCACACAATTTGAAATTTCTTGGAAGATAACCTTTACATTCAAATCAAGCAATTAATGCCTCCAGAATAGAAAATCAATTTTCCCGTTGAAGGATAAGCTATTTAATGATACTTGGGGAAGATTTTGAAGTGTTTTTTCTGTTTTGGATGTATACTTGCAAATATAAATGCAGAAGTTTCTTATCTCTCCCTGGTGAAAGCACACACACACACAAAACACGCAGTTTTCCTTACTTAGCTATGTCTCAAGAAAGATTTCTTTTTCTGTTTTCTTCTGCCAGTTTCAAGGGAAGAATGTTCAGAAAATACTTAACACACTAATTTAATCAGGAAAATCAAAGGGGTCACCTGTTGGCCATGTCTGTTTTAGCTGTCTGTTTAGGCTGTGTTTCAAGCTGGGCTTGTTGGTGTTTTTTAGCAACATCTGTTCTAACTCTTGTTTTCTGTGTGTGTGTGGAGAGAGGAGGTTTAAGGAATGTTAAGCCATTTGTTCAAACTGACTTTGTGGCAGCATCAAACAAATTTGTAGGGCAATACCAACTTTTTAAAGAAAAAATGTCCAAAGCAACAGAAAGTAAATACACCATGCCTTGATTTTTGGAAGATGTTTAATTAATACTCATGAAGATTTTTGCTTTCAAATAATGCTAAGGAAAGACATCATTAGTATGTAAGAAATAAATCATTTTACTGAACATTAGTGAATAAAACCACAACTTTCTGTAGAGTGTTAAAGCAATTTCAAAGAAAAAGTACTAACTTGAAATTACTGAATACTGACCTGTTAATGACAGCTTGTTATTAACAGTTGTTACCTCCTGGCCATGCTGGGGATGGTGTTTAATGGTATTTGAAGAAGAAATTTGCAAAAAGAGAGGAGTATTTTAGGTATTCTTTAAGGAGACCTTAGTGTTAAAGACTATCCAAGAGGGATCAGACATGTTGTGATGGAAGACCATACGGATATTTCTCGTAAGTTGGTCCTTTGTGAGTTCTTTTCTGAGTGTTTTTTACAGTAGAAAGTTTCATTAATTTTATTCTTAGTACTTCGCTTCTGAAGCTACAGATTTCCTTTTTTAATTTTTTTATTTTATTTTTGTTTTCTCTTAGTTTATGGCATCTGGATTTAGTTACTGGATATTGCCTCAGCAGTGCAAAGGAGGAAGTACAGAATTTGGATTAATGCAAATGTTCTGATATAGGAAGATCAAAACATACATAAATAACTGTTTAAGTCTTGTCTGTTGAGTGTACCAACAGTTTGTGTACCAGATGATTCATAGCTTTGCTGATACCTCTGCAGGTTTTTGTGTTTTGATTTACATCTTAAAAGCTTAATTTAAAAAAAAAATCTATAAACTGGTCAGAGTTGTAGTAGAAATGTAAGAATCCAGATGAACAGGAGCCTTTTCAATGTACCCTATAGTTGAACAACTCTTTCACCAATCTATAAAATTTGTTTTATAATATATATTTCTTTAGTTTTACAAGATTTTTTTATTGTTTGTATTAGTTTTATTGTTGTACACTTGCAAACATTTGTTCCTAATACCACTCTTTTCCAGCACTTTTGCGCTCTGTGATAATTAATTATGCCTTCTGTAGTACACAAATGACTTGAAATTGTTGAAGCCTGTCTTAAAATAATCTTTTTCCTTTTCTGTCGTTTTCCAAAAATAGATAATATACCTGCGAGAATCCCCAGAAGATGTGTACAGGCTTATATTGTCAGGAAGTGTTTCATATCTTCCTTTCAGGTAAATAACAAGTTGATAGAACTTTCTGTACCTTGATATTTTGAAGAAGAATGTAACATTTTTCAGTATTAATTTTTGCTGTGTTGGTTTTCTGGAGTTTTGTTTTGTGTTTTGGGGTGTTTTCTTTCTTTGTTTGGAGGTTTCTTGTTTGTTTTTTTGTGGGTTGTTTTTGGTTGGTTGGTTTGTTGTTTGGTTGGTTTTTGGGTTTGTTTTTTTGTGTGTGTGTGTGTTGAAGTTGTTACTTGGGACACACTCACTGTCTGAACCTTAGGTGCTCCGTGAATCAGAGGTGTTACCAGCTGGTAGTGAAGTGTACCAGCAGAAGGTGAAGAAGCCCCACCGTTTGTATATCCATATGAGCTTTTTGATCTACATTGCCTCTCACTTGGCAGTCTGATTTTGTGCCAGTAGCTGATAGTTAAACATATCAAAATATCTGTCATTCACCACAGAGGGCTTGCAGTACTTAATAACATTCTTTTTGCATAAGACAGTATTTGCAGATTGCTACACGTATTTGACAGGTGGGAAGTTGTCATCAGTGCATTCCAGGAACCTTCTCCATTGCCTGTGCCCACTGTGCTATCCCTCCAACACATATCAGAGTGGTTGCAGTTCCCTGTGAGGACCATGGCCTAAGAACATGAGGCTGCTTCTATCTGTCTATAGAAGGCTTTACCATTTGTTCTTTCTCATTAGGTGGTCTAAGAGACACATGCTGCTATGATGTCACTTTTATGTGTCGTTTCTTTTACTTGAGTAAGGTTCTATTATTTCTGTCTCCTGCTATTTCTGCCCCTTTTCACACTGATTCATGAGGAGGGAAAGGATAGAAAAAAATTACTAGAGACAGCTATCCAGGTTCTTCAAAAGTTCTTCCTCTCAGTTGAAATTTGAACATGATATATTTTTTACTTATTGGAAACATTAGCTGATAAGGGCTGCATGGTCTCAAGGTGTTCTGCCGAGGCATAATATGCTCTGGTGTACATTCAATTTAATTTATTTATTTACTTTACTATAGTGTTCCTGTAGAATTCTTACTCTGTGGTGCTTATGAAATTTGATAATGATCACAGTACTAAGAACATGTAATTCCTGGATCAACAGAATTAAAAAACTTGTAATCGAAAGAAGTGGTTTTAATGAAACCAGTTGCTTCTCTTGTTTAAGCATGAATTATTTACACATCTTAGGGAAAATATTTTATTATATTTATTTAAATGTTTATCCTAACAGTCCATGTCAAAAATTGAGCATTTCAGCTTTACAAAAACTGTAGCTGGAGTAATCTTACTGTTGTATCTGTCAATATAATTTATTTTATGTTTTTCTTGTAAGATTCGAGGTATGGGACATGAAGTAATCATTTGACATAATTATTTCATTTAATAATCATTATCTTGAAGTAATTTTTTAAAGGTGTTTTAGAGAAGTATCTTCAATTGCTTTTGTTACAATGTTGCAAGTTTAATGATGAGGCCGTAAATACAAAGATGTTAAAAAGGAAAGGCCTTTACAACAACAATCGTTTATTGTTGTAAAATCGGATACAGGAACAGGAGGCTGGGCTAGTCCCAGCCCCTCACAGCAAGTCAGAGAAACCAGAAACATGCACAGAGGCCACCCCTCCAGACACTCCAGTTCCTCAGAGCGAAGCACCCCACTGAGCGTCGTCAGTCTGTTTTAAAGTCTCAGTCCCCTCAGGATTGGTCCGTTTTGGATCCTTTCCCTGATTGGTGTATTTGTCGGGCTCTCATTGGCTCTTAGTGGGGTGCTTTCTACACCAATCATTCCTTCCCACCGTGTTTTGATTGGGTGGTCGTGTCCTCCAATGAAAGCGCTGGGTGGTGGTCTCTGTTTTCGAGTTGTCTGGGGAAGGGTGGAAGATCCCCCTCTTCTTTGGTGTTGTTCTTTTAACTGTATTCGGGGCCGCAGCCACACAAATGTCTTACAAACATTCATAACTAAACACTGCAACAATATCTAACAACTACTCAAGCAACATTACAACAGTAAGTATTTGTAACAACTCAGAACCAATTGGAAAATAAACACAGTTACAAATAGAAATCGAAACACACACAGCTAGTATACAGACAAAAGTATTAAAAAGTTTCAACTTTGTTTTGGTATCTATAACACTTTCACTTGGATTAAAATGCAATAATTATGTTTCGGTTATCATATCTTACAGGGATGCTTCCTTTGGTACTTGCAGTTTTCATCTGACCTTACTGGACTGTTTTCATGCAATAAACAAGGTCAGTAAACTAATATTTTTCACATTTCAAAAAATTAGCTAAGTGTTGCTCATCAGAAGAAGGCGGCTTAGGAAACAAGGATCCAATTAGATCTGTGAAGTAGCAGATTGTTGTTGCCTAGTTTACTATGCATTATGCGTTGTCACAAAAGTAGATACAACATTCATAGAAGTCAACCAGTACCCTATATAATCAACAAGTGAAAACGTTATAAAGGGAGTTTTGAGTTTTACTTGTGTAATCTCTCAGGACAGTAATACACCTCTAATCCTAAAAACTGTGTATTAGGTTTATTATATGCCCCCTGGTGTTATGTTTAGGCTGAATGCATAGCCCTTGAAAGTGGTTTTGAATGAGTTTGCTATACACTTCAAGCATTTGCAGCACAGGTTAATGATTTCAAGTTTTGCTTTAGTAATAGAAATAGAGCAAATGTTAGGAGGTAGGTGCTTCTTTTTTAACTATAAAATTATAAAATCTAGTTTTTATAGCAGTTTAGTGGTGAAGTAATGCAGCATAGAAGGATAGGGCAATCAAAACTCATTCTTTTTAGTTTGTATGAGTAGTGAAGTGGAGAATTCTGCAGCTCTCCACCGTACTATTGTCTTTTGTATTACAGACATCTCTACCAAATACTGATGTTTTTACTGGTTAAGTCAGCTTCTTGAAGATTTGTGATTTTTCAGCTTTTTTTTGGGTATTTTGAAATTGGATGTTTTGGGTATTTGGGTATTTTGAAATTTTGGACTTATATGCCAGAACTGGTGCATTGCTATTCTTGTTGGTGAATGGGCAAGGGAAGCTACAAAAGATTAGGCAGTAAAAGAGAAAATCAGAATGTAGTATTTTTAATATCTGGAGATATGGGATTTATCTGTGTTTGTGCTTTCCTTTTTAACAAGTCAATAAACTATTAGTTACCCAAATGATTACTTTTTTGTACAGTGTTAAGTATTATGGTTGTGGCTTATTATGGGCTATCATGTAGACTCACAGTAGTATCTACTTAGGACTTTGTGACTGCAAACAGTTTGAAATCAGTGAAGGTACTAGCAAATAGTATTTATGCACAAAAAAAAATATTTCCAGTCCTTGAATGCAGTCTTTAGAATCTACTCATAGCTTCAATAGAATTTTTTTGCTGGTTATTTTTCTTTTTATTTTGTGTACCTAGCAATAATGAAAAGACCAAATGCTTCAGTAACCTGGGATTTTTGTGGTGATTCAGTGAAAACAAAAAAAAGTCAATTTACTCATCTAACTTCACTTACATTGAGATTTACAAACCTGTTTTGAAGCAAGACTGAGTTTATCTGTGTTTCTTAAATTATGTGAAGAAAGAGGAGAGTGTGTATTAAAGGACTTTATGTACCTAAAAAGAGTGATAAACTGTCCTCATTGAAGAGGCATCTTTCTTAAGAGCTGTGTTCTGAATTTTAGGCTTTGCATTATGGTTTCCTGGATTTTAGTACGTTTGATGTAAATGAATATGAGCATTATGAAGTAAGTGTTCAGTATCAATCTTTTGATTTGTTTGCTGTTACTAATGATAAAACAATTGCTTATAATTTTGCTATTCTTTTGTAGTATTAAGTTCCATTTCTGTTTTGTCTTTTTAAGTTATGATAGTTAAATAAAGGTTTATGGTCAGAGAGAGAATACTAAAATTCAGATTTAAGTGTAATTATGCTCAAACATGGGGGAAGATAGAAACCAAATGGAAATAGATGGGAGTCTCCATTATTATTAATACCCTGGATATTCTTGAGCAGTCTTGATGAAAAACTAAAGGCCCAAGTGTAACTGAATGCTAGAGAATAATCAAAGTATGTACTTGAGAACACATGGCAAAAACATAATAACACTTTGATGTAAAGAAGGAAGCAGGGCTGAGAAACTTCAAGTGCATAAAATTCACTTTGGGACATAGGAAATTATTGTGACAATGAAGGACTGCAACTCTTGACTGTATGCAGTCTCAGAAATGCAAAGCTGCCAGATATCTGTAAAGAGAAAATTAAATGCTCCTAGAAGTTAAAAAATGATTGCTTAATTTGTGAACAGACCAATTGGTAAAACCAATGTAGAATCCTGTAAAAAATAATAAATTGAAAGTTGCTCTTCATCTGAAGGGTATCAGTTGTATTGTTCTAAAACTCTGATTTAGAAAGACAGAAGCACAGGGGAGAAATGTGAGGTTGAGAGAATCTGTCATCCTCATGATGGAAAAAAAAGCAGGCAACTAACATAACTTCCTTTGACAAAAATTTACATCAATTCTATCTAGCATGTATTTTGAAACAATAAGGAAAAGCCTGAAAATACAGGGATAATGATAAACCAAGCATTTTCTCTTGACAGAGAGCAGAAAATGGAGATTTTAACTGGATAATACCAAACAAATTCATTGCCTTCAGTGGACCTCATTCAAGAAGTAAAATTGAAAATGGTATGCTTAAAAAAGGAGGTGGGGAACACAAGCCCACTGCTTTCTTAGTTGATTGTTATCAGTAAGAACAAGCTTTAAAAATTGTTCCTCAAACAGTGTGTTTTTTCCTTGGCTCTTTTCCTTTTATAAGAACTCTGGCAGTAAAATTTTAATGCTTGGTTTAATTGTATCTGACCTAGGTGATTGTATTAAAATTTCATTTTCAGTTAGTTTATTTCTTTATGTTGTCTCTATTTTGAAAGTGTTTTCGTATCTTGTTTTTCAGTCTTTTTTTATTTTTTCAGTTTAAGCCTGACTTTCTTTTTTATATCTTCTGTTCTCAAATAGGCTATCCCCACCATGCTCCAGAGGCTTATTTCCCATACTTCAAGCAACATAAGGTCACCACTATAATACGCCTCAACAAAAAACTGTATGATGCCAAACGATTTACAGATGCTGGATTTGAGCATTTTGATCTCTTCTTTGCTGATGGAAGCACACCTAGTGATACTATAGTTAAAACATTTCTAAATATTTGTGAAAATGCTGAAGGTGTAATAGCCGTTCATTGCAAAGGTATGATGTAAAAACCAGTTTGTATTAGAAGTGATGTTTATAATTACAGTTCTTGAGGTATTTTGCAGTATAATTCTACTAAATCTAGTTATTAACATCTCTGCCAAACTGCAGCTTTTCCATTCATATTATTTCTATGGTTCTGTTCTGTACGTGTCTTGGGTTGTAGAGCCAGGGGTGTGTATTCTATTTCATTGTTAAAAGCAGTTGGGGAGATGTTTTTCTTTATCTCTTGTAACTCTGGGGGGAGAGGGGCAGATGCCTTCTGATAATGGGCCAGCTGTTAACACCAGGTGGGGCAGTGTTTCTTATCTCTTTCACCACCCATCCTCCCTCCAGGGGATATTTTTCTGCTAATAGGCCAATAACACCTCCCCAAACTAACACATCCACATTCTATCATCCTATTGTAAAATGCTCCACCCAGTGGGGGGAGCCAACCATTCCTACCTGGATAAAATTGAGACACAAGAACATGAAGGCATCTAGCTTCACCCAGTTTCTGGGAGGAAGACTGGATCCCATCTCACCATCACCAGACACCTTCTCACCATCCCTGGACCCTTTTTTCTACAGGATCATCTCTACTTCAACAGAACCACATCTGCTACTCCAGGAAGACTTACTTTTAGACTGCTTCCTACACCCTGACCAACAGGGTGTCAAGTTGTATCTCTGACTCTGTCAAAGTTTTCCAAGATTGCTTGTTTAGTTGGGTAGTTTAATTTTCTACTACATTTGTATTGTAAATATTCCTAGTAAAGAACTGTTGTTCCTATTCCCAAATACATGCCTAAAAGCCCTTAATTGCAAAATTAAAATTTAGCAGGGGTGAGAAGTTCACATTCTCCATTCTAAAAGAAACTCCAGCTTTCCGTGGCAAATACCTGTCTTTCCAAACCAGGACAGTACATCATCTTCTAATTTTGTTAAGTTCCAGAAAAATCTTCCTAGCCATTCCCGAAATGAGATTGGGGAAAGTGAGATTTCCAATATTAACAGCTCTTTCTGCTAGAAAGTGTTAGTACTTTCAAAGGATACTTTGGGCAGGCATTTGAAGTCCTGACAAGCTCTCTCTGAAAATACACATTTAAATATACCTAGTCTTAAACTTTTGGAGACAGTACAGCATTTTGGGGAGATTCCTCAAAATACATGAGTGTTCTTCTACAACCACCAAAATCTTCACCCCTCAGAAACTCTTTATATTAGTTTAGGCATGCTCTGAATATCCATTCCTCCAGAGTTAGACTGTGAAGATTTTAAGAGCCTGGCCAATGCAGCTAGTATAGTCACTCAGTTTTCTGTGGTTCTAGAGGCAGTATTTTTCCTTTCCCACACCATCTTTAATAGTCTATCAGACATTTCTTCTCCACAACTTTGCATCACTAGTGTACCTGATAATGCTGTGATTGAAGAAGGGCCTTTTCTTAACCTGTTTGCTCTGGACCTGCAAAGACTGCATTTTTGTTCCTGTATCTGGCATCCATTTTCTGCATTTAATGGAATTATACTGGAAAGTGAAAGAATTGTTGAAACCAGCATCTTGACTCCGGGGAAACAAGTGCATACTCATGTTCTTCACTTAGGTGATAAATTTAGGCATATCACTTAATTGGTTATGGCAAAATATTGTTTTCACTCAAATTAAGGTGTTCTTTGGTAGATGTCATTCTAATGGTGTCTAGCCTGCTTTTACTCTTGAGGAAGTGTGGAATGCTGTAGCCTGTTCCTAAAACTGAGCAAGTTATGGAAGATGCTGTGTGGTTGTCTTGGCTGTTGTGTTATACAGAACATTTTACACTGGTGTTGATCAGTCAGTTGTTAAGTTAGAGAAGGTGGTGTGTGATTTGCGTGTACAGCAAGTGATTGAGGAGAGATGCCACTTAACTGGAGCAGTTCTCTTCTGCTTCTCGTGTTTCTCAAGGCAAATAGAACTGTTTTGAGGGCCATTTAAAATAAGATTTCTCACTCTGGAGTACTTCTTGCCTATGTACTAGTGGCCGGACTTGCTTATTGCAAAATTTGTCTTTTTCTTGGGAATTAAAGAGATTAATTAGAGGAGGGGCTGGAAGAACATCTGATTTCAGTGCAATATATGATTAGTTTGCAAGAAGGTGCTGGGAGAATTCTGGAAAAAAAAAAGGCCAGCTATTTTATCCCATTCTTAAAAACATTTTCATACCTTCATACATATTCATAGATAGATAGGTAAATAAAGGTTGCTAAACCTATGGATATTTGTAAAGTTGCTGGCTTTGGAAGGTTATCTCACTCAAAAAAAACATGAACAGTGTGTTTGTAACCTTGTATATGAAGAAAAAGATCCAAGAGTAAGTTTCTCTTACCACACTTGATAATTAGAGCCTTGTTTTGATAAATTAGGCAGGTAACTACTTGTCCAAGTAATAGTGTCTGTAGTTACAGCAGATTCCAGATGAAGATGGATATATAAAAAAGTCATTCTTTTATCTTACACAGCTGGTCTTGGACGAACTGGCACACTTATTGCCTGTTACATCATGAAGCATTATCGGATGACAGCTGCTGAAACTATTGCCTGGATCAGAATAAATAGACCTGGTTCTGTGATTGGACCACAACAGCATTTCCTGATGGAGTAAGTAGATTGAGTGTAAATTATTACCAAAAATAAATCTAGATGTCTTTTTCTTCTTCTTCTTCTTCTTCTATTGTACACTTAACAGTCTTCAGTGTTAATTTGTTGTGTTTTGGGCCTTTTTTTCCATGTTATGATAGCAAACAGGCAGAACTTTGGACAGAAGGGGATATTTTCCGTGCAAAGTTGAAACGAAACCATAAAATTGCTGTAACAAGAATTCTGTCAGGAGTAGATGATATTTCAATTAATAACACAAGAAACAGGAGAACCATCCAAAAGGACATTGAACTGGTAACCATCCAAATATTGTGCTCTTGTAAAAGTTGGAACTGTTGAGAATCTCTCAGGTTTTGAAAAAAACCATGGGTACACTAAAACTTTGTTAATCAAATTTTTTTTTGTTCACCCTTTTGGTATAAAAGGATATGGGGGGAAAAATAGGGACAGCAATTATGAAAAATGGAGTTTAGGACACAAGTGAAGTTGGAGCATCATCATGCATGTAATTAGGTCAATAATAGAAAAAAGTACCCACATTCTGCAGTCAAAAGCACTGATTTCATTTTGGATTGTCTGTTGCTTCACTGTGTATATTTAAAGGGAGGGGATGAAAGGGTGAGTTTTTTAACTCATTTTAGTTTCTAAGTAATTGCAACTTTTGTAATACCTTTTGATGGTGCTTTTTGAAAAAGACAGTACTGCTATTTTAAAAAGGCAAGTGAAGGAGGGAAATGCTGTACTTAGTGAAGATCATACTGTACCTAAGCAAAGATTTTATAATATATTGCTTCCAATGCTTAAAAGGTAGAAAATATTCTGATGCATGTAATTCATGATACCACTTAATGGTTTACAGCTTCAAAAGCAGCAAACAGGAAACTGGAAGGAACAGAACTGTATTTATGCAAGTAAATTTCCTTTGACTTTATCCTGTTGAGATAATTCTAATTTTAAGCTTTAAGATAAGGTTAATTCTTAAATATCAAAGTATCTGTATTTAATCTTGATTCATCCCTTTCCTCCCTCCACTTATCCAGTACAGTGATGATGATGAAACAAACTGTTTAACACAAGGGGATAAGCTTCGTGCTCTGAAAAGCAAAAGGCAAGCAAAAGCTTCAACTGCATCTCCACTAGTGTAAGTCAGTTTCTGAATATATAAAATGCCAGAAACACTTTTATCCTCTTCTTCATGCATACTTCCCATTGCCCCCAAATGTTTATTATCAATGCTGCTTTTACTCCCATAAAAGAAACATGAGCTTCACTATTTCTCTGGAGGCTTGGTGGATGCTGAGGAGGCAGGACAATTTGGTTTAAGAACTGCATGACTGAATTTCTAGTTTTCTGCATAGTTTTTGATGCTGGTATATATCAAAAGCTCCTATATATACATTTGCAACTCCTATAGCACTTCTGAATGCTTTACTTTTAGTTTAATCACAAACATTCCCTTGCCCTTCCTATGGTAGTGTAAAATGAAAGCATATGACCTGTGTGGTTTTGTTTGATTGGCTCAAATAAGATATGTGCTGGTGTTTGAAGTAGAGTCAGCTACCTAAAAAGAGTTGAAAGAGGGATTTTTAGCTTTCTTTCATTTTCTCGTCCTTGGAAAAGAACTTTCTCTAAATCCTGCGGGCTTTGTGATAATGTCTGGTGGATCTGGAAGGTAGAGTAGCTACCATTTCACTAAACTCAAAGAAGCGCTTTTCTGTCAGTGAAACTGGTAGTGTCTTTATTTTAGGCAAGTCCTGAAACACCACCTGTAAAAGAAAGTTTGCATCTGTTGTAGCTTGTAGCAATTGTAGGTACAAAATCTTTTTGCCTGCCCTTGAGTAAACTGTAAGAGAATGCAAGAAAAACACTTGCAAAACTTAGCTGGATCTCATTTGATTGCTAGGAAAGGAATGGCGACCCCTGGCTGTCAGACTTTTGCAAATGACACATCACCAAAGTCACAGGCTGATTTTTGTTGTGTTGTCCTTCTGTAGGATATGATGCTGATACCTTGCTGGCATTCATTTTTATTTTCTTTTTCTTCTTCTTTAAGATCACCACTGTCATCAGACTTTTAGAAAAAGTGAGAACTAGGTAGTAAAATATGTGCTGAAGGTAAAGGAATATATCTTTGGAAACTTTCACACATTGCTATGTCTGATTTCTGCTTTTGTTTTAAATTACTGTCTTCCATTCATGCTTGTTATTTACACAGGCAGCCATATAAGGAACAACATACTCAGAACAAAGACTGTGCCCAGCTAACATTTAAAAAATGCCAAAACACATCATCTCAGTTACCTCAAATAGCACAGTAAAACACAACTACCTTGCAGATTAGTTTCCAAGGCACAGAAGTGCCTTAGTTGTCAAGTACTTAATTGCCACACACTTACTGTATATTCCATACAATAAATGTAGACTGTGTGATAATCTATTCAGAGCCATTGCCTTAATGTCTTTTTAAGACAAGATCTATCTCCTATTAAAATATTACTTTGCTCATGAAACGTTCTGCAACCTGTCTGCTCTAATTAGCTTGTACTTGTGTAGAATTAAAATAATTGATATGGAGCTTATAGCTGGTTATTACGTTGTGCATTTTCTCTCAAGGAGTTTCAATTTACCTCTTTCTGTTCCTCTGAATTATTTTTATGGTTTACAACTTGTACTGAAATAATTTGGTGAAAAATGAATGTGTAAATTCATACATTTCTTTGTGTTACTGTTTTTTCATTGCAAGGAGTATTTGGCTGCCTTATATGAGTCAGAAGTTTTTTCTACTATAAGAGGTGTCTGTCTCTTTCCTTTATAGTTTAGTCTGTTAAAATTCTTATTCTTGCAATGAAATTGATTACTTTTATCTAAATAAAAAACAGAAGCTTCTATATCTTCCAAGTAGTTTTATTTCAGAGGAAAAAAGAAGGGGCATGGGAGGGGCAAATAAGACCACCAGAAGCTTGGACAATTACAGTCTTTGAAAACTAGAGGCATTATTTACTTTTAAGTCCCAAGAGATTGGTATAGAGTGTTTACTGAAGTTGGCTGTATAAATTCTTCATGTGTTGATGACTGGAAATATTCAATGTTGTAATAAGTATTCTGCACCTGTGGCTTTTGCTTCTTAAACAGAAAGGTAATACACCCCATCATCTGGTTGTTTACATAAGTTGTTTGTTTCTGCAAACTTACCTGTCTCTGATGTAATGTTTTAATATCAGAATGTGTGATTGTGAAGTAGGGTGTGTGAATACAGGCTGATAAGACTGCGTAAGAGATGGCAGCAAGTGGTCAGAGATGTATTGGTCCTGCATGCACTTATTTCCGAGAGTGTCATGGACTTTCTTTGAAATAGGTAACTTTGGTGAGGATTTCAGATTTGCTTTGATTCCAGCAGCACATGGGTACTACACTGGCAATTTATGACTGCCTGGATTATTAGTCAGAGAAAGTAAGAAATGCTTGGCAAAGTTTATAGAGCAGTATCCTTTTGAAGAACTTGAAGCAAACTAAAATGCACCAATAGCTTTTGCTTTTGATTTTTTTTTCATCTCTACCTCCCCCTCCAATCCCTTTTTAGATGGTTCCTAGCTATGCTGGTGTCTACACTGTGTAGCATTGTCATCTGGTGGATTGTATGTGGCTCCCTTCTGCCCAGCCTGCTATTCTGTCTAGATGGTTTAAGAACATAGTAACCATCAGGACCCCCTGAGAGAGAGCCACTGTGTAAGTGTCCCATTCCATTTTTCTACAATAACTCACACTTTCTGTCTAGTATGTCTCATAAATGCATGTTTTCATGTCATGTTTCTTACTGGCTTTGTTGCAGGAGTGAATTTTCCTGCTCTGGCTTTGTTATATTCTTGTGTATATTATTTGGAACAACTGAGTGATTTTTATGGCTGGCTTGCAATATACAAAGGCAAAAGCTTTTATAATTAGAATAATTTTTATTTTTGAAGTTTTTCTTCTCTGCAGATAAGCAAAAGTATGTAAGCAAAATTATCTGTAAGAAAGAAAAGGTATTGCTTTAAAATATGATCCTATCCTTTGCATATTGCAGATGCAGATATTAGCTTCAGTTTTACTTAAAAGTTCACTAACTTGCAAAGTAGGCTAGTTTCCCAACATATGATTTTATTCCCATGAAATGCTAGAATTAGAATTTGTCAGAAATGTCAGTAGGTCTTTGTTTCTACAAAGAGATCAAAAACTATGTACCATGGCATAAAACATGACTACTTTTACCTTTCTGACATAAAAGAAGATGGGGCAGGTTGCAGTGTTAGGTCAAGGCTCACTTGTTTACCCAGCCAGTCTGATTTCATCGTCTGTTGTTCACAATTATGTTTTCGAGAGCTTTAGGAGACTACTTATATTCCTTTATTCTGCTACTTGGATTCATAAGCTAAGAAAACATTAATAGCATCTCAATAGCATCAGCTGTACTCAGTTCCTTGAGTACAGTTTTCACTCTTTCTTCACTCCACTTTCATCAGAGTAGCTACAATTTCTGTGCCTTTCTTCTACTTAAAAGGTGCAATGTTTTCACCAAATTACAACTTATATTTTTTTGGTCAAACAAAAATTCCAACAGCACACATAACTACCAGGAAATGCAAATAAACTTTTTGCTTGCTTCTGAGTCTCCCTGGAGCTTCTCTGTCATTTGGGCACCAGACTGTAGGTGGTGGATGGGAAGGAGGTGAGGAGAGATCTCTGGAGTTCAGGGCAGCTCTGGAAGCATGTGATTTATTGCATAGGTACTGGGTACAAGAGTTTTGCTTAAGCTGCCAGCCACAGCTTGAAGCCTGCTGGAAAGCGGGCTAAGTTCCTGTTACAGTACATTATATCTTTTTCTGTGTTTCTGATTTACAGTAACCAACCAGTACAAGATACAAATCCTACAGAATTTACATACAGCCTATAGGAACTACTATATTACCATACCACACTGCATACTAAACCTTAAAAGCTGATTTCTAGGCTTCTTTTCCCTGCCACATTGGCAGGGTTCCTCCCTCTTGGACCCTTGGCATCCCTTTGTCTGCTAAGGGCATTGCTGAATCGACAGGAATCTTGCGATCCTTGTCTTCCTGTTACACAGTAACTAGTGGCTTGGCATCCTGTATCTCAAAGCTCACTTTCATTTCTATTTCGCTTATACTCTTAGAATCTTTTGCCAGGCAATCATATTTTTAGGCTTTCCTGTTCCATCTTCTCCAACAACCTCCTTCAAAGTAGAATGGTTACTTTGGGTGAATGCTTGAAACCTCAGTGCTATCAGACTAAAAAATGGTCAAAAAATCTTTTACTAAGTAAGAATAGGCATTCTCTCTTGACAATCATGAGAGTTGAGATTTTCTGTCATCCTTAACTTTGGCCTTGCAACTTTTTGTCTGCACTTTTTAAAAAGCATGAAACTTGTTCTGCTAACCTAAGTGACTGAATAACTATAGAATGAGAACTGGGAGACTTTGGACAGTTTAGTTATTCAGTCAGCCTTCACTGAGGTCATCTTACTCTGTTCTTTTTGAGAAAAATTAAGCTGAAGTGATCTTTATTTCTTCATCATGTTTTTTTTTCCCTAACTTTGTCAAATAAAATTATTGAGACACATTATTCCAAGTAACATGAGAGGTGTGTTTTCCAAGTTTTACACTGAATGAAACACTGTTTCTTTTCTTAGTGGCCTCTGGAAGTCAGACCTCAGGTTTCTGAACACATACTAAAAAGCTAAACTTAAAACACGGGTTAAAGAGGTTAAATAATCTGTGCTTTGTTTTGCTGTACTGTGCTGTAAGAACAATTTCAGTCAACTATCATCCTTTCTTCCCCTTACTGTGTCTGTTTTCTGTCTAAAAACTAGAAACACTTTTTCCTTGATAGAGGAGATAGAGGAAAAAAGACTGTTTGATGTTGGTAGATGTGATGCAAGCAATTTGGTTATTCTCATTTGCTGTGAATTTCCAATTACTGGTGCTGCTGTTTGATTTTCAGGACGAACAATCATATAATGTTGATTTAAGTATAGGGAGAGAAAACACTTAGGCAAGCTTTTAAGAAAAGCCTAACTTTCTCTCCATTCTGCAGCTAATGTCTCTTAAGAGATCAAATTATCTGTAAAGATCATGGATCAATCTGGCAGTTAGTTGTGTTGGCTGGAGCCCTGTATGCTGAAGAGTTATCAGTCACTTGTTGCCTATCAATGGCTAGGAAGAGTAGTAGAGGTCTCAGGTCTATTTTCTTAAAAATTATGAAGTGATGAAGGAGAAAGCAATATTGCACTTGACAAACCTTGTAAGACAGGTTGCCCAGACTGGTTGGCAAGACTGAAATGCCTTTTAATGTCTGCCCTAAATGCAGACAGGGAAGACATGCACCTGTGTAACCTCTCTTTTCTTCATCCCTGCTTAGGATATTGCAATCACATATTTAAAAAAACCCAAACTTGTGTGGATCAATTTCTGTCCAATGTGTATTACACTGCTTGCAATTCAAGTTTTGTGGATTTTGTCTTGGGTTGTGGAGTTTGGGTTTCTGTGTCCTGATAGTGTGCCTATGTTCCACCTTTGCACTGAGTTAAATGATGAAAAAAAGTTAGGAGTTATTTAAAAGTTGCTGCTACTGACCTAAACACTGTTCCTTTTAAACAGGTTTTTATTTCTTTAAAGACCAAATTATTCACTTGAATAAGAAAGCAGTGTATAAACTAGTCTCCTATTTGTGGTGTGTATTTAGAATCAGAACTACCAAGTTACGTTTCCATTACAGATGAACTGGAGATGAAAAATTCTTACAGTGTAAATTTATGTTTAATAGTCTGACTGTTACAACATCCTGTAGCCTGCGGATTTGGGGTTTTTTGGTTTGACTTGGTTTGGTTTGGGGTGGTTTGGTTTTTTGTGGTTGTTTGTTTGTTTGGTTTTGTAGGTTTTTTTAAAATTGTTGTGGGTTGGTTGGTTTTTTTCATTTGTATCATACCCCATTGAGTTAGAAAATCTTTGTGTACATCAGATGGGTTTGCTGGTTTTTCTAGAAGTTTATGACATACTATTTAATGTGAACAGCTACAACAGTAAGGTAGGTGTCCTGAGATCTTACACTTCTCTAATATATTTTGGGATTTTTTTTTCATGCTGACATTTTGGAAGGATTTCCTCTACCATGACTTCATCTCACATCCCTTATAAAACCTATCTATTGAACCTGCTATCAAGTGAGGCTGTTAGTCTAATTGTGCTAAACCAAAATTCCATACATTACTTTCTTCTCTCACTTTAACATATATGCAGTAGCATTCTAATTAAAGCTGTGACAGCACTGTTGCTACTCCTCAGCTGACAGTTGTCAGGCTCAAAGGCAACTCTGGGTGTTTATTTGCAACAACATGTCAGGCAGTGGTCTAAATGGAACCTTGTCTGTTTCCCTTCAGATGCTATCAGTCTTGGAAGTCTAGAATTCTAGTCTGATTTTAAAATGTCTGTGTGATAATGTAGCAAATGTTTTGTTCACAGTGATTTCACTTATTCTTTACTGTAGCCCAGTGAAGTTGTATATATCTGAGATGTAAAAATGACATATCCACTGAAGAGCAGATGAAGTTAAAGATTCTACCCTGCTCACAGCTGGCTCTGAGCTGATCCTATAAGGCATCTTGTTACCTCCCTTTGGCAAATGTAACAAACTTACAAGGATGTTTTCATAGTTTCTTACTGTTATGTTTTGGTTTCATGATGGCTATTTTTATTATAAGACACATTTCTGTTTAGAGCTTCTTTTATTTTTTCTTTGTTTTGAACAGATAAGATAAAGTTCTCTGGGAAGTAAGGGCTACTTTATGATATGTTGAAAACATGAATGTTTTAGTGTTTGTGCAAAATGCTGTCTTGATAATTCATAGTGCTTCATAGAATCACAGAATGGATAATGTTGAAATAGACCACAGTGGGTCATCTGGTCCAACTTCCCTGCTCATGCAGAGTCATTCCAGAGCACAACAGGATTGCGTCCAGATAGTGAGGGAGACTTCACAACCTCTCTGGACAATCTGTTCCAGTGCTCAGTCACCTGCACAGTAAGGAAGTTCGGGTGATAATTTCAGAAGTTCAGATGTTTTTCACATTCAGGGGGAATTTCCTGTGCATCACTTTGTGCCCAATGCCTCTTGTCCTGTTGCTCAGCACCACTGAGCAGAGCCTGGCTTTTGACACCTTCCCTTCAGAAACTGGCAGACATTGATGAGGTCCCCTCTGTTGTCTCTTCTGGGGGCTGAACAGACCCAGCTCCGTCAGCTTTTCTTCATGAGAGAGATGTCTGATCCCCTCATCATCTTCATATCCTTCCACTGGACTCTCTCCAGGAGCTCTGTGTCTCTCTTGTAATGAGAAGCCCAGAATTGGACACAGCACTCCAGATGTGCCTCACCCGGGCTGAGTAGAGGGGCAGGATCACCTCCCCTGACCTGCTGGCAATTCTCTTCCTGATGGTCCCCAGAAGACCATGGCCTTTTTGGCCACAAAGACACACTGCTGGCTCATATTTCAGTTCATGTTAGATAAGTATATGGGTTTAAGCCATGTACATTGACCAGTTTTCTGAACGTATAGTATCTAGAAAAAAATGGGTGTTTATGAGAGAAAGATTACAAAAATTACATTCCAGTAACTTTTGCTTTCTTTTATATCTACATTGCATACATTTTATGCAGAAAGACACCAAATGTATGTATTTAAGGAGAAAATATGATTCTTCCTTATTTCTGGCTGCATGAGCACTAGTAAACTGGTATGTGCCATGATTTGTTCATGTTTATATTTCAGTGACTAAATGTTACGAAGTTAAGCAGACTTTATGCTTTTCTGTTCATTCCTAGAATTTCTATCAGCACAGATGAAAGGTATAATGCAAGTCTTATTTAGCCACTGCTGTAATTTTTAGTGTTTGGTTGGAAGTGTGGTAGACTGAATTTGTTCATTCTGTATGACAACTGTGGCACTGAAAAAAGAATTTTAATATTTTAACAAACAATATCTTTGTTAAAACTCTTACAATCATAGTAGAAACTATAGCTTAAGCTTTCAGGTTTTAAATGTTTTCACCTTGGGCATGCAGGGAAAACATTTTTGTTAGAAGAATTTATTCTGTCTAAAGTATGGTAGGAGATAGAAGGTATCTGAGGGTGGTTTTTTCTGCCTCCTGTGAATTGAAGCAACTCCTTCAATTTTGAATGTCCTGCGTTTACAGTAGAATTTGCATTGCATTCTCATAATACTTGTTGTTGAAACCTTGTATTCTACCTCAGAGCAACTGGCTGTTTTGTTTGAACATTTGCAAATCTAATGACAATATTTTTCAAGGCTGAACTATTAAAAGAGGGTTTTTTTTTCTCGTAGAAGTTTAAAATACTTGAAATTTGTGGTTACGTACTCCTTTGTTTGCTTAATCAAGAAGGGTATAGTAAAAATAACGCTGTTGAACAGTTTTACTGCATAAAGAATATACTTTAGATTAAATTATCTCAAATACATGTTGTAATTCTGAAATCAAACCCATATAAAACAATGAAAACATTGAAGGTCTTTTCCAGTTCTGTTTTTGGTGAGTATGTTACATGAATATATAAACGTATATTTTCTCCCCATATATTCATGCTCAGTTTTGCTCCAAAAGTTAGCATTCAGTATTCATCTGTAGGATTCTGTGAAAATAGTTTCTTCACAGTATTAACCAACTAGACTGTAACTTACACAATTTAATGAAGATTTTGATTTCCAGTTTAATGTAATCTGCTCATACAATTGGACTCAGTGAAGCCACTGAAAATTAGAGTCTAATAATAGCAGAAGAATAAAGAATAATAGCTAAGTTACTCTTAGGTCAGAATCTCTAAAATGGTGCATACTTTCATAGCTGGAACCTTGCACAGATGGAATAGAAAATAGATGTATAAAATGAAGAACTAAATAGATGTCCATGGACATCATTTACCAGTTGACACTTTCTCCACAGTATCATAATCTCACTACAAGTATATAGGAAGAGAAAAGACATCTTTTTCTTGTGAACCAGTTGCCTGGTGGATAAAAATAGTTGTTTGCATTTCACAACCTGGAATTATTTTTTAATGTAAAAAACATTAGGATTTATCTGCCTGTTTAAGAAATGGTTAATATTTTGCACTAGATTCTTTTAGAGAGGCATTTGAGCACAATCAGCATGTAAAGCTGAGTTTTGCGTATTTCAAACTCTTAAGAGCAAAATGCTAATATTTGCAATAACTTTCCTATTTGAAGGGAATATCTCTTGGTTAATTGAAGGAGATTTAGGCTTAGATCTTCACAAATTTAATTACTGAAAATTGTGAATTTATTTTGTGGTTTACTCTGAATTTATTCTATGTGTTCCATGTCAGTCTGGAAGAATAATGTTTGTTTTTGTTGCATACTTCAGGAGGCAGGGGGGTTGGGGTTTTTTGGGGGGGGGGGGGGGGTTGGTTTTTTAGGGTTTTTTGAGGGGTGGAGTTTTTGTTTGTTTGGGGTTTGGGTGGGGTTTTTTGTTTGTTTGTTTGTTAGTTAGTTTGTTGGGTTTTTTAATTTGTAGCATAATGTAAAATGCAGTTTTGGATAGTTTTGTCTTCCAAAAACCTAACAAAATTCAAAACTATTAATCTGAGCAATTCTTTAAAAGCAAAACAAGTCCAACAAAACCAACCAGCAAAGCAAGCTGCTATGCTCCTAATAAAAACAACTTGCATTGCCCTAATTATAAAAGGGATATTAGGAAAGACAAGGATGTGTTCCAGGCAGACGAGTTTGCTTTTCCAAAAGATTTGTGAGAAGCCAGCTGATGCTTGTTAGCTCTATTGCAACTGTAACACCCTCTTCCCAGTGTTTTTAGAAACTTTCCAATTATATAATCTTTCTTTTTTCCTACTCTTTACAGAGTAACTCTGCAGTCCAGTGTTCAGAAAAATAAAACTTCTGTACCTTGCATTTCTGACAGTACAGACATTACTAAAAGAACTACCAGGTCTGCTGCAAGAAAAAACACTTTAAAAAGGTGAGAGTTACCCTATTTACAGATCCTGTAACCTTTTTCTAGGCAAGTACTTTTGAGCTGTTGTATCCACTGCTGGCAGGAGCTTTGCTGTAGTTCAGCTCCTTCTCCTAGCAATGGAAAGTGAGAAACAATTACATGTTTTTTATCATGTACTAAGAATATCTGGAACCTTACATCTTAGGTAATTTATTTATGTGGTTCAGTCTTCCAAGTCTGAGAATTTTATTTAGTCATTTGTGAGAACTTCTGAAGATGAGGGATTTTGGTAACATGAAAACCCCTCTGCCTGGAGTAAGAGATGGAAAAATTCCTCACAGCATTAAGTCAAATACAAGTCAGTGCATGAAGTCAAAACTAGCAAAAATTCAATGGACAACTGAAATGCAGTGGTTGTGGAAAGGTGAAGTGTATAAAATACATGTGTATTCTGGTATGAGATTTTTTTTTTACTGAGAGCATGGCTGATAATCTGAACTAAACCTGTTTGGTAAAGCCTAATGAAATCCTAAATTCTAATGGATTTATGCAAGACTGAAAGTGCCTTTTGGCCCAGAAGCATATGGCCAGACTACTGCTATGTATCTTTGTGTGTGCATGTGATCATACCCCTCTGTGGCAACTCTCCAGGTCATTAAAAAGGTGAGCCTGAGAGCATAGTTTAAAACAATATCCAAACAATTTCCATTGCTTACAATTTACTGGAATTTGTCTTAAACTCTTCGTGAAAAACTTTGAAATAGGTCTGTCAGGTGCTGAAGAGATTTTGACTGGAAAGAGTAAAAGATGGCACATCACTACTTCCTATGTTATGTGGCTTGATGTATAAATATCATTGAAAATTTAAGTTGTTTTGCAACATTTTCCTCATAGAGCTCTTCCTTCTCTTTCTTCATCCTGTTACCTTGAAGGAAATTAAGTTATGAAAAATTCACTCTGTTAGTCAGTGGAAGTAGTCAGTGGACTGCAGTAAATTCTATTCAGAGAACTTTTAGTTGTGACTTTGGTTTATTGAACAACATACTAAAAAATAGAATCTTTTTCCCAAAATAGGTATTTTACTAAAAATCAGTAGTATTTTTCCAGGTTTTCCTTTTGGTTGGTTGGGATTTTTTTCCATTTTGCCTAATTTTCACCATGTCAGTTTTGGTCTGAATAGGATTGATAGGATTCTGCCTGCTGTTTTAATTCTTCATGCTTCTCCTTGTTTTAACCTAACCTGCTCACATTTTGTAGCTGCATTCATGCATGTGTAATCTGAAGAGAGATTTTCAGTTCCTGGAAAGCACTTCTCTAAGCTGACCTTTGTTTTGTGTGATATGTAAATAGCTATCCTTAGGAGAAAACAGCTTAGAGTTCAAAGAAGATTTCATTAATTTTGTAAGTCCTTTAGGTGTATTGCTGGATCTATGATTCTGAAGACCAAGGATCAGGCTCAAACTTCAGAAATTACTTCCTTCATATTTTAATTGACTTTCTAAAACTTAAACGCCAAATGTTTCACAATGTATTGTTTCATTTCTTCTAACTTTGGAGGTCTAAGAATTCAGTTACTTTTATATTTCCATCCAGTAATCAAATCTGTCCTTGTTCTGTCAGTTATGGATCTCTCAATTGTCTTAATTGTCTGAGTGGGCTAATTGGGTGCTGGTCCCTCTGAAGGGTTTTTTGGTATGATCATATCATTTAATGGATTTAGAATGCAGTATCTTGTTGTTAGTCTTGTAGGTGTCCTTTTATTTTTTCCTATAGCATTTCAAAAAAGCATCAGTCTTTGTTTAAGCATGCCTTTTCATTTAAGTTTAATTTCTTAAAGAATGAGCAGTTTGCATTACCTCACAGTGCTCACATTCATTGCACTTAACCCAGATCAAATAGATTGCAGGGTAGAGAATAACTATTTCTACAATATTGACATCCTGCCCAAACCAACATCTGTCTTTGTCAAGACTTTGTTTACTTCACTGAACTTCTGACATCATTGTGTATCCTTATTCTTTCATTTTCTTTCTGATGCATTCCAGTGGAAACATCTTTCACTGTTTTTACATCAATCTCATTTGCTGCTTTATGTCACTTTAGTCAATTCTTTCTGTATGTGAATCACACTTGTGACCCATCCTAATGCAGTATAATCTGCAGAGCTAGGGAATTCATTTGCTGTTTCATCCTTCAGACTGTTGGAGACACTACCATGGATCGTCTCCAGGATGATTTTTCAGCCAAAACAGCTATTTACAGCTAAAACACTATTCTGGCTTTTTAAAGAGAACACAGGGAATTTCAATTCTATCTATAACACACATTGCATTTCTTTTGTGGAACATCTTTAGATGTCAGCTGCTTTCTATGAAAGAAAGTACTGATGGACGTAACACGTATCTTGTGATTGAAAGAATACTGGTTTTGAATTGCAGGAAATCACACTGCTAGCCCATAATTCAGTATTTTTCTGTGGATGCCCTTATTTCTCCAGTTAAGACATCTTCCTTGAAAATTTGTCAGTTACTAAGAAGTTCATGTCTGTACTTTAACAAGCTGCATACTTCACGTCCAAACCAACTGAGTCATGATAAGACACAAGTTAAATGGTCTTTTCCAAGTTACCACACAGAACAGAATTTAAATTAAATTTATAATAAATAGTTGACTAGAAATTAAATCTTAAGTAGTAGAGGCATTTTGATGGGTAGAGGTGCTTAAGGGAAGCAGGTAAAGTTATTACAAAAGTTATAATAGGGAGCATGGAGTAAAAAGTATGAAGAATATTCCTGTATATAGGAATATAATAAAATCTAACAAAAAGGAATACACTTTAAAAATCTCATATGCCTTTGCTTTGCCAGGTATTACAAAGCTGCCTTCTATGCCCTTGTTCAAATACTGAAAACCAGCTGCACTATTTCAGAGCCTTTCTATATGTAATCTAAACTTAGCTTTAAACAAAGCTTAAAGTTTAAACAATTATTAATGTTTCTGTCCTATTCTTACTTTTCCTATGGTCTGATACCTCAGAGGGAGAAAAAAAAAAAAGGAATGCTTTACACAAATGCATTTAATGAATTATGGTACTTTGAACCCCTTTTTGCATTTCTGTATGGAACAGAATTTTCTTCATATTGTCTATGATCAGACCAGTCTGTGCATTCTTGAAAATCCGTATTGCTGTGTTATTAAATGCAGTGACTTTTTCTTTCTATGAAGTACCATTTGCTCATTTTACCTTGCCAGAAATGCTTGCTTGAAATACATACTTGAATAATCTTTTAACTTTTTCCCTCAAATATGTTTTATTTCAACAGCCAGTCCATGACAAAGACTAGAACAGTACTGCGTTGAATTTCGAATAAGCCACCAGTGTTGAAGACGATATTCAGGAGTGAAGGGGATATAGAGGGGACTTGATGCAATTCAAGGAAGATCACTTTTCAGCAAAAAATGAAACAGAACAATCTCTTTATTACTTATAGAATAAAATGAACTGTCAACATGTTTGGTAGACTTTTTCTACCATGCTAACACTTTCTCAAAACCAACAAAATTCACATACATTCAGACTCAGGTGTAAATATTTAAGCTCTCTATTATAAAGAGGGCTTGCTAGTATGTATGATGCATGTGATGAATTGTGATGGCAATCACTTAGCTGCTAACCACCAGATGGTGGGGGCTTTTAAGTATAAAAATCTGTATTGTCCATTCAGACTGGGCTTAAGACTTCACTTGAGTCTGAGAATCAATCACAAAAGCTTTTTTTTCTTATAGTATTGGTACTCTCCTGTGTTGATTGGCTGTCCTTTCTTACTTTGTATGAAGTTTTTTATGAAGCTGCATTATTGAGTACACAATGTAACTATTGTCCACCAAAGAGTGCTTTATTGTCATAGGTTGTGTAGTTTATTTAGGAAAAAACTAATTGTAAGTGATTAACTTGTTTTTAATAGTGAATAATTTAGTTGTTCACAACCAACTGCTCTTTGAACTAGTTATAACTGCTTTAAATCTGGTATGATTTTAAACGGGAGGAAAACCACTACCATTTAAAGCAGTGCTGTCATATTGAAATGTCATTACTATTTCATCACTGAAACATTACTGTTTCTTTCCCTATCAAGTCATTTAGGTGAAACTTTAAATTACCATATATAAAAGGTAAGAATTCCCCCTAGGTTTCATTGGTACTCTTGGAAACATGTGGACAGTGCTGGTATTTAGCTTTGGGACACTTAATGAGTGCAGCAGAAAAAAAGGACAGTAAGGGTGTCATACATCTGAGGTAGTGGAATTCAGGGGCAGGTGAAAATTTTGATACCTAACACTTCAAGAACTACAATTTACCTCTGCTTAAAAGCAGTGTAATTTTTAGAGGAATCTGAAATTTTCATCCCCTACAGAACTACTACTTTTCACATTTTGACATTTCAAAACTGAAATGAAATTTTCCAGCAGCTGATGGTTATAGCTGCATATCCCTCAGATGAGGGCTGTTACCACATAGCCTTAAATATGAACTAGTTCCGTTGATTTAGTGACTCTTACATTAGAAAGTGGAAAAAAATGGAGAAATCTGAAATGATAGTAATGGAATGAAGTTTTTAAAGACGCAGAATACCTCTGTGAGAGAGGGAAGTTTATTTCAATGAATGTAAATGCCTTGTGACTAGTTTCAATCTATATCCTTTTAAATGGAAACTAAGCCTTCTGTTAGGCTGGTTACTTTTGAATGCCAGTATGAATATCACACAGTGGTTTGAAAACATTTTCTATCAAGAGAATCATGAATTGGAGAGGAAACAGGATGTGAAGTGTAAGTAAGCTTACAGGTAACATCCATATGCTTAGATAGTCAAAATCTGCAAATATGAATACAAATTAAAAAAGTTTAATGCAAAATAGGACCACTGAAGGCTCAGACTGAAAACAAGTTTTTTTTTTTTCTTTTCTTCTTAAACTTCCCTTTTCAGCCCCCTTTTTTTCTAGATAAAAAGCATCTAAAAGAGAAGGACTGATCTCATCTTGATAAGGCAGTTACAATTTCTTGGGGTTTGAATGTGATTGGTTTGTTTGTTTTGTGGGGGGCTATTTTTTTGAATGTTTCAGTTTAGGGGGTTTTGGGCTTGGTTAGGGTTTTTTGTGGGGGTTGTGTGGTTCGGGCTGGTTTTTTTTTTTTTTGACTGGGTGGGTTTTTTAGTAAGCCATTTGTGTACTTAAGCCAAAAGCTTAAGTACAGGTAACCACAATAGTAGGTCTGTTGTGCAAATATTAATCTATGTTTATTTTTGAACAAAATTCTCATCTTGGAAAACAAAAGGGATGAAAATAGAGAAGAGAGAATCAGAATAAAGATTTAGTAGTATTTGTAATTGGCTTTGCCCTTCTCTCAGCTGAGCTGTTTCTTTTAGCATTTTTTTAAGCTAAAAATAATTGGTCTCTTTCTCACCTTCCAAATTCCAAATCAGAATTTGCCTCATTTAAAGCAACCAGCAGTCATTAGCACTTCTAAGTTCGTCAGAAGTAAATTTGCATAATGCAAGTGCACAAACAATAGCAACTCTAGCCCAACCAAAACTGCATGTTTGGCATCAATGTGTTTCAGGATACCCCTATCCACCATCCAGTATCTTAGTGAAAAACACTTAAATGTCAAAGGGGTTTGACATTTGAACTTTCCAAACAGCCTTATATGTAAAATTAACTCATTACCTCATTGTGCCCCATCTGATTGTACTGCTTAGTTTGTTATGAATTTTTATTACTTTTTCTAACATTTTTAATATACCATACCAAAGGTGTCTTAGGTACAGGAATGAAGAGTGTGCATGGAAGTCCTTGGTTTCTAATTTTTTTCTGAGTTGTGAAGTATTACATGCCAAAATAGAATGTATTGTGGCAGCTGCATCACCTTTGTATAACAGAGCAGCTGAATTAAGTTATTTCTGCTGCCATCAGTTAGGATTTCTCCTTAGAAATTCTTTCCTCTTTCAACTATGTGACAGATGGATTTCTCCTCAGTCTCTTAACTCAAAAGATACTACATGCTCAGACGCTGTAATATCTTGGGTGAAATTGCTATTTCCATTACAGCATCAAAAAAAGTCAGACATTAACCTAGACCTTGTCTTTTTGCCCAGTATGACAGTAGAGGAAACACTGCTAATTTAAAAGAGTAAGAGATTGTAGGAAAAAAACAAAACAAAACATAAATGTGATGTTCGCCAGTTTGTTGCACTGTGGTTTTTATATTGTTTGCAGACTGTCACATGTAAACTCACATACAGGCTATCAAGGTCTAAAACTTCCTGATTAATCAGTACTGTTCATCCTGATTATATTTAAACTGTCTATTTTTAATATTTTTTAACTTGGATTGACAGAACGAACGTATTTTTAAGATAAAGCTTCCTATTATCTTGTAATATTAATTAGTTCAATATGTACTTGTGTGTCATTTGAAAATACTGCAAATTTCATTTGATTTTATACAAAACACTGAATAGTGAGAAGTGTAAACATGAATTATGTAAAATTAAAAGTAATCAGACTGTTTTTATGTTCTATTTCCAGTATTATCACAAAGCCATCATATCTGTACCAGACTGACTCATATGTACACTGAAAAAAAAAAACACAACACACTTAGCTGCCTGAAAACCTTTAATTAAAACACAGATTCTTAAAAGACATTTATAAAATTTCAAAAATAGAGACTTTCTGGCTCTTAACTTTCTGGGAACTCACATTGGAAAACAGTATCTGTATTTGAATTGTTGGGATACACAGTGAAAAAAGTACAGATCACTGGAGTTTTAGTTATTATTTCTCCTTCCTCTGTGATTATATAGTATTAATTTTTAGGAACAGGCATTATCTTGAATACTATATACTTTGATACTTACCATGACAGTGAAGACTTCTCAAAAGAATTAAATTTTTAGCAACAGTGATTTTTGCACAAGCACTGGTGATGGCCTAACTAAGTTTTTTAAAAAATATCCAACAGCAAAAACTAGTGACCCACTGAAATAGTTCATATTACCTATATTAGAAAATGCAGAATTTGCACACACCAAGCAGAGCCTGTTTGACAAGCAAGTAAACTTCTGCTTACCTCAAAGATAGAGTTTTATAGCTGGAAAATCTGTGTTCTTCTGTTGCAAGGTGATCCTTTTCAAACTTACATAAATGTTTAAGCACCTTTTCCTAACAAGCTGCCTGATGATGAAGAGTGAATTATGGGATTTGCTTGGGAGAACACCAGTTTATGCATGTGATGCCCACAGGAAAACACAGTTAAGCCCTGTCACATCATTAGCAGTTTTAGGAGTACTGGCACTGGGCAGGGGAGGGCAGAGGACTAAAAGAATCCCACAAAGGAAAATTGAATAGTTGCCCAAGACAATTCCACTGAGGAAGTTAATGCACTACAAGAATAATCTGTTCACTGTAGTTCTGAGAAACTTCAGTTGGGTCTATTTAGCCTCCTTTGGATTGCAGTTTCTACATTGCTTATGTTAAAAAAAAAAAAAAAAAAAAAAAAACCACCACAGCAAAAAGGATGTGCTGTTATACATGAAATCTGAGTCTGGTTTTAGAGAGAAACTATGCTTTAAACCTACCTCACCAAGGGTTTGTTAAAGAGAGGTTTTTTACTTGCACTTCTCATTTTGGAGTTGGTTTCATATGGATGTGAATGACGAATAAGTCCTAAATATGGAATAAGGCCAAGAGAACATAGACAAGGGGGATGTGCTTTTGAAGCTCAGGGAGTGATGAACCAGAGCAGTTGCAAAGATGACTTTATCTCAACTCAAAGAGAACATGGGGTGGCCTTTCTTTTGGATAAATGGCTATCAAAGTTTGGATCAAAAAGTACTTCCTTAGCAATAATGAAGACCAGACCAGCATGGGGAAAATGAATACATAAAACATAAAAGCCAGACAACTGCCATAAGAATTTCAAAGGGACCAATGGGCTTCAACTAATCAGCCCTCCCATTCCTTCTTGACAGCTGAGGATGTATTTTGTAAGGACCAGTAAAGGGAGTCATATTGGTATTGTGAATAATCTGTGTACTGCAATTGCTATATTAAGTATAATATGGTGGTTTTGTGCTTTCAGTATACTTTGTATCACTCTAAACCAGAAATGCCATGTGCCATGAAACATCATGAAGTAAGTAAATGTGGTATTAAACTTGACACCCTGCATCCATGGGATATTTTCAAGAGCCCTGTCAAGTGTTGGACTGTCACAAAGCAGGTGGAAGAAGGCACCTAGACAGTCTGTCCTTCAAACAGCTCCATTCCTGGTCCACGTCCTCCCTATCAAAGTCCATCCTAGTTCTCAGGGCTGATAAAGAGTCCAGACAGGCCAAGCAGCCACTGGTGGTTTTGATCCCTCAACTCAGCATGTGCAGCCCTGCTGTATAAGAGCACAGTAGCAAATGAAAAGCTCTTCTGTGTCACTAGCACTTCCAACTCCCAGCTCTTCTGACAATGCCAGTTGCTGCAGCTGAGTTACAGCACTAACAGGATAAAGTGGCAAATCCTGGAGTCTTGTACCCTGACAGCACAATGGGAAGAGATCCATGGCATCCACCATTACTAATGCCCTATCCGCTATACTAATTAAAGAAAATCCAAAGTAATGCCAATAGCACAAGGGTAAATCAATCACTTCTTACCTTTGTGAACTTGCTTTTGCCTCTGTCAGTGCTTTGATGCCACTCTTTTAAGATGGCAGAATAATTCTGTTGTTCTCTATGCAGTGGAATGGCTCAACCTCCTCAATATCCCTCCATCAAACAGAGCTTTTCTCTAGACCTCCCTGTATTTCTTCCCGAGTTCATGTTCTGAGTTCTGCTATTACTAGATTGATCTTTCACCATTCTTCCCAAAATGGCATGCTCACTTGACTGAATCTCTAGTCAGTACTTAAAAAACATGATATTTGTCTTGCCTTTAATACTTCTAGGTGCTTTTTGTTGTTTACACCAACATCACACCTATTTTAAAGTGAACTACTCTTTAATGTTAATTTTTTTTGTGTTCTATCTCTTCCTCCCACTGATCAGACCTTTCCAGCCTCTGGTCGTCTTTCACGCTGATGGCAGCTTCAGTGAATTTGAAAAGATTTCTAGATTTTACTTTTCCCACAATAGCTTCTAAAGTTCCAAGTCTTTCCTAGAGCTAGCAAAAACTCTGAAAAGCAGCACTCAATCCATAAGCAACAGAAATATAACCGAACAACTAACAAGTATAGAATTCCTGGATCAGAGTATGTCAGCTTATTATAACCTTGCTGTTATTTTTGTTTTGGCAGAGCTGTCCTGCTGATTCAATTATAGTATGCAGAATTTTTCATTCAAACAGTAACTACTGTACAAATCTCAACAGAGGAACTACTATTGCTAAAAGCAAAAAACAGCTTATTGAATCCAGCTAATTAGCTGTAAAACATCTGTAGAGACAACACCACAGACTGTGAATAGTCATACTAGTCAGTTTTACTAATAACTAGTTTAGTTACCTAAACAGGGAGATCAGAAACTTTATTCCGTTTAGGGCTGGTTCATCTCCAACATAACACTGTCATTAAATGTGATGCAGTATCTAAGACACAGCTATCTGCAACACTTTTATCACAAATTTAAAAAGGCATTTGTTTTCAGAGAAATAAAACGCTGCTGAAGATATGTATTTCAAGTTAAATTCTAGGTAACACAGCCAAAGGGTAACAGTTGTTACTTCTTCCAAAGACTGAAGGCTGCCCCCTCCAAGCACAAACTGTTCAGTACTTGCTCAGCATATGGTACCCAAACAGAAAAAGCTCTGATTTCATGCCCATTATTCAGTGATTGAAACATACTTTTTATGCAAAGATAATCATGTTTCACATTCAATTATTGATCCAGTGATATTGAGTCAGCATTGCATTACTTCCAACACTGCATGTTGGAATATATATATATATGTGTATATACATACATATATTTGGTTTTTATATGAATGTGTGTGTATGTGTCTGTGACAGCTCTGGAAAAAAAGAAGGAAAAATTATGTGAAAATTGTTTTATATAAGATTAAGAATAATCTTAATGGCATAAGTCTACTAAAGGTACAGTATTTGGGTTCAGGCCCAAAGCACAATTAAGGCCTGTTTTCATACCAAAAAAAGTGTAACCAGCTAAAAGCTATTTCCTATGAGCTCAAATGCCCAATATTCCTATTTATCAACTCAGAGTTTTTTTACTTTTGAGTCTTTTTATTCATTCTTTGGTATTCTTATCTTAAGCACAGGCATTTCTCTCCTCTTTCTTCTAAAGGCATTTTCATATTAATATATGCTTGCCAATCCTAAATCACAGTACTGCATATGATTCAACTGAGCTACATCATATCAACACCATCATATGTAAATGACAGTCATGGAGAGAGGTGAATTCCTTTCTTTATAAACTTACTGTGACTTACATGAATCTAAAACTTAAACCCGAAATGTAGTTCTTCCTAGGCCACTCACTACATTAAAGATAGGTAGTAGTGCATTAAAAAATAATGACTAAGATCTGCAACAGAATTCAACCTCTCCTTAATATGCACGCCATGCTCTACTAGTGTTTGTGTATATATTTACACCTGCTGCCAATTGCTTTACATGAAGGAGTAAAGCTACTCCAAGAGTGACAGCAGCAAATCCGTGCTTTACAGATATAGCTATTTTGGTACCTTAAATATGGTAGATGACTGAGACTCACAGTTCTGTTATCTCAGCTAGGCAAAGAAATCACATCACTGTCATCACTTACAATTAATAATTTCTTTTCTATACCTGAATATACCATTAACAAGAGAAACTCTTAAGCCATATTCAAATCTGACAGACTGAAGAATAAAATTGTCACAAATAAATGCTCTAAGAAACTTCTGGTTTAAGCAGTAATCAATTACACTAAATCTCATTCTCACAAAGTTTTGGATTAGATGAATTGTATTTTTTAGTTTGGGATAGTTGTTTTGTTCTGTTTTTAATTAAACAGTCTTGTAATCAGCCTTTTTTCCTTTTAACCAGGAGTTCAACAACCTGCTAACCAAAAGTGGATTATACAGATGCATTTTCACAAGTCCTTTAAAGCATTCCCCAAAGAACCCATTTGTCATTTTGTTTTGAAAGGCAGATCAAAGTTAGAGGAATAAAAAGTAACTTTGCAACAGCACAAAGGAGATTGAAAAGTAAAACAATTCTCTCAGCCTTCCCAGAGAACAGTCAGAAGTAAACTGAATGTATCACAGCATACTGAGCTCACTAGCACAGCAAAGATTCTAATTTTTAGTAGAAAAAGGGAGGGTTACTTTTAAGTATATGAACATTTTCCTTAGCAAAAAGAGGTCTTAATAGAAGAGAAGACTACATTCAAAACATGACAGGATATAGAAGGAAGCCCTGCAAAGAAGCTCTCCGCATCTATATGCATACACTCGCTCCAGCAAGTAAAAATATAAATAAAAACTCAGACACATTCTTCCCTGTCCAATGGGAAAATGGGAACAAGAAGGGAAAAACAAGTGAAATATTCCAAGAACCCCACAGACAAAATCACTTCTATTCCACATTGATTAAACTGACATTTCTGGTAGAAACAAACAACACCTGTAAAAAGGGCAGCATCACATAAACCGCAGTAATTTAAAAAAAACTTACTTGTGACTACAAAGTGAAGTAGTCATGCATTATTTCATCCAGTTCAGATATTCAAATAGCAGCAGCAAGGGTTGCTCTAACACCAGCACTTTGCTTTTGCACATTCTTCCTACTACAAGTCAGAGCATTTCTATGCCACTACAATGAACTTCTTGCAGAACACAAAATCTCATATTACAACAAATTGTCATATAAGTAATTTACCAACATAAAAAAAAAAAAAAATCCTTTGGGCTGAACTACTCTGCACACCATCCGTTTGGAGCATATAGTTTTTCTAGGATGACTACATCCTATTTGTGTAAAGCCTTATCAGTGAGAAAAGTCTTTTAAGATTGTGAGTACTCTTAGAGCTTACTCCAAAGCAAAACTTTTTTTTTCTTCTAAGTTTCATCCACTATTTGCTCTCAAAGAAGACAGCTTAGAAGTGAGGCACAGGACTGGAAAACATGAAAGGTTTATAGTCATCTGCTTTCCCAGTAAATTGAAAAAACATATTCAAGTTGAGCAGGCATTTGAAGACTCCTGTGAGGCTGACAGCTACTTCCAAGATGTCCAGTGTGCATGTCCTGTCATTTCTTTCTGTCATCACCTCTGGCACCATTTTCTTATTTTTCTCAGATCCCCCAGAATGGCTCTCAGTGTCCCCTTGACAGGAAACAGTTAGAAAATCTGGCTCAAGTATGTTAAAGCTGCAATGAAAGTACATTGCACCTCATCCCCAACATCACAATTTTCTTGGTAAGGCATGAAACATTTTACTTTATAGTTGCTTCTGCTAAAATTAAAAGCTTCCTTAATAATACAGTTGTGTCTTTAGATCAAAATTCTTGTTTTACTTAATTTTCAAAGTAATTGCAGACTATATCTTGTTAATGAAGTAGGACTTGTAGTTAGGTGTCAATTCAAAGCATCTGTGCTGCCTTGATTTTAAAGATCACTTCCATTTAGAGAGATGTTCACTTTTTTGGTAAGTATAGATTGCTGGTTGGGGTTTGGGTTTTTTTCCCCCAGACTACATCCAAATAGCAAAAGCTTCCACCTATCACTGACTTCTTAAAATAATACCTCAAACCCAAACCAATGTGCACTTTTCTTTATTTGCCAAACTGAAGAACTGCAACTTGCGACTGTCTGAAATATACGCTTCACTCAAAGGAAACATCTTTGTACAGTGAAATGTACAGTGAAACTAAGTCCCAGTTGTAGATCATGTTGTACAGTTGACATTTCACCATGGTGTCATGGAGAAATTGATATAATCTCTATATATACATTTTTAAACACTCTTCCCTTTAACTTCACTTGAAGCCTAGTAGGGAAGTACTGTAAGCCTTCCCATAGGTTTCACAAATGCAGGCAGACATTAGAACCTGTGATAGGATCCCAGTCCACCCATATTTCCAGAATCCAACTCTATTAGCAGACAGCTGCAATCACTCCACACCAAACAACCAAACAACTTTCCAGAAGGAAACAGGCTTCCTTAATCCACACCAGCATAGAACTGGTGTCTTTATAGTTACAAAGTGACTTTGAGATACCACCATTTGTGATGGGTCTTTAAGCTAAAGCTGGAAAATCCTCAGGGTCATCAGGATTTGGAGCAACAAGCTGCACCTGTAAAGGAAGAAAGTAAGTTTTATAAAAATGAAAGCATTTTAAAAGTATCTGACAGCTATGTATACATAGTTTACCCTCAAAAGGGTTCATTCTTCTACTCAAATGCTACTACTACTAAATGCTAATTCTACTGAAATTGTATCCATCTCTATCACAAACTTTCATATCAGAACGTATGACTACTGTAATTTCTTTTCAGCATGAATGTTTTTATAATGCTGCCTGGGAAGGACCAGAAGGTCACAAGTTTTGCAGAACTGAATGAAGAAAAAAGTAAAGCAGTCTCAAGCAAAATACTGCATATTTTTAGAAGCAGCATCACTATATTTTTACATTCCAGAACCACCGAACATATTGGGATGTAGTTTTAATCTTTCTGATCTGCTAACATAAAGAACCTTTTTCATCCAAATGAAACAAATGCATCAACACTTCCATGTTATTTTGAAAGTTCCCAGTCTTAAAGCATTTTAGTGACAGTAAAGCTTCTGTTAGTATGAAGAATGAAGATGCCATTTTCCAGTGTGCAAATGGCTTTTTTTTTCCAAAGAAAAAAATAAGTGGAAGTTTTTTATAATGGTTATAGAGAACACATGAATCATTCTGTAGGATCACAGATTTACTGATGTCTACTGTCAGTAATCAAAGTATTACTGTACCATACTGTTTTTTCAAAGAGATACAAGCCTTTAGTTATTTTAACTAAGTCCCAAATTGTAACGAAATTCATTGCACCATTTCCTCTAGTTACTATTAGAGCATCTAGTAATCAGATCTTTTGAAACATGTTAGGAGTTGTGAGCCTGAATCAGTATTTAATTTCAAGTAATATAATATGGGCCAGGAACTCAATACACAGGACAACATACTATGAGACTGGAATTAGAAGCAAGTTTGTCACTATGGAAATCAAAATTCTACACAGAAAGGGGCAGGACACACACAAACACCATCAACAACAGGAAAAACAAAAACAAAAAAACCCAAACCAAACAAAAAAAAACCAACAACAAAACAAACAAAAAAAATCCAAATGAACAACAAAACCATAAAATCCATTACCACTACTTCTGGTCGAGGTTCTGTCTCTTCAGGTCTTCTGCCACGACCACGACCACGACCACCTCGTGCTCCTCTTGATCCACGGCCAGGGTAGGGAAGACTCCCAAAATTAATATCCAGCTGAGAAGTTATATCATTCACTGGTTTTCTAAAGACATGAGAATCATCTTCAAAGTCTTCTTTTTGCAGCTAAAGAGAAGATCTGGTTAAAGCCCACAGCTTCCATGTATGAGCATCTCCCTTCTCAGATACACAATCACACTTTTATGATAGACTAGGCAGCAAATAAACCAAGATGGCATCTGGATAAAAGACAGGCCTTAACTTGCACAGGATTTTAACACAGAGGAGGTAATTGTAGCTTCCCAGATGCTTGGGATAGTTCTTTGTTGGCTCAGAGACTCCTGAAAACAAAAGCTTCTGTACTGACTCCATAATACTGAAGAGGTTTTTCAGAAATATTATCTAGGTTTCCAAATGGACTAGAGCATCAAACCTAAGCTACTTACTCCTACAGTCATCTCCAAGTAATGGATAAAAGGCCATACCAAAGCTACTTAATTGATGTATTTATCTACATGCCTGCAGCTATGAGATTACTGTGGTTTTAACAGTGTGTTCCTAATAGCCAGTGCATGTCAGACTATTGCCCAGCATAACTTTAATGGGGACTGTAGTAATGATAAAGTATATGTTAACTCATCTCTTACAATGACGAATCACTTATTCAGTATCTAATTCAGGGATTTCACCTGCCTATGTTACATAGTTCCTGTACCTCCTGTTCTGCATCCATTTTAACAATTTCTCTTGATACTAACAGAACAGAAACTTTATGGGTAAAAGGAAGAGAAACTTGCATGCACTCTTCACACATTTCTATTCTCTCTTCAGAGTTTGTGGAAGTTACTCTCCCCACCACTATCTCTCCCAGAAAAGAAAGAGGGGATAATGGCAACTCTGACCTAAAAAGGCTCCCTAAAAAGAATGCAGACTCTGAAGCGATCTAGTGATTAAGCAAGTTCTCATGTTAATATTGTAACCAGAGAAAAGATGTGTATTCATAAATGCACATAGACTTCAAGGATCAAAATTCCATTGTACTAGACTATATGCACATACTTCTGAAAATCCGAAATCTAAGCAAGCTAGAATCTGAAAGAAGCTTCCCCTCTCCCCTCAGAACTAGTAGTTCTTCTTGAAATTTCAATCTGTATAATACCATGGAGTAAAACTTAGAGGAAATGGGTAGCAGGTGCACGCTACAGCACCACAAGCTCTCCAGGATTAGTTCTAAGAAGCAGAACCCCAAAAAAACCACACCCTAAAAAAAAGTTCATATTTCAAATGCTCAATGAGATACATGCAAGCGTATACTGGCAAGTAAGCTAAACAGGATTCCAACTGAGGAAAAGAAGTGTGTAGTAAACCAAGTTTCATAAACCAAGTTTTTCTAGCAGCATTACCAGAGACCTATACAGGTGGCAGCAGCTGAGCCATAAGGTAGAACAACTTGATATATTATATGTTTGCATAGTAAAATAGCAGTGATGATCTGAGACAAAAAAAAATTGAACACACAATTTAAAGCCAGTTTTGGGGCTCATGTCATTGCAATGGTAAAGCTTAGATACTGTTTCCTTGCCTATTCAGATTATACTAAAACTAGCAGTAAAAAAATAGAGACAGTTTCCTAACCCTGGTCATAAAGAAGTTTACAGAATTCCTGAGGCAGTGCTTACATCGTCACTGTATTTTGACTTGTGAATCACCACTGCTTTGGAAGGAACAGTAGACTCTGGCTTCCGGATGTTGAATTCAGGCTTTGGTCGATTCCGTTGCTGAAGATTTTTCCACTCATCTAACGTCATTTCTTGAACCACTTCTTCCATTGGCTCTCCTTCAGCAGCTCTAGAAGTTTACAGTTTTAAAATAAAAAACATTAGCTTGCAACATTCCAGGATAAACAAGAACACTTATCTCCAAAGTAAGGATACTAAACAAAACATTTAGAATGTTTCTCACCAAATTACTGTCAATTTCACTTATTCCCCACAGTAACTCCATTGACAGTCTTACATTAATGTAACTTAAGAGTATATATGCATGTAGTCTTTGAAATTAGTCATATGAACAAATGCTGTCTGCAACCTCTTGTATTAGTCATCCTGAATTCAAGCACTTAGATTCTAGACAATCATTCTGCCTTTTCACCTGGCATATTCTTAACTCTACAGTTTTAATTAATAGTGGATCTACCCCCTAGCAAATGCAGCCACAGTAAAAAGAAAAGCACACAGAGAAGTTTTAAAACACCTCAATTGCATGGTTTCATTGCCTTGTACTGCACAGTGACAATCAATATAAGATGAATTCATGTTTCAGTGTAGCTTTCAGTCATCAAAAATGATCATCATATGATGACCACACCATGAGATCTTCCAGGTAATCATTAACATTTCCTTTGTTAATTTCACAAGATGCTTCCTTGAACTTTTTTGTCAGATGTAGTAACATACAAAGAGATAGTATTTATCACTTGGCCAAACTGGATTAATCCTAGTTAAATTTTCATTTGTCGCTAAGTACAATAATGTAATGATATGTTCTAGAAAAACATATGGAATATGTCAGAGGCTGCCTTGCATATTTTTGAACTGTAAAGACAGAAAGTTTTATGTCTGTAATAAAGACAAGATACATAAGCAAAAAAATCTTCTCTTCCACTGATCACTGCTTCAGTAGTCTTCTGCCACTTTGCTGCTGCTGATCATGACAGGCCTGCCCAGGACATCAGCTTTTAGAATAAACACTACAGGTGTACATTTAATGATACCTACAGAAAGCTACTTCATACTAACCAGCATCACATACACGGAACACAACTTCCTACATCACCATAATCGTCTGCTCATAAACAGGTCAAATATCATGAGCTACAAGAAAGCCCACACCGATTGCTCCGAGACACTTGAGAAACCATTTCTCCTTACACAGAAAACTGCTATGAGTTACAATAGCAGTTGGAGTTGACTAAATATTTCCCTAACAATGACTTTTCTGGAAAGCCCCTTCATTAGAACCTGTCTAGTGGGAGAACAACGGATTTGGTTCTCCTCATTCAGTCATAGTTCCACAGTCCTACCAATAATTATAATTTCCCGAATGTAAATATACAGTTTATTAGGTGCAAGTTGGAATTTTCTTATCATGGAAAGATGCAGAGTCAAATGATAATCAGTGACTGTGTGTATTCTGTTTTTAAAGATATACAAGCAACCCATTGGAATATACACTTTTTTTGCAACTGTTCTGCACATTATAGAACTAGCCTATATAGGAACAGGCTTGGTCCCTCTTCTTACCTGATTCTGCAGCAAAGCATTCATATTTCTTGGCAGTCAAAATAAGATTGTGTTTCTGAACACACAGCATATGACTGGAGAAGCAAAACTGTACACTAAGGCAGTCCTTAATTTTAGTTCTAGGATTAACACAGTTATAAATTCACTTCACAGAAGAATAACAAATACAGAAGTCCTGTACTACATGCCTGCTCTCTGACATGCCTTTATGCCCTGTTATTTTGAAAATTCCAGCTTTATTAACCAGAAATTCAGGTCAAAAGATTGGTAAGCAGCCTGTAGTTCCACACTCATTACAATCTGAAACTGTATAAGAAGGACTGTTAGGGAAAAAACAAATAGTTTACTGAGGTGCATAAAAAGGATACTGGTGAAAGAAGCAGGTCCTTCTGGAAAAGCACCAACAAATACTGTTGCATCTGTAAGAGCACTAAGAACACATAGCACCCAAAACATTTCAATTTGTTGTCCTCAAGAGTAAGCCAGATAACTTTTGATCAATTATCTGAAGCTTCAGTTTTGGGAATAAGTGTTAGAAAAACAAGATTAGTGGTAAACAGTCAGAGAAATTAAAGAGAAATATAACTAATAAAAGTGTATCTATTAAACCGGTTTAATTTTTTTCTAAGCCAGTCTCAGCAAACTGCATATCTGAACTTTAGGGAGTCTTTTTTTTCCTCCTCTCCCATGAACCTTTCACCACATTACAGGGACAATGTTTCAGTCCTTGGCAAGAGAAGCAGAAAGATAAAGAAGTGACAGCAAAAAGTACTGGAGAACTAGCTATCAATATTTCCATTTGCAAAAGAAAACCATAAATGTAAGTGGGAATTTAACAGTGTAAAATAATATTTACTGCATTTTCTGTTATGCACATTATGCACAAAGACTGCATAAAAGAAGGGTAATAGTGCAAGTATTCAAGAATACTGAATGGCTGACCATTCAGTGGTATGAGATGCTAAAGTGACCCAGTGCTTTTCAAACAAGCAACCAAAACAACAATATCCAGAAAGTCCCAAGAAATACGTACGCTCAGGCAAAAGCATCAGCCATCCAAACACAGAAAGAACCACTAACAAGGAAGAAGCTCTGAAGGAGGGACCCCAACTCCCCAGACTGCACAGGAGCATTGCAGTCAAATATCTGTTCTTTCTTCAACAACGTACTATGTACGGTAAGGAGCCACATCAACAGTTTTGTTTGGAATAGATATTATTGCTGGTAGGGTGGAACAATCTCAACTGAATAATGTCTTCTGCATAGGAACAGGTGAGAAGCCTGCAATAGCACTGCAAGACACTAGTCTAAAACACACGATGTACATTGGAAGCCTTTAAAGATGTGCAAAGGAAATATACATAATGCTAAAATAAGTTTTGCTTATCCCTGACATTAAGACAAGGTATGCAGGAGAAAAAAAAAAACCTAACATACCAGCTTTTATTTTTCTAAGTAGTGGAAAGACCACCAGGGGACATGGAAAACTCCATTAGCAGAGTACAAAATCAACTAGACAAGTATGAGAAGCAACAATTAAAATTGGTCATGCCTTGGGCCCAAAAAAACCCTTTCAGGTCTGAAGTGATATGATCGTAAGATAACATGAGGACATTTGACCACACAGAAACTTGATCTCTCAAAAAGCAAACAGAGCTATTACTTTGAAAAGTACACATACATCAAAAACACACACTTGCCAGTTCCAAAGGAAATACTTGTGGATTTACACTGCAAATATTTGGGTTTTTTTCAACTGCAAAGTACAGTTTTGGTCTTTAACCCAAAGGATGGTTTTAACTGCTAGGTTACTAGCATTACAAATTTGTTTTAGGATGTCAAGATTCCCAAGGGGAAACACCTATGAGTGAAACACAGCAATAGAAACCTGCATATCTCATTTTGGACAGAAACTCAATTGCAGCAAGTTATTTTGGGCACCAAGCCAGCATGAAAGTGCATTCTGTGCATTATTTTCTACCTTCTAACCTTACACAATTTTAGTAACTGCTTGGTGTGCATTTTCATTAATCAAACTAATGAGCTCCTTGGCACACCAGCAATCATGCTTACAAAACACTGCCAGACAACTAAGTACAACCTCTGGACATGAAAAAACTGAATTTACAATGAAAGTCCTACCAAATCACTAAATGAGAGCCTTAGTAATGGTGCCTACTGCTTCAGTGTCTCCAATGCATTACAATAGCCCTTTAACTATGCCTTGATTACTGTACATACAGTAAACAAAATGCCTTTTATTTTTACCAGAAGAAAGGCAAATGGAAAGGAATAGAATTTAGCTCAGCTATTCAGCTATTATTTTCATATCATTAAAAATGATATGAAAATGTGAAATGAAAAATGAAATTACCTCAGCTCAGTTTTTGTATTATTCAGGTGCACAGAGCAAATACTTAGCCAGCTTTTATCAAGAAGTCAATGACATGAAGGCTTCCCACTAAACATTATTTACAAGAGCATTATCACCAGCTATAGAAAAATTTAAACAAGGTAAGACCAAACAACATTTATACAAACCTACTATGGAAGAAAAACAATTAATCAAATACTTATGAAACTCTGACTCGATCTATGAACAGTTTTATATCACCATTAAACAACAAAAAACAATAAACAACAACAAAACAAATTAAAAAATGAGATAAATAGCTAAAAATCTTGAAGATAAATTGTTAAAGCTTGTTACATTAACCAAAATGATACACAGTTCCACCAAAAAGGAAAACCATCATGTGAGAAAAAAAGTAAGAAAGCCCCACAAGATTAAATACAAGCTCTACAAATACCTTTAGGACTAGGAATTGATTACCCCATGTGTTGTACTGAATAAAACAAACAAAAAAAAAATCTAATTTGGTCAACACAAGTCTGTTACATTGTTTAGACTGTGAAGAAAAGTTCAACCCAGAGCAGCTGTGAGGAAAGTTCATGTCTCTGCATAAACTTTGGTTTATATAGGGCTGAGGTTAGATTTTGCTTTTGCAGAAAAAAACAAAACAAAACAAAACAAACAAACAAAAAAAAACCAACAAAAAAAAAAACACAACACACCAAAAACAAAAACTAGCAGTTTGGGATTTTATAACTAGAGATAAATATTGTTGATACATTCAAGAAGATTTGAGGATATGGGAAAAAACAACTTGATTTATATTATACAAGTATTATAAATCGTTTCCTTCCAGTCACTGTGTTTTAGTGCCAAAATGAGAAAGACCCTAGTAGCAGCCCATGCAAACACACAACCCTTTATAATATTGAGGCTAGCAAAAGCAGAAGGTAACCCAATTTGTGTTACTTGGACAGCAGGGGCAACTAAGCATGTAAGACCTTTAAATACATCCTGAAACCTGAACACCATATCCTATCAGCTTTTGCTTTAAAACATTAAAACAACAGTAACAATTCCATCTGTTTAAGGTGTATGCCATAGAACCATACCTAATGAACTAGGCACTTTTCACATAATGTCTCCTGTTTAAAATATATAGGGTCATCAAGCTGACACCCCCCAAAAGGTAAGTGCAGGGAGATTTATGTAACCCCTGTTTTGTATATAGATTTGTAAGCCTTTGGGACAGTATTTATTGCACTGAAAGGAGTACACAGTGCAGAATTTTGTACTTGTAGGTTATTTGCTTTTTTGAATCATTTGCATTTCAGTGGACTATGCCTAAATTAATCTTAAAAAAAAAAAAAAAAAAAAAGACAGGAGTAAAATCTCCAGGGAGGCTCCTAGTCTGACTGAATACCTAGTGATCTCTAAGAAAGATGAAAAAGTTAAAGATAACTGGCAGATTCTGGACAGAGGCCTTTTCCACTGCATACACCTTCTCATGCCTTAAGCTCTACAATGAACTGATATTATTGGGACAAATCTACAAAGAGCTTAAACTGAAGCAGAAACAAGTACAAGTGTGAAACAAGGTATCAGCAACTGACAAAATCAGATTATTAAAAAGCCAAGTAACTGTTTTCATATATAGCTAATACAGTGCATTTTTGCCAATGTATCTACACTGCCCAACTCATTTAACTTGGCCTAGAAACATTTTTTCAGTAATAAGTCATTCAAAGATAGATTTCCCCATGTGTATACACCTTTAGCTATATATTAAAATCTACTCTAAAATTAAAAGAATCAAAGTTATATCAACTGAACTTTTTACAGGGTTAAATAACCTGAATATATAAAACAGGTTTTGTAGTCTAGTTGGCTTTATAATTAAGAAATGAACCCATATCACTAATATCTGGAGCTGCCTCATGAGTAAAAAAGGCTTCACAGCAACAGAAGTTGACATACTGCACTGACCATCTTTCACTCATTAGGAGATATGCACCACACGCTATTTAATTATTCTTTAAGTCTCTTACTTAGACAAGACTGTCCAATTATCTTTCTTAAGCCGCTGTTAATTTATTTGCTGCGACACTGATTAGAATGAAAGCCAGAAGACAAGGTGCACACTTCTCTCTCAATTTCTCTACTTCCAAGGCTTACTGCATTTCCAGAAAGTCTTTCCAAGTTCTGCCATGGCCTCTCATGAATAGATAATATCAGCATTATACTAGTGATTTCTGAATACAGACTTAGAATAGCTCAGTGTATTTTAAATGCATTTGTACGACTGCACCGGCACCTTGAATACCTGTTCTCAGAGAAACGTCAAAAAGCATGGTAATTTCTACAAATCAGACAAGTTAAAAAGGTAAAACATAATATGTAGCTTCTCCTTAAATTATCACCAAATCTTAGGAAGCTAAGCATCACTGTGCCGTTAAATGCAATCTCCAACTATATAAATCAAGCTTTAGTCAGAATTAGGGATACATTTTCCATACTCACGATGGAGAATAGGACAGAGAGCACAATGGAACTCATAAAGGAGTCTGATATCATGAAAGCATGGGATAGACAAACACATAGAGATACTCCCTGGTGAAAAACTACCAGGAAACATGTTGTGAAACTTTGTAATGAGATAATGTTACCAGGTGATATGATGTCATGAAGAATGTGTAACCATGGGAAATTGTTACCAAAACTAGAACCCTGTATAAGTGCCATACAAGTAAAACCTTATAAAAGTGCCTTGTATACTCAATAAAAGGTGCTTCTGGTCAGAACTCGGATGTCCCCATCTCTCAATCGCCAATGCTCACAAATATAAGACAAAGCTTTTCTAGTTTTGAAAACATGCACTAGCAAAACTGCACAGTTCACATTTCTAGTGGGCCCCCCAATACAAGTACATCAGTAAGAGTTAATTGTTTCCTTTGCATTCAGAAAGAAAATATTTGTCTGACTGTACTTGCTCAGAGGCTCTCCTTCAGATGTCCCTGGCTGTTCAGGAGTCTCCACAGTCTCCTCCACAGATGCAGTCTGTTCCATCCCACTAAAACAAAACACACACAAAAAACCAAAACTAAACCACAGTCTTCATGAGTTACACTGGGAAAAAAACCTAATCAATACATTACTTCCTAAACCAGAATTCCTTGGTAAGGAGGAAAAAAAATGAAAACTCTTTGACTGTAAGTAGAAGATATATTAAGCAACTAGCTGAGCAACTAACAAAATAAGCAGTATTAGGAAAATACAATTTCTATTTCCCTAAAAAAAAAACATGTATGAAGATGAAATAATTCAATCATGAATATTAATCATGACAACCAGTATTAGTTGTCAGTATAACACTGACATTTGGGGTTACCTTTTTGCTTTTAAAGAATTAAAATTTGTATTTTCTGTAACATGGACTTTAATTCACTGTCAAATGACAGCAGGAACTTATTTTCATTCCAGTAGCAGGCATACATATTTAAAAGTAACACGTTTTAGCTTCAATATGTGATTAGCACAATTAAGGCACAGACATGCTTTTAGAATCATTCAGAAAGCTTTAATTTTATGTCCCTTTTACCACATCACAAGAAAACATTGGTGTTAAGTTCTGATGCTAATAAACTGGAAAAAAACCAAAAAAAAACAAACAAACAAAAAACCAAACAAACAAACAAACCACAAAAAAAACCTTAACCAGGGAGAAAGTATGTAAGGGCCAATAAAAACCTTGTAAGTTTATGAAGCCTTCCCTGATACCCTACAGAAGATAGTTTTCTGTTAGCTAATTTTGTACAATCGGATCAGAACAATGATAACCTAGCCAATCCTTTGAAAAGCCCGAGTGTCTAACAAATGTACTCTTAATATGAAATTCTTTAGAAGGGAGAGAAGTTAGTATAACTTTTCAGAAGAATTTGGAATATCAAAACCCAAAAATTATTACACACCAAGGCTGTATTTTTTCAATCTTTTAGTGATTGTCTGAATCCACTAAGTTTTAAAAGATAGATTTTATTGTAAAATAAAATTTCATTTTTAAAACAACTCTGTCAATGAATGTCTATGTGGCCAAAGATATTTGCTGTAAGTTCAAAGCACTGCCTTTTTTCTATCCTTTATCAGGCTTCAGTTGAAGAGTTCTAGATGTATATGAGAACAAAAGCTACTGGAAAGAGTAATTTATTGCTAGGTGAAAAGAATGGACAAAAGCCAACATAATCAGTGAGGTTTTACAAATCTGAACAGAAACCAGTACCACTAAGAGATATACAGAATTGAATGGAAAATTCTTGATTTTTTTTAACTCTAAACGGCCATTAATCACATCATGCTACTGATTTTTCTAGCACTTTAAAATGTACTTCAGTGGTACAGTCAGCTCAATGTTGCCTTTAGAGCCACACTGAATTGTACTACAGTTTGCAATTAGAAAGTATCCATAAAACTCCAGAAAACAGACTGGACTTTACGCCCAGTAACAGAGTTTGAATCTTAGAATCAGCATTTTGGAGCAATTCCATTAAAACCAGTGTTCCACTTAATTGACTCTTGAGAAAAGTAATAACTTACTTCCATTAAAGGACAACTCAGCTCCAGCCAAAAGACTCTGGCAGTCTTACATGAACAAACCACACATCATGACACCTTTGCTTCAATTTAATCATCACAAAGGAGCCAAGTTAAAAAAAACTGTAAAATTACATTAATTCCAACAGTAATAGAAAGCGAGGCTTATAAAGCTCAAAATGGACATGAAACTGATGAAAATGATCTAACATAGGCCACAGAAAATTATGATTTATGATGGGGCACAATTATACGACATACCTCATTATCTTTAATTGTTCTACAATTAAAGATGATATGATGTTTAATTGTTCTACAGTTGTGAGCTTCACCTCCACCCTTTTTGTGATTTGCTTTCACTCCTCTAGAGAGGAAAGCAATTCTGAGTTTAAGAGGTTTTTTTCCTTTTTTTTTTTAATGACCTCAAACTAAAACTAGTATTAAAGTCCAGCCAACCTGAATAGTAGAAGGGAACAGAATACCTAAAAGACAGTACCTGCAGTGCTGATATTATTTATTTGTATACCAAGTAAGAAACAGCACACAGAACACTTACGTTTTATCATTTCTACTTTGTCTTTCAGGTTCCCGTTTTCTTCTTTGGTCAAACCCATCAAAACTTCCATTTAATCCACCACCTCTTCCTCTACCTCTCATTCTGCCTCTTCCTCCACCACGACCTCTTATTGGTCTTTCATAGTCTAACCTTTCCACTGGTCTAAAAAGAAGGTAAGTAGTCAGATTTTTTTTTATAATAGAACAGTTAACAACAAGAAAAAAAATTGTATTGTTATATTTGTGCAACTGTGGGACACATCAGTATATAACACCTACTGCACAATTTCTAGAGTGTACCTTTATACAACACACACTACAGCTGCTTTGTTTTTGTCATTAAAAATGGACATAAACTGAACTTTGGAGGAATTATTACAGCACACAGGAACAGAAAGATCAGCAGTTGTTAACACTGGAAACATTACAGAAATGAAACATTATAAAACTGTCAAATCTTCATAAATTTATCATCCAATAGCTCCACCATCTAAACCTATATTTATAGGCAACTGCTAAAAATTTCAGACAACTTGTCATCTGCTAAATATCAACTATCATGATATAAAGTAAGAACCGCCACATTCTTGAAGCATTAAAGGTTTAGGCGGAATCTTCTAGTACTTACGAAGAAAGCAAAATAAATATGCATTCACTGCCCAAGCAGTTAAGTTCCAACTTGGAACCTCCCACATGTTCTGCAAAGCTTGGTATGTGAGCTCAGAAACTAATATTATAAATATGCTGCTGACTAGGGGGTTCATTTTCTGATCTTTACGTTTTTCAGTTTTGCCTTATATTTCTAACATTCAACAAAAGTGTTCCAACTCAACCCTCCAGGAAGCTGAAACTACAGCTCTGACAGGCATGAAGTAAGTAGCCTCGCAAAAAAACTGCACGCTAATAATGCACAGATCCTCTATGGGGGACCTCTGTTCTCTCTGCAGGATACATACCGTTCCACTGAGAATTCCACTTGTCTTTGTGCTCCATAGGGACGGTATTCCCTGAAAGGTGGTCTCCATTCAGTTTTGTCTTTTTTCCCCTCTGTGCTTCTGTTACTGAATCCTTGTTGTTCTCCCTGCCTGGGTGCTCGCTTTGGGCCTACACAAATACAGGCAGGGATTAAGAACAGCTTAATTCTAACACAATTGCAGCTACCAAACTACTGAGTTGAAGTGAGTTCGTTACATCTCCAACCCCAAGTCCACCAAAATATTAAAAGTCCTCCTAGCTAACGTTGGCAGACACTGGTTGAAAGATGTGTACTTATTTTACCTTCTGTATTGATGAACCTGCAAAATAACTATGGGTTTTGACACAGATCAGAGATTTCCAGAAAAGATAGTCTAAAGAAAAATCTCATTTTGCTCACAAGTCACAGAAAACAAGAACAAAAACTGTTTCTCTCATGTCTTCAAGGAATATGAAAGTATAGCACAGGATAAGGTGGAAAAGCTTCAATGAAAAAGACTAATTGAAAGAGAGCAGAAGCAATGAAGGTGAGAGAAAGAGAAGGGCACCTTACAGACAGGTAATTGATTGTGATTGTGAAACAACACACCTCCTGCCAGATGAGCTCAGTTCAGAAGTCTAAGCCTCCAGGTCCCCTAAGCTAATGGCCACAGTATCAACCAGCACAGGGTCATCTCCTCACACTGCTGTTCTGTGGAGGAAAGCACCATTCAACAACACTAAAGGTCACTGAGTTCAGGCGACAGAGACCCAAACACTAAGTGGAAAGACCTCAACACCACCACCACATAAAAATATTCCAAAATAAAATATATCTAAGCTTTTTAGGGTTTTCTTCAGCCATTGTTGGGGTCAAGGAGGATTGGGTTAGGCAGAACGAATGGAAAGAAATTGTGAATTATAATAGAATAAACTGAAGTTTTTCACTCAACCTGTATACATCTAGCAGAAGATTAAGGTTCTTCATGTGCCTCCTTTCCCATTTTCCCAAATTCTGTTCTGTATCTGGGACCAAGTTCTCCAGAAAAAAAACAAGCCTTTTTGTCTGCTAGGCCTCTATATTTACACCAACACATTTTCAGCCAATAGTGTAAGTCTATCAAGCAAGGAACAGGAAGATTAATCTCAAACAAAACTGCGCTACTGTTTCCACAAGAAGTACCTGTGGAATGCTGAGCAGGTTACTGAACTCAGGTCAGTGGACAAGTGACAGTCCTGACTACTGTGCCTCCGTTGCTAGGATATAGAGAAAAAAGGCTATTTTATGTCACAATATTAAGATGCAAATTAATTCATGGCCCCATAGAAATGCCCATATAAGAAGATTTTGGATCAAGACTTTGTTAGTGAGGATGAAGTCTAATACCACTTGTAAAGAGAAAGCTTCAAAGAACTATCCACCTGGTGAATAAGTGGTAAATAAAGCTTTTTGTTATGCAGTAAAAACAGTCATATTTGTACAGAGAAGATAGTTTTATGTGTGGCGCAGAAGCAACTCCAGCTTTGCTTTTCTTTAAACTACAAACTATTTGACATAATACATTCTAAAATAAACTCTAAACTCAAGGGTTAGAGTTACTTGGTCCTTAGAGCACTGAGCATATTTGCATTACCCAAATTATGATCTAATCTCTGGAAAAAGGACAACTTTTGAAACCAGTTTCTGGGTAAGCTTTTCAAATCAGGACATTTAACACCAAGCAACATTATAAAACATATAGAATTGTACTGCTGTTGGGAAACATCTGCTCTACACAAATCTCAACTACACTACCAACTATATAAGCATTAATTCTAAATTGGAATCTTGATGTGGAAAAAATGACTACTAATTTCTGACCTAATTTTTGTAATTTTGTTTGGATCTGAATGCACAACAATGCATTGAAAACTATGGTGATATTAGTTTTTGATCCTCTCATCAGCTATCACTTATTTTAAAAAGATTCTTTGGCAAGAATGCAGTAGTCAGAGACACCCACCCTACATACTTAGTATGAACCTCAATTTCATCTTGAGATTCAAAGAGCTCCTCCGAACTAGCAAAACAATGCCAAAAAGAGAAGACACAGAAGTCATTTTAAAAAGATAGTGTCTCATTCTATTACCCAGTACCACTTAGAAGTACTTCAAAGCAAGTCTTCTTGCCAGAGATGTCAATGTATTACATGTCAGAGCACTGAGCATACTGGATGGAGCCATCTGTTATACTCCAATTTCAGTGCAATGCTATTTCACTTTGATTCTAACACGTGGCTTCATTTACTGCAGATGGATTTTAAACACTAGAAAGACTGTTTTATACAGGTAGTAAGTGCCACAAAAACATCTTTAATTTGTGTGACAGATATGAAGTAGTGGATTACAGCACTGTAGTGGATGCAGCATCTGTATCTCTCTAGTAGGACAAGTCACCCTCAGGGCAGACATTTGTGACACCTGCTTAAAAAAAACAGCTCAACCTTCAGCTCTGCATGTAAGTGCAAACCAAACTGGAGCCTGGCATCAGTGACAGCATAAGCTATACAATTTTAATCCTCTGCTATGTGTACGTCCTAACAGGGACTCAGTTTAATTTATAGAGCTCCAGGGCCACCTACCCTTCGGGGCACAAAAAAAAAAAAGCAAGAAAATCAAGACAAACTATACATACTAGATGTATCACTGACATAATAACTTAAAGAACTGGGATACACTTTGAATGCTTGCTTAATAACTACCTTTCCAAGTACACTCCAATTTTGTCTTCTGCTTGTATATTTAGTCCAGTATGCAGGTTTTCTTCAAAACCACAAAAAACAAAACAAAACAAAAACAAACAAACAAAAACTGCACAAAAAAAAAAAAAAAAAAACAACCACCAAAACCAAAAAAAAAACCCCACCAAACTTTGTAGTTTTGTGGGTCATCTACTTGAGGCCTTACAAACTAAAAACCGAAGACAACTCTTTCCTAGTTACCTCATTTAGCCTCTCTTTAAAGTGGTTTTCCTGCACCTTAAAATTACATTTGTAATCTGTATTCACTTGAATATGTGTCCCACCATTCTCCACCACAGTTTCCCTGGATTGTTACTGCATCAGCCCAGTCTGTTGGCTAAGATGCCCACCACTTCACTTTCTTAACTGAGGAATCAGAAAAGAAATATGATGTTTGAAGTGTTTCATCTAGCGCTTTTTTCCCCAGAAGAAGCAGCTGAGCTATTATTAGAGGGAAAGAATCTGTAAATACTAAAATTACCAGGTACTAGAACTAGACAGTGCTAAAGAAAAAAGCTCAGTTTTATGAGACGTTGTTAAAACTCTAAATCATACAGAGCAAACATATTTAAGTAGTTCTCATTTTCCCCACAATAATACTTCACTATTAGTATTAGTTTTGCTAACACTGCAGCACTTAGATAAGACTTTCTAGAGCAATGTTTTTAGTAAGTATGTACACAGAACTTGCAACTGGAAAAGCAGAACTTGAATTTTTATAACCTGCATTGCTTCATTTCCTAGACACTAGATATCTATGAATTAAAAGTTGGATTTAAAACAATGCAGCAAAATCTAGCTGCCTTTCCAGTGTTGCTGTCTAGCTCTCAGCAAGTTTCTCGATCCATATCATCTATCCTCAAACAAGTGAGACTTTTGCTTGGAAAGAGGTATCTCCCTATGTTTTGTGGCTCTTCAATGGCCTGTACTGAGAGAGTGTGCTTCCACCTTTTTTTAAATTTTTTGGTTTAGAAATTTTTTTGTAGAAAGCCTTGACTTCAGAAAAACACCACAAGGAGCCCAGCTTGCAACTGCTATCAGTGACTATAAGCTAAAGTAGAAACCTTGCTGTTTCTCCCACTCCCTACTGTAAGGAACGCAGCTGGCATGCAATTCACAAGCTGAGAGAGGTAACTGCTTGCAAAGAGCAAATGGGAAAAAGAGTGTTTGTGGAAGGGTCACATTGACAGAAGACTCCCTAGCATAAAAAGAGACCTGTTGCAGACCTGAGAGATGGAATTACATTTGTTGCCTGAATTGATAGACCTAATCATTATGGGAAGCAGTGTGGTCACCAAAAGCTTACAAAAGGAGCTAAAAATACCAGAATTGTTGAAAACCACAGCCACAAAGCTGTGGAGTAAAATCAACACTGATGTAGAACTGATAGCTTGGGCTAATCCATAAATAAAACCAAAAACAAATACACAAAAAAAAACCCGCAAAACAAAAGACACCCAGATAAACAAAACAAAAAAACCTAACAACCCCTCGCTGTGCCCCACGCCCCCTCCCTCCCCCACCCCCAAAAATAGGGAGAAAACCCCTTCAGATTATCCTTCTTCCCAGTATACTTCAAAAGACAAAGTAGAACCAAAATAGGTCCAAGGCTATGGTAGAAATACCTTGACCAAACAAAGCAACAAAGAAAACAATTGTGAGAAATTTTTTAGGCACAGTAGGATACTGAAGACCCCAACTACCAGGACTAGGGCAGTTAAGTAAACCACTGAAAGAAGTTATCAAGGTAGAGGAAGTGGAACTAGAGTCTGGAGAAAGAAAGGATATTCCAAGCTGTAAAAGAAATATTGGTTATGGGCCACATACCTGTGTGTGTGTAACACAAAGTAGAACAGATACTTAAACAACATGATAGACAAACATTGTCCCCTCAAAACATGAATGAGTCTGAAATGAAAATCATTAATTTAGTTACTATTATTTTAAAAGGATGCCATGTTTTGAATTCAGCAAGTCTATTATTTGTTCCTTCCAACAGTGAGCCACATCATGATTGCTACAAGGTGTTCCACTCCAGCCAGCTATGGACAGATTTGTAAAAATCAGCCTCTTAAACTCTTAAACTGTTCAGCAATGGATCTTCATACTATGTAAACAGAAAACAACACAGAAGCTATTGCTGAGAAACTTTGAGGCACTTGAAACTGAACCTCAACAACCCTTGCTGATGGCCCAAGAGGCCAAATTAACTGAACGAGCAAAAGCTCATATAGTGATGCTTGCTGGTCATGTCATGTCACAAGGCATAGTGGTCATCAGATACCATGGTGACATGCCTTGTGGTGACATGACCAGCAAGCATCACTATTCACACCAAGTTTAAATAAGCTTTTGGCATGTGTTGTGAGATGGGTATGCTATGGAAAAAATGAGACTCCCTTGCTTCAGGAGAAAATAGTATCTCTGATAGATTTTAAATCCAGATTCTGTTGGTAGCTATTAAGCTTTCAAGGGAAATTCCTGTTGTACACTCTCAAGCTCATAAAAAAGGCTTCAACAAAATGCAAAAAAATAAAATACTCAAATTTGTAGTCAGATAGGTTTATAATGGCCTGAAGCTTAGGAGCAGTATACTTTGGGATATTATGCAATGTTGGGAAATAGCCGTTACCAACACCTAAAGCGGTCATCAACAGGACTAGTGTTTGGCATACAATTATACCCAGACCAGTCTCTTGGAAATCAGTGGTTGACCCAGTGTGTTAAATAAAAGCAAAAAAGTTTTGAGAAAAAAAAAAAAAAAGCTCAGTGGTACTACTGAAGTATTAAGTAAAGTATTTTCACAGAAATCTAAATTAGAACCTAAATAGAAATGGTCATATACCATCCTACTATGTACTTATTTTGCTGTTAAAGCTTTAGGATATTATGCTTGTTACTTGTAGTAACACCATATGTGACATTATGGATAGCAGTTAAATGCTTTGAAAGACTTAAAGAGTTCCTTCTGACAATAGTGGGAAAGCTTAATAAAAACAAAGGGAGGACTGCTGTAGACTCAGTTTAGTCAGCTGAATTCTTTTATCTTAGCACAAGCAAAGAACTTTCACCTTGAAATGCTGAATGAGTCTTGTACTACTGTTTAAGAGTAGAGAGACTGGTGTAAAATAAAAGATTAAGAAGTCATGGCTATCATCAGAAGCTGCAACCCATTCAGATAAAAACAACTGCAGAGAAAGAATGTGATTAATGAACAAGAAGACCCCAAAATTAAAATCCCTATCGGAATAAGAGATGCGTGCAAGGTGTGTGAAGCGTGCAAAGAATAAATGTATAGGTTGTAAGGGTGTAAAATCCCAGGTAATTCTTTGTTCTGAGTCCCTCTGGTGAGGCACCTAGCTTGAGCTGTCCCTGTTGCAGTACCACAAGATTATTCACTTTTTTCCCCAGAAACTGGATGTTAGAGACTCAGCTGTGGGAGACCTAGGGTGAATAAACTTCTTAACAACTTATACACAGGCAACTAAATTTCCTTTACAACAAAACTTCACAATTGGAAATAGTAAAAGGCAATTCAGGGACTCATTTTGCTATATTTCAACACAGAAGAATTAAGACTTCAAAAATAATTTTACTTTCTCCCGTCTAAATGTGTGTGACCATGCAATTCTAATACCAAACTTCTAACAAGCAACTTCATTAATTAAAGCATTGCTAATTACATGATTTGCAGAAGAATAAGGATATACCTAAACACAAAAAAAGCTTCAGCTATTGCAAACAACACACCAAAGAGACACAAGGAGCTAGACTCTATCCTGTGGCATTTTGTTTTCATATGTGCCAGTACGCACTGAATTACAGAACTGCCTATCACAACTTTCCTCTAGACAATCCTTATGACATTGTAATTGAAAGAACGCTATCAGGATAAACTATTTAAAAATAGGAAAATTACAGTCAGTCTAAGATAAAATTCCATAGAAACTTTCCATGTCGTTTTAAAACCACTAAAAACCCAAAGTAACAGTATTTAGGAACTATATATAAATGTTACCAGAGTCATCATATGTACATGAAAGAAGAAAACCTTTTAGAAGTATTAGCAACAAAGGTTTAGAGATTTCAAAAGAACAGAGAGTATTACTGCATGATCAACAAATTTAATTTTCCTGGACTGGTAAAGAATGCAAGCTCTGCAACTGGGCCTTTTGAATAAAGAGCTGGCAAATGCAGTTTGGTCACTGCACTAAGAATGAACCGAGTTAACATCACGTGATGCAATTTTAAGAGCTGCAATACTTACAACCAGCCTTTACTCAAATCCTCAGCAAATACAGTCTAAAAACCACAAAACAACAGTCAGTAGAAGAGAAGAAATACGCATTTAAAGTCAAAAATACAAGTTTTGGTAGACAATGAAATAGGAGTCCTTTTTCTCCATAAAAAACAAAGCTTAAAAAGTTGTCTCCTTACAGTTGTGTCATTTCATAATAAATAGTTTGGATTCTAAAGATCCAAGTATTACATTATCTGGGAAAGTCCTCTCAGGAGGTTTGCTTCAACTAGAAAATACGTCCAGAAATTCAGTAAAACTTGCTCTGAAAAACCTAGTGAAGAACTACATTAAAAAGAAAAAAAAAAAAAAGCTACCTTACAGTACTTTGTGACTAAGCCTTCTACTCAAACTTTAGAACATAATACCACAAAAAAATTTCTGACTACTGTAAAACTTCTTACACTGCAAGATAGAATGATAGATGTGCTTTGAGTCTTTCTAAAGACCCTTTTTTACAGATTCAATATGCTCAACAAATAATACTAAAATAAAACAAAAATCATGAAACTTAACAAGACTTTTTGTAGTCCAAACAAGCAAACAACCTAGCAATTACACAAAACAGTCTGGAGGGGTCCAGAGGATGGTGATGAAGATGATTAGGCTGCAGAATATCCAAAAGAAGGCTGTGAAGTTTATGAAAAGGTTGGTGAGTCTACCTTATGAGAAAAGACCAAAGGAGCCATGTCTCTTCTCCCTTGACAAGGCTTCATATAAGCCACATCACAGTACCCCAGGTACTTGAAAGGCTACAGTGATGAAGATTCTCTTCACAAGGAGTCCCATGAAGGCGAGTGGCTACAGTAGGGAAAAGTTGCACAAGAAGAGATTTCATCTGGGTTAAGAAATTCTTTCTGCTACCTTACACTGAAACAACCTTCTCAGGGTTAAGACCCCTTCAAAGAAGACTTTCAAAATGCAACTGGAGAAGGCAGCAGATGAGCTCAAGGCTGCCTTTACTAGGAAAGGTTGGACCAGACCATCCTTTGAGGTCCCGTCCAACATGACCTTTCAGTCCTGTTCTGTGAAGAGATGATTCCAAGAACACTAGTACAATACAGTGAATTCTGTCATTTCAACTGTAATACCACTAGAATCTGATTCTGCTGTTCAGATGGGTCTAGATGCTGTGGTGTTTAATTACTAATTAGTAGAATGAAGTTAGAGGTAATTATGCCCAAAATCAGAGGGGAAAAATCATTAAGAAAGTCTATTAACAAGCTCTTAAGTTTGGTGTGTTGTTTTTCTTTTATTTTCTTTTTTTTTTTTTTTTTTTAATTAAAAGTTTGGCTATTAGTTTAACAATTTAGTAATTTTAATCAGTATTATTTATCCCCAAACAGAGGTGCGCTCTTCTGGCAATGTTATTAGAAGCCCTATGCCAAACTGTAGGGGTACAAGGACATTCCCCAGAGGTTGGTCATTCTCAACTGTTAAGCTGACAGCCCCCGGAATCTTATATAAAATCCCTAAGTTTTCTTGTTGAATCCTATGTAACAAACCAACTGTGTATGGCCCAAATAAAGAGCTGACCCCCACCCTTCCAAAAATCTGCAAGATTTTTCTCTCAACGTGCCACTTGCTTAACATTTGTAAACTACATCACCACTTGTATTCACCCAGATTCAGAGGGTTCTCTGCCATTGGGAGCAGACTTGCTAAGACAGCACATTCAGAGGAGGAACACCCAGCCAAAACCATGTTTTCACTATTCACACTGGCTTGGCATCTTAAGCCCTGTACTTTTATAGTCCTTACTTCCTAACAAGCCCAAGACAAACAGACAAAATCCAGAACAGATGCTATGTTTAAAGAAAAAAGTACATTTTTAAATACAGAATAGAAAGAACTCTTCCTAAAATAAGTCTTAATATATAGGCGAGTAGGAGGTAAAGGATGGTCTTCACATACTACCATGCTCCTGGTAAGTTACTGATAACTACCAGTTCCTGTTCAAGAACTTTTTCATCAGAACTTGAGACTTTGCTGTTCACTGAACAGACTCCTTCAGCTTCTGTTGACAACCACAGTAAAGTAACCTTTAAATAAAATAAGCTGTTAGAGTATTGGTCTTAGGGGACAAGGTCCCATATCTGCAGAGAAACATAAGAAAGACTAGTTTCATATAACTGCCCAAAAAGACAATGACAAGTTGTTGATATCTTCCTCTACAAAGGTGCTCATTATCCAGGACACATTTAGCCTTGAAAGATTCTCTGCTCCACAAACTGCTACAAATGCATCAACTAACTGCTGTAGGGAAGAATGTAAGACTGTAAGCCTAAGCAACAGAATTGGTAGCACTAGCAACAACTTGATGGAGCAACAACCCCAGTTCAAAGGCCTTTTCTAGGGCATTAAAACACACAGTACAATTACCGTGAGTTTAACGGGAGTTTTAATTACAGGACAACAATATCTTAATAATAGATTATGTGTTAGGCTTGATTGCCTCCTGCAGGAGAAAAGGAACTTATAACTCAAGAGGGTGAAAATATAATCTTCTGTGCAAAGATTTTCAATAATTGGGAACAATCCACTAGTCCTCAGATACTTTAGATACTGAACCCAGCAACACGAAGCTCAATACCGGGTAACTAGTAACCATCAGACTAACCAAGACGTAACAATCAGCTCCAAATGCAAAGAGCCATAGCCCACAAAGCCTCCAGCTGCAAAGAGGACTGTGGCACACATTTTAGCCCAAAAGCCAATTGACTCCCTCTTTCCCCAAGCAACATTACGGATCAAAACCTAGCAGCTGACCATTCCTGAACACCATGTTGAAGAGTTACCCCAGGAAATAAGGTTTTATTTAAAGACTGGTTCACCAATAGCAAGCTCAAGACAAAATACGAACAGATCTCAGGAGACGTTAAGAACCCTGACGACACTGAAAGGTGAAAAAGCTCACAAGTACCGAGAAATCACACCTGGAAATTTCAGACACGGAAGGATCCTGTCCAGGGTGACAAGCAATGAAAGGCAGCAAGAGGGCTGCTAAACCAGCACGAACGCCGTAGATGCCGCAGCACAGGAGTTAATGCTCTGGCACTCGTCTCTTGGGGGTATTGCTGAAGTTTTCCTTTACATATTTAAAGGCCTTCTCGTCTGAAAGCGCTCCGCAACATCGTGTTAGGACCGCGCCCAAGTGTCACTGCTTTCTCTGAGGGTACTTTCAGGTGCATTTACCACCACGATCTCAAAAGGAACCGGGTATTTTTCGGCAGCGCTAGGACAGCGCTACCCCCGCCACGCCACGGCTGCCAAGAGGTCGGCGAAGAGCGGAACCCACGGCCACCCACGCCGCATCGCAGGACCCGCACCGGGCACCGCAGCGCCGGGAACCTCCTTCCCAAAATCAGCCGCCCGTCCCGCCCGCCCTCGCCTCGCCCCACCGGGCGTCGCCCGAGTACCTGGCTTCGGCGGCGCCGCTGCAAGGGCGGGTGCAGGGGAGTTCTCTGGCTGCCTGCGCTCCTTCTGGGTCTCCCTCCTGCCGCCGCCCGCCCGGCCACCGGGCACGGCTCTCCTGGCGGCGGCCACCCCCTCGTCGCGCTTCTTCCTCTGCTGCTGGCGGCGCTCGGCCTCGCGCAGGGCGTCGAACGGGTCCGACTCGTCGTCCAGGAGCTGGTAGAAGCGATTGGCGACGGAGCACCCGAAGTTCTCCTGCATGACGGCAGCCACCGGGCTGCCCACCAGCCCCGTCATCATCCGCGCGGCCACCTCTCCTCCCCCGACCACCCCCTGCCCACGCTCCGGCGGCCGCCGCGCCCCCCTCCGAGGCTGCCGCGTGGGGCCGAAACAACGCGCACGCCGGGCGAGAGCGACGACGGCCCGGCCCGGCCCGCGCGCCGCCGCACCCTGCAGCAGCCACACCGCCGCCGGGCCGCGGCAGCCAATGGAGCCCCACCGCGCACCCGCCGCCGCCTATAAGCGCAGCCGAGCCCGCCCACGGCCCGCACGCGCGACAGGCGAGTAATAGAGCAGCCAATCCCGACGCTAGACTCCGTCCCGCCCCGCACCCGGTGAGCAGTTTCAGCCAATTAACGTGCAGCGCGGGAGCTGTCAATCGCAGCCACTAACCAATGCCATGCGCCGCTCTATTATTCATCCGGTGTGCGCCCCGGCACCCCAGCGGCAGCGCAGCTGTGCCCGCCTCGCCGCGGGGCCCCGTCCCGTCTGAGGACGCTATAAGCAGCAAGCGCTTCAGATGTGGTGTCATCGCACAACGGTGTCGCCACCTGTCTTTTGGTACAACCTACATCCTGTAGCAAGTGACACCAACGAAAGAGGCGCTGGCTCCTCTGGGAGCTCCCATGGGTAACTCTGCCGTAGGTGGCCGGCACGCTTGGGCAAAGTGTGGTGTCACCACAAAGTATCTGAAACGCCCCCTTCTGCTGAGAAAAGCAGTGGTGTTCATCCCGACGGAGAGCTCCGCGGCCCCGCAGGGTGGCACTGCTACCAGCTGGGACTGGCAGCGCTGCAGGGAGCGTGCGGGATGCAGAGTTCAGCTTGGAGCGAAAGCGTGGGCGCGTCCCGCCGTCAGTGAGCCCCCAGGAGACAGGTGTTAGCGCAGCGCTCCTGCAGGAGCCGTGTCGGCTGCTCACAATTCCGGACCGAGCTGCGAGTACTTTTGCTGCCTCTAAATAAATATGTCTCAATAAATATGACCAGCAGTGACATGCCAGGAGACTCCTCAAGGCTTTTTTCCGCAGAGGACGGGCACCTGGGCAGGAGAAATATCAGTGCCTCTTTTGTCAGACACAGTAACAACAAAATCTTAGTCCTTCAGCCGCAATTGCCCAAAGAATGGCGATTGTGGTCACGATTTCTGCCATGAGGCTGTATTTATTCTGATCATCCATGGGAAACTAATACTTCCTCTATCATGATAACTTCACTGTATATACCACCTTGTTTTGAAAATAACTTTATCCTTATTACAGTAACTTGAAACCGTATCAGAATTCTTGCTGTGTTTCAGAAGGAAGGATTAAAGACAGCTCTGTTCTCTTTAATTTTGGGGTGCTGATAAGTCTGTGCACACCAGTGTAAAAAAATATGGTGCATCCTCTACAGACAATTCCAAGCCTTGGACATATTCATTGCATCTCTCCTGGCTTTCATGTAGACCCACTTTTGCAGGGCATGCTTACTGCAGAATAAAACTAATTTAATTTGACTTGGTGCCCTTTCAAGTTTCAATTTCATTCTAGACATCACAAACTCTTTTGAATAGAATTAATGACAGTAAGTTCAGGCAATTATCTGCTTTGCAAAGAGCTTTACAAAATCGTGGTAGTTGAGTCAAATCTCTCAGGCTCTGAAATGGTTCAAATTAAAAGCAGAAAAGCAGAAAATTTCTAGTCAACAAAGGAAAATATCATTATCTCTGCACAGTTCTTATATAGTAAAATGTAGCTAGCCATACTTAACAAAAATTCATGAAGAAAATTTCCATAATGTGATCAATAAAATACTGTATAAGAAATGTTCACTTAGATCAACTGTACTTGCCTCTGAAATGTTGGTTTATTTTGTAGAAAAATGAAGCTTCATGGGTTGTTACTGCTGAGAAGGAATTGGAAAGCTGCTTTTTCCTGTACTAAACTAATCTGGAGAAAAATATTAACACCATCACATTACTACAGCATATCAAAAAACTTACCAAATCTTTGCAGATGACTTTGGGGCCTTTTGGTATCAATTGCAGCCTACACTCGATCTCCTCAGGACACATTGTATCCAGAATTTTTTTTAGAAATTTCAGAAATATTTTTATTTAAATGATCTACAACTTCAAATCAAAGTTGTGCTGTGTATGTCAGTGCTATCACTGACTGTAATGTCTTTGCAGCTCTAATAGGTACTTTGAAGGCCACAGTATCTCTGGAGAGGGATGAATATAAGGAATTTAGAAATATTTCAGCAGTAAGATTAGAGATTTGTTGTTCTGTGGGATATAGCTTTCTTTTTGTGAAGCCTCAAAAGAGAAAAAAAATCTAACAGCTCAGAGAGATTCCACAATGACAGCCAAATCCAGTGTTTGCTATAAATATATCTTGTCTTTATCTGCATAATTCTATTTCCTAAAATTTATGCAAACCTTTAGAAAAATTCTTAGTTTTCTGATGCTCTTAGCTGTCAATCAAAACAAAATTTCTGTAAGAGATTCCAGCCTCCAAACTGATTAAAAGTCCTGCACGACAAATATAAGTAATTTGCAATCTCTTTTTTGCTTGCAGCTGTCAGGAAAATAAATCCACAATGCCAGAGGTTTGTGTTCAAAAAGGAGACAGAGGAGTCCCATAGCTTTATTAATGAATAAAAGGGCAGATCATGGGGCAGTTTCCAAAATTGGGATCTCCCAAATTGCTGGGGGATGCAGCCTCCTTTTTATCCTAATTTCTTGTCCCCATTTCCTTCCCTCTTTCCCCATTGTCTTAGGTACTTGAGAGGTACAGACTTCCCAAATCACCTAATACAGACCCTCTTCTAATGTGCATCCTCTCCCCCCTCCCTTTTCTTTGTGTCTCTGTTCTTTTTCTCTAAGTCCAGGAACTTAGCACAGCCTTGGGTGAGTAACAGTCTGTGTCAATTAGAGGAATTCCTCTGGAATTTATGGTTCCTACCATTGCTTCTTTCACCTATCAGTATCTGGTCTTATCTACCAGCAGGCCCACAGTTTGTTTGTAAAAACATCTCCCGCTCATTCCTTTCACAGCTTTTCACTATGTGCAATCACTGTGTGATTGCCAAGTTACATACTTAAACAAACAGCAGAGACAGACAAGGAAAACTTGAATTTTACTGCCAAAGTGTAACCAAATTATCTGTCTGGAATTTTACACCAAAAAGTAACAGTGATGGCTTCAGCATGATTACATATTTGCATGCAAAGCTTGAATCTCATAGTTTTAGCACTAGGTATAAGTGCCTAACCTTTCTGACAACAGGTGACTCATGTTAAGTCAAGATGAGGGCTGCCTGCCCAAGTGGCTACTCCGTCCACATTCTCTCCACAAGTGGATTTTTCACATGCACAGAACAGAACCCTACACAAGGTTGCCTAGCAGGTGTAGATATGGAATATGGCCTCTTTATCAAAAGAGCCTTTGCTTTTTTTTTTTTTTTTTTTTTTTTTTTTTTTTTTTTTTTTTTTTTTTTTTCCCCAAGGTGCAAAAGGGCCTAATTACAAGAGGCAGAATTGAGAATGGAGACTGGTGTTTCTTGGACCTTTACAGCTAAATACTTAATCACTAGCAAGGGTCATGCTGTCCGTAACCTTTCTTACAGACACTTTCTCATCCCTGAACATCTCATTTTCTAGTGCCTACATCTCTCCTGCCTGAGGGAGAAACATCTTGAACACATCATATGGCTCAAGGTGCCCTTCCAGGGCAGGGCACCAGAACAGGTAGAGAGGGTAATACTGTATCACTTAGAGGATCTAGCCATCACATACATTTTCCAGCAATACAATTCTACTAAGCAAAATTGACTGCATGGCGACTTAAACCAAAAAGAGAGCTGCATCACCAAAGATGGACATGCTTATAAAGGAATACACCTAATTCCTGAGAATTCCTGAGAGCTTTGTGTGTGAGCCAGACATTGTGCCCTGGCTGGCAGCAAATGGCTGGAGCCCAAATAAGCCATGAGCAGGCATTGACCTTCTGCTAACAAAGGGCAGAAGGTGGTTCTAGCTGGTAGGCTGGGGGTGGCCAGTCACCTACAGACTCTGCAGGACCCAATGAGCAAGGAGAGGACCTCAGCCAAAATACCACCATTGGACCAAGAGGCAAGTGTAAGGGGCATGAAGGATGGGCACATAGATTGTAAGGGTGTAAAAGCCCAGGGATTCCTTAGAAATGGCATGTGCTGCTACTGATTCACTGCATCATGATCAAAATACCTCGAGGAACCCAGCATCTGAGACATTGCTCTGGGAAACATGGGGTCAAGATGGCAAAGAAAGCTTCTCTGGCAGTATGAGTGTGGTGTGCGTAGGGATTGAAATGGAGCACCCATCAGGTCACTGAAGCCACCCACTGCAAAGCATCTCAAACCCAGCAGCAAAAGTCTCGCAGGTTCTGAATGTGACTCCTAGAGCAGAATCTGAATGTTCAGACAGGAAATCTGGAAACATGAAAAATGTAAAAAATAAAGACTTGAAAAAAAGATATTATTATCTTTGCTAAGGCTTTATATAAGTCCATATTACAACACAATAACAATAAAGTTACATGCAGTGTGATTGTTATTATGTACCTGTTGCCACGGTTTGTGCCTGCCATGTTTTGGTTTTTGGGAATTCTGCTCCCAGGACAGAATTGCTAAGCAAGGTCATGCTACTTGTAAACTTAGGATGTTTTCCACACGCTTTCCCATGGGAGGGACTTCACGTGACGGTCTCTACGAGTGACCAATGGTTCCAGGGGTCCCACCTCTAAGGTGGGTGTTTTGTAAAAAGGTATAAAATAGGTTTAGAGAATAAACCTCCAGCTCCCTCCACGGGAGTCCAGCAGCCTTCTGTTGAGTCCGCATCTCCTTCTTTGTGTCCCACAGTGACATGTACCTAAAGACCATAATCTAAAGTGCATGCTTTAAAGAGGTAGAATACCTCTTTTCATCTTTGTCATGTTTTGTTCTGTTTTAGAGTTAGTTGTTTTTATTTCTGAAAGAGTTTACTATCCTCAAACTGTAATTGTCATTTCCATCTTGAGTCTAACTAGCAAGACAGAACACAGGTACTTTTCCTGCTTAGTCTTGAATCCTTGTTCCCTATCCTTTTACAATTCCTGTCTTATGTCATGTGTGATAAAAGATATGCTTTGTTGTAATAAGCAGGATATGATCTGACTGCAGGTTGCATCATGTTTCATTATTTTGGTCCTTTAACTCTCAGAGAGAACTTTTTCTTGTTTCTACACTAAAATATTAATGCTTTAATGCATTGGATTTGCAATGGCAAGTTTGGAGTGGGGAGGGCTACGGGGGTGGCTTCTGTGAGAAGCTGCTGGAAGTTTCCTCCATACCCTGCAGAGCCAGTCCCTGGTCTCTCCAAAGACAGACGTGCCACTGGCCAAGGCTGGGCTGGTCAGAAATGGTGGTAACGCTCCTGTGATAACAGATTTAACAAGAAAGAAAAAAAAGTTATTGTGCAGATGTAATTGTGGTCAGAGAAGAGTAGGGTGAGAACATGTGAGAGAAGCAACTCTGCAGGCACCAAGGGCAGTGGAGAAGAAGGGGGAAGGAGGTTCTCCAGGCTTTGGAGCTGAGATTCCCCTGCAGCCTGTGGTGCAGCCCATGGTGAGGCAGCTGTGCCCCTGCAGCCCATGGAGCTCCATGGGGATGCAGAGATGCACCTGCAGTTGGTGGAAGAGACCCACACCAGGGCAGGTGGATGCACAAAGGAGTCTGTGAGCCCAAAGGAGGTCCCATGCTGGAGCAGCCTGTGCTTGAAGGACTGCATCCCATGGAAGAGTGACCCAGGATGCAGCAGTTTTGGGAGGACTGCTGCCCATGGGATGGACTCACACTGCAGCAGGTCACTGAGAGCTGCTGTTGCTCGTGAGATGGACTCACATTGAGAAATTCATGGAGAACTGAATTCATGAATTCACTGGTCTCCCGTGGCAGGGACCCCACAGTGCAGCAGGGAAACACCCCGCTCCCTGAGCAGTGGGAGAAGCCTTGGGTGATGAAGTGACCACAACCCCCCGTTGCTGTCTCCCTGTGCTGCTGGGGTAGGCAGCAGAGCTGGAAGGAGGGAGAGGTGGCAGGAAGCTGTTTTTCAAGGGTTGTTTTACTTCTCATTGTCCTGCTCTGATTTTGTCAGTAATAAATTCACTTCATATCTCTAAGCTGAGCTAGATTTCCCATGACAGTATTTGGTGAGTGATCTCTCCCACTCCTTATCTCAACCCACAAACCTTTTGTTAAAATGTCTTTCCTCTGTCCAGCTGCAGAGGGAAGTGATAGAGGCTTTGGTGGGTGCCTGGAATCTAGCAAGGGTCAAACCAAAACACACATTGAGCCAGTAGCATAGCATCAAAATACTATGAAAAGCAAACATATTTAATATTGCTAAGACACTATGGTTCAGATAATTACTTCAGAACTGGTTTTACATGAACTAATATAATAATATATCACAATACCTATGACTGTGTACTGAAAAGAAGTGTATTTTAATCCCTTTAGGTCAGGTACATTCTATATGCACATTTTCTCTTCCAATGGCAGGATCTGGAGAAAAAGTTCCAGATACTTCTCTTTAGTTATGGCTATTACAACATGAAACACTATTGTTCAGAACAGTTAAAATATCAGATGTGGCATCAACTAACTTCTTCATTCTCTTGTGCTGCCTCTATTAACAAAATTCTATTAGTTGGCATTAGAAAAATTTACAAGATCCATGTAAAGAAGTTAATCTGCTGCCAGGCCCTTGAAAGTCATCATTAAACATAATGTGTAGATTGGGGCAGCATAGAGTTAAATATGGAGATATTCAGTTGCTTACAATGCACTGTACCATTCCCAGTATCTACAGTTCTCTATACCAGCTCACAGTGTTAATTCCATCCATCACTGGAGTTCTTTAGCAGCTACATGTACTATCTGAAGCATTAGGCAGTTTTGGAAAGTTACAAAGAGTATTTGCAGTTTGGTTTTAGGATGCAATTATTTTAACATGAGTATTTTTCCCCCTTTTTTATATATTTAAGTAGATTTAAACGTATTTTTCTGTATTACTACTTCTCTACAACATCATTATAATACCAGGGCTATTTACCAAGAGCTATTTTTAGGGCCAAAGGTTTTAAAGGGGGTCAGATCCAAGCATGTGGAAGCCTATTTGCTCATTTTGGAAACAAATGTTACAAGCTGCAGCATTTTCTTTCTGGCCTGGTAAACATGGCCTGACCTGGCATAGTAATGGTAGGACTTCAACATGTAACACTGACTTTGAGAAGCTATGATAGCATTACAGTGATCAAGAATTTGTCTAAGGGAACATTTGAGGTGTTTTAGTTAGTTTAAAAGAGCAGCCGAGGCAAACTCAACTATAATTCAAAATAAAAGGACTGCTGAAGTCAGGGTGGATAAGGAATGCTGCAGCCCTGTATTACAGCCTCTGTCTTGGAAGAACTGGTAGGCTTTTCCTGTTATCCAAAAGGGCAGTAATTAGTAGTCATATGTTGCGAATCTGCTCTTCCCTGCACTTTCCTGTTCCTGTCAGCTGTGATGTTTGCTACCACTCTTACAAGGCAGCAGTCTGCAACATATGAACTGCAAACAAAATAGATCTGGGGAAAAAATCTCACCATTTTTACAGCTCTGTGGCTTCTCTGTGCTCCTGGCCTCACAATTTAGTTACTGGTGTAATAAATTCATGTTCTCAGGCTGGAGCAGCCTCATTTTGACGTGAAACTTCTTAAGTTGTAGCTCTCTACCACACTCAGTGTAGAGCTGTTCCTCATGTTGAGGTGAAGCTTCCTCTGTTTAAATTTAGGGCCATCGTCCCTAGTCCTATTGCTGGGTACCACTGAATAAAGTCTGACACCATCCTCTTAAAATACCACCTGCCTGAAGAACCTCCTAAAATTCCCGAGTCGAGGGCCGCAACAACGTCTCCTGCCCGCTTCTTACAGCCCCAGGACCGGTGCGTGTAGCTGTACAGCTACGAGTGAATGCCCGCTGCTAGACGGGGCGTCTCCCCCGGCGGCCCCGCCAGCGCCATAACGGCCGCGGCGTCCCGACCCCGCCCGCCCTACGATCCCATCGGAGGCGGCAGCAGCTCCCGGAGGTACCCTCCCAGCCCGCAAGTCCGCTGCCAGGTCTGTCCGCCGCTGAGGAAAGAGTTCCTGGCATCACAGGGAGGGGAAACTTCAACACGCTATCCTACTGCCAGGCGACCCCTCTAAGCCTCCGGGCGCGCCAAGTCCGCAGCGCTGCCACGGGATTGGCCCGCGCAGCCCGCCCACAGCCGCAGCGCGCCAAACCTGCCCGGGCGCGCCACCTTGCCTCCCCCCGCCCCTGCCGCGGCGGGCCAATCAGCGCCTCGTCTGGGGCCGTGCGCCCAGCTTCTGCCCAGTAGGATGGCAGCAGCCGCACGGCCTCGCCCTCGGGCCCCGCCCCTAGAGGCGCGGCCGCCGACTTTCCCGCCCAGCGGTTGGCCGGCGGGAACAGACTCCCCGTGACACTCGCGCCGGGCCGGGTGATTGGCTGCGCTCGGGCGCGAAACGTAACGCGGGAAAACCTTGGGCTCGGCCCGGGCTGCGAGCGCGGAGGTATCGCAGCGGCGGCGGCGGCTCCTCCACGGGCATCGGCGGAACCGGGGCTGCCAGCGGGGCCGGCTTCGCTTCGGAAAGGTGCGGGGACGCTGTGACTGCTTCGCTCCGGCAGTTGCCATGGCCGGGGGCCGCCGCTGACTTGGCGGATCCGCTCAGGGGTGGCCGCGGAGGCGGAGGGGTGCGGAGGGCAAGCCAACGAGACCACAGGGAGCTGCCGTCTTCAGTGATGAGCGGCTGAGGCGGGGCCGGGCGGCGACAGGTGGCGACGACCAGGGGACCTCCGTGCAGCTGCACGGCCCATCCCGGGACACGGGCGCGGACAGCGGGGCCGTGCCGCCGCGGAGCGTCTTCCTTTCCCTCTCTCTCCACGTTCCCTTCGCCGCTGCCCGTAAGGATTCGGCGATGGCGGAGCGGCTCCCGCCGGGTCCTCCCCCGGTGATTTTTTGCCAGGACTCCCCGAAGCGCGTCCTGGTCTCCGTTATCAAAACCACCCCGATCAAACCCTCATCGGGGGGGACCGGGGGCGAGGAGCCGATGCCCGTCCCGCCCGTCCCCACCAGCCCCGGCTTCAGCGACTTCATGGTCTACCCCTGGCGCTGGGGCGAGAACGCGCACAACGTGACCCTCAGCCCCGGCGGCGGCGACAGCACCGCTGGCCCGTCAGCCCTCCCGCCGCCCCGCGGGGGAGCGGGCCGAGTCCCCGGCGGGGACGAGGCGAAGGTTGGGAGCCCGGGGAGCGGCGGCCGGCACCGGCACCTGAAGGTGAGTGAGCGGCGGGCGGGGGCGGGCGGGGCGCGCGCTTACAGGGTGACTCCTCGGCGCGCGCCCCTCCCGCGCTTCCGCCCGGACATTTAAAGTGAAGTCACTTCCGGCAGCGGCGCGCGCGCCGCGGGGAGGAGCAGGGGGTGGAGCGGCTGCCCGTCCTCTCTCCTTTCAGAAAAAAACCTAAGAAAAGCACCCTCGCCGTCGAAAAAAAGCCCTTTTCGTCTCTCTCCTCGCATCTGAAGTGCTTTGTCCCGTTCTGGGCTCCTCAGTACAAGAAAGCCATGGAGCTCCTGGAGTGGGTCCAGTGTAGGACAACAAAAATGATTAAGGGACAGGAGCATTTCTCTTAATGAGGAAAGGCTGAGGGAGCTGAGCCTGTTTTGAGAGAGGACCTTAATAATGGCTATGAATATCTGACAAGGATGCTAAGAGGATGGAGCCAGGATCTGCTTGCTTGTGACAAGCTATAGAAAAAAAGGTAACAGGCAGAAACTGATACATCAAAAGCTCTACCTCAATATGAGAATAATTTCTTTATTGTGTTGGTGACTAAGCACGGGCAGAGGTAGTTCAGAGAGGTTTTGGAATCTCCCTCACTGGAGATACTCAAGAATTGCCTGGATACATTCCTGGGCCATGCACACTAGAATGACTCTGTTTGACCAGGGAGGTTGGAGCAAGTGACCCACTATGGTCCCTTTCATCCTGACCCAGTCTATGATCCTGTCATAAGTTTGTCCCCACGCTCCTGAGCACATGCTGGGGTTTGTCATCTCCCCTCCTGCCCCGGCCATAGTGCAGCCATTAGGAGTAAGTTAGGAGTGGGCTGGGCACAGTCTGGTGTGGCTCTGTGCTGTCATGGCACCATCCTTGGTCTTGCCATCGCTCCAGGGGATGGCTGTGCCTGTTGGCCAAACTGCACAGGGGAAGGAAGTGCCTGAGTTTAGTTGCCTCATTGTTTACACCTAGGATGGAATAAGACGTGGCCGTCCAAGAGCAGACACTGTCCGAGACCTGATCAGTGAAGGAGAGCACTCTTCCAGCAGGATACGCTGCAATATTTGCAACAGGGTCTTTCCACGAGAGAAGTCACTGCAAGCCCATAAAAGAACTCACACTGGTGAGTAAAAAGAAGGTGTGAATAGCTGGGGAGAGCCACTTCGGAAGGATGAGCAAGAGAATTAAGCCTCCCCCAAACAAACATAAAGGAATCCCAGAGAACTTGACCTGTTACGATTTTATTGTAACTTTGCTCCCAGTGCCTGTTAGTCAATCAAAGTCTTTGTAATCATTTTTGTCGTGGGGAGGTGTAGCAGCAATCTGTGCTATAATAGTATAGGCAAAATGTATAAACATTTTATCTGTTGATGTCACAGACCCACTTGGTAAGAGAGAAGAAATCTTGGGCTTGGTGCTCTATACTTGAGCTTGGTAACACTTTGTATCCTGATTGCCTCTTCTCTGTATTTTATTTCCTCCTTGCTGATGTATTTTTCACATCACAACTGAAGTTTTGCTGTAAGAGGTTACAGTACCTTAAAAAGTGGCTGGCAGCTTCAGGATTGTAACATCCTAGGAAGTGCGCTTAATTATTGAAAGAACAGTCCACATGCTTAAAATCACCACCCAGTTGTTTTTTCCCCCATCACCTAAAATTAATTTTCTAGGGTGGAGGAGATCATGCTAATTCACTGAGCTGTGTTTAGAAGGTAATTTGCAGTTAAGTTAAAATGTATGATGAACTCACTCAATACTCAGATAAGCTTGAACTGAAGATGCTGTTTGGGTTTTTTTAAACCAAGCAAATACATATTATTTCTTCAAAAGAACTCCATGTTTGCTGTAAAGTATGAACAAATGTAGGTCACAATACAGACACAAACACCAGCACTCCCAGCAAACCAACCAAACAAAATCCCACGAAAGCCTTGGCTCTCACCATGTCCTTCTGATTCAAGTTACTATGACTAATCTAGATAATGATGTTATGCAGTAGCATTCCTCATGTTTTTTGGTCAAAAAATGTTATGTCACTTGGTCCTACAATGTGTTGAACTTGTAAGAACTACCCAGCTGAGTAGAGCTTACTCTGTCATTCCTCTGAATTAGTGAGCCAGAACTCACCCTCATCTTGTTGTCTTCCGGAGGGCAGTGGCATGGCATGCCTTTGTGTAGTGCGTGCAGTCAGATCTGCTTGAGGAAGGGGATACCTGATACCTTTGTTCTTCTGGTTGCAGTTTGCATGGATGACTGCCTTGATGACTGTCCTAAGAAAATTTAAATCTGGAATAAGTTTCTCCATCATTACAACTTTTCTTAAACATGAGATATTTCTCCTAATGAGGTATTTCTATAACCTTGTAGTAACATTGACCTCAGATATTTTACCCTAGTTCAGGCTATGGTAAGGATGAAATATTTCTGGTTACAACCTGAATTACATTACTTGTCCATTTACTTTATATATTTCTTGCTCTACACATGCACAGTTTCACAAAACTTACATAGTGCTATCTAAGAGTCTTAAATCAGAAAATATGACAAGGAAAAGTAGATATGTTTTTTCTCTTTGGAAATAAGTATTTGCATGCATGGAGCATGCGCTTCAAAGTACACCAGGATTTTTTAAGTAGATGTAAGTTTCTACATCTAAAGGAGAGGGTAAAAGGAGAGATTGCTTGTGCAAGTCTCAAGTTAGGGACCACCACTTGTTATTATGACACTTCTAGTCATCTTTCATAAATCTCTTGTATTACTACTTTTAAGGTGAAAGGCCTTATTTGTGTGACTACCCAGATTGTGGGAAAGCCTTTGTGCAGAGTGGGCAGCTCAAAACTCACCAGCGTCTCCACACAGGAGAGAAGCCTTTTGTCTGCTCAGAGAATGGTGAGTCACCAGAGAACAATTTGCAGCTTTCTGGGGTCTAACTAGTATTGGAAATGTATGCATGTTTACATGGCAAAAGCTTTGAAGTTTAATTTTGGTGAACTTTTAGGGAAGGACTATGCAGAATCTGCCTAATTCTGCAAATATGTATCTAAGGATTGCATACATTCTCTGTCAGTGGATACTAATGTATAAAGGGGCATGTTAGGAGCCTTGAAACTAGAGCCTTTGGTGTTCAATCAAACCTAGGGTTTGCTGAACGGGGAAGGGTGGATTCACTGGCATTTCCATCCCACAGATGTTACACTTTCTTTGGTTGGCTGCTTTCTGTAACAAGTTCTTCATTGTCACTTTGTGGTTTTTTAAGGCTGTTTAAGCAGATTCACACATGCAAACCGTCATTGCCCCAAACATCCATCCGCCCGGCTGAAGAGGGAAGAGCTCACAGACAGGCTGAGTAAGAAGCAGACAGCTGACAATAAAGCTGTGGCCGAGTGGCTAGCAAAGTAAGTTCCTTCATGGTGTCATCTTTCTCAAAATACTTTAAAGTGCAGTCTGACACAACGTATCTTCTTTGGGACAGTAAAACCCCAAGAAACCAAAACTAGATGTTCTTCCAGTACCCATCAGCACAGCTTTGCCTCGCCTTGAAGAATAATGAACTCCTCGTGAAGACGAAGTTCCTCTTGAAACTTTCTTCTTACAGTTTTGTTTTGTGTTTGCTCTCTACTTAAATACCTCTTTTTGCTTGATCAACACCTGCTAATACTTTATTAGCTAGTGCTACAGTTTTGCCGAATTTGCAGTTGTGTGAGGGGCTATGTATGCCTAGGGAGAAATGCCTTCTGCGAACACCAGGGAGACAAGAAATCTGTTACAGATGTTCACTTGGGCACTTTTCACTTAACGAACTGAATAAAGAAGGTTTCTGTTAGCTTAAATACTACCATATAAGGGCTGCAAGATAAGGCCAAATGCAGTGCTCAGCTGGATGCAAGCTAGTACTTGGGAGGTTTTTGCCCATTTTGAGTTGTTGGTGTGCAAGTCAGCTGTATGTATTTTACAAGTATTCCTCACATTTGATGTTACAGATACTGGGAGACTAGAGAGCAGCGTGCTCCTGCTTTGAAGACCAAAGCAATCCAGAAAACGGATCAGGAACAGCAGGACCCGATGGAGTATCTTCAGTCTGATGAGGAGGATGATGAAGAGAAAAACAGCGCTCATTCAGCTGCCCGCCACCGCCGCCTCCAGGAGCAGCATGAACGCATGCATGGTGCGCTGGCCCTCATTGAGCTGGCAAACTTAGCTGTGGCACCCCTGCGACAGTAGATAGGAGGAGCTGCCCCTGCCCATAAAAAATATACTTTCTGGTGTTACTTAACCAGTTAGATCCCAGGCATAAGCTAAGCACCTTATTTGCTTATAATAGGCTGCTATTCTGTAGAATTTATGAAGAATGTTGTTGCCCCATAACATGGGGTGAGAGAATTGCACTTTTGATAAGGTAGAAGACAGATGTAAAATTTCTAAGTATTTTGTAAATATGGGACTGCATAAGGCAGGGTTGACAAATTTATGTGTCATGGGAAGCTAGATTTTGCAAGGTTAACTCATTTATCGAAAGCAGATTTCACAGGAATCACTTTCTGAACAAAGTGTTTGCAATTAGCAGGATGGTACATGTGGCCAAAGAAGGCTGACAAAAAAGGTATTTATCTGACTATCTAGCGAAGTGATGGGTCTGGGGATATTGTTAAACAGCAATGAAACCATGTTTTTCTAATGTCAGTGTATCTTTACCTAGCATCTCCAAGGCGAAGAGCAAAGGTTAGTTATCTCAACTTGTACAGGGAAAGAAAATGCGTCATGCAGGGAATATCTTCACTGTGACTGCCCAAGGTATGAGGCTTGACTTTGCTGCTTCACATTTTCTTAAATTGATTTCAGCAGAATCTCTTGGTAGCACTTGTTATTCCTAACATGTGTAGTTGGGAAGTTTTGCACATTGTTTATTCTGAAAATGATTAGTCTTGCAAAGTCTAGAAAAATGTAAACAATTGGTAATATTTTTTCAGGTGTTTTTGGGCCCTGTAGTGATTTGGCACTTGATTTTTTTAATAAAGGGGTTATTTACAGGGTGGTATGAATTTGTAGTAAACTATTCTAGGTCTTCTATTAGCAAACACTAAGTTTTAAAGTACTGCTTTTATAATGATTAGCAAATAGAAGCCTCCATACTTACTGTGCATAAAGCCACCTTACTGCTTTACTCCAGCATAACATGCCAATTATTTGTTCACTAACCATAGCACAGCTATAAAGTAAACACTGCAGAAAACTATTCACTATACAATAGAAAATAGGCTTCCAAAGGTAGTTACAAGTGTGTTAACAGTGTGATTTCATGTATTCCCAAATAAATGAATTTGCAGAATGCTGCCTAGTACTCAGATGCTGATATAAAATGTTTAACAGGGTATCTTGTCACTTTGTGAATGTTGTATACTTTCAAGTAGCATTGTCTCGTGGAGATCTTTTACCATATTTTGCATTGAAGGCAGCCAGAGATTCCTAATATGCTAACAAAACTTTGTTTTCAGATTGAACTTTTTGTGTGTGGTTTTGTTGTTGGTTGTTGTTGTTGTTGTTAAGCTACTGCTTAAGGGGATATTAATAATGTGTATTTACTGACCTGCTTGCTTTAACTTCTTCCTCTTGTTGGAAGTCAGGAAATTCAGATGAGAAGGGAAGCCTCTTTCCCTCTCACTTGAACTGAAAAGGAAGAAAACATTTTATCAATCACTTGATATAGGCTGACCAGACACATACAGCTGTTCCAGAAGAGTAGAGTGGTTTTACATCAGAAACTGCAGCTGTGTAAGTGTGTTCTCTGATAACCTGTTGTGGTTGAAAATCTCATTAACCCAGTTTGTTTAAATCCTGTGTTGATGCACTTAACTAAAAAGTAATTGAATAATTTAAGCAAAAAAAGTCTCTTTCATTGAATGTAAATAATTTTGCACCAGTGATACGGTTTAACTAATGCTTCAGCTTCTGAAAAAAATAAGGAACACTAGTCATACAAGGCTTCTTTGCCTATGTAAAATTGGTAATTCATTCATGTATTTAAGTTTTGGGTTTCTAAAAAATATTATATGGTTCTGACTGTTCATCTGGCTTCATGTGGATAGTCTGATCCCAAAATGAGCCCTGAGCACACATCTGTTGTAATTCTGAATCATTACTCAGAATTGCTCCTGAGTAGTATTTCACAGGGCAGAAGACTGTAATTACCAGCCACTTGCAGACTGGAATCTTACTTCATCAGGATTGGTTGTGGGGGTTTTTTGTTGTTGGGTTTGAGGTTTTTAAGATTTGGTTTTTTTTCAGTCAGCCGGAGTATTTCCTCAGGTCTTTGAAGTATGACAAGTACACTGGATTGTACTTTGCCGTAGACAAAATTCAGACAGCTGAAGCAGTTCTGGATCATGACAAGTTTTGGGTAAAATACCAAGTAAAAAAAGTAAAGACAGGATGTGGAAGACTGCTTTTTGTTTTATTAAGTGATTACATACAAGAAATTGTTCAGTGCTTTGAAAGATTTGAGTTGTAGTTTGGCATGAGTTAAAAGCAGAAGAATTGATGTGCTGTCATTCTAATAGATGCTTTGAATAAAAACTTGATACAATTTCCAGGTTTAATGTGTGCTGTTTGGTAATTATTAATTAACCAGCCTCTTCCTTGTTTCTGACAGCCTGACTTGTTGCGGAATAGGTTGGAGGTGTTTATTTTCCCTATCCCTTGAAATTTGACACAAGTTAAACCACCCGAGGCAAATTCCCTGCAGTGTTTGTTAGAGTTTGAGAAACTTGTGAGAGTTCTTCCCTGCGTGCGCAGCTCGGGCCGAGCTCTGGGGGTGCAAAGGGCTGGCTGCAGCCTTGTCTGCCCCCGCGGGGCTCGCCCCTCTCCCTTCCGCGGGCGAGACCCAGAGACTCCGCTTTGCCACCGGCCTGGGTTAACAGCACGACAGGGTGGTTAACAGCATCGGCCGGACGCCGGCGGGTTCCGGGCTGCCGCTCGGTAGCTGCTGGCGGTGCCCCTGGGACGCTGGATGCCCCGCGCCGCGCCGCCCCCGGCGCCCAGCTCCGCAGGCCGCGCTGCCGGGGCGCCCTGGCCCTGGCGGCGGCAGCGCCCCCCGCAGGCGAGGCGCGGGGCCACTCCAGACCCGCCGGCGGGGCTGCCGAGCCCGGGACCCGGTGCCGCCGCCGCCGCTCGGGGACGGGCCGGGGAAGAGCAGGAGGAGGAGTGGCAGCCCCACGGCCGCCCTAGTGCCGCCCGCCGTGCGGCCCTGCTCGCTGCCGCTTGTCGCCGCCATGAGCTCCGGGCAGGCCGCGGGGGAGGAGGCGGACGCCGCCGCCGCGTCCCCGGCACTTCCCAGAGTGCTCTCGGCGCTCTTCTACGGGACGTGCTCCTTCCTCACCGTGCTGGTCAACAAGGCGCTCCTCAGCGCCTACAGGTGAGCGCCGGGGCAGAGCGGGCGGCCCTCCCACCTGGGGGTGTCGGTACAGCCGGTGCCGGGCTGTCCCTGCCCGGCAGAGAAGCCTTCCCGCTCCAGTTCGCTTTCCCGTTGGCGTGACCCACGGGCGTCCGTGCAGCTCGGGTCTCGGGCGGCCAGCTGGTGGGAGCCGGGCCGGCTTCTTTCAGACCCCACTAGTGCCCGATATGTACCAGTTCTGCAGCACCGCCCGACGGCAGGCACGGTTCCGACAATGCCCGTCTTTTCCTCGGGGTCTTTTCGCTATTCCCGGAGGATCACTCCACCTCAGACACCCGTGAGGGAAACAGCGTATCCCCTAACTGTTCCTGCCGAATCTTCCTTCCAGCGTCTTTCTTTTCTGAGGTAGCCAGAAACAAAAAGCAAACCTCTTAAAATGGCTTAATGATTATAATCCTGAAAGATTCCATCCTTGACTTGATGGTGCTAATTCCGATATGGAATCATTAGCATCTTCTATCATTGTGTAAAGCAACAGCATTAACTGCAGTTAAACTGCAGTGAAAATTAAATGCATCTTACTCTTTGTGGTTTTCTCTTACTTTTACACCTGTGGGGAATAGAGGAACTTGAGCATTCATCTCCAAGTCATACTTTTACCAGCTAGATTTGTACTTGTTGGACTTCAATCATCCTTGTAGGTCCCTTCTGACTCAGGATATTCTATGATTCTGTTATTGTCCAGTGATTGCCATTTTTCTCACCCATTATCATGTTCTACTTAAAATCTTTTCTCTGTTTTTGCTGTGGTTTAGCTCATCTTGAATCAAAATAGGAAAAAGAAAAACAAAAATGAAAAGAAAGTTTAAAACCCGAACTTTGTCATTTCTAACATTCAGTGCTATTTGAACATATAGCGGCTGTATTTAATACCTCATGAACTAACTGTACATGGTGCAAGTTGAGAACTTTTTATAGTGTCTTTTATCCTACAGAGTGCAGCTCCCTGCAAGTCCCTGGCATACATCTAGCACACCTGTGTGAGATAATCAAGTACAGTATGTCCATCAGTAAGCCTAAGTTTCGTATTAAGACCTTACAGCATTGCTGGAAATATTTACGCCTCTGTGAATCACAAATGTCTGGAGAAATCTGTGTAGTAGAGATAGGCAAACCCTCCATCTTTATAAGGAGTAGCTGTAAATACTAAAGAAAAGGCAGTTTAGGTGTCACATGATTATGAATTGGAATCCTGTTGTTTCTTACATTTTTCCTGCCCCGATACTTCTGTTTCCCTGAATCTCTTTCGCTACTGGTTGCTCCTAGCTCTATCTAAGGACTGTAATGCTCTTATGGCCTTCCTGCTGTGATTCAGCGTGTTTGTTTCTTTTGTTGATGCTTTGTTCCCATCCCAGTTCTGTTAATTTGAGATGTACATTTCTCGTCACACCAAGGAGGAGTACAGCAGTTTCTGCAAATGACATGAAGTTCAACAAAGCCAAGTACAAGGTCCTGCACCTGGATTGAGGCAATCCCAGGCACAAATATAGTTTGAATCCAAGAATGGGTTGAGACTAGCCCTGAGGAGAAAGACTTGGGGGTGGACAAAATCTGAATATGAACCAGCACTGTGTGCTTGCAGCTCAGAAATCCAACCACCTGGGCTACATCAGAAGAGGTGTGGCCAGCATGTCAAGGGAGGGGATTCTGTGCCCCTGGTCTGGTGAGATCCTACCTGTAATAATACATCCAGATCTTGGCTCCCGCCCCACAATGAAGACATAGACCTATTGGATCTAGTCCAGAGGAGGCCACTAATCGCAGTAGCAATGATCACAGGACAGCAGCACCTCTTCTGTGAAGACAGGCTGAGAGAGACAGGTTTTTCAGCCTGGAGAGGATTCCAGGAAGATCTTATTGTGGCTTTCCAGTACCTAAAGGGAAGAGCTCGAGAAGTTTCAGAAGGCCTTGTAGTGATGGGACAAATGGAAATGGCCTTAGGCTGAAAGAGGGCAGTTCTAGATTGCTATTACGAAGAAATTCTTTACTGTGAGAGTGATGAGGCACTGGAGTAAGTTGTCCGGACAGGTTGTGGACTCCCATCCCTAGAGGTGCTCAAGACCAGTCTGGATGGGGCTTTGAGCAACCTGGAGTAGTGGAAGGTTGTCCCTGCCCATGGCAGAGGGGTTGGATCTAGATGATCTTTAAGGTCCCTTCTAACCTAGACCATTCTATGACTATCCATGCTTTCAGCGAAAGCCGACCAAAGGGTTATAGTAGGAATGTAGCTGGTTTAGTAGACAACAGATGTTTCTACAACATTTACCTAAGAATTTGATTTTGACAAAAACGTATTGCTGGTGTTTTTGGACTGTAGAGATAAGCTTCCATGCAAGAGCAAGAGCAAGAGGTTTAAGTTACTATCCCACCTCGATTCAAAATGTATGTGTGAAGCTACTCAAGAAATGACACATTAAGAATTCTCTAAGTGTGTTACTTTCACTTATGAGTATTCCCCAAACTAGCAGTTCAGAATTGGTCAACTGTGCATGGGCTGTATTATTTGGGCTGCAGAAATAAAATATTAGTGCTACAATAAGTGTAGTCCTGAGGTCTTCTTAAACACAGGCCAGTCATCTACCCCCATGTTAATTGTTGACTTTGGTATTAAACTTTAACTTTTTAATTTTTCCTAATTTTTTCTTTCCATTCCTCCGTACTAAATACCTGTTCATGCTTTTCAGCTTCCCATCACCACTGTTTCTTGGACTTGGACAGGTATGTTCACAAGTAAAGCATATTAAAAGTATTCATTATTTGTTAAGTTAAGCTAATGATAATAGAGGTAGATTTTAGCAGGCAAAATCAGTTACAGTGAACTGCTTGTCTTCTGGATTAGATACACTATAAGGAACTGTAATTTGTTTAATTGAAAACAGGCAACTTTGAGCTTGAGTCAAAATTATTCCCTGAAGAGAGTCATGTAAAAGACTGGAATGCTATTTATTTCTTCTTGTAAAGTTCAGTAATTAAGGAATCTGGCCTTCAAAACCATCCAGCTTTATTCTATCAAGTACATACATTCTGTGGGGGTCCTTGAGCCTTTGTGGACTACATGCAGACACATTGCTCTGTTTATAGCCAAACCATGTATTTCCTCATAAATTTCCCCCCCACTTCCCAGGAGTTTTCCAGTAGGACCAGTGCAAAATTTTGATTCTTTCTTGCTTTATTTGCCCATGAGTATGTTGCAGTATTGCAGCAGAAATGGGTTTTATTTTTTGTTGTTAGGAGATATCATAGTAAAACCAAAGTTCAAATGCTTATGAACTGGGTGTTGACAGGCGAGGCGGGGACCCTATCTATAACCATTACATCTGCCTGTCAACAACTGGGTCCATAAAGAAGAATGTATCACTGCAGAGGAGTCACTGATGAAGATTGAGCCTTGAAGCAAGTTTTGTTTGGGCAAATACATTTTATAGAGAATTTGCATTCTGCCAAGGCTGCACAGCAGGGGGTAGTGAGGAAGAATTGAAAACAGGGTACTGCAAGTCTGACATCTCTGCTGTTAGGTGCTAAAGAGAGTAAAATGTCTTGTAAAGACTTTGTGATGTGATAGTGAGAGTTTTACACATCCAGACTGTTCAAGGAACCACAGATCATGTTTCAGTGAAAGACTAGAAAATGTGGCACTAATTCATGTCTTGGTGCAGCTTTTTTTTCTTTGCAGAATCTAAGACTTAATGGCATTTCCATTTTTTTGTTGTTTGTACAACATACCATATCATATGTACTATAAAGTACATATGATATGGTATAATGCTTTAGTCTGCCAAACATGACTCCACCACATCCTCTAGATGGTTGATTACTGTATTTTTGTATTAGGAAAATTTGACCCTTTGTTTTGAGTCCCTGGGGACAGCATCAACACTTAAGATGTATGATTGCTTGGATATTCTTCTTCATTCTGTCTGCATCTTTACTATTTCTTCCTCGTGTTGTCAACAGGCTGATCAATGCCCAACCTTCATCTTGCATTACCAAAAAAATATTTTGGTAGTGGTTCTATAGACTAAACAATTCTCTGAGTAAAAATTTCTTGGTTTATCTGGGATTGTGTCCTATTTTGATTTCTCAGCTCCTTCTCAGCATTAGTTTCACAGAGTGCCACTAATTTTATTCAGGATAGTAAAGTATATGTGTGTATTTTACTTTTAAATAAATAGCTGGCAAAATTGATAAGAGCAAACTTATTTCAATTTGTTAATTGCATTCTGTGCTATTCTCTTAGAGAAATACATAAACCCTAGCATTTGTCAAATTTGTATAAAGATTTTGTCCTTGAAGCAGTTTTTTCATTCAAACATTACAATTTTGCTCTTACATGACTTCTCATTTTTTCTTTTTGTTTAGATGGCAGCCACTATACTTATCTTGTATGTGTCAAAACTAAATAAGATTGTTCACTTCCCTGATTTTGACAAAAGTATACCTGTGAAGGTAAGGATCACATATGTCCTGGTATTAACAGGAAAGAGTTAGTTCTTACAGTAACGTTCTTGCTTAAGGAGACAAGAAAAACATTTGCATTTCTTTTTCAAATGGGATTATTTGCATCATTGCATTTAAAAATGGATTTGATAATTTTAATTTCTGTGCATTATTCTAGTTTGGGCTATAGAGATAAACTGCAGAGAAATCTGGTGCCATTTTGTTATTCAGCACATGGGAAGGGTGCTTTACCTTTATACAGCTGGATGAACTTTTTCATATTCTTGAAAGGTTTTTCTGGCTATATCCCTCTGTGGGATCAGTGGGAGATATGTATTTGTGAAAGACTTTTGAACACAGCACGAAGAGAGAAAGGCTGTTTGGAAATATGAATGGAACATGTGATAAAATAATAGAAAATTAACGTGATAGATGAGAAACCAGACCAACTGACTTCCAGTATAAGATCTATGTTCCATAGGAGGGGCTAAAATAATGCCCAATGAAAATGCTGTAGGTGGCGACTAGCTGCATCATACAGACCTTAAATGTGTATGGTCTGAAGAGGCAGGACAGAGTAAATGTGAGAGGACCTCCTCTTACCTCATTTTGGCAACCAGGATGTAAAACAACTATGGCAATGAACCTCAAAGATTTCTGCATCTATGCAATGTTGCTGGAATGTTTCTTTGATGCATTAGCTTGATGTGTTTATGTCTTGTTGCAGAGTATCTTGTTGCAGATTGTGTTTGCTCCAGAACACAGGAAGTGTTCCCAGCCCTGCTGCAGGCCTCAGATAGTATAGTTTTTCAGACCCACATCTTTAGTGCAGAATCGTGTCTTACTATCAGTATGAGATTTAAAATTAATGTCTCACAGATATGTTTATTCTTAATGCACATTGAAATAATTGGCATTGCTACATGTACAAAATCTGTACATGAACAGATATGGAGGAATATCTGTGGTATCATTCATAAAAAGGACAGTCCTTCTTTATTCCAGAATAAGAATGGAGGTTCCCAGTGGGTAGCTTTGAGTTGCTCATATAAACAACTTATTGAGACCTTGAGAAATTTCTTCCCTCTGTCCCCTCCAAGTCATGCTGTGTTCTCCCACTCTGCTCTTGTCTTCACTTTAACTTATGTATAAAGGCATTAAAAAGTACGGCACACATTTTGTTTATCCTAATAATATCTCTTGTTAGGAGGACTTTGCTGGATAGGCTGGCAGCAGTCAGCATTTTAGCTTCCAGGATTCCATATTGCTTGTAGTGCTGGATTTGATTAATCATAGTGAATCAGCTGGATTGCTCAATGTTGATTTCTCTACTTTTTAAGGAACCCGCTTAGGCCAACTCCTTATCCTTTTGTCAACTTCTGCATTGACACTAAGATAATCATTACTTTTCACTCCTCAACTGGTTTATGTCTTCAGTGCATTCAGCTAGAGTTTTAAAGTAGTGAAATGATTATTTTAGTGATGAAGCTTTGAAGTTGCTGACCCTTTTTAGTAAATGATTCACTGATCTCTGCTGTTATGTTGGATGTTGTAATTTTGTCTTTACAGTGGAATGAATTTCAGAGGAAAGGTGATATAATGACTGCTCTGTTTTCAGTCTATAAATTAAATGAACCAAAACGTTCTAAATAAAAGTCTGCAGATGAGATAGTGCATTACAAAATTTTTGCAAACATATATCAACATGCTGAGTATTTATTGTTACTCATACTCCTTCTTGCTTTATCGTCTTGTTTACTTTTACTGTGACTTTCACTTAAAAGTTAACTTCAGTCGACCATCAATTAACTTTTACTTCACATTTTTCCTCTCTTGCTATGAAAGAAATGCAGAATAAAGTACACCCCACTCCTCTATATGCTTTTCCAGCAGGCAAAGTTTTAAGGGTGCATAGCATTTGACTTTAGTGTCCTTTAAAGTATTCTTGTGTAGAAACAAGAGCAACAATTACACATTAGGATAGAGGATCTGTTATGTCTTTCTGCCATTTCAGCCCCTCTTGACTGATAGTGAATGGGACCAAATGTACGCACTGCCTTTGTCCCTATTGATTATTTTGGTTGGTTTAAATCTGCTAATTCCAACCTTACCCATTCTATTATACTGTAATTTTTTTCTGTAATAGGAAAATTAATGGCTTTGAATTGCAGCTAATTATTGTAAGAAGCCATGTCTTGTATATTTTGTTAAGGTTCTGAAGTTTCATTACTGTTTCTCTATATTGTGTTATGGACCATATGTTTCTGTGCAAGTCAGTCTCTTTGCTAGAAGTAATTTTTTAATTTACCCATAGTTACTTACCTTTCCTTTCTACTATCTCACATAGCATAATTTTCTGGGGAGATCTAAAATGTTACAAATTCCAGCTGTACTAATATATGTGGAGTACATAGAGAAGCACAGCATACTTATATAGTTTTTTAACTTTTTTATTCCGCCTCTTCACTTGCTTATTTAGCTAGTTGTTAATATGACTTTTATATCTAAGATTAAATGTTGAAATGGGTATTAATCTGAGGATTATAGTAACTAAAATAAAAGTGATTATTATTTACTCTAAATGGGTTCTAAGTCTCGTTAGTGGTAGATGGCAGCTCTTCTAATGACATCAGAAAAGCTGTGGTCATGACCAGTCACATAACTGGGAGCTGCAAACAGATGAGTTTGCAGCATAGTTACATCTTTTTCCTGTTAAAAAAACCCTCTTTCTTATAAAAGATCATCTGATATGACAGGTATCAAATTCTATCAAGTAAAGTTTCTCAGCAGTACTTCTAAACAAAATAATCTGAGTTGTGCTTTTAATTTTATCACAGTTGTTTCCTCTGCCTCTGATTTATGTTGGAAACCACTTAAGTGGATTATCAAGTACCAGCAAACTCAGGTACAGTAAGTAGAAGTTATAAATAGACTGTTTGGATTTTACCCTTTTCTCTTGTGGGGTGAAAAAAGAAACACTAAAGAAGAGCATCGTCTGGAGTCTTAAATCTGTGTGGTGTCTGCCTGCCTGTCTGTCTAAACCCCTGGTACTGTTACGAAGTTTTTACCCAAACATTTGATCAGTTTACAAGTTGTCCACTTCCTTCAAGGGGGGCTTAGCCAAGCCTGTACTGACATAAAATCACAATACACCTATGTGACCATGAAAGTGCTTACACTTTTGCCTCACACCCAAGCACCCAGCTTTTCCTGGGTGTCTTGACCAGAAAACTGTAAGTTTCTGAAGAAAGAAGCATAAGGAAAATGTTTGTACCATGATATCATGGTAGATATTTAGGAATCACCTAAGGAAGAGATGAAAAAACTGCTGTGTACTGGGGTGGTGGTGGTGGCCTAGCCCTGCAGAGTGCCAAAGGCAGGCTGTCAGGGAGCACTGCTGAAGGGTGCCTTGACTCCCATGTGCCTGTAAGCATAGACCCATGAGAGTTGCTTCCATGCTAGTGCTAAAAAGGTGTAGGTAATGTAGCCACGTGCTGTAATAGAATGAATGACCATATTCTGTGGGAGACTAGGACTGGAGGGTACAGCACTACCATTGTGGTGGTTCTTTTGTCATTGCAGGTTCCTAAAGGTTTCGTACTAAGCTAAATTGAAACAAAATTTGAAGGTTTGTCTGTATTTCGTACCTATGAGACAGATGCTAGGAAAGAAAATAGGGACAGAGAATCATAAAATCATCGGGGTTGGAAAAGACCTTTAAGACCATCCAGTCCAACTGTCAAGCCAGCACTACCACTGAAACTCTGGATCAGTAACCTGATCACCCAGTGCCAGATCCAAACATCCTCAGGGATGGTGACTCCACCATCTCCCTGGACAACCCCCTCTAATGCCTGAGCACCCTAACAGTGATATTTTTTTTCTAATATCTAGTCTGAATCTCCCCTGTCTCAGAAGGCCATTTGTTCTCGTGCTCTCACTGCAGGCACAGTAGAAGAGACCTGCCCTCACGTCATTACACCCTCTCAGGGAGTTGTAGAGAGTGATGAGGTCTCCCAATGTATTACTTTTCATTTGTTTACGTTTCTTTTTATCTATAGAATTAATGTTCTCTAGCTATCAATACTAGATGCCTGATTCTGCAGCTCTTTGTTGAATGTTGAATTCAACAAGCTGTTCCACTGAAACAGACATAAAGAGTTAGGCAGTACTGTGCCTAGTAACACTTCAGCCATTGTGAATATGAAAGTAGTTTCAAAACTGCAAAAGTTGGCTTTTTCTTTCCCTTTTCTCTGACTGTAAATTTAAATGTTTAGTAGGGTATATAAAAGCACCCGCTCTGTCTCCTGTGGCTGGTATATCTATTTTAGATTTACTAGTTATAACTAATTGTTATAACAAACTTCAAAATGCCTGCAATGTTTCTACTATTAACATTTTGTTACATTGCATTTTGTTACAATATATGACACTTGTTTACATAATTGAATTCTCCACCTTGTTTGGGTTGTCTGGAAGGTAAAGATGATCCTATGCATAAATTCAAAATATCTGTTGTAAAGTTATTAAACATTGTATTAGGAACTGTATCATTTATTAATGCAGTTGTCAATAATTATCTTAGGCAGGGGATTAATTGGTCCGTATGACCATGCTGTCACATTTACTAAGTGTCAGATGCAAGTGTATTCTCACCCATAAAGGTTTGCAACTGCATTTCTTCATGAAGATCAACAATATGTTTCTAAAAGTAGCAGTTTGGTAATTGCAGCTGGTTCCACCTTTGATGTTTCTTGTAATTCCTCTTAATTTTTAGGTCATGGATTTATTTTACTTTTTTCAAAGTACAGCTTGTTTACCAAGCATGGGGTTTTTTGTATTTTATTTCTGTTACATGTTTTCAGAGACAAGTTTATTCTCACTCCTCTTAAGTTTACAATAGAAAAATATGTTTTTTAACTCTGCCTATGAATTTTGCAGAAAGAATTATTTCATAAGGGTTATGCAAGGTAGAAAATACCTACTGTGTTCCATTTCAGTAATGCAGTGTCCTTCAGAACATAGCCAGTTGCACTGATTTACTAATTGGCAAAGCTTGCTATCTTTCAATGATTTGGTTTTCTAATGTGCATCTAATGTCAGACTGACATTTTTATATATGTAATAAATTATTTGGCATTTGTTTGGTTTCTTATTGCTGGACAATTTTTTCATCCCCTGGTGAAGTTAACCCCTTTCCCTCAGCCCCCCGGAGACCCGGTCCAGCTCAGATTTAGGGAGGTTAGGGTGGGGGAAACTCCAAGATAAGAACATACAACCAAAGGAGGCTCTTACCCCGAGATGTGGTTCCAAGGTTTATTTCCTGAAGGTATCTCGAGGCCAAAGAGGACGACCCCGAAAGGAACAGGGGGTTTTATCCCTTTCAGGGTAAGGGGGCGGAGTTTCTTATGGCCAAAGGCCATAGGTCAGTGTCAAGGGACAGGTAAAGTTTCACAGGGGGAGGAGATACCAAAGGGAATACAACACCCTGGGTTAGTAAAATAAGAGAATATAAGAATGCTGTTTATCTGATTCTATACTTGGATTTTTATTTTGTTTTTTGACAGTTTGCCGATGTTTACAGTGCTCAGGAAGTTTACCATTCCACTTACTTTACTGCTGGAAATCATCATACTTGGGTGATCCTTTTTGTTTGTTTTTGGGGCTGTGGTTTTGTTTTTCATTTGAGATACCTTTATTTTAGATAATATCAAACAGATTACTTGTGTTATCTCATCAGAATATTGAATGAGTGATTTTTATGTACAAATAGAGAAAAGCAAAGAAAGTGATTTATAGCTTTTTCGAAGGCATAGATATATACATTTTAGTGAAGAGAGGGAATAAATCATCTTGCTTTCATTTTCATATCTCATTCTCCAGATTGTTACATGGGTTTCAGGTCAGCAGACACTCAGACACTTTCAGTGGTTATGTTTGTGTCTTGCTTTGAAGGCACCTAAACTGTGAACTGCTTCAGACAGATCCTTACATCTCAAAAGAATGCTGATAGCATGGCAGTCTGCTTATGTAGAGTAACTGGGTCAAGTCTGAAAACATTTAATGAAGCAAAATGGTATCTACCAGTTCTTAGATGAGAGAATTCCTTACTTACAGACTCTATGTTATTTTTCATAAGAAATTAAGAAGGATATGCTAGCTGTCAGGATCTCTAATTTCAGTAGTCCTGAGCTGGAAGAAGAGGAGTATAAATACATCATACTTTGTTTAGACCTTCACAGTTCTATCCGCATGACTGGTGCTGGACTCACAAGATGAACTCACAAGGAGAAAACCAGCTTGCTGAAGCTGAACCCAGGCAGCAACCATGAGAGTGATGGTCAGGGGAAAGCTAAAAAAGCAAAAAGCCCCCAGGTGAACTGTCATCTCCTTTTGGCCGAAGCAGCAGTTAATTGATCAATGTGATTAATATCTGGAGATACTCTGGAATTCTTTTGTAGTTTTAACTCCGTCCAGGGAAAGAAAAACTTGCTGTGTTCTGTTGACCTGAAGGCTCCCACAAGCAAGTGAAAAAAAAAAAAAAAAAGTGAGTCATCAAGATTATCATAAGTGCTCAGCTGGAGAGCAGCATGGCCTATGAGTGCAAGTAACATCCTGACCAAAGGAATGCTTGGGAGGAGAATGCTGTATTGGTGTAGACTGACAGTGTATTTCCTCAGGGCTGAAAATGAAAGGACTCTAGAGAGTCCATGCAGACATATGTCAGGACTGTTGAAGCAATCAAGATTTGCATTGTCACAGTTGAGAATCATTATGATCAAAGGCTGTTTTATCTGGCATCTGCTCAGCACTTTATTTTTGGGACAGAGGTCCACAAATGTGCTCCTTTACACATAGGGTTTCTCCAAGGGCATTGTACATTTTGTTTTGATGGATCTTCTCTCTCAGTCTGTCTTGCCAAAATAAGGACTAGGGGAATATCTGTAAGGCATATTGCAGTATGGTGCAAAAAATGGGTATTTAAGATGTTTCCAAGTAAAATAACATAGATATAAAAATCTTTTTTTATAGGTTTACTCTATGCTTTTTACTACTCTGTGGCAGCACTGACGTGGTAGTGAAGAATATCATAAGCTCCATGTTTTCCCTTTCAAGTACGAAGTTTCCATTTGAGTTCAAATTAGGTATCTATTTAAAAGTAATCTGGACAGCATCTTCCTCAACAAAGGTGATATGAAAAACTGCATGAGACATGTACAGTGATTTTCCTTACTAGAAGACACTGAAATGTGTCTGCTATGAATATCAATACACATTGAAGTTGTTTGGTTGGTTCAGTGCTGTTACTTTGAACCTTTAATCTTTATTGTTATAATTGTCTAGTAAGAGAGTGCTCACAGTGCTTTTTCAATCTCGCTTCCCAAGGCCAAGGTCTGACAGCATGGCACATGGGCAGTCATGTTGTTTCTGTAAGGTTGTCAAGACTTTGCCCTCCTGTTAAATGTTCTGTGATTATTAATTGCTTTGAAACTTTTCAGGCAGACAACCGTTTAATCTCCACTTCAAATAATGCAAATGTGAACTATTTCAATTTTTGCCTACAGGAAACGGTATCCACTGAATATTATAGTCAGCGTATTTGCCATCATTCTTGGGGCTTTCATAGCCGCTGGGTAAGGTTTTAATTTCTCATATGAAGCCATATAATGAGGGGAGGGACAGCAGGAGAACTTTTTCCTTGTTTCCAAGTAAGCCTAAGTTGAGATCAGTTGCTCTGGATAAAGTTGATTTGGAAAATCTCTCCAGTAACATCACTGGGACACGGAGTTATACAAAGGAAAATAATTCCTGCTGACAGTCTTTGGGTGTGTCTTTTTCCACATCTAGGTTTTCCATGTTTGCAGGATCACAAGTGAAGCAAGTTGAAACTGTGTGAGGAATGTTGTTTTTATTTCATGGTATCAGTGTATTTTAATAATCTTGGAAAAATACACTCTTGTTCTGGATAAAAAGACTGATATTTTGGTTGTCAGATATGGAGTTAGCATTGTATAAATTTTTAATCATAAAAAGCCCACTTTTTTTTTTAGCAAGTTCCATTGTAATATAATGTTCACAAAGCACCCATATGGTGTTGTCCTCTGTTTTCTGTTTGAACAGTCCTTTACCTAACTGGAAAGGTAATATTTTCTTTGTTTGTTTCCTGGCTTTGCTGTGAACAAGGGTAAATCATTTCCATGTGATGTGACCCAAATAGAGTGATGTCCTATCAGATGAATTACCCTGTATTGATGAGGTAACTAGTCAAAACAGAAAGGATGACAATATGTCTGCTCTGACTGTAAAAAACAGTCATATTTTATTTCAAATAAACTCCATTTTTGTAGTAAAAGCAATAGGTAAGTATATTCAGTTCTAATTAGACTAGTTGTCAGGGTTGAGATGAGTGGAATTTTTCTCTGAAAGAAAACTGAACATTTCCTGCCACTTTTGCACTGAGTATTAGGAACTCTCTGATGTCTCATTTGTGATGGTCCTGTGACTGGAGAAACATAATGTACTTTGACTTACAAAGAAGGCTTGAGGCAAAACCTGTGACTGGCGAGTTCATGGGATTTGCATATCCTCATTCACAGTATTCATCTTGGTAATGTAATGCAATGCATTGCATATTTTTTGCTTCTTTATAATATTGTATTTCTTTCTTTCCCAGGTCTGATCTGTCTTTCAATCTGGAGGGCTACATTTTTGTGTTGCTAAATGATATCTTCACAGCAGCAAATGGAGTTTATACAAAGCAAAAAATTGATCCAAAGGTAACTGTGGGGTGATTAGATTGAATTTAGCATTATGACAATATGATAACAGTGGGCTACTGTCCTGGTTTAGGGCAAATTTAGGGAGGAAACCTCCAAAAGAGTCCCTCTAGAAGGCAAATTCAAACAGCCCTTTCCTCTGCCTGTTTGGGAGATAAACTTCCTTCGAGAAAAGTGGAAAAAACTGTTTATTTAACAAGCAAAGTATTCACAAACATAAAAAATGAATAATATGAAACAATAAAACCTCTCACTGTTCTGAAGAGAGATGGCAAATTCAGAAAGTCCTTTTGTGGGGGATAGTTTGGCTCATTCAGTCTCTTATCTGTCCCTCCTGCGCTGGAAAATATTGCGTCCCTGTCCCGGTGGACCTGGTGTTTTTCTGGGTTGTCAGTCCAGAGCAGGCTGATCAGTTCCAAGAAAAGGAAAAGCCACAGTCTGGGCAACTACTCTGTCTCAACTAGCTCAAAACTAACTAAAAAGCAAAGGAGAGCTCTGTCCCGCTGTCCGTGCTGCAGACAAAACACACTGAGAGAGAGCTGAAGCTCTTATCTCTATGTTTTTGAATACAGCCACCTCAGACATTCCACCGCTTCTCCTCTTCCCCCACTTCACTCTCAGAGCTAGTTTTAAAGGCACAAAACTTATTTCTGGGCTTAACAGAATAAATGAATGTGGATACAATTCAGCATCATAAAGGTCACCCAAGGACATTAGTCACCCCAGGATGTCTACTAATTATATTACTTCTATGTACTTACTATTATGAACTCATAAACATTTCATTTACTTTCACATTTCAGTTGATATCTGCATTCTTAATAGACCATAGCTGGAAAAAATGTTATTTTTATCTCTGACCAGACTTTGGTAAATTTTTTTTCTCCCAAGTGTTTTAGGCAGCGTTTGTAGTCACTAAAAAAAAATTTAAAAAAAATCCTAACCATAAGCAGTTTACTTCTAAATTTGGTATATATTTATATAGAGAGGATTACTTTTTGACTAGAAGCACATTTTATGTGAGGTTTATGTAAAATAAACAGAGAACTGTCCAGCCTGAGTCATAACCACTGTAACTGTAGACTTTTTTGGTTATCTAAAAGCAAGTCTGCGGCAAAGGCAGGTGTAACAAGGAATTAATTAGGTGATATGTTGATACATATTACTTACATAAATGTTGGGCAGGCTGCTCTTCAAATGCAGTGCCATGAAACATACCAAGACATAAAAAAGAGCAGTCTTGGATAGAGGTTTGGCTTCTGTCTTTTGTGGTTCACTCTGTACAGCAGAAATATATGTCTTTTAATAATCTTAGACATCTTATGTGATTCCAGATTGCATTTTTATTTATGAGCAGCACTTATGAGCAGTCTCACAATTTTCTGCAAAATACGGGAGAAGAGATAGGCTGGAGAGATTTTCTAAGCAGCATGGCTGAAACTGGAGAAAGGGAAGGCTATTTTTTTCATTCTCCTTATCTTCTGCCTTTGTGTCAAGGAAGTTAACCCACAGGTTATATGACAACCCTCAAGTTGCATAAAGTTACATCAATTAACAGTGATTACTATCTGTGAGTTAAACTTATTTCATTTTCCTGTTATGTTTTCGTGGTTGATTTGCAGTAAAAGGACTGGCCAGGCAGAGACTTATGTGAAGTTAACACAAAGCAATTTTGGACCAGTGCTTTTGAAAGTTCCTGGTGCTGTATAGAAAGTGTCCAAGGTATAACAGAACAGTAATACAATTCTGAGTGTACAGACAAAGTGGCGGAAGTGGAAATTCAGCTTAGTACAAAACACTGAATCCAAAAATTGCAAGTTTGTATTTTAAATTGAGATGTATTTTATTCTGTTTACTCACTGACAATAATGTCACAAGAATTACCAGAGTAATATGTAGTATTTTGCTCCCAAATGGCTTTTAATGCCAAACACCATGTTTCACTTTTCACAGGAATTGGGAAAATACGGTGTCCTGTTTTATAATGCTTTTTTCATGGTGATTCCAACAGTTATTATTAGCTTTTCTACTGGAGATTTTCAGCAGGTAAGTAGCAATATTGCATATCTCAGACTGATAATGTTATTTTGTTTGGATTTCATTCGGGAGTGGGAGGGGCTTTCTGTTTGTTTCTGAAGAGGTAATCCTACCTCTATGTTAGTGATTAGTGTTTGAAAAGTGTGAGTTGGACTTCTCCTTTACAGGTAAGAACTTGTGAATATTCACTTAAGGAGAAGCTGAATTTGTGTGATGGTTCTTATTTCAGTCTTTGTTTATGAATTGATGTACATTTCGGGACTCCCAGCTAGAACAAATGTTTGAGAATCCAGCTGCACTGTATGATTTGCTATATGTTCTAAAATGAGATTGCAACTATACAGACAATTTCCAGTCCTTCTCTCACTCTGATGTCCGGGACAGATTTCTGTTTAGTCTCAGTCTAGTTTGATAACCTACATTTTGCATTCTCATAGAATGAGAGCAAGACCCCAGGTAATCCTAATACAGTATCCACAGGCATACATGAAGTATCAGACCAGAAGGTTTTCCTGGCTCCCTCACAGACTTGCTGAGTTGCCTTTTTGTAATAGTAAAATGAGTCTAGTCACTCATATGCCTTTCTAGAAATGTTTTACCTTTGCTACAGAAAGTTCTTTGGAAGGTGTAATAAATCATTGCAATGTTCTTTGTTGTATGCTCTTGTGCCCTGAACTCACATGATTTTGTCATTGTACTCTTAGAATTCTGCTTTAAGCAGAAAAATTATGATTCCCTGAAAGACTGGAATTAGGTCTGCTGCGAATGTGAAATTTCCTTATGTCATCAGTCCAGCGTGACCTTGTGCCAGTTTAGGAAAATGCAACTGCTGCTTGTCTTGGAAAAGGGGCCCAAGTTTGTATACCTGTAAGATTTCAACTGGTTTTCCAGCACACAGGGTTGGAGACATTTTGGGAGACCTGGCCAGAGAAGTTTACCTTGTTGCTAGGTTTTCTTCAGGGGAAAATAAGGAGTCTGTACCCACGGGCTGCTTTGCTCTAAAACATGCTCAATTACCTGCAGAGAATAAATATCTATTAGAGAAATACGTTGTGCTTGTTGTGCATCACATTGGTTAGGCCACTTAATAATAAATGGTCTATTAAATGATGCAGATAGTTACACAGTGTTACACACAGAAATCAAATCACAGAGAAGACAGAAAATGGAAAAATACTGATGACAAGTCAGCAAATGATCGTAGATAACCCTTGTACTTAGCAGATTTTCAGACTAGTTTTTACCCTGCAGAGCTTCTTGCTTTGACCCATCACAGCATGTCTTTTCCTGTGAAGTCAAAACATCATACCATGTCTATGTGATAGGGACGTGTTTCTACTCTCCTAGCTAGTTCTGTAATCTTGTAGAGATTGCAGTTTGTGAGTGAATGTCTGGGTTACTCATTTCTCCTTCACCAGCTGGCTCACTATGAGGGCAGGAAAGCATGATGCCATGTAAGAGGAAGGAAGCCCAAGAATGGCTCTCTGTTATACTGTGCTTCTTGTTGTTGTACACCAGCACAATTCTAGCAGGGCAGAGCTGCTCAAGACCCTTCTTACCTATTACCTCATATGGCAGAGGCTCAGCCATATGAGGCTGCAGCTCAGAATGGACTAACGGTCTTTATTCTGTTTCTCAGGGATGCGTTCAGCCTTAGCTGAATTTGGTGCTTACGCAGCAAGTGTAAACGAACCAGATTAATATAAAGCATTTCCAGGAGTTACTAGAGATGGAAAAGAATCTGTGATGTATTTCTTAGTGACTATATGGCACTGTGTGTTTGTTTGCTGCACTTCACTAGGGAAGCCACTTCAAAGTGATTGAGTATTTTTATTGATCTTAATTGTTGAGAGACCTTAGTAATGCTCAAAAACACAGGCTTGGGCCTTGAAATCTGATCGTGAATGAATCTGGTGTGCAGGAGATTCAGAGGAAATTATTTATGTATTTGCTGTTTCTGTCTGTCTCACATCAACACTATTTATTATGTGTTATTATTCATAGTGATAGTATTTGTCAGTAAATACCAAAACACAGTTTTCTGTGTTGCATTTATGTTCATTGCTTACAGTGTGCACTTGTGTACGGGCACTGCTCTACCTGTTACAAGTATGTGTCCAGGCATCATGGGTGCTCTCACCCTGTTGTCTCTCAAGTGAGATGCATTAAATATAATGCATTATATTACTTCTGTTTCCAGAAGTAATATAAATGGTTCATAATTTTGGTATGAATTAAACATATTTTATGAATTTACATATTTTCTTATTAAGTGCATTTTATGTGTGTTTACAGTTGGTTATATAGCCCATAATTCTCTCTCTCTCTTTTTAATAGGCAACGCATTTCCAGCACTGGACAAATTTTTTATTTGTCTTTCAATTTGTTCTTTCCTGCTTGTTGGGGTAAGGACATGGGGTAATCAAGCAGGTTGTTTTCATGACCGTGTTTCAAATTGCAAATCTCAAATGTAAGAGTCACTAATAAGTTATGTTAAAGTTCAAAGAAAATGTTTTTTCCCTGAAGGTTATGTCTTGACTTTTAATTATTTCTAATGGTGTAAATAACTGTTCAGTGCTATCTGGGTTTTTGGTCTCACAGTACAGTGCTGAACAACATGACATTTAGCTTTGTATTTTCTGTACTGTCTCTTCTGTCTGTCTCTTCCCATCACCTAACTTTTTTGCAGTTAATAGCATTTAAGTCCTTGAGTATAGGAACTGTTTCAGTGTGTTTGTTCTTTAAAGCAGCTAAGAAAGTGTGGGAGACTTAAAAGTAATGGAACTGTTGAACTTTGGTCCTGTTGAAACTGCAGAGTCAAAGGAAGAATGAGTTGCATCCTGTTCTTCCACGTCGTAACCAAGGGATCAAATGTACTTCAAATACTGACATATAAACAGCACAGAGAAAAGGAAATACTCTGCTAGAGCTCAAGTAGCATATTTTAACATATATTTTGAATATTCTGCATGTGCACATCATTAACTTAAAATAGAAGTTCACAAAAATTATTTTATAAGGATTTGAAACAGGTGGGATTATAGATCCCAGAAAATTACTGATCCAAAAATTGTTGAACATCTTAAAGTATTGCTAAACTTCTTAGCTCCCTGTGAGGAATTTATAAAATTTTCTCCTTTGTTTAGGTTTCTCTTAATGTATTCTACTGTCCTGTGCAGTCATTACAATTCTGCGCTCACAACAACTGTAGTTGGTGCCATCAAGGTGAGTTATGGACCAGAAGAGGGAAATGTAAATGCTCAGATAAATAGGGAAGAACATTGGCTCAGCAGTGATCTTGATTCTACTTTAAGATGGAAACTCAAAATGAAGGCTAATATTGAGACACGCCTTGTGCCAAACAAGGTCACACCACAAAGTGACCCTGTTCTCTTGCCTTGAAAGTCAGGTATGTTCCAGAAAGCATTGTTAGTATTGATCAATTTTTATTTCTCCAATGAGAGAAACTGCAACAATTTTAATTAAAAGATGCACTTTTAGCCACATTTCATCCCTGCCTCTGTTGTTTATTAGGTTATTGTGTGTTAGCCAAGATGCCTTGATGCAAATCCAGGTGAACTGATTGAGACTAACCTGCTTTTACCTTGGGCTAAACTAATTTCCTTTGCAGCTGATACATAGGGCTTTCATAGATACATAATAATGACTAAGCTGAAGTATGGAGTGTGCTTTATGGTTAAGTGTGTCAGCCTCTGTGTGAGAACTTGTATTCTAGCTGAACAGACTATTTAATTTTGGTTTGTACAAATTCTGGTCAATTTGATCAACACCAAAATATGCACGTCTTAAAAACTGAGCCCAGTGTCCCTACAGTCTGTTTTCTTTGACCCACTTTAATTTAAAATCATGCATCTTGCTTTGTATTGATGAGGACCGCATGTCTAGGAACATCCCTGACTGCCCATGAATTTTTTTGTAGGCCAGTTTGGAGAGAGAACTGTAAAGCTGAAAGAGCTTTAGTATAGATAAAACTTATGCAGCTGTGGGCAAAACATTTTCAGAATTCAAACTCCTTTAGGCATAGGAATAGCAGTACTGAAAGTGCCTCCTTCCATGACTAAGGAAAAGAATAAATGCACCATAACAAAATCTGCAGAAGGAGGGTGGTGCTTCTCTTTCTACATTCTTTTTCTTTTTTGAAAGCTGCAAGATTAATCTAGTAGTTTTCATTCTGTGGCCCTGAAAGCATTCTTTTAAATTTTGTATGTCTGCATCAAACCATTAAGTCAGGGCAAGACTATTTATATTTTCTAAGCTGTAATAGTCTTCAACACACTTTGACCAGCTTTAAAGTTGAGAAGCAGGTTATGGTGCAGCAGTTTCTGGTAGAGACTGGTAGAGACAGATGTCATTGTCCAGACTAGCTGCGAAAACAACTGAAAGCAGCAAAGTGTTGGTAAAATGATCACACACTTCTGCAAGTTTTTAGGGGACTATTTTTCCAAAACTTGATGCACGTGGGTGAGAGATAGAATCTTTAAACTGTGCCTGTCTTCAGCCTGTACCTAGTGATTTCAGTGCACATTTATTTGGAAAAGTAGAGAGATAAGCTTCTTAATGAAGTTAAAGTTTTACTGTAACTTTAAGACATACTTTTTATGCTGAAGAACCCAGAACCCAATTCTAAGAGATGGGATTTGAATTTCAAAGATGATAAAGAAATACATTTCAAATGCTAACCTAGCTCCATTTTGTCTAATATTAAATAGCTTTATTTCCCTAGAAAAGTGCACTGTATAAATTTAGAAAACATACTGATTCTACTATTCTTTTCATCCATAAGGCTGACATCCCATGAAATGAATTTAAAGTCTTATTTTAGAGTTAGCAACACAATATAGATATTTCCTTAGAAAAGCGTATTTATTAGTTGATATAACTTGTATTCATGGAGATAAAATCTGACTTCAATAAAGGCATTACTTTTGTTTCCTTGCAGAATATATCCATTGCTTACATTGGAATGTTGATTGGTGGAGATTACGTATTCTCCATGTTAAACTTCGTAGGGCTAAATATTTGGTAAGTGAAACTTGATCAGCCTTTATTTATTAAAGCTGAAAATTTCTTGGTGTCCTAGTTCAGGGCAAAATTGAGAGGGAACCTCCGAAGGGGTTCCTCTGAAAAGCAAGCCCAAACGGCCCCTCCCCCCAGCCGGTCCAGGAAAAGAACTTCCTTAGAGAAAAGTGGAAAAAACTATTTATTTAACAAACAAAATGACCACAAATGCAAAGAATTAATAATATGAAACAATAAAACCTCTGGCCGCTCTGCAGAGAGATGGCAAACAGAGACAGTCCTTGCCGTGGGTGCAGCTCAGCTCACTCCGTCTCTCACCAGCTCCACTCCCTCCGCAGCTCCAGGCCCAGCGGCCGCAGGTGCCAGCCCTCGCTGCTCCTCTGGGTTTGTCAGTCCAGAGCAGATTGAAACAGTCCCAAGGAAAAAAAAAAAAAGGAAGAAAAAAAAAGGTCCAGGGAGTCTTCTCTGCCCTAGCTAGCTAAACTAACTAAAAGCACAGGAGATCTCTGTCCCACCGCTGTCCGTGCCCAGACGAACGCTGGAGAGCAGACGTGGGGGAGTCAGGCAGTTTTCTCAAAACAAACTGCGCGCTGCTGCTTTCTCCCCCTTCGCTCCCAGAACAAGTTTTAAAGGTACAGAACTGAATATACAGCACAAACAGAGCAGACGATTGGGGATACGAGCAGCAAAAGTCACCCTACCACATTCCACCCCTTATCCCCATATCGTCAACTTACTACCAAAACTAAAATTCTAACTCTACACACACATACATTATACATATATATATGTATATACAGCTATATACAGAAAATGGTAGTAGCATCCAGACTGTGAGTAAATGATATTTACTCATAGTCTTCACCCAACAATCAGATCTCCCTGAGGTACACATCGTGTTGTTCCATCTTTCTGCATTATCCACCACGTGCAACCTGGTCCCTGAGCAAAAACAATCCCACGAATGGGTTTGTCTGTATTTGAGGCAGATTTAATCCAAACTGTCTTCCCTAACAAACCTCTCACATGTACCACTGGGACTTTATCTCCATCTACTGTAGACAGGAGCTCAGACTGGGCTGGGCCTGCTCTGTTGGTGGAACCTCGGGTGTTAACTAACCAGGTGGCCTTTGCTAAGTGTTGCTCCCAATTTTTGAAAGATCCTCCACCTAATGCCTTCAAGGTGGTTTTTAACAGTCCATTGCACCTCTAGTGTAAAAGCTACGTGTTAGAGACAACATTCTCTAAAAGTGATGTAACTGGTTCAAAAGAGAAGGAACAAAGAAATGACTGAAAAGCTTCATCCCCTCTAACAAACTGAGTGCAATTATTAATAAATTCCCAAAACATGCTACTGGAACTAGGATGCAGGGTAGGACGAAGAAGCCATAAACCAAACATACCAGGCACAAACTCCAGTACCTGTATAAGCTTCCTATAAATCATGGTTGCTAAACCGAGGACAATAGCAATCCTAACTCGTGCCCCACGTTGGGCGCCAAATAAATATATGTCCTAGTTCAGGGCAAAATTGAGAGGGAACCTCTGAAGGGGTTCCTCTGAAAAGCAAGCCCAAACGGCCCCTCCCCCCAGCCGGTCCAGGAAAAGAACTTCCTTAGAGAAAAGTGGAAAAAACTATTTATTTAACAAACAAAATGACCACAAATGCAAAGAATTAATAATATGAAACAATAAAACCTCTGGCCGCTCTGCAGAGAGATGGCAAACGGAGGCAGTCCTTGCCGTGGGTGCAGCTCAGCTCACTCAGCCTCTCACCAGCCCCACTCCCTCCGCAGGGCCAGGCCCGGCGGCCGCAGGTGCCAGCCCTCGCTGCTCCTCTGGGTTTGTCAGTCCAGAGCAGATTTAAACAGTCCCAAGGAAAAAAAAAAAAAAGGAAGAAAAAAAAGGTCCAGGGAGTCTTCTCTGCCCTAGCTAGCTAAACTAACTAAAAGTACAGGAGATCTCTGTCCCACCGCTGTCCGTGCCCCAGACAAACGCTGGAGAGCAGCCGTGGGGCAGTCAGGCCGTTTCTCAAAACAAACTGCGCGCTGCTGCTTTCTCCCCCTTCACTCCCAGAACAAGTTTTAAAGGTACAGAATTGAATATACAGCACAAACAGAGCAGACGATTGGGGATACGAGCAGCAAAAGTCACCCTACCACACTTGGTGAGCTCTAGTTTTATGTCGGTTGATTGGATTCATTTGGGTGATGCAGTTTTGAAATTACTGGCCTGAAGAAGCACTCTCTCAGGATGTAAAGTTTATTACAGTTAGTTATGTATTTTCATGTCTGTTTTCAGATATTAAATCTTACTGTGGTAAGGCCTGATGGTGGAATTATGCCTGTAGTTTTACTGTGTGGAATTGAATTGGTTCTTTTTTCTTTTGTTATAAGCAGCAGTTCTGAGCTGTGAGGCTTCCAAGTAGAAACAGGTGTGGTGTGGGAAGTGCGAACTGACTGAATGAGTTGAGACCATTGAATATAAGTTCTAACTTGTGAGTTGCTACTTTCTGTGCTTAGAGATGATCATTTATGTGTATGAATCTATGTGAGCAAACTGGTAATTGATCTTTGTCTGCTCGGGACTGCTTTCTCTGATGGATTACGTACCTCTGAGGCACTCCTAGTTTATGATAGCTGGTGTTCTTTAGCCCTTCAGAAGGAAAGGTACGTATGTATGAAATGACATCTGTAACATCAGATATCTTTGACACCACTGTTCATTCTCTTTTCTTTAGTATGGCAGGAGGACTGAGATACTCATTTTTAACATTAAGAGGAAACAGCAAGCCTGCACAACCTGGGGATGAAGAGAATGCACTTCCAGTGTCAAAGAGTTAGACAAAATGACTGCCTTGAAAGAGACTGAAGATACAAGTTTGTTTAGCATTGCCAAGACCTTAAATAAGTACATGCTGGAACATATTTGGAAAAATAAAAAAAATCTACCTCAGTTGTCACAGACATGCACACAATTCGCAGGCTCAGAAATATTCTTGCACAATTTTTTACATGTAAACTAGTTTGATTTTAGCTTTTTTTTTACTCTGCAAGCCATTTTGTAGGAAGGAATGCTACAAGCAAAACTCAAGTTGTAAATTTCTGCATTTACCTGTACTTGGGTGCTATTTCAACAAGATTTTTGAGTTCTGTTTCAGTGACAGCCTGTAGTTTCTTGAAGCAAAACTCCCTGTAAAGATCATGAGGCTTGATTCACCATTGCCTTATGCCCTATACAATCCTTGGTATCAGTGAGGAGATGAAAGATCCTAGTGGTTCAGATTGATTTTATGCATGTGTTTGCTCCTGGGTAAGTGATATAGAACATATGGGGCAAAGAGGATATTTGCCTCCAGGTTGTTTATTGTGTGTCAACTAAAAAATTCAGGCTATGTCTGTGTATGTACATTGTGTAGACATTCTCTCTGTTTTTTTCTCATCCTCAGTCACACCATGGTGTTCTGCAGCATTTGTCACTATTGTTATAAATGAACCCTCATAACTTTGTAGCAAATCAAAGAGAGTAGGGAAATGATAGGGGATTTTTCAATATTTAAATATTTCTCTGTGTGTGTGTCTGTGAGCCAGTACCAGCAGGTCTGTTTTGGTTAAGGTACATTTTTCTTTTTATATCACAGAGCCCTCCTCTCACATTTTGTCTGTAACCATCTCCCTGCAAGAAGCGGTGCTACTATGTACAAACATAGTAGGGAAGGGAAACATAGATATGGGGAAAACTGACTTGTGTTTAAATAAGGAGAAATGACTAGTGTCCTGTTGTGCCTTATATATACAGTAAAACCTTACCTGGTTTATGCTTTCAATTTCTAACCAAGGAATCATAATGAGGCTGGGGCTAACTACAGAAGGTTCAGCTGGTACAGTGGTTAAGAGACTGATGGTCTGAGTTATCATCTGGGACAGTAACACCCATATCTATATTTCATAATGCCTGTATCTATATTTCCTTCTTTGAAAATACTTGATAATGTTTACCTCTATATCTGAGGATAAAGTGTTAACCTTTGAAAATGTGATAGCAGCATCGAAGTGCTGGAAGACACAGAGAAATTTATCTTGTTGAAGCTTTCAATTCCCTGCGAACATGAGCCAACATTTTTGAAAATAAAAAGAAGATTTTGAAAGACTTTGACATGGAACCAGGGTGGTCTGATGACTTGTTTGATCCCCACTTGAATTAAAATACTGCTAAGAAAATCTGAAAAGCATTATTCTGTGTGTAGCACGTCAATAACCAGATCTGAGAAACGTGGGTAACTCACACCAGAAGCTTCAGGGAATGAGTGCCTGCATGGATTTGAATGGCAAGAGGAGCAGTGACTGCAGATACTAGAAGTGGCATTTAAAGACACAGTCAAAGTGAGAAGAGAAATCTGAGCTATCCATTTTCTCACAGCTGGCTAAGAATATGACTTTCATTTTCTATCTGTTAGAGACCTTTGGAGAGAAAGTGTTGCTGCAAATATTTTTCAGTGGTCTTCTATTTTTGAAGATTTTCTTTATGCTTAAAAACCTTCAATATTTTTGAATGTGTTCTTTTATAAGGCTCCTCTTTCTTCAGATCATCTCTACCTCCACAATTCCAATTACTGAACCTTAACTCTCTGCCATGAGACAAGGTATTGGAAGGTTTTCATTAATTATGAAATTAGTATGAGTGCCATTTGATTGCAATACTAATGAACACACAAAGGCACCTGCTAAATAAGACGTAGTTCCCACAAAGGAACATCTAAAATTTGCATATAATTCATTAATATTTTGCTGTACCTTTTATAAATAAAAATATACAGATTAAAGTTTTAACATTTGTTTCGTTTGGGTTGTTTGTTTGTTTGTTTGTTTGTTTTGTGGATGGACACATATAATTGTCCCAAGCACATGAACAACACAATTATTTGTTTTTTAGTTGATTAACTGCTATAGTGTACTTCAAGTAGTTTCTTTAGTTCATTCTGTACCATAGGGGAAGTGATTTTATTTGATTTCTTGTTCACAGAATGTTTTTGAAGTGCTTCAGACTTATATTTCTCACCTGAAATACAGATCTGATAATCATAGTCTTTATGACACTATTAGTCAGAATAATTTAAAAAATAAATCTAGGGATAACAAGAAATAGGTACTATTAGTACTTGAAAGAAGTACTAGAAGTACTTGAAAGTACTTGCATACTTTCACAAAGAAGCTCAGCTTCAGTTACTTACTGTTTTCCTCTATATCTGAGGTGCTATTGACTCCAGTAAATTTGCTGATTAAAATTCTGGAAGTATGCACTCAACAAAATAGGCACATCTATCATGTTAGAATTTAGGAAATTGCATGGCTATTTCATCCAGAATCTCATTAATTGTGTGTTTCAGTTAATAAGATAGGAATTTAAAATTGATTTTTTTAGGACAGAGCTGCTTAACTTTTCTACAGATTTCATATTAATGAACTTAAGGTTTTAAATATGACATTTGTACCATTACAGGTGTCAGGGTATATTTACACGGAAACATACAAAGAAAAATAATAACTGGACCAGAAAACAATATTGTCCTATATATTGATCTGTTCATGCTCTAAATTTTGTGTGGATTTTTTTTAGCAGTGACCTGGCTGTACTGAAGTGAAATTAAATGAGAAAATGTGGTCACCCAAGGAACTTTCTACCCATTCACTGTGTAAAGTTTTTGCACTGATTCCTGATGAAGGCAGAGAAGAAAAACAAAACAAAACAAAACAAAAACCAACAAAAAAAAAAAAAAAAAAAAAAAAAAAAAAAAAAAAAAACCACCAAAAAACCGAAACCACTTAGACTGGGTTCAATGAAGAATTCTTCACATTCTTAAGAATTTTTTCATTTTCTTCTCATTATCTTGGCCTAATTTATTCATATTGGGCCCATGAAGTTCTGTAGACCTATCTGAGGCTCATTACCAAACATAGGAAAAGAAAATGGAAATGAAACATGGATGTCCAGAAGAGAAGACTGACAGCTGTGAAAGACTGTGTTTTGATTCCATCATCAAATAGAAAGGATTCTTTTAAATTTGGGGGGAATTAATTTAAAAGAGGTGTTCAGCATTATTTATATGTGGGTAACAGTGAAACCTCTTCAGATTTAAAGTATTCCTTGAATAGTAAGTGATTCTTTGGGTTATTTGTGATTGTTTATAAATACTTTCATAAATGTAATAGTCAAAACATTTTAATTATTTGACCAGGTTTACTTACGATGTAAACCCTGAGGGGAAAATTAAGGCAGCTTTACTGTGAGCAAACTGGGTTGTTGTTAAGCTAAGACAGTAGTGATTTTTTATCTTCTTGTTACAGATTAGCTACTGTTACCTTCCTTTTGTTTCAGACATTGTCTTTACTTGTAAAGCATCTGCACAGTTGGTTTCTGTCTGAAGGTGTCAGTAATGAAATATGATAAATCTTTTTTTCTGGTTTCAGTATGAATTTCTTCCAGAAATGTCTGGGCTACAATTTAACTCTTCACTGTAAGAAGTAGTGCTGATCTCTGTTTAGACTGTTCATTTTCAAAGATTTCGTTTAGACCATCTCTGGTCTCTATGAATGGTAAACAATGACAATAAAATTAGTTTTTTGGGTTTGTATAGCTTCCAGAAAAGGAGTGAAACCTTTTCCCTAAGGCCAACATCAGAAATCATTGTTTAGTTTGGATTTTCTCAATTGTTTACAAATGTGTGTGTAATGTAGTGATGTTCTTCTAATCTAAATCCTGAACATTTCCTTGTGACTTGATTAATCCTCACACTTCTCTACCAAGGCTCAGAGACTAACAGTGTGCTGGAAAGAGGCATTTTCCATGCAGAGAGTGTCTGATTAATACAAGCTCACTACCTTTGCTTGCCATGGAAGTGTTCCAGCATCAGCTACTCAGTCTTGTTGGGGTCTGATCTCTTTCTGTACTCTGGTAAAATGCATCAGATTATGCAAGACCTTTTCTCATACATCTGGAGTTCTTTACCTTAGGCTTTCTTTCAGTCAATGGAAGAAAAGGCAGGTAAACCCAACTGCTTCACCCTCTACCTGTAATTGGGTGGTGGATTTTTTTGTTAAATGACTAATCAGAAATGGTTTTCCTTGCATTTCTTTACCCTGTTCCTTCAGAATGAAACACAGTTTCTGATAGGTATGGTTTGCTTGGCTCCTTTTTCTTTTCTCCTAAAGCTTTGGGTTTATGAGCCTGAAGGTTTTGTGTACTAGGGGAAAATAGAAAACTAGTCAGATTGTTAACAGCTCACACTCTCCCTTTTGCTACTTCTGATGTTTTCTCTCTGCTGCAATTTTTTTTTACTTTAATAGCATTGCCCAGATCCTCAGTTTTCTGATATGTGAAGCTGCTAGTTTATGTCTAGCGTATGTTCTCCAGTTTTCAAAGCATCTTTTCTTGTTCCTTTTGTTCTTGCTCCAGTGTGTTCTTTTCCAAATTGCTGCTTAATGATAACATTAATGAACTAAATTTACTTTAGTCTAAAATCTTCAAAGGCAGCAAGTTGGCAGTGTTTTTTTTTTAAGATAGTATTCATTTTCATAAAATAACACTAAGTTTAACAGGCACCTTTTTCTTCCTACTGATCATTGATGTTTTTGTTAAGTTTGTGAGACAATCAGTGTAAAGCAGGAATGAACAGGTGCTGCTGTTCCTGAGTTCTTGGCTGCCAATGTTGCTGATGGCAGCTTGTTGTTAAGAAATTACCTGAATGGTAGACTTGTGCTTATTAACTTTTTCCTGCATTAGAGCTGATGAGACTAAATATATAAAATTATTAAATATATAAAGTACACAAATTAAATATATAACTATTAAATATATGTTTAATTATCACATCTCATAGTGGATTAATAAATTAAATCCATTCCTGTGTAGAAGACCTGCCTGAATACCAAATACTTCTAAGGCAGCGCATAGGTCTCATTTTGATTTAAGTCAGGCAAGGACTTCCCTTTTGTGTATGAGATGAGAAACAGCATGTGGAACTTTCTCTGTAAAATCTTTCTTTCCACTTAAGAAGAGGTTGGAAGACTTGTTTCCTTCAATGGACCTTTATGCTGTGTTTTTATAAATGAAGTCTTCTGGCCCCAGTAAAATTCATAAAGCTCATAAAGTTTGCAGTGTCATATGGCATATGAGATTCCAAAAATCATGAAAATTAAAGCTGGCATGTGGAAGCTTGTTTCTCAACAGACTCTTTGCTTTTCATCTACAGGTCTGATAGGAAACTAAATATCCACCATTTCTTCCCTGGGATGTCATTTCCCTGTGAAATGAGAGAGCAATTGCTCTTCTGTTGGCAACACTTAACCATTCAAAAACACCTTGCTTTCTGTGTCTCTGGCAACACAGAAGTCTTTAATCCACATTTTTTTATATTTACTAATTTTTCATTTGCTCTAAAACTTACCAGGTTTACCTTGGAGCGGCTTTGGTGCTTTGCTACTTTATTTCCTCTATGTTTCTAAGGTGTTTAGTTCCTCTGTGGTATTTATATGGACAGTGTTTAAAGTTCAGGGTACTTTACAAATGCCATCACTTATTCTTTTTCACAGTAAGACTAAATCCAAAAGTAAACTGTGTAGTACAGTTCTGAAGGAAGAGCATTTTACCAGTGGTGGCAAGTTTGATGTGATCTTTCCTTACAGAAAGAAATCTTGTGTGAGAAATTGTTTAATCTGTTTCAGTTACCAGTTAGTCGTCATCTCCTACCATTCTGCCACCAGCATATAAATTCTTTGCTTGAAAAACAGAACTTGTGAAAGTACATATATGGAAGAAAGTTCTGACAGCTCTTCGGCAACTGACTTGTTGCTTGTTGACACCACTGAAAACGAGAGTAGTAACTACTGCCTCTACCATATGGGCTACCTTGGGGAGAGATCTGCTTTGAAGACAGAAAGTGTTAAATGAACTAACAGATGCGTAGGTCACAAGGAAAAAGCTTTAGAAGATTGATTCTGTTCCTCAGTGGAGACATTTAGGTTGTATTTTTCAAGAAATGCAAATGATGAAGATTAAACAATTCAGAGAGAAGAAGCTAAACCAGAGCTCGAAAAGTAATCCTTATCCTTTTTGCTTTCTCCAGTGATCACAGAAGCAGGAGATGGGATTGGAAAAGCATATTTCTTCAGGTGAAATAGATTACCTACCCTTCATTTTACCTTAACAAAATGGCAATTGCTATCCCTCCATCAGTGTCTTCAAATTTGTAAGATTATTCTAGAATTCAAAGCTACTGTGACAAATGTGGTGCTAATCTTTCTCTCCTGTATAACCAGAAGAGCACTAATAAGATTCTGAAAGGAAACCAGTGCTACATTTCAGAGGAAAGTCATTTGGGCCTCAGTGTTCTCATCAAACCAGGGAACTAAAATGAGTGATTCAAAAGAGGACCTATTGTCTATCCAGAGAAGGAAGTCTCATAAATTTACCCTTTTTTTGCCCAGTTTCACAGCTAATTTGCAAGGGACTGGTCCAGTATTAACACACAAAATGTAATTTTCTAGCCCTTACTTGCAAATACATTTTGAAAGTTTTATCTGAAATAACAAATAAAAGGAAGAAACTTGTATAAATTAATATAAACTACAAGTTATGGAAAGTATAAGGAATCCTAATGGTTTAATTCAGAATCAGGAGCTCTAGGAGACTGCAGGAGGAGGAGGATCTCTGTGCTGTCCTTGTAGCCACTACTGTACAAAGTCACTGCAGCACTCCTTTCCTGTTCACCCACTGAATAATCAGCACTGAGGGCAGGCTGGCCTTGTATTGTGTTGTACTAACCTTGCTATTGCTGATTGTGACTGAGTAGTACCCTTTTCTCCTTGGGTCTTCTTTCTAAACTGGCTCTCTTTCTAAGAAGCTAAACAGCAATGAATCATGATTTGCTGTCTTCAGGTCTGAGGTGACCAGGTGACTGAGAGCACCCTGTAACATGCAAGAGTTTAGATGTGATGCCTTCTGTTCATAGATTATAAAATGTATTTCTCAGGAAAAGAAAAAAAATTATTTTTGAATTGATTTACAGGATTTTTGCACTAGTCTTTTCATTATGCATTGTTTAAATACCTACATACCTTATGACTTCCATTACTGGGAATAGCAATTCTACTTTGTAGAAAGACAGTAACTACTTTTGAAACAACATTAAATGTGGGAAGATCAAAGACCAGTACCAGGTATTAGAGTTTAACATTTGGTGTAGTTGTGAAAAAAAATCCCATGGGAAAGAAGGGAAAATGCTGCCTCCTCCTGTCTACTCACTAAGTTGCAGTATTACTAAGTAACTGGGAAGGGTCTGATGAATACATATGTCAGGGGAAATGGGATGGGATCAATACAGGGAGAGCAGGCATCAAAAATCCGTAAACTTTATTATCATGTCTCCAGGTGAAATCCTCTGTTTACGCAGCTTGCTGAACTAATTTTCTGTTTGAGCACCTGGTGATATTTTGTTCATGTGAAGGCTGCAAGAACCTGAATTTTTAGATTAGAGCCTCTGTCATTGTCCTGCTTTGTTTGTGCTGTGTGGGTTATGCAAGAGTAAATCCCTTTAAATGGCCAGCTATAACATGAATTATACCATAAGAAAGAGTGAACCCACTGCTCTCCTTTATTTAAAACTTGGCTGGAGCTGGATAGATTTTGTGGAACATTTGTTCATTATTTTTGGCATTTGTGGGATGACTGAGAGTCATCTTTCTCCATGCTGAGATGTACCATTCTCTCCAGGTGGTCTCTTTGATTGAAGCTGTGCTCAGCTACTGCTCTGTGGGACAGATCCCAAGCACACCACATGAGCTCATAGTCTGGCATATCGTCTTGCTGGCTGAAGTAGAAGCACACACTTGTGTGGCTCTTGTGGATAAATAAATCTGATCCTGCTGTTTTAATATTTGTGTGCCTTCAGAGTTTCTGGCTGAGCACTGCTGTCTTGCTGCTCTGATGTCAGGGTTGAAAATTCTCGGATGTACTTCTAGTGTAGGTTCCTCTGGTATTATGTACTGATGTGAAGGCAACCTGATGGGCACAGTCTTCTAGACTATTAGTTCTGACATCAAGTGATGAATTTCTTTCTGATGTCCTGAGCTCAGGCATGGGCTAATAATGAGTCACTACTAATTTAGGGACTCCACACTTGCTAGCATATGCTACAGGATTCTAAGGAGAGCAGGTTTTGTGTTTTGGAAGGCTAATGGAATGTGGTTTCCTGTGTTCAGTTTTATGTAGAGATCCCAGTAAGGTGGTTCATTGGGTAAAACTCAGCAGACTGAGGCCCAGAGAGAGATTACAATATATACAGGTTCTGTTCTCTTGCTTCCAAGGTTTATGTCTAGATACAGGACTCTGCAAAGTCTCTTAAGCTCAAAAGCTGCCTGGGGTTGTATGAATAACCTGGCAGCTGTGAGGTCTCAGAACACTACTTTGTTGATGCCAGGACACAGACCTTTATTTTCACAAGCTTGTATTGAGAGGCAAGCACACATAGAACTTGAGCTTATCCTCTTCTGAATGAATATCCTGGTTTCCCTGAAGGCTCCACATATATTTTGAGTAAATGAGTTATTTTGAATAACTGACCTTCAGGATGAAGACCCTGATCTTTTAATTGACTGTTGTAATGTCAGAGTACTGGAATTTTGGATGTAGTTTGCTATATATACTTGAAGAGATAAGCTTCTCTTACACTTGGTCCATGAGTTCTTGGGTGATAGGGTTTAAACTCACCAGACTTACAAGGAGGAACAAAAGCAAGTAATCTTTGAGTCTACTGCTAGTCTGTCACACCCTACTCAAGGATTAGCATTTCAGGTACTGATATAGTTTTGTTTGTTCTGCTTTTATGGTGTAGTAACTACAGATGTGCTTTATCATCTGTTACTGACATAGCACCTCAGACATACTGGGTTTATGGGCAAGGCCATGGCATTCTCTGAGATTTATGGTTTGACCTCTTCACACTTTTCATGTCATATCAAGGCATAAGCAGGGTGTGTTTGGCTTGCATGGTCACCAGTCTTGTTAGTGTTAATAATTTGTCAGTCTCTTTGTAAGTCATGCCAGTGCTTGTGTTCAATTAATATTTCAGCAGACCATTTTGGGACAAGCTTCATTTATTTGTGATTTATTTATTTCCTAATTTAACAGCTCCTCGAATCTTAAATATTTGTTTCTTGTCCTGAAATTCTGTGTAGTATTACCAGCGGTATAATACCTGTTAAATGTGATCTGTTTTCATGCTCTGGTTGTAAGTATTCTATTTTCTCCACTTCATCTTGGATTTATTCCTGGAAATACTGCTATTCTCCTTGCATTACACAGAGCATGCAGAGCTAGCAGAAAAATTGAAGATCATCCTGCCCTGTCATCTCAGTTCTGGTCTGCTGGACCAAAAACAGGGTTGAAATATTTGAAGCATACTTAGAATAAATGAGTCTTTGATTCATAGGGACCCTATGGTTCTGAACCCCAGTTAAAGAAAGACAAAAGGTGAAACACAGATCATTTCAGTACAGTCCTAGAGAAGAGAAATGGATGTCTTTAACAGGAAGTAGAAAATTACTGAAGGCAACTACACATTCCACAAAGCATTATTAAGGTTTTTAACTTAATTACATCTAATGACCCATATGGAATATAACTGATTTGTCAAGGTAAATGTAGCAGTCACATGCATGGTTTAAATTTAAAACCTATCTTGCCTTTCATGAAGCATTATCGCTTAAAAAACCAATTCAGATTGAGCTGTAAAAATGTGCTAGAAAACACAGAGGGATTAATACTCATTTAATGTTGGTTTAAACTTTTTAAACATTCATTTTTGAGATTCCAGAATGCTGATTCTGCTTGAATTTTCTTCATCATTGCCCTATTAAGAAATGCTTGGTTATGATTATATGTTATGGCTGGAGGTGGTAATAATAATCTTACATTTAGACACAGTCTCAGAAGCATTTCTGTCCTTTGTCACTGGGAGTCAGGATTTCCTAACTTATGCAGTTTCCCATTGCACAGTGCTGGGAGCCAGTACTTACTCTTTACTGTGAAGGAAACACTATTCTTTAACATCATAGGCTTTGTATATTAGGAAAACTCTGTGTGCTAAAGACATCAACACTAAAAGTTACCATCATTTGAAATATTAGGTCAGACTTAACCTTTCCTGCAGGTGGCCAGGGAATTCTATGCACAATTCTTTTTGTTTGCTTCAGGATCTGTTTCTATCTCATGGTAATTACAGTGTCCTACAAAACCTGTTCCTGGAAAGAATGCACATTTTCTATGTGGGTGAGGAAGCAAAAGAGACTAGTCAGGTGTATGGCCTTCTTTGCCTTGAGAAGTGCCTTATACTTCTGGTTAGTCTGATGCACAGCAGCAAGAGAGGTTCCTCTCACCTGAGAGGTAACACTTTTATAAGATTGCCCTGAACAAGTGCTTTTAGGTGAAATACAATGCAAACTTAGCAGTAAGAATCCTTTTATAGTTAGGTTTTAGGAGGGGGTTTTCTATCAAATGAAATACAGAGACAAAGCCGATATACAGAGAAGCCCAGTGAAGTAGAACTTCTTTATTTTGTGTATTACATGGCTGATAACTATCTTGGGTCGGAAGATACAAAAATTAAAACAATCCCTATCCAAACACCTCAAAATTACAGAAAGGAGCAAGTGACCTTGGAAACAGAGACCACATCTCTGAAAATGCCTTGAGTCACACTCCTTACAGACAAAGGAAAATCTACCAATATGTGGGCAATTATAGTTCTCTACCTGAGAGCTTCAAGTGGAGTACTTAAAGCAGGCTTTTGAAACACCGAAGCACCCAAGTCTGTGCAGGTGTCTTTGGAGCCCTGATCAATTGTGTTAGAAGATCTCCACAACACTTGAAAGTATCTTGAAAAAGGCTGAAAATACAAATGGTTGTGGCTGATGCCTTTAGCAGGACATCATCCCCTTGTACTCTTGATGGGGAAAATTTTTGAACGAAGGTCCTTATTTCTTAACGTTCTTTGCATTGGTTCATGAGAGCCCAACAGGGCAAACTGTTTCCTCAAATATTTTTAAAAGAAAGTGTTGCAGGGAGCCAGCTGCAGAAATGAATGGAACTTCATTGGGATGGCCTTTGGCAGTTATTTCTTCTTCTAAGCAAATCTGAAGGTTCTTTCAGATGACATGAGCTTTATGTTTTGTGGTGGCTAATTTAGCTCTCCTTCTTTCTCTCACAGGCATTTTTCTAGTTTTAGTTTTATCTTTCTTTATACACTCAGCTCAGCTGACACTTGTTAATAACTTCATTTCAAAAACTGGGGCCATTATCCTTACCCTGACTTTGCCTAAAAATCTGACGGGAATGGGAGGCCTCAGAAAAACAGGAGAAAACAGTTCTCTATTTGTCCTACAATTGTTCTACAAATGGTGATGCCAAAGTGACCATAAATGTATCATTATGTTAAATAGAGTTTGCAGCTCTAGAATTCCAGCTATTGCCAAGGTCTTTGTGGATATACATTTTTGTGACTCTATTCTGAGTATCTATGTATAAAAGTCACTTTTTTCTTTGACTTCTTTATATACTTTTCTTTTAAATTTTCATCTAATTAAAAAATAAGAAAAAATATATCCATATAACCTGCATCAGATTTAATTTATATGAAATAAAAATTAATAAGGTCCAAATCTTTTCTAGCTGTTGTGCCTTCAATTCAATAGGCTTAATGTACTTCCTCAGGAAAAAAGGTACGATGATGGAAGGTAAGGCTGTAAAATTACTGGAAAGCCAACAACATGGCTAGGCTCCCAAGCCCAAATAAAAATTAAAATAAAAATGTGCTTCTGAGAAATTTCATATGGTTTTCACTCCCTGAAGACTTTCATTCATTTGAAGTTGGCTCCATTTTTCTTTTTTCATATTATTGGGATTTGATTGTTGTCCAGTGTATTTTTCTTGTAAGGGTCCAAGATTATACAGTGAAGGAAATATTTTGAAAGTCTCTAGAAGACTGATTATTTTTTGGCCTGGTTTTAACATCTCTTGTTTATCCATTAGGCAAGTGACAGGTGAATTAATGTAATTACAAAAATCATTATTGTTGTTTATTGTTGCAAAACTGTAAAAATTGGAAAGATTGTTGTCACTTTACTGTTTTCTAACAATTTTATATTCCTCTCTTGTACTTGGCAAGAAGTGGAGTAACTATAGTGATGATAATGAGAACTTTGGAAAAACTGAATTTGGTAAGCTTTTGTCTCAAGTTTATGCTCCCATTTACCAGGTTGGCTTTACAGGGATCTGCAAGTCTTTTCCCTCAGTATCTAGCACAGCAACGTGCTGAATATTGCTACAGCTGTACCTCCAGGTAGTGCTCCAATACTAAAAACTTCTTTATATTACTGCGTCCTTGTGCCCTTCTAGACATGGATCATTCTAAAAATATATGTTTTTTTCAAAGAGTGTAACAGGCTAAAAAAATGTGAATGTGTGCTATTTACTGCCTTTATCTGCCCCTAAAAATCTGTAAATACGGATAAATAGGTTACCATTAAAGTAGTTCTTGGAACAGAGCAGAGGAGGACTGAAAATGAAATCAAGGTACCAAGTTTGTTTTTTGGTTGGTTAATTGGTTGGTTGGTTTTTTAGGGCTTTCAAATTACATTTGGCTCCTGATGAAACAGTTAAATAGAGTGCCTTTAGAATTAATGCTCCTTTTCTTCTCTTCAAAGGAAATTAGCCATTAATCCTGGCGAATGTCTTGTATAAATACTTTAAGATTGACAGTTAGAATTTATTTAGGAGTCAAATGAGTCTTTATCCTCCATTAACTTTACAGATTGCTATAATGAAAGTCATTCTTTCCACTGTCTTTTTCCTATACATGGCTTCTATCCAGCAGATTCCTTGATTTACATGTTTTAAATTATGTGTCACCCCAAGACTGTATCCATGCAAGTTGGAAAGACTTGCCTTTAAGAACACTTAGCTGCTGAGTCCAACAGAATATCAGGTCCAGGATACTTACCTGAGAGAGCAGCACATGTATCAGAGATGTGGCAGATTTGGGTAAAAAAGTCTGCAAATTTTCAACCTGCAGCCACCGAAATCAAGGAATGGACTCAGAAATTTTCTACTCAACGTGCCTCTCTTTTCTTGAGGGAGCTGGATAGACTATTTTGCTCTTGGAGAACAAGGGGTATCTGACAGGGAAAGTTGTGAATTCCTCCCCACTTTGACTGATTACAAGGCCACCCACTGGATGCTTTCCTGAAATCATACTGCACTGTGTAGCAGCATGTAATGAAGGACTTGCCTGTCCTTCAAAAACTTCTACACCTTCTGCACACACCCATGGCTTTTCACTTGTTCACTGACAGCTTCAGGCTTCACTGACAGCAGCAGTGCTATCCATGTAATCCAAGGTGCAGGGAGGTGTGTGGTGTGACCCCAGAAGTCAGGCTACACTGATGAGGTTTAGACACTGTTCCACCTGGTTGTGGGCATAGCCTTTCCCACAGCTTGCTGAAATTGGTGGCACATCCCAAAGAGGTCTTTCAATTGTTTTCACCAGATTTTGGCTGAAGTCCAGAGTGAATCATCTGTTATTTATTGTGTCAGGCTGGAAATGAGCATCTTAACAACAAGTAGATGGCACAATCAAAAGGAAAGAGAGAAAAATACAGCAAAGAAAAGCATAGAGTATCTGATGTGGAGGCACTAAAATCAGCAGGGAGCTCCAGACATATTACTCTTGTTTCCTTTTTTTAATATTTACACCACACATTTTTTTGCAGTCCATTGGACATTATGTTGAAAAGACTTGCATTGTTTACAAACTGATTGCATTATTTGCCGAATTATACTGCCACATCTGTTTGGATACTGAGTGCTATAAATTAAAAGAATCTAAATTGTGGATAATTACATACATCTTTGGACATCTCAAAGTTTGCCTTTCCAAGTTCTGTGGGCCACAGGTGTGCCTGAGAAGAGCACTCAGAGCTGGAGCCAGCAGAAATCCACAGTAAGAAAAACATTTCTCTAAAGACACACTGGAATTGAAAACCAGATTTCCATTCATTCAGACAGGAAAGCTCTTTTAAAATGAGATAAAAAATACAAAAGCAGGTGTTACAGAGGGCAGACAGAATCATTACCCTCCAGGTATAGTGCTCATTTAACACATTAAGTACTGTGGTTGTGAAACATTGATAAACCACAACACCAAGGGTTTAGAAATGATGGAATGCTACTAACTGCAGTCCTGTTTAATTTCTTCTGCTTGTACTTCCTAAGCAAGCTGTACAGGCAGAGCTAGGTCCTGTTTGGAAAATAATACTTTACGATCCATTTAAATGTTCAGGATCTGCACCATCTTGTTGTTAAAGCTAAATAAACAAACAAACAAAAATAGCCACTTCTGCAAGATACAGAATTCCTCATCACAAGTGTGGTTGGAGTTTGTGGGGTTTGGTAGGGATTTTTATTGTTTATTTGTTTTGATTGGCTGTCTTAGGGTTGGTTTGTGGGGGTTTTTCATTTGGTTGGTTTTTTATTTGTCTTGTGGGGTTTTGGGGTTTTTTTTTGCTAGAAACAATTTTTTAATTAAAAATAAGGTGTGTGATCCTTAGATATAACAAAAATACAGCTGCAGCACTTTAAATTAGTGGGACACACAGTTACTGAGTTTGGATTTAGTGATGCAGGAAACTATACAGAAATTATGCCTGCTAATATAGAATAAAGTAGTGAACCCACAGAGTCCAGGACAAAGTGTACCTTGCTTCCACAAAGACCTGTGTAGATGTTAATTCATTCAGCCATCCTCCCTGCTATAGGCTGAGTTTCCAATCTGCTCTGCTGTATCCTCTGCCTCTTGTCCTGCCTGCTCCAAGAAATAAGCAGGTAACATAGTGAGTTTGCTGACTAGCGTAAAACAACTCATTTCATCCTCTCTGCATTCTAAAAGCCTGTTAAAAATGTCTCTTGTGTCTTGCTGGTACCATAAGGTAAACTCCTCAATTTGCTCTCCTATCTGTAAATTTTCACTGAATATGAACACCATCTTACACTTTGTGCTTCTCTCTTTATATTCAAACATTGCTGTAGTACTTCAAGAAGGCCTTTCTTCAAAGATCAGTTCTTGTGCCAATTGGGTATTTATTTTGCTACCTTGATTTTCAGAATTTCTTCATAACTCTCTAAACTATCTAAATAGGAGGGCAGTGATTCTGGAATGCTCTGTATCCTAAACAACTTCATGTTTCATTCTGATTTATTATCTTTTTGGTAAATTTCAAAAAGCAGCACATTATACTATCTGACAAGCAGATTCCCAAGTGGTCTGGGGTCAGAGGAAGTTAGATGTATAAGTCCTAGTTATACATCTGTGATACATTGAATTAACCAACATGATTCCACTTTTATTTTTCCTTAAATCAGTTTTTACTCCATTATGTAAAAAACAAAAATAAAAACAAAAACAAAACCAACAAAAACAAAACAAACCACAACCCCCCCCCCCACACACACACAAACACCTAAAAACCAAAGAACAACAACAACAACAACAAAAACTACGCAGAACACCAATAGCCTGTCCTAGTGTTTGAAAAGCTAGGCTTTTTTTTTCTAGGACACTTAAGACTTTTAAACAGAGATGTAATGGCTTGTATCTTCAAAGACTATCATAAATCTTTGTCACAGAGAGGGAGAAACATAGGAAACACTGGAAATTGTTTTTTGGCTCTTTCCTTTGCAGAATTGTTATAATTTTCTGAAGAGCTATCCCTGGATAATTCATTTGTCAGCATGAGAGTTTTATTGTTTTTTAATATATTGGTTTATTCCTAAAAGAGACAGAGAAAAGCCATCTGGAGTACTTGTTTGTTGGCTGACAGCACTGGTTGCAGCCGTACAGTTCTGTATAGACAAGGAGTTGCAGAGCAAGTCCAAATGGCTTGTTTGATCCTCATTTTTATGTTGCTCTGGTTTTGGCTGCCCTTCTGATTGCCCATGAGAAAGATGGTCACAACATCACTATACTTTTTAAGACCATCTCATTTTGTTTAAAGAGCTCTTCAATCAGAAGGTCACTGTAGGTGTCTGCTCCAGCTGTTGCTCTGTTCTTTCCCACTCACTGCATTTACATTCACAATGTCCTTTTATTTATGGTTTCACCATTCGCCCAGCCTGGGACCATGACAGGGTCATTTGCCACTAGAGTTGCTTTTATAGGTTGAAGGTTCAAAGGATGTTTTGTCTCTTTCATACACAGAACTGCAGCTTAGAAGGGGGCAAGAAAAAGGGCACTCCTTCCTCCTTTCTTGTGTCATGGAGACAGATGTCCTCTAAAACTGCAAGCAAGATGCAACCCGCATTTCAGATCTTCAGTCAGCGTGTCTCCTCAAACTGCATTCCTTGAGTAGCATAAAGTGGTCAAGATTTGCAGTTTGCAAAGAGGGGCAAAGAGGAACAACGGAACTTTATCTCTTCCTCCAACAGAGGTTCCAAGTTATTGCAAATTGGCCTGCTGGACCCAAAGCCAGCTTTCTGCATCCTTGCTCTCCCGTAGGAGCTGACACAAGACCCCTTCTCATTGAATGAGCACCAATGAATGCGACAAAATTTCTGGGTAATAATCCAGCAAGTCCGATTCCTATTCAAGGCAATGTTCACTGTCTTCTGTATGATAGAATCAGAATACAAACCAGCAAGAGACATTTTCCTGAAAGCCATAGGTGCTTTTTGCCATGTGTGAGCACCTGAATTCCTGCCACTGGAAGAGAGCCTGCAATCTGATATTCTATTGACATTTCCAAGCTTTGCCTGTCATTTTTCAGCAAACTTGGTGTGGATTTCAGGTTGCCTATAAAACTTGAAAGCAGATTTGGTAACAAAAATTTACAACGTGAACATCTAGTTAGAGGAGACCTTATTGGGCCCCTTTAAAGGAGAGCCTTGCTTTTAAAAATGAGTAAATAAGAGTTTCTACTTCTTTTCCTCATGAAACTGCATTGAATATATGAACAGCAATAAATCAACAGCTGAGAAAAATGACAATGTACAGCTGGACTCCTCTCCTGCATAGAAATGACATTGGAAAAATCACACACATTTCCCTTTACCTTCTAACTGACCTTGTAAAATTTAATCTGTAGCCTCTCTAAAATGCCTTTTAGTGCAGCAAAATCCTGAGAAAGGCTCAGACTATGAGAGTGCAAATGTCAAAACAGGCAAGGAATTTAAAAAAAATAATGCAGAAAATGCTGCATCCCATTCAACCTTGTTTACCCTTCCTCTTCTGTAAAAAGATAAGTTCCACTTGTTAAAACACTTATCTTATCCATCAGTATTCTTTTAAACTGTTCTGCAAAGCTGTGCTTTTGTAGGGGATCTGGCAACCACATCATTTGTCTAACGTATGCTGACAGTGCTCATTGATAAATATTATGATAACAAAGGGAAGAACTCCTTTGTGGCTTATTTCTGTATTTTTACTGAAGGACTTATTACTGAAGGACTTATTACAGGCTATTACTGAAGGACTACATGTTGTTTAGATCTTGTAAGAAAAATTCCATTGATTTCAGGGCATAAGTTCATCTTGTATTTGCCAGGCCATTTTCCTGAAAACAACTGGATAGAGTGAGAATGTTATGCTTGTGCTGTATTATTTCTTAGAGTAAAAAGGTTGAAATAATTGCTTGCTGTACACTGGACATTACTTAGCAAGACATCTGGTTGTTTCTCCCATTACTTATTACAGTTCTCCCTCTTTCTCAGTAGATGAAAACAGGTTTCTTGGCTTGCTAGTCTTTAGTCTTGGGTTTTCCTTTAGCTACAGAGCTGGTCACAGATCTAAAGGTGAAGGTTATGCTAGCTGATTTCACTAAAAATTCAGCATAGGAGAACATTGAAAAAGATCTGAAAGACTTGGCTATTGGTGTTCTGGGTCAGTCATTTAGGTCTGTTAATTGACGAATATTTTATGGCTGTAGTGAATCAAACAGACCATTGTATAAATGATGTGTTGTAACAACTTGTTAGCCAATGCTTAAAACCAAGTATACATAATGAGTCAGCAGCTCATTATCTGGCATGATTCATGAAGCAACTCTGAAAAGATGGGGGTTTGGAAGGTTTATTTTTTTTTATTTTTAAAGAAAGTCATCCTTTTTAATAGTGAAAGATGAAACAACAGCAACAATACTTAAATAACTTCAGCAACAGTCTGCTTTTCTGTTTCCCAGAGTCAGCACTCATCAGTATTGGTGACTTAAGTTAAAACAAGTCTTGATGCTAAATAGTGTTTCTCTTCACATGCAGCTCACAATCATCTGGGTCTTGAGGAGAAACCACTTGTTTAACTAGATGAACTATGCACTTTGTCTAGATTTGATTCTTAGCATAATATTTTCCCTGGGTAGTTAACAATGTTGGAATGCTTCATAATCCTCTTCCGTGCTATTTCCTTAAAGGGCCAGACATGGAAGAGGTAGGATTATTCTGTGGATTTCATCTTCTAACATAACAATGAGAAATTGTTATTCACTGAACACGGCACAGATTTTGCCCCTACTTCAATCAAATATTAACTGTTCAGTTGGGTTGGAAACAAACTAGGCCCAAAGAAGCATATTTTGAATTGGTTTTAATGCTTGGAAGAGCTTGAAAGAGAAAAAGAATGGTAGAATTCGGCTAAACTGCAGGAAGCAACCAATGATAGAGGGGAGAGTACAGCTGACCTAGTTGTAGCAGGGATTAGCAGACCCCCCAACTTCCTGCTGTCTTGTAGTGCAATGGGGTCCAGTCCATTCACAGCCACAGCTGAAAATATTGGGTTCTTGTTAGTATTATTAAAACTTACTTTCTTTGGAACGCATTGCTTAAGTATGTGGAAATAAACAAACCAAATTTAAAAAAAAAAAAAAAAAAAAAAAAAAAAAAAAAAAAAGCCTTATTTAAACAGTGTTTACCTTGTGAAGGAATTAATTTACAGAGGTTGAATAGGGTGACAGGATTAAGGATGTGATCAAGTTCTCCATTGCCTAATTCTTATTTACCCCTACATCACTTGCGATGAAAAAGCTGGAATTTCTAAGTGTGTATCTTGCTAGCACTTCTCAGGATTCAGTCAATTTTTATGTCATCATCTCTTCCAAACCAGGAATCTCAGGTAGGCTGCTTCTCTCAAACTCTGACTTAAAAATGAATTTACTGTTTTGTTGCTTCCTGCACAACCTTGTCAATTGCAATATTATTTCTGTTCCAGGTAGGTATGTGTGCTGATTTGAAAGCAAAACCAGTGAGACTCCAAGTCAGAAATACAATTTAATAGGAGAAGAGAGAGAAAAAAAAGTAAAATAAAATAAAATAAATGCAATAATACAACCTGACACCTTGTTGATTAGGGTGGTGGTAGCAGTGCAGATGAAGTGGTCTTGTTCAAGCAGTGATCCTGTAGAAAGGTCTGGTAGCTCCTGTCCTCTGGGAATCCAGTGGGTAAGGACTCCCTGTGCTGTCCCAAATCCCAGATTATATCCAGGTAAGAATGCTTGGCTCCTCCCCCTGGGCAGAGCATCTCACCATGGGCTGTATCATTCCACAGTCATACAGGGGGTCCTTGATTGCCCATTAAACAGAGAGAGCTCCCAGAGGGAGTGAGCTGTGAGTCGTGGGGCAAGGCATTGATGGCCCATTGACAGAGGATAGCCTGGAGGGAGGGGGCAAGGGAAACACTGCCCCACCTGGTTTCAACAGCTCATGAGGATGGTGATAGAATACATACTTTGGGCACATCTTACATTGTAGCCTAGGACAGTATGTGACACATTCCCATCTCTTCTGGGGTTATAATGTATGTCACTGGAAAAATAATCAGTCCCACGTTAGTGACCAACTAGCTTTTCTGTGTCTTATCATTTAATTCATCAGCAGACAGTGATTTTTAGCAGGAATGTAATTGTTAATTTAAGGAACCCACTTGGTTCTATTGCCTGTGAAATATTTTGATCAGAGCTGACTGAAAAAAATTTTAATACAATTTCTCAGTTGCACTACAGCTGAAACAGCTAGAACACTTTGCAAACAATTTTTGTTTTGGTATGCAGGGAGATTTGCTTCAGAATTGAAGTTTTCAAGACAGATAAATCTGCAGTTTGAATTTTAGCACTGTACTTGCGTTTTTTGTAACAATTCTCTTTTGCCAAAATGTTCTTGTATCAATACAGGACAGAAAATCCAGGAACTGTCTCCTAATTCTATATTGTTAGACTTTGGTGCTAATTTTGGTTGGCTACCTCCCTTCCAAGAATATTTACTATTTCACGCTTTTCAACTCTGATTAACATTTGTATTGCTCTGCTGTTTGCAAGAAGCATGTTAACAGGAACACGAGTAGAAGATCTCAGCCTTGGCTTTCATGCCTTTCATGTGTTTCTAAAAATGACATGAAAATTGACAGCAGATGTTTGTCTTCCTCTGGCTTTCAAAATTTACATCCTGAGTTTGTACTCCTGCTTAATGACTTAAGATAATAAATCATATAATGCAAATCAATGGAAGCAAATTCTGTAAGTAGTTTCCTGGTACTTCTGTTCCTAGGATTTATACTATTTATATGTCAAAAGAACAGAAATATCTACAATATCTGAATGCTATATGCATATATATATATGCCGCTTTATACTATCTTGGTCTGGATACAAAAGGTTTTTCTTTTTGTCATTTCCCACTTTACACATATCTCAGAATCAACCTCCTTTGTTTTTGCAGTGCCTGGGCATCAGCATCAGTTTCCCCACTGCTGCAACCACATCCTTTTCAGTCTTTCACAAATATACACTTTCCTCCAAATTACAGGGAAGAAAGTATTCTCCTAACCAGCATTCCTCATGGCTAGGACCAAATAATTTTTAAGCCTTTTTGGATTTTCCTTTCCCCTCCCTGTCTATATTCCTGCTAAGATCCTGTTCACCATCTCTTGCAGAGTAATGTCTGAGGTCCAGGTATCTTGGCTCCCCCAGATGTCAGTGGGATTTCCAGCACTGCAAAAGGACTTATTTGCATGTTCTACACTTGATTAGAAATTCCTCTTCACCCAAGCTGATGTGACTGACCCGTGTTGTCAGGCTTTGTGAACCCTGCGCTGCTTCTACTATCCTCTTGAGCACAATGACACTACTAAAAAAAGAATAGATCAGGAAATAACAAGTATTCAATTAAACTGCACCATTGATTTGCAGTACTTTTCACTACTGCCCTTTACAGGTTAAGTCACACTGCTGTCCTGACACAATTCATAGTGTAAGTATGACTTCTCCTTTGTTCCTAGGCTTGCTATCAGTAATACCCTTCAAAAACACAAAGGAAAGCTGATTTCTTACCTGAAAAAATGCATATAACTTCACTTTAAAAACCAGATGCATGATTAAGTCTATTGCTAAAATAAGAATGAAAAAATACTAAAATAGTTAACAGCAGAAAAGATCCTAAAGCTCTTTCTGGAAACAGAAAAAAATGTTATCTTTTCCTGATTTTCTGCAATTTCTGATCAAGCTACAGGCAGAAGTGAAAATGCAAAAAGAACATGGAATTGTCTTTCTCCTTGCAGTTGTGATTCCATGTTGAAGAATGATGAAATTCAGAAACTGTTGAAAAGCTTTGGATAAACATAAGACTTTCATTACTTAGAAGGCTAGCTTTTGGAATTTTTTGACAATTCAGATTATTTTCAGGCCACAAACATTTCTAAAATATTTTCCAAAATGTTGAATGGGCCATATTTTAGGTCTCTGAGCTGTATATTTATATAGCTTAATCAACTGAAAGAACGGGTTTTTAAAATAAAATCATTTCAAAAACACTGTCAGGAAGATGGGGAATGGAAATACCTAAAATACTTGTCTTATAGATGACAAAAATAATTTTGAAACAGATGCAACCGAGGTAGTTTTTCTATAACTTTGAATTGCTTTTAGCTTCTGCCTTCAATGTCTTTAGTGGTAAGTTAGGCTTTTTCATTTTTAACTTCTGGACTCCAAAGTGTATCAATCAGTAAGGTATCTTCTACTGCTTTTAGTACTGTATGAGTATATGGATAGGAACTCCTACAAATTGTCAAGCAATTGTAGAACAGAGCAGAAAACAAAATATGTATCTGTCCCCAGTTAAAAATGTGTGCCAGAAATAGATTAGGATGTGATGGGCCTGATGAGGCAAGAAACAGTGAAGCTATTCCTCTCAGAGTGGTAGTTGGGCTTGGAATAAAGCTTTTCAAGCTCTGGAAATACCCATATTACTGATCAGAGATATTAAATCATCTCTACAATTAAAGATCCCTGTTCTCCTTTTAATACTATGTGTACCTTAGACATGGGGTCCTCAAACTAAAAGTTAGGCTCTTAGGACAGATTTTCTAGAATACATTGTTAAATACTGCATTTTTGAGGCCAGTACATGCTTTTAGTTTTGGAAAAAAGCAAAAACTTCTTACTGTTTAATTTTCTTTCTTTTTTTGTTTTGTTTTCTTTTCTTGTTATTGATAAATGTCTTGAGTTTTAGTGATGTGTACAGAGAGTTGTGAATGGGGAAGCTAAAACAACAGCATGGAGCAGGATAAAGAATGTGCTGGCTAAAGAGCAAAGGGGATCTGCCAATTACTTAGGAGAATAAAAACTTTCCTCTGATGACAGACTTTTTTCTCTGTTAGATGTACAATTGCATGTGCAAGGTTCCCATGGTTCTGGTTGCAGTAGGCATTTAAATTTCACTTATGACATTACTCTTGACTGGTTAACACCAAACTAAACTATGAAAAGGGGGTCTTCTGAAAATGTAGTTGACAGTATAATAGGAGAGTTATGCCTTCTGGGGAAAAAAATGTTTTCTGCTCATGCAGCCTTTCACTATAATCCTGTAAAGTGTAAACAGAGTGTAACTGTTTAAATTAAATTTCAGTCAAAAAGGTCTAGTTCTGCATCTGTTCTCTGGTTTGAGTACTTTTCCTTGTCCATTATACACAATGTACTCAGCTTTACAGATTTACTAAGGTAAATCTTTCACATTGGTTTATGAAGAAATCCCCATTAAGTGTTTATCAAAGCATTGTATCATATAACAAATGATCAGTATATAAATAGCATTTCTCCATTGAAAAAATGAAGTAATGTAAATTAGCACTACCTGAGAACTAAGAATCAGTGAAGTTATGTAAATGAAATCCAGCTCAGAGTATGTCTGATCCCTGGAATATTTTTGCCTTTGATTAAATAGTATTATACCAGTGCTCACAATCTGTCATCAATCTGGGAAGTGATGAAATTTGTTAGGCTCACTTATCTAGTTTACTTAAAACTGTAGATGAACAAAAGGGCTAGCTTCTGCTTATGGAACCAAGAATAAAATTACTGATAGCTGAGTGGTGAGTTGCTTAACTTCATAGATTTCACCTTAAATTTTTGCTCTAAATTTGAATCCATGAACTTAAAAAAGTGAGGAATGAATGATTTTCGGTAAAACTCTAAAAGCAACTTGATCAACTCAGGCTCCCTTCAAATGAAAAATTTTAGTGTTATTTTCTTGAATGTAGCTAAAGTTTGGATTGGTAAAAAAAAAAAAAAAAAAGCTATTTTTTGTAAGAAAGTATAGTTTTCTATTTCCCTTTTCTCTTTTTGTATAAATCCCTTATTGCTCAAAATTTGAACTTCATTCTAACCAGACAGTTTTAGATCCTTAAAAATGTTTACTAAATATTATTTCAAAGTGATATGGTATGTTGGTAGTATTGTTTTCTTCTTGTCTTTTTTCATTCTCAACTATCTTTTAACTTTAGGGTTACTTTTGTTTTGGCTTGATTTCCGTTTTGGTTACTTTGTTTGTGACAATTACTTTTTAATCCTCTGGAGGGAAATTATTTTACTTGTCTGCAAAATATCATGACAGCGTTGGTGTTACAATTTTAAGACTGTCAAATGATGGGTTTGAAAAACAGTCTTTTTTTTTTTTTTTTTTTCTTCTCGTTACTAGGACTTCTATATTTTTAATTACAGAGGAGAAATTCAACACTGTCAATTTTCTGACTATTTCTTAAAGACCTAACTTCTAAAATCTCTCTTGAAAGAAACTCAACATTTGCATAAAGTTAGTATATACGTACTCTTCATGGTGTAGAGAAAAGCTTAGATAAATCTAAAAGACTGAAGCTAAAACTTTCCTTCAAATTCAGAAATATTTGACTTTGAAACACCTCTAGGCAATGCTACTAAGTAAACACTGAAGGCATTAATTTTATTTTGCTCTGCTTTTTATTGCAAAAGAAACACAAGTGCAAGTGTCTGACTGGCATGGTAGGTCTCATCCAGAGTGGAGCACCGCATGAACAATAGCTAGAATAAGTGGCACTTGGGGGTCTATATCTCTACTTTTTCATAAAAGTGTCAAAGCTTCCAGTGCATCTGCATTAATACTTGTTGCATGTCTAGCTCAGGACAGCACCAAGTTCCATCTTTTCTGGTGCTGAGAGTCAGCCTGACCCAGAAACTGCACCAGCAGAAACTGTATCTTGAAAACTTCATTTCTGTTTTCTATCGCTGCACTAGGCCTTAGATTGTATGATGTGAGGCCATTTGTTTTAAGGACGTGTTCACACTTATTTCTGAGCATAGTGAAAGCACTTAGTTTCCTATGCTAATGGTTTGTTTGGTTTGGTTATATTCTAGGCTTTTGTAAGAACTTCTACAACCATTAAAAGCAGAGTATAAGGCAAAGGTAATTATCATACAGGTGTTTCAGTATCTTGCCAAATTAGCCTTCATTTTAGCAAATTCTTCAAGAGTATTTGAGATGCCCAAACCTGTATTGTGTAGCTGTCCCCAGTGAACTGCTGGGTGACTCTGCCAAAGTTTTCTCTCCCCTCTTTATGCAGCTGTTTTTTCTTATTTCACCATAGTACTATCACTTATTCCACACAGTGCCCTAGTCCATTGCAAGTATCTGTTAAAATATGTCAGATGCTGTGGGATTCTGCAGAGGGCCTTATGTAAGCATTAGATTGCATTACACTGTTGTTACTAGTATTATTTTTTATTTTATGTAGTGGTTCCTCATGGTGTTTCTGCTTCAATGACAACATACCAAAACCCTGGTGTTATTACAAAGACAGCAGAAGAGTTTGTTGGTGAATCACTGGAGTATATCACCTTTGGAGATGAGATTTTGGGATGTTTTACCCATAACATTCTGATTGAATTTGGTTGTTTGTAAATGACTTCGAAAGACTTCAGCTAAGTCTTTCTGGGCTCAGCCTGTTTTTTTCACTGCTTTAATGGACCTTGGATATCAAATGAGAGAGACAATGGATTGTTAAAGCTAATATGGCACCATTAAAATATGGAGAGGAATACTCAAGTAAAGCGTAGTGGTAACAGCAGAGTATGGCTTTCTCCACTTATGAGCCTTGAGCTGAGCTCAGTTTGATGTCTGGTTAGTCTTTACCCTGTCTCCAGCTGCCTGTTTTCATGACCTTTCTAAGGCATTTTCCAAGACCTCTACTCCTTCACAAAAATTGGCCAGCAATTTCAAAAGTTGTTAGTGGGGGAGAGGAAGGACATAAAACCAGAATGTACTATCATAGAGACACCATTTCCTTGGATACCATGCTAGCAAAATAGAGTAAACATTTATACACAGCAGCTGTTAATGATGAGCATTAAATGCAAGTGTAAGAAAGGGAACAGATTTGCTGAAAGCAGAGGAATTAATATTTTCCTCTAAGAGAAATGGAGTTACTGAAAGCCTGAAGTAAAAGCTTTTGAGGCTCTTACATAGAAATTTATATTACCATTTTAACACAATCTTAAAGGTTACAAATAATTATGCTTATTTGATGTTTATTAATAAAACAATAATTTTCTTTATTTGCATCTTATTCACAGTGTATTTTCATGCTTTCAGCGAGTGTTTTGTGTCTGTGACCTCTTTGGAAGAGTCAAGAAAATCTGCAAGAAGAAAAAAAGAAATCCATCGGAATGTAAAGTACACACGGGGCTTTGGGAAGTCTGCAATGATAAAAAAATGTACTTCTTTCTAGAGCCTGTGAATGGCTCTGCAATATCCAATATGGGATGTAAGAGGCAGCAACATAGGAAGAAGATACACAGTAATTCAACACTGCTGAATGAGTCCAGAAGACAAATGTTTCAATTGGATGCCTCTGAAATCAAATTGGATGCTCTTAAAATGTATTTCAAGGACCATGCAACCACCAGGTATAGTCATTGTGGGTTCGTAAAGGGAAAGTCTTGCCTAATTAATTTGATACTCATCTAGAGTAAGGTTACTTGCCTAGTGGATGAAAGGAAGGTGTTGGGTAAGGCATTTCTTGATTTTAATTATATTTAGTAAGATTTTAGTAATATTTTTGATGCTATCTTTCTAAGTGATCTTCTGGATTGTGATGATCAGTTTCACAGCATACTGGATGAAAATTGGCTGAACATCAGAACTTCAGGGATTTTAATGTGTGGGGCTACATCTGCCTGGTGAGCAATCACCAGTGGTGTTCCTCAGGAATTCATTGTAGGACCAGTTCTGGTCAACAAGCTTATCCATGATCTGGACATAGGAGTTAAATGCACCATTAGCAAGTGTGCTGATGGTACCAAACTGAGAGGTGCTGCTGACTCTCTCAAGGCATAAGAGCCTTGCAGAGGGATCTGAATACATTGCAGTATTGGGTGATAATCAGTGGTAAGAAATTTAACAAGAACAAACACAGATTCTGCCCCTGGGATACAGTAAAGCTGGGCACAAGCATAAGCTGGGAGAGGAGTGTGTGTAGAGCAGCCCTGCAGAAAGGGATCTGGGGGTGCTGGTCGGCAGCAGCTCAGGGTGAGTCAGCAGGGTGTGCCCGGGCAGCCAGGAGGGCAAACCCATCCCGGGCTGCATCAGACACAGCAGCACCAGCCGTGGCTGGGATCATCCTGCTGGATTCAGCCCTGCTGCGGCCTCACCCTGAGTCCTGTGTGCTGTGCTGGGCCCACAGGCTGAGAAGGGTGGGAAGGTCCTTGAATGCTGCAGAGGAGGACAGCAGAGCTGGTGGAAGGGCTGGAAGGCACATCCTGTGAGGAGCGGCTGAGGGCTCTGGGTTTGTCTGGTTTGGAGAGAAGGAGGCTCAGGGTGACCTCACTGCTCTGTACAGCTTCCTTAGGGGGACCTGGAGAGGGAGTGCTGGTCTCTTCTCTCTGCTCTGGACATTCAGAAGTATCTCCCTACTGAGAGAATGGAGACACTGACACAAGCTTCCTAGAAAGGTGGTTGATGTCCCATGTCTGTCAGTGCATCTGGACAATGCCCTTCATATTGGGCTCTAACTCCTAGTCGGCTCTGAAGTGGTCAGGCAGCTAAACTACATGATCTCTTTAAGTCTTTTCCAACTGAGCTATTCTATCCTGGGCTAAGTTAGTTTATGTTATTTAATCAGATGCATTTCTGTTCATTTAAAATCAGTCATTTTCTTATCTCTTTTAATTTTGCATGTTTATTTAACTTCTGCATTTCAAAAATTATTTGTAAAACAGTATGAAGAGAGCAAGGACTCTATTAATAAATAATTGAGGTTTTTTGTGGGTTGGTTTGTTGGTTTTTTTTGCCAAACATAAGGGACAGTCCCTGTGATTTTTGCTACATGGATGGAAGAGAAATCACAAAGCGTATCCTGCTGGCTCAGAAATTCCTGTTTGCTGCATTAAAGGTGACATCTATGGACAACACATCATAGACATTTTTTATAGCACCATTTAGATTCCAACTTTCTGCATGTCTCTTATACTTTTTATTATACTCAAAAGAACAACTAAAGATTGAGCTGAGATCTCTGAACTGAAGTAATGAAAATTGCAATAAATAAAATTATATGTATCTTTCCTGCACTATAATCAGATTTGACCCAGATCTGCAAACAGCTGTAGAAAAATCACTTTACTCACATGGGCTCCTGTGAGTTGATTCTGTCATAGAACTCAGTGAAACTGCTGATACACTTATGTTCTTTCATGTCAGAATTGGAAATAAAACTATTGCTTTAATATTATCACCTGATATAGAAAACATCTGGAAAATTGAGACATCTATGCTGAACATTCCAGCATTGTTGGTTTGAAAAGCAAGGAATAGAAACAGTTTGTTCATCACTCCATAAAGACTATATTTTCAAGTGATTAAACTGTATTATTCTAAGTGTTATATTTGTGCAGCTGTGCAGCAAATACAGAATACAAGATATGTTACATATTGCATGTACACCAAAAGCTGTTTAAGTTCCTGGGGGAAATACACATTCAATAGGAGGCCCAAATGTGGAATGTTTGTCATTAGTAGAAATGCCTATTTCTCCACATATGTATATGCTCAATCAATACATTCTCAGATACAGCATGAATGCAGTTCATCCAGACCAAACACATTCTGAGGCCTTGTCCCCAGGCCTCTCTCTCTGCATGTTTGATTTACATGTGTGTCTTGGGTTGTGGAGCCAGGGGAATGTATTCTATTTAAGTTGTTAAAAGCAGTTGGGAAGATGGGGTTTTTGGGTTTTGTTTGGTTTTTGGTTTTTTTGTTTGTTTGTTTGTTTTTTCTTTATCTCTTGTAACTCAAGGGGGAAGAGGGCCGGATGCCTTCTGACTATGGGCCATTAACACCTCTCCGGACTGTACCCTCCCCAGAGAGGTGCATCCACATTCCATCATCCTATTGTGAGATGCATCACATCCCCCCTGGCAGTGGTGGCGGGGGGGGAACAGGCATTCCTACCTGGATAAAACCGAGACACAGGAACACAAAAGCATCTAGCTTCTCACCTGATTTCTGGGAGGAAGACCAGACCCCTTCTCACCATCACTACACCCCTTCTCACCACCCCTTTGCTACAGGATCATCTCTACTTCAACAGAATCACATCTGCCACTCCAGGAGGACTCACTTTTGAACTACTTCCAACACCCTGACCAACAGGGTGTCAGGTTGTAGCCGTGACTCTGTCAGGGTTCTCCAAAATTGTTGTTTGTTTGTTTGTTGGCTTGGTTGGGTGGCTTTGTTTCCTACTACATTTGTATTGTTAATATTCTTAGTAAAGAACTGTTATTCCTGTTCCTAAATCTTTGCCTGAAAGCCCTTGATTGCAAAATTATAATTTGGCAGGGAGTGAGGGGTTTACATTCTCCATTCTAAGGGAAACTCCAGCTTTCCCTGGCGGGTACCTGTCTTTCCAAACCAAGACAATATGCTAGCAGCTAGCAGTCCCTGCAGGGCAATTCCTACAGAGCAGTAGCTGCTCCACTTTAGTCAGTGGGGGTCACTTAGGGATTCAGCCACAGCAGCAACAAACCTGAGGGCTCCCTTGCCTGCAGCTTGTCATGATGCCAGCAATATAGCTACAAATTCCCTTATTTTCTCTCCCATTTTCACATGAGTTCCCTAACTCATGTTAAAGAACATGCCTTCACCCTTCCTACAATGATAATTTTTTGTAACTGGAAACAAATGTTTATCTGACACAAAGGGACCCTAGTAACTGAGAAGTATCATTGGTACAGGCACAGGGCAGTGAGTAAGAGAGTTGGCTTCCAAGTCCTGCAATCTGTGACAAATGACAATTCTGTATTTCTTACGTCACACTAGTTTATGGTTGTGCATCCTGCATGGGTCTTGCAGGCTGTTGAGTAGAGAGGTGAGCAAGCAGCTTAGTGTTGATTTGTTTCTCTTGATGAACAGAATACTGATGATAGTGATGATACTGTTACTCGCTGCTCTTGCATGATCAGTTTGTAAAGCATCCTTGTTTGACCTTTCAGCTCAGGCAGATGGTGCGATTCAGGGGGTGTCCTGCAGGGCCAGGAGTCGGACTCAGTAATTCTCATCAGTCCTGTCCAGCTCAGCACATTCTAGGATTCTATGATTCTGTGATTCTATTTGCACAGTATTAGGCCAGATCTTGCTGACCTCCAATATTCTAATGATAAGTTAATCTAAGTCTGGAAGAAGAAGTTTCTCTTCCTTTGACTTCTCAGAGAAGTTAATGAGTGGATCAGCCATCAGTGTGTAAGCTTGGAGGAGAAGCAATCACACTTCCTCCTCATTTTGTAGATCATGTGCTCTCTCTGAGTGCTGAACAAACAACACAAAAATTATATTATCTGTTAAGTTAATATTAACTCTAAGTTATATTGTCTGTTCTTGCTCTTGGACCTGGTTGATGGGGAAATGGAAACAGAAGGTAAAAATGGCACTTCTTCCCAGTACTCCATACCAAGGGGGAAGATGAAGGAGCAGACCAGCAAGTCAGGCCTTCTACTTCTCCTATTGAACCCATAGCACAGAATTTCCTCTTTTGTGATAAAACATTGCTAATAACGACAAACTGCCCACTTGGAGCAGTGGCTCTTCATGGAAGGATTCAGTATTACCCCTGTTTATGGAGTGGGAAGAAGAGGTGCAGAAAGGTGAAGCACCTGCCCCAAGCTACCCAGAGGAAGGAGGATCACCTCAAGACAAACACTGTTCACCTCTCCTCAGCCCCATCCTCCAAGGAGCCTATGAATTCTAAGGAGACTCATGGCTCAGAAAGTTGAATCCCTTCAAATTAAGTAACAAAAGTAATGGCTATCCATCTAGAGCCAAACTTCTCTGGGCTTGTGTGCTTATACCCTGACTCCGCCAAACTGAGAGTTTGATGAAAACCTGCCGTCCATACCTTAATGGTGGGTTATGCCTCCTTTTCCCAGTGTCACTGGATCAGGGAATTATGGAATGATTTTGACTGGGAAAAAACTTCAAACATCATCTACTCCAACACCTCTGCCCATTCTATTCAACTAGAATAGCTTGCTCAGGACCCCATCCAGCCTGGTCACAAATATTTCCAGGGTTGGGACATCTGCTGCTTTTCTGGGCAACCTGTTACAGTGTTTCACCAACCCCACAGTGAAGAAACTACTTCTTATATATAACCTTAATCTATCTCCTTTCCGTTTAAAACCAGTGCCCTTTGTCCTGTCACTAGACACTGATAAAAAGTCTCTCTCTCCTGTTACACTCCTTTGTCTATTGGAAGGATGCAATGAGGTGCATTCTTTTCTCCAGGCTGAACAACCCCTACTCTCTAAGCCTTTCTACTTAGGAGAGGAGCTCCAGCCCTCTATTACTGTGGCCCTCCTCGGGACCTCAGGCTCCAATAGGTTCATGTCTTTCTCCTGCTGGAGACTCCACAGATGTATGCAGCCCTCTGGGTGCACTGCTGCTCTGCTCTCATGAAAACAGAGGACAGAATCCCCTTCCTCTCCCTGCTGTATGTGCTTCTTTGGATGCTGCCCAGGGTACGGCTGGCTTTCTGGTTTGCAAGCACATGTTGCCAGCTCATATGTAATTCTTTTTATCTTCTAGTATCTCCAAGTCCTCCAAAAGGCTGCTCTCAATCCATTTGTCTCTCAGCCTGTACTGATATAGGAAATTGCCCAAACCAAGGCACAGGACCCTGGCCTTGTTACACTTCTTGAGGTTCACATTTGCCCTCCCAAGCCTGTCAAGGTCCCTTCCTTCAAGTGTCGACTGTACCACTCAGCTTGGTGCAACCCACAGGCCAGCTGAGGATGTACTTGATCCTTTTCACTTATATCACTGACCAGTAATGGTCCCAAGTGACAGGATCTTGGGAAATTTCATGACCTCTTCCAGAGAGGAAGAAGAAGAGCTCCACCTGGTTATTTTCTGCTTCTTAGGGCTGCTTCAACAGCTGTCTGCACACAGTATGTCAGTTTTGGCCCCAACCAAAGTCACACGCTAGAAAAAAATTCCGAAAACTCCATGTGGATCCTGTTGCAAAAGAAATTGGGTGAGAAATAGAGTCTAGTGCATAAAGCAAAATTATTTTTTGTCTCTATTTCACACACTCACACTGGTTACATTCCCCTGCTTTTCCCTGTGAGCATGCACATGCACAGTCGCCTACATGTGATGCCATACTGTTGGTGGCTTGAGTTACCTTGAAGTTGGTCTTCAATAAGGGCCACAAAAAAGAAAAAAAATTGGAGAAAATCAGATCTTTTTGTCCATGAGGTTCCTTGCAGGTGCAACTGTTCACTAGGGGTGTTGAATGTATAGTGTGCAGGCCAGTATGGAGTTGAGCAAGGGTTTTCCTGGCTTGTTGAGTTTTTTATTTGGTTGGGGGTTTTTGTCTTCTAGCGTTGTAGGGGGGTTGGTTTGTTTTTGTTTGTTTGTTTGTTTGCCTGCTTTTGGGTTTGGCGATTTTTTTTTGTTTGTGGTTTTGTGGTTGCCTGAGTTTTCGTTTGGTTTTTCTGTTTTTAGGGGTTTGTTTTGATTGGTTCAGGTTTTTTGTTGTTTTGTTGTGGTTTGTTTTGATTTGTTTTTTACTTTTATTTTTCTATTTGTTTCATTGGGGTTTTGTTCTCCAAATCACTATTTTTTGAGTAAAGTTAAAACAATTTACAGCTGTGGGATGCAAACTTCTAATCTTTGACTCACACAGATTTCAGTTATTACATTAGTCACATGCTCAGGCAAAGAAGAAGATCACTCCAGATAAAAATCCCTCCATTTAGTGCAAGGCTACTAGATTGAGGAACTATGCAGTGCAGGATTGCTTTTAAAAATATATTGTATTCAATCAGTGGATTACATTAGCAGCTGAGTCAAAGCCTTACTTTCACAAAGATTGGAGCTTAAAGGCTGTCTAGACAAGTAATTTACAGTAAGGGAAAAAATCTAAACAATTGAATTCTAATGTTGTAAACAGTCTGTTATCAAGACTGGTAATACAGACAGGGCTCTACTTTTCTCAAGGACCACCCACAAGAGAAAGAATTTGATATGGCAACTTGCCTGAAAAATTTATTTATGATATCCCAGTATGTGGTAGCTGCATGAAAGAGCTGTATGAGTGGGGATGTATGCTTTGCTGTGGGAGCAGCTGATGGAATAGGCCTTGACAGTGACTGCAGTATTCACTTCAGAAATGTCAGTCCTAAAACACGGAATGAAGACAGAGAGTCTTCAAATAGTTTCTTGACTATTCTGCTCTGTCCTTTGGTCTTTCTAGCATTACGGCATTTCAAGAATCCCAAATTAATCATAACATGTGTAAAGGAAGAGTTGTCTTTCCCCCGCCCCCTTTCTTTTTTAAAGAGCCTTCTTGGTTAAGAGCCTACTTGCAGACCCTCTGCATGGTCTTTAAGCCACGGTAGCATATCTCCTGCTACATATGGGTTTCTGAAGGCGAAGGCAGAGTTCAGCATCACAACCCAGAGTTTTCCAAAGTGAGACACACCATCACTCACTCTCGGCCGTTGCAGCAGGAGCATGGCAGACATCTAGTATAAACTGCCCCTTGACATCCCCTAGCATCTCCTGGGACAGCTGCAGGACAATGAGAGCTTTCTAAATCCCATTTTCAGTTTTGGATATTAAAGCTGGATACCAGCATCCACACTTACACATTTAGGTCCCCGTTTTAGACCAGTCTGTGTGATCTATATTGAAATTGCTGTTCAGCTTACTGAGCGAATTGAGAGAGTGATGGCAAAATATACTTCTGACTCAAGTCTCCTACATTGATTTTGGTGTATTTTAACCTTTCAGAAATTATTAAAACCCAGAGTGACTGAACTGTTATAAAAAACATATTTTGAACTAAACTTTTCAGATGTTTCAAATCTAGCTGAATCTGGGCATTTGTCATGAAAATCTGAGGCATTCACACCAAAAAAGGGGACCACCTGTAGAACAGTTCTGCCCTCTCCACAATGTTTTGGGATTTTGATTTTAGTGGCCTTGTTAGATTTGTTTGGTTTGTTTGGTTTATTTTCAGTTTGGTTTGATTTTGACAGTTTTTGGGGGAATTGGCTGGTTGTGAGTTTTTGTTGTTGCTGCCAAAAAGAAAGGTACATGAAAAAAAAAAAGCTCATTATTGTTTCTGGCTACTTGCTTGGTGAAGAAAACACAAAAAAGGAAGCTGGCTCAAGAGGGCTATTACATTCTTCTCTTCCTTCTCTTTCCTCTGCTACTCTGCAAAATTCCAAGTTGAATGGTTACGGAGTGAGTGGGGAGAAAGGTCAAACACAGCTTTACACAACAAAGTCACATCTTGATAGCTTTGCTAGCTCAAGGCAAGAGTATAAAATCTACTGGACTATGACCTGCTGCATTTTGTACCTCCCTGAAGTATCCAGGCAACCAGGATTGTTAGTCCCTATGAACAGATTAAAAATATATTAGCTATTCCCAGGGAACCTTTTGGAAAATTTGTGTGGCAAAACAACTGTTGCTACTCTTCAGGATACTAAGGGCCTCTTCCAATACATTGAGAGACTTGGTTGAAACTGCGACCTAGGAGGAGATGTGCTCCTGCTGAAAGACTTTGCTGTGTTGTGAGCACAGTATGAGTTTGTGCTGGGGAAATATCTTCACTGAACAGGTCAACAAAAATTAAATCGACATTAAGGTTCTTTTCACTGTCTTCAAATAGACATTGACCTAAAATTTACTATAGAAGTAAATAGGGGAAAGAAACAATAATAAAAATGTATTTGTGCAAAAAATACTTGGCAAAGGAAAGGAAGAAGTCAAAAGCAATTGTTTTGATGTAGACTAAAGCCTGTTTGGGGTGCGGGAGAGAGGGAAATACGGCTGGCTCCTCTGCCTGAGCTGCAGCAGTAGGACAGGAGTGATCTAGGCCAAGGACTGATGCTGGTACAGGGCTCAGTAGGGGGTCAGTGATTGTTAAGACCTCTACATCAAAGTGTCTCTCCATGGAGACAAGAACATTTACCCCACATCAGAGATACTAAGATGTGAAGCCACCTTTTTGGAAGACTTACTGAAGACACAGGAGGCTGGTTAGTATTACTGCTGTTTAATGTCTTAGAATATAATAACATTGCAAGTGCTAGGAAACTTAATTCTTTCCCTATAGATTGTACAGCCTAAAATGACTTCTGGAAGAAAATAGATGCAGCCTATATTAGGATTATAGCTGCTTGAATTTTCCTGTCTGGGGTAGGCTAACTTCTACAACTGTGCTTTAGAAAGTACTGATCTGTCTGCAAGGAAAGTAAGCAAGATTTCCAGTGAACTCAGTGGGCTTTGGCTCAATCTCTACTGACACAGAATGAACCTGCATAAAATAAGACATCTTCTGCTGATACCAGATACTGTGTTTCTAGGAAAAATATAGTATTGAAATCCATCTGCGTGTAGTCCTAGTAGTTTGGTTTTTTTTAAGCAGAACAAATTTCTCTCAGGTGAGTGACCTGACTGAGATAATCAGACAAATTGATACCTCTTATTGAGTATTGAAGGGCTATTATTGAAACTAAGAGATCAAAACATTGATAAATAAATAAATAAATAAATAAATAAATAATATTGCTCTCAAAATCAAAATATTTTAAAGGCTTGTGTAGGATGGCTGAGCCACTGTCAGGGAATGAGGTGTAGATTGGCCTCACTCCTGGAACAGGCATGGCAAGGATGTGCTCGGCAGGGAAGTGAGCAGGGTGAGGGAGGCAAGTGATGTCTTTGTGCTGCTCGCATAAGGAACTATCCTTCTTGTGTTATACTGGAAAACAGAAGCATTGCCTGGTGCCTGAAACTGTCTCCTGGGAAGCAGTAAACCAAGAGTTGTCCTCAGCACTGAGATGTGCTGTTGAGTGTGTAACCAAAGCGCAGTCAGCAGCGCAACTCTAGCACGTGCCTGCAGAACAACAATAGTGTGTTGCTCGGGAGCACACCAAATGATACAAAAAAGCAGAACAAGTCAGGGCTGAGAGAACAGCCCCTTTAGGCTTTATGTACACTGCTGTTTACATAAAGCAAGCTTTAAAATTATAGGGAGCCATGCAGCTATATGAACAGATACCTCTGGGGGGCACTATGACCATGAAATAAAATCCTGACAGATTTGGCTACTATTTTATTCCCCTGTTTTGTTTCTTCTAATGGCATTGCAAACTTCGTACACTCATTCAGCTACTCTGTCCTAGATATATGCTAAGGGGTTTTTGTTTGTATGACTTTTTTTTAAGGAGAAACAAAAGAAAAATCAGATGCTGATTTTGAGGTAGTTTTTCTTGAGACAGAGCACAGTGAAGCCCAGATAAAGGCATCAGTGGTCTCTGTTCTGCCTCAGCCATACATAGACCACAGCATATTTCAGCTCCACACTTAGTTGGAAGGTCTGACAATGCAGCAGAAAGTCCTGCCTTTTGTACTCCTCTCAACAGCATGCCGTCCACATTAATAACTTCCGAAACACCTGACTGGGCATGCTCACACCAAAAGCCCACTGATGTCAACACAGTATTGAAGAAAGATCAACACTACAGGAGATCAGCCCACGGGGCACACCTGGTTCTGGTTTATGTCTGCTCTGCTTGCAGACTTTGGTATAAATCCCCTGTGTTGTTCCGTTCCTACCCACAGGCTAACATATGGCTGGGAGTCAGATCATCTGGCTGCTTTACGAGCTCTTATCTTTCACTGCGCTGCACATAAGCAGAAATACTTCTAGATCTTGCTCTGGTAGAACAAACAATTATATAAGTGACATTAGGTAAATAAAACATCTTTTTGCCTTTGAAGAGCACAAAAGAATGTTATGTATCTTCTCAATGATCAAAAGTAGTTATATTGCCCTTTTTGTTACACATACTGATTGTTGTATTTGTCTAATGTTTACAACATGTAAGCCTGTTTTAATCTGTCACTCAGATTTCATAGTTTGTCTGCCTTGGGTTTTATCTCAGCTTTGAACAATAAGGTTTAGTGAGAAAGTGTAACTGGGTATTTACACCCCCTTTTTATTCCAGCTCGGGTTTTCACCTCTATCTTCTTTCTAATCTACTCCAACCCCTACTCTCCAGTCTGTGCTGAGCAGCACCGATGATTTAAGATAATAGTAAACATTTCACTTCAAAAGGGACAGAAATATTTCAGATATCATCGGAATGGTAATCTCCCTCACACACAGTGACAGAGGGACTTGAGTGTGCATGAGAGAGTGGGAGAAAAAAAAAGTCTGTAAAAGGAACTGAATTTAAGTATTGGCAGCCAGACAGTGGAGTTCTCTGGCAGACTGGCAGCTGCAAGTTGCCTGGAGGCTTTTTGGGCATGGTCAGGAAGCACAAAGGCAGGGGAGCCAGGCTTTATGCCACCCTCAACAGCACAGCCAGACAGTCACACACAGACTTCACAGCACCATTTTCAAGCATTCTTAAATCTAAATCACCTTGAATTGTATAGTCCAGGGCTGACTTTCTAAAAATGTAAATGAAGTTCTGAGCCTATGTGAAAGTTACAAGACAAGTAAAACATGTAACTTCAGCCATTTCAGGTAATCTGAACACATATCTGTTTTAAAGCTGTAAGTATTGGCTTCCTGATATTTTAGAAGAACTCCACTCAGCTTAAACAACTGGAGTAACTCATCTCAGTGGGCTCCTCCAGAGTTTGCTGCAGCTTGATCTGTGTCTGATTCTTTCACTGATCTCTGGTACATAGATAGCTCATGCAGTGAATTTGTTTCTTGACTTTTAAAATTTATTTTGGTCCTTAGATGGGACCAACATCTGTGAAAATTAAAGCCCCTTTAAGATGAAGATAATTGAAAGCAGTTTTACTAGCAAGAGTTCAATACTTTGTAGCTGCAGTCAAGGGCCATTCTTTACCTAGCTTCTCTCTTCTCTACTGTACTTTACAGAGGCAAAATATCTGGGTAACCTGGAAATAAAGCCTTTTGATGAATAAAGGTATGCAGGTTAGGAAGACATGTAATGGAGAGGGGAGAAACCTAGAGATGAGATGTCTAGGGAAAGGAATGAGAGATTTACAGGAGAAGTGGCTCTGTTGGCAGAAGAAACTTGGAGAAATGTCTGCAAGGTGTGGGTTCTGGACATAACCTCCAGTGAGACAACCAGTGTGACAGCTGCAGACTGAAAGATAAGTGTTCGCAGCTGAGGGACTAGAACAAAGACCTGGGAGAGTGAAAAATGTCTAGGAGGCACAAAGATGGAAATCAGCTTGTGAAGCAAATGTCTAATGCCCAAAGGGCATTTTCTGTAGAGGGGAAATCGAGAAAGCAGCAACAGGCAAATCATTTGGTTTTGGCTCCTGTGCTATAAAAGCAATGAAAATCTATAAACCTTTCCATTATCTCTGATTCTGTCTGTCTCATCGCTTCTCCACAAGTCTACAGGCTTGTGGAGTTGTTCTAGCAGCTCACTCTTACTCCTAAGAGTCCTAAAACTCCTTGCTGCTACATGGTTTGAAATTTGACTCCATCAGACTGCAAAACCAGCACCAATCCCACCTTTTTCTCTCTCCTCTATAATTTTGGTGTGTGACATAAACATGACTTCAGTCACATAATGGGAATGAGCTCAAGGTTATGTGGCCCCTCCTGCACCTGAGTTTTAAATTTAGTTCTTCCAATCAGTCTTCTGGGGCTGTTTTCCTGCAAGATAATGTAGCACAGCCCACAGACTGCAGTTTTAATTGAAGCCTGAGAATTTTTTAAAGGAAGTTCTCCAGACTGCAATGACAAAAATTTCTGAAGATGTTATATGTATATCACACTTAACCACTTGCACCCAATGTGAGTTGCTCAGAATGGATAAACAAGGCATACTCTGCCTTTTTGGGCAGCACAGGAATAGTTTTGAAAGGAAGAATGCTTAAGGATTAATTCTGTACCAAAAGAAAACCCAAACCAGCAGAAGCTCTTGGTGTCTGAGACAAATGTTTGCAGAACATTGTCTAACTATCTTCACATGCTGATTTTATAGACATAGGCTCTAAAAGGCAGCTTTCTTCTCCCAAAGTTCCACCCACATCATAAATCAAGAAAAAGATCAATAAATAAAGTAACAAAATATCTCTGCTGCTGATACACAGTAGATGCCAGCTTCTCTTCCTGTTCTGTTTGTCAGATATACCCATGAATGGCACAGAGTGGGTGGCCCATACGTTGAAAATCACCTTAATTTTCAGAGTTGCCTCTACTATTAAACTGTGTCACTGATCCCATCTGGATTACAGAAATCAATTTTACTGATGAAATAACATAGAATTTCAATAAAGGTTGAATAATATTCTTTCAATATTGAGTAACTGTATTTATCTGGCTGTGCTTGCAACATAAGCATATGGCAAGCACATGAATAACATGCAGTACTCTGAACCTATTGTTTTAGTTTGTTTCTAGCAGTTTCAGTCCAGAAAAAATCCATTGCTTGTAAATTACAAGTGATGGTTTGTTAGGAGAAAAAGATGTTATAGCAGAAGACTATCCTCTCTCCTTGACACCCTCCATCCCTCCCCCCTGCCTGTTGAGAGAGTATTAATGTTGCACACAAACAACTATTTTTTCCTACATATAAGCAAGTTTGGCAAAACAAAAGTAAACTTAATGTTTTAATAAATCAAGACTTGTCAGGAAAGGTAGTCCTTCGTTATACTGAGTGTCAAACTTGGATAAGGAAATCTCACAGACACATATGCCCTCCTTCAGGCTCTAATGTAATAAAAAATATTGCATCTCCCGACAAACACTGTCTACTTTTACCCTTGTACCTTGTATCACAGCTACACCAACATAACTTTTGTTGGTGTAATGAATTAATATGCTTGTGAGCAATAATCACAGGTACTTGTTTCTTATTTGAAGTTTTCAGATGTGGCTTTTGGAGCTTTTGAGGACACACTCCTAACCACCTCTTTTTTTTTTTTTTTTTTTTTTTTTTTTTTTTTTTTTTTTTTTTACATTCTGTGATGTAACAGGCTTCACAGTAAAAATGAAAATCAAAGTATTTTAAAAATTTTGTTTTAAATTGTAGTTATAACACTTTTATATATTCTCTAATCTAGTTGCAGACCTCCACCTAATGTCAGCAACAGGTTCTCTTTTCTTAACAGATTCTTAATGACTCTATAGAGACAGCTTCTGGCTCCACAGGTGCCATGTAATTTCAGCAGTGGGCATACTCTTAATCCCATTTAAAGGTAGAGCAATTTTCCACTTTTTCCACAAATGAAGGGCTACCCAGCACTGTTGGATGCATCTGATATGGTGAGAGTGCTCACAAATACAGCAAGAAAGTGACAGCTGCTTATTCAGTGTGTTTTCACACCCCATTTTATGCTGTAGCACATCCAGCTAGTTCATCCATGTCTGTGCTGGAGATGGCTCTTTCCTAACTTAAAGCTGTTCCTGCGCATGCATTTAGTCTTCTGATTTTTCTTCATCAGCCATCTTCTAATGAAATCTTAATTTCTATTGTAGGATGTTTATTATCTCCCCAGGGAAGCAGTGCAGAGTACAGCCTCTTAAAGGACTTGAGATGCTTCCTTTTTGGTATGGGCATTGTTGCCTGCCTCTCTCTGGGAATTTCAACTGCCTAGAGCATCCCTTGGCCTCTTTCTCAGAGGACTGCACTTTGTCCCTGGTACTCAAAAGCTGTGCTGCTGAACCTGGCCTTGAGCAATGGGAAAGTGTGGCATGTAATTTGATGTGAAGTGGCACATCAGGTCAGATCCTCTAGGGATGAGGTGCTGCCCCTAGTTCCACCAATCATCAAGTTATCTGGCCAGTTACCTGGCCAAAGAAATACAGCCTATGTACACAGAAGTGGAATTTGGCTAATTTCACCTTCAGCAGCTACTTTCTTTGTGAAATGTGGCAATATAATTCAGGAGGCAAGCTCCTCTAGGCATTGGTAAGCTGCATTCACACTGCTGGGTGACTTTCTGATGTTCCAGCAGGACTACGTGTAGCATTGATATTGGGAAAGCTACACCTAAGCTTGGAGGTCAGTGTTACACTGGGATAAGCCCAAGCACTCTTAGGGTCAAGTAAGTCCTTTTCCTGTTCTGGGGGCACTTTAGACATTTTAGCATTCACATAAATAAAGTATGTGTGAAACATATGTTGTATCTCTCCACACAGACACACATGCATGACACAAATGCTCTGAGGTTGTCAGGTCATTTATTATGTTCTTTGGTTTTTATTACCAAGTAGACACAGTATTATTCATATACACAACTTGCATACTCACTATTATTTTCAGCTGTTATAAAGTAATGAATATTCTCATGCACCTGGCCATAGTGGTGCTGCAATTCTTATACATTTGCCTTTCTCCCATATCACTTCTTTTAAAAGTTCAGTATTGGTCCATAAGGTTTTGGAATTGTGACCATTATTTTAGTCTGATTAAAGAAATATTTCTGGATAAAATATTTGCTCATCAAATAAATGTTGAGCCCCTAGATAAGAACACTGAAGAAAGAGCTGGACTGCTAATCTTTGGAACTCATCTACTCACTGCTGCTGTAATAGTACCTTTGATTTCATAATAAGCTGCAGGGACAATATACCTCACTTATGTTTGTGGCACCATTCATGTTTCCACACTCTGTTAAGTTGTGCTTAACAGAGCATATAAAACTCATACTCCCTTTTAAAGGCTGTCACAACACAAACATAGAAACTGTCTTAAAATAAAATTATGGGAAGAATGAAGTCATGAATGACCCAAATAAAGTAGCTTCCCCCAGTTATGAAAGTGAGATGATGCAGCAGCAGCCCCAAGTTTTCTGCTTGAAGCATGTGGCACTGTGTTTCTGCCCCCCAAGGAAACACCTTTTCCCTTTTAGACCATATATCAAACACAATAACAGTTTGTACATTTGAAAAGACAGGTGTCTGCCAGATAAAAGCTCGAGCTTCCCTGGGAATGGAGAATGTAAACCCTCTCCCTCTGAATTACTATCATTTTGAAATTAAGAGGCTTTCAGGCAAAGATATGGGAATAGGAATAACAATTCTTTACTAGAAATATTAAAAATATAGTAGTACAAAAAAACAAACAACTAAAAAAAACACTGACAGAGTCAGAACACAACCTGACACCCTGTCAGGTAGCAAGTCCAATTAAGTCCTCCTGGAGTGACAGATGTGGTTCTGTCAGAGCAGAGATGATCCTGTGTCGCTGTTGGACACAATAAATGGATGCAGGGAGCGATTATTTATTTCTCGGGCTTCTTTTATGCTTTTACAGATGTGCCCACCTTAGAGGTGGGACCTTTGGGAACCATTGGCCAGTTCCAGAGACCACCACGTGAAAATCCCTCCTCTGGGAAAATTGTACAAAACAAGGTAGTTTACAATATGTGACCTTGTGTACCAGAAGAGTGCCTGGGAACAGAATTTCCCAAAACCAGAACATGGTAGGCACGAAGCGTGGCAACAATCCTGTAGAAAGGTCCAGTGGTGGCAGGATGGATCTGGTCTCCCTCTGGGAATCCAGTGGAAAACAGGCTGTCCTGCTGTTCTGAATCTCAGGTTTTATCCAGATAGGAATGCTGGGCTCCTCCCACTGGGTGGAGCCCCTCACACAGATGATGTCATGTTCTCAGTCATCCAGTGAGCCTGAATGGCCCATTACCAGCAGACATCCCCCTGGAGGGAGGATGGGTCATGGAAGAGATAAAGAGATAAAGAACACTTTAACACAGCAAGCCCCTGTTGCTTTTAACAGCTGGCCCATTAACAGAAAGACACCTGCCCCTCCCCTCTGGAGTTATGAGATAAAGAAAAACACCTCTTCAACCCATTTCAACAGATGAGAATAGAATACATCTTCCATTGCAACCCACAACACCTTGGCAGTACCTATACATTCAAAATTCAAACTGACATGAGCTGCAACTGCAGACCTAGTGCAAGTGTACAGGAAAGATTCTGTAGCTGCCTCTTCTCCCCACATGGCAATATTAGGGAGTTTACCCACACAGCACAATGCCAGGGCATTGCAGGTTGGTTTCTTTGAGATTTCCACTTTCCTGATAGAGCACAGAACTTCAAATGACAGGAAAAGGAAATCAGCTCATGGCTTTTTCAAATATTTTCTATGGTGTTATTTAAATATGTGTATGATCTGGAACAAAACAACAACAACAACAACAAACCACCAAAAAAACCACCAAAAAGGAGAGTGCAAATGGACCTACCATTTCTCTGTAATCTTGTTAAAATAAGACTCTGCATGACACTTCACAGCAGAATGACAGATAAATGGCATGTATCCCAAGGTGTTTACAGCTGCCTTCCCCCTACTCCCCATAGTCTGTGTGGTGCACTGACATCAATATGTGCTTGTGGGGGTGCATTACCACATAGGGAGCCATTGTTGCATTTCAAGATGCAGCTTTTTTCTTTTGAGACAATTAGCTTTTGCTATAAAGCCCAAACACTGGAAAAATATATATAGTAGAATAAATCCTTCAATGGTACAATTTACAAAGTATGAACTTTTAGGATATTAAAATATTATGAAAAGGGTCTTCACTTTGTTGGGTTCACTTATATCCTCTGCTTTGAACTTGACTTGCTCTAATTAATATGAGGTTTCCTTGAGTCAGGGAAAAAAAACCAGAAGAACAGAGTGAAGAATAAAGGACATATAATCAGGCAAAAGCCTCTGGTACCAGGAAAGAAGGACAGCACTAAGAACAATCATTGGAACATGGTAGTTCAGAATACACTTGTAGAAGCTTGTAGAAGCATAATAGTCTTGTTCTCAATTCAGATATATTTTGAAGGTATAATAAAAAGTCACACTGAAGTTTCTCATTGGATGGTGTCCTGGGTGTGTCCTGACATACATCAGCATTTTAGAAATGACATTTAACATCTAGCAAGAGATGAAATATAGTTCTCTAAGTTTACAAGAATGGGTAATAAAGACCATTAGTGATGGTCTGGCAGAAAAGTCCTGGCAAGAAGGATTACAGTGGATTTTAATATGACTTTGGAATGTCATATAAGGATACTTTTGAAGTCTACATATTTTGGTATCTGCTTCTCCCTCCATGTACTCCAGGTCTAGTGTGGCTGCACCAGAAAACTAAATGAGTGCTACTATGCACAGGATATTGTGCAGATTTATCTGCTGGATTTTGCCCTGGGAGCAAGCCACTGAAGAAAGCCCTGCCACAGACTGTAACCTTTCTTCTGTAGGGTGAGTCAAGAGAACACAAGTGTGTGTTTTCGTAGGCCATGCCTTCTCCCCTTTTTGCTCCTGGTGAAAGATCCTTCACCTCCCAACAACTGAGTGCCATGCAGGACAAGACTTTAAGTGACATGGTTGTCAGTAGTTGCTCCTTCTATGATGCTGTTTACTTAGGTAAAGGGAAACTTCTTGATGGCAAACGTCATGGCCAATAGGGAATGCTATACATTCCTGATAATGTAATTATTAGCCAGAGGAGAAACTCCGGCCACCTCCAGCAGGCTTCTCTAAAAACCACCACAGCATTAACAGTAGAATTGCTGACAATTCTTCCTCTTCTTTCTAGGTAGGTGAAGTTTGTTCATGATGAGGGGCTTGCACTGCTAAACCCAGGCCATGCTTTTTGGTTTTTTTTCCAGTAGATGAAAGATGAGAGAGCTTCTTAGAACAGAGCCTAATCTGTGAAGAAATGGGAAACTCAGCTTACTCACTTCATAAAGAAACCTCGAAGAAAATTTTCTCTAGTTCTCTAGTTAAAATTTCTTTAGTTTAATAGCTGTGAAGTCATAAAATTTAACTGAACAATGGTTTTCCATATAAAGGTCTCTTCAGTCAATAGTTCCTCTCTAAGCTGTTCCAAATCACCCTGGCTTCAATAAGATCAGATGCTCAAACAGCCAGTGCAGGAAACAATAGGTTTAGCAGCTGTTCAATATGCTCTGTTGTGGTGGGTCTTTCTTGTGTGCAATTTTGTCATGTTTTTCACAGGCTTCCATTATTGTGCCTATTAGACAGGACACATAAGAGATAAGGTTTTTTAAGCAGTTTATGGGGGAAGGCATTGCCTATTATAGTATTTTTTAATTGACATCTAGACAGGAGCCCCACTTATTAAACCTGTAAATGGTTTTGCAGTAGATTAGCAATATAAAAGGGGACTGTCTGAGCTTCCAGATTCAGATAAGTGTTTTGCAGTCCCAAGTGGTGATTAATGTCAGTGATATTTGTTTATCTCATGATCACTATGACAAAGTAAAACACAGCCTACTGAATTTCTTGTGTTTGTTTTACCAGAAAAAAATTATTTTAGTCCCAATTCTGTTGTTCTCATCTACAGATCAATAAATTAAAGTGGAGAGGGAATATATTTATGCTTTATTTAGCCCAAGCTCATCAGTTGTCTTGGTTTCTCCAATTGAAAGGGCATCTGTCCTGGACTGGGTACCACAGGCTCTTGTCTCTTGCCAAGAGTGCACTCAGAGATTCATTGTCATGCTGCTGTGCCTCCCATTCCTCACTTCTGCACCTCTCTGAAGGATGTGTCCCTGAGAAAATATTTCCGGTTTCATTAAAAAACTGAATCTCCCTAAACTTTGCATGGAGGGGCAGTTGTATTTTCAATCACAGACAAACCAGGAAGTTGTAAAAAAAAAGTTGTAAAACTGTTGTTGGAGAGAATGTACAAGGCATTTTGTTTAACCCTAGAATGCAGAGTTTCATTCAGAAGTTTTTCTCTCTTGTAAAATAAAGATGAATACATTTCTAAATAGCATGTCACTTCAAAATATGAAGCCAAACTTCTCAATTTTTTTATTTAGGATGTCTATTAAAACTTTTGTTTTTTCCTGTATGGCTAAAATTACTCAATGTGTTCAATATGAATTCCAGCTCACTTTTACAAAGCAAACATTATCAAAACTAATTCCAAACTAATAAAACACAGTTCTTCACCCTCTAACTGCACTTATTCTAGATTTATTTAGATTTAATGTATTCTAGGCTATGGGAGAGTATTATTACAATTTATTTACTCCTTTGATGTAGTAATTACCCAGAAAAAAATCCTGCATCACTTACAATACTATGGTCCCCCATTTGGAGAATTTTCATATGTGTAATAATTGCTCTGAGAATTGTAGTGAAGCCAATGACAGCCAGTGTCTGCCTAAAACTTGCAATCCAGATGCAAAATCAATACACATGGCACATGTCTCAGCAGAAAACTGCTTTTTTCTCTTCTGGCAGATATTTGGTATGAATGGATTGTATCTCTGACTTCAAGAGTCTGAATTTGAGAGCACTGCAAATCCATGATAGAGATAGTCCAAATACAGGATTCTGGTAATCTCAGATGAGTCATCTTTTTCATAACCAAATTTCAGATTATCCAGATATCAGACACATCCTTCAGATCTAAAATTCAAGGACTATATGAATTTATTTGAAATCACAACTCTTGGACTGTTCTGGAGCTACTTGAATGATTGGAATGTATCTGCATTCCACAAAGATTTCAGCAGACTTCCCACCATACTAAAATATTCAGAATGAGAGCTGGCAGGTCATAATTACTTTCATATATTCACATGCTTGAGTGAGAGTTTGTATACATTATTGTGATGTTGCTTCATTTTCTTCTATATATTTTAGGATTAAGGTATTAGGAGTATCCTTACTATGTGGGAGAGCTGTTCAGCATTTCTGTCTGTATCTACTCTATTGTTTTCAAGTCAAGATTCTCCATGCTAGCTTCAAAACAAGTCATGTGTTTTAGGTAACTTGGGCTGCATATCATCTCACAAACTGAGATGAAACACAGAGGTACACTGTGGAGCTGTACCAAAAAATGTTCAGAGAAACTTTGGAGACAAATGCTCGTTCACAAAACATTTTCCATAAAGCTCTGTCCCTCCTGGATGGTGTGGGCAGAAGGCAAGGGTTTAACAAACTGTAAACAAATTTTGAGTGTCAGAACTATAGAATCTTTTCCCTGGCTGGAAAAAAAACTTCCAAGAGCATCAAGTACAACCTTTGACCAAATACCACCATGCCCACAAACTCACATAGGTTTCCTACCTCTCTCCTCCTGGAGAACGGGTGTTGATGAAGGATCAACACTCTTGGCACAACAAAAATGTGTGCCACTGATGGGATGAGCTTAGAGGTTTGCTATTCACTTGAGGCTTGTGAGCAAAAATGATTCCTACTGATCATTTTGAAATGAGCCAAAATTTGCTAAATAAAACATATGCCCAAAGGTAATTGTTCAGTTTTGGTCATTAAGGGATGGGTTCTTCTCCCTGGGGTGTAGTACAGTACAGTAGAAAGGTCTGTTTGAAAATCTGGACTAGTTTCTCCTAGTCCAGGGACAGTGTGATTCTCCAATTAAAATTACACCAGGGATTGGCTGTGCTACAGTTTATTAACAAAACACTGAAGCACGTATTTACTGTAGTCCAAGTTCAATCATATGACTGTGCAAAGCAAAAGTTTTCAGAGACCCAAAACAAGGTGGCAATATTTATAAATGCCCTCTGCCTTTTTCAAAGACTGCATTTAGGAATAGCTTGGTGTTTCAGTGGTTTTGTTTGAGACTGTATCCACATACAGCCAACAGCAATAGAGGAAGCACAAACTCCAGATTGTCCATTGGTTGAGATTACGTCTCTCAATACATAGGAGGGTGTGTAGGGAGGAATGCAGGATTATACCTCTTAGGCAGAGGGTTTTGTTATGCATATGATCAGCACGGAGATTACAGAATAGGAAAGCTGATTGATGGTAAAACCAGGCATGAGCTGTGAACCGTAGCACAGGTAAAAATCTATGAAATGGTGTTCAGTGACATGGCCAAGTGAGATTCTGTACGCTGATAAACCTCAGTTTTACCAGAAGAGACAAATTACCTTTTATGGTCCACATGGAAAGGAAGGACAATTTTGAGTTCTCATCTGGAAGTGCTAAATGGAAGAGGCAGAATACTTTTTTGACCAGTTTCATTCAGCCTGTGGATGTAATAGGCACATTTAACAAATTATCATATGCTTATGTGATTTGATGGTCTTGTCAGAGTGCAGAAAATCAGCTCTGTCTGTCCCTAGTTCTGGAGACTAGATTTCCTATTTATTCAAATAATTCAATTCAATCCATTTAGAGTTGTCAATCTCACATGTAAGGACACAGGTCCACAATTGCAGGTGTGCATAGTCACAGAAATCTGGCCAAATGCATCATCTTTCCCCATTAGACCGTGAGCGTTGCATGAGTTATCTGCGAAGATTGTTGTGATGTATCAAGTATTTATTCAAGTGTGCTACAGTGTTTTGTGGGAAAAGCAGGGAGAGAAGTGCCCTTCTCAGAGAAATCATGTAAGCTGTAATCTTAGACTCCTTCAGAATGTGATTTCACCAGTCCCCAAAACAAGTGAAGTGCAGATAGGTGCTGCTTCTGTATTATAGGAGATTTCAAAACCGTCCAAGAATGTGTATTTTGAAGATGAGCTTTAGTTTTTTAGAAGGGGGTGGCTGCATATGGGTTTGTATAATGCTAAGGGTAGCCAGGCAAGAGAGGATGAGATAAAATGTATTTTAGGATAAATAGTAAAGTTCAAATCCAGAAAGCTATCTAGAATGCCGTGTGGGTAGAGTTAACAGCTGTTGTTGAGCCCAACCTAAGAGTGGTGGATGAAAAGAACTCAGTGCTAGTAAGAAGTCATAAACAGGTTGGGAAAGAATATGCATTACAAAAAGGTATTTCAGTTAAAAGGGAATGAAAAAAAGGGAATGGAAAAGGGCTTGATGTGGCCACCATCTGACACTTACCTATTAAGTGTATTTAGGTAACTGAGTTTCAGATGCATATGAATATTCATTGACTTTCTCTAATCAGTGAAGAGGAAAGGAAGTTCTAAAGCATGGGTCCTCTAATTCCACGGCAATGTCTAGACAGCTAACAACAAAATTTTCACCATTGACTGCTGATGAAATCCAGTCCAATAGTTCATATTAACTGAAGCCTAGATGCAGCAGTATTAAGTGACAGGTACTCATTATTTAGATAATATGTTTAAATAAAATTTTAAGCACATGAATTAAGATGAAATTAATTTTATTCCCTTTAACTGAAATAAGGAACTTCTCAAATGCCATTGAAATAGAAGGAAAGTTGGTACTGCATTACCAGTGTCCAAGTACTTTGAAAAACCCTAATACAGAGTTTCTGAGCTGGCATTTAGAAGACCAAGGATGAAACCTTGGGATTCCCTGGTCGTTTTTCATGGGTGCATTACACTTTTGACAAGAGCCAGAGGAAATTACTTGCCCTTATGCAAACTTTTCACATGAGAATATTTTGGAGTGTGTATGGAACAGTTTATGCCATCCACAAGGTGTCCTTAATGAGAAACCTGTCTCATAGCTCTCTTTTAAACACAGCATCTGGGGCCCCTCTGTTGGTCACAGCTTTCAGAGAGAGAAAATCTAGTACAAAAGTCCAAAGCCATCAAGAGCTTTGTAGGTCAAAGTCAACACCTTTTCCTCAATCTGGTAAAGCAGCAGGAGAGCAGCAGAAATCACAGAGCACTGGTGTCACATATTGCCATGCTGAGGAGTTGTCAGCAAAAACCCAACTCCAGGATTGCTAGAAAAAACAGCAGATAGGAAAAGGTTTGTCTTGCTTCATTTCAGCTGAGTTCTGAGGTTACTAAACTTTACAGAATGACAACAACCATGTACATTTTTATAGTCCAGCAGAGTTCAGAGCCCTGGTAAGAAAGCAAATCACTGCTTGGTCAGCTCCTCACAGGCACAACAGTTCAAGGGTTCGTGTTTTTTCTCTCTCAGCTAAGCTGTTTTCCGAATAATTTCTTTGTTACTTTTTGCCATAAAACAAAAGGTCAGGTTTGATGTTGCTCCTAGAAATGTTCTTGTTGTTCTGTTTGTTTATATAATGCTCCCCCTGCCCCTGTCCATCTGATGGAGAATGTCAGCTGCATGCAGGATGATGAGAAGAGTGACAGCCCCAAAAAGAGGGCCAGAGGAGGGGTACACAGAGCTGTGAAGGAAATAACAGGAAAAAAGGCAGAGTTTTGCCTCTGGTCATTTGCAGACAGCCTGTGAGATCCTCACATCACACACATTGCTGAGTTGCCTGTGACGCTTCTGAGTACAAGCTGTTATTTCCTCACAAGGAGCCAGCACCACTAAACCCTTTCAGGCAATGTGGGTGGGCGCCTCACAAGACATACTGTCCCATTCCATTCAGGAACTGCCCTCTGTCACTGCTCTCCTGGCATGCTGGATGTTTGTTGTTTAAGTAAATAAACTGGCTTGTGTCTCAGGCTAGCTGTGAATGCTCTGTGCTCCCACTACCACCCTTTCCCGGCCACTCCAGGGGACAGGAGAAAATAAAAGAAAGAAGAAAAGGAAAAAAGAAGAAAACAGCCAAAAGCAACAACAAGATGAAAAAGTCCACAAAGAGCTTGATGCCACCCACTAAGCCCCAACCTACAAATAATCAGTGACCAAATGGTGTTTTAGAGGCCCCAACATCCTGTCAGCACTCATCCTTTCGATGAAAATCCATGGTGGAGATGATTTCAAAACCATCTTTCCTGTCTCTTTCAGAAAGAAGATTCAGGGAAATAGTTATCACAGCACACTATGGTTTTCATTGTTTCTTCCAAGTGTGCCTTTCAACTTCCATGTCGGTGGTCAGCTTCTGCAAAACCCAAATAATTTTTGAAGCCCCACTGTCAGCTTGCCTCCTTCCTAGGCTACAGAATGTATGTGATGTAGAAGGGACATGTAAGATCATGAATGTTTTGCCAAAGATGCACAAGCATGATTGCAAACAGGCTTAATTTGTGTTTTACTGCATCTCCAGTGCCCCTTTTTTCAGTCATGATGCTAACCTGCAACAGGGAAAACAGATATCTGCTACAATACAGATTGTCTTTACAATTAATAGGAACTTTTCATATTGGCTGAGGGAGCATACAGTTTTTCATATTCTTCTCTTGGTAGATATTCACATCAGCCAAATGCAGAAGCTTCATTAAATAATGCAGCCTTCCACCCTTAATTCCACAGGCAGTCAAAGAGAAAAAAACAGGTCAAATCAAAACAATCCCAGTAACTTCTCTTTGAAATCAACCTCCGCATGATTCTCTTCTGTCCTCCTCCTCTGCACTGTCTCTCGGTGCTAATTTACCAAGTGCAAGTAATTCAGTAAATTAAATCATTTCTTCACAAGTTAGGCATTGTGCCTATATGCTATGCTACCTGGGAACAGAGTTTGTCATTGAAACATTGCTCCTGGAGAAAGTGCTTGCAAGAAAAGTTAATTAAGTGAAAACTACAGAAAACTACAGACATATCTTAAGAATTTGCTCTATTGGTTCTGCCTTCCTCTACAAACACTCTCATCTATTTATGGACTGGATTGATTACATCAACCACATTAGGAGTTAAGGCATAAAAGAACCCCAGCACTAGATGCATCCTGCAAATGCAGAATGGTTAAATTGAATGTTTTTGTAGGGTGCCTGGTAAAACTGGCTTCCAGAAGTGCTTTGTTCAGTGAAAATGTCATAAATCATGAGTTAGTCACAGAGATGTGGTGATCTTCCCTAGTCTCTCAATACACTGATTCATAAATAATCTAAAAATACATTTTTCACAGTTATTTGCACCTCTCCATTAGACAAGCAGGGCAACAGAACTAAATCCACAGGCTGGGAGATCTCAGCCCCTGAAATCTCTCAAGAGAGGCACCAGTGAGCACAGACAGGTTACTAGAAATCTCTCTGAATGCACAGCAAATCACACTGTGTTTCATCATACTACTTGTGTCTCTTGTTCCTATAAGGATGAAGATCTAAAACTTAGAGATATTTTGATATCTGAATTTCTCCTGATTCAGCAGTGCTCACCACCACATGAAGTCCATCAGTTTGCATCTGAAACTCATACAAAAACCAAAAGGCTCCACCCCCAAACCCCAGGCCTTAGAGGCAAGACTCATTTCTAGTCTTCCATTCAACTTCTGTATTTTCACACAGTCCTCAACAGGGAGTCTTGTCACCAAGGAGGTGGTTTTCACTTCTACAAATAAGCAATATACAATAAAATTGGTCTAATGCCAAGTTTAGGGCACACTGCAAGTAAACATGGAAACTGACAACAGAGTCATAGTGCTTGATACCATCATATTTAGCAGTTTGTGGAGGCCTGCCTCCAGCTTTGACAAATCATATTCTGTTTGGAGACTAAAAAATGTCCTTTATTTGACAAAGATTTCTTCAAATTTTAGGTAAGCCTTGAAATCATAGGAAGAAATATTGCATAGCTTTCACAGAGAAATAAATGAGATCTCATTTCTCCTACCTCCTTTTTCTCCAAAAACACAACAACCAAAAGAGATCCACTAGGGAAAAAAAAGAGTTCGTTTAATACAGAACTTCAAAGCTCTAATAATACGTACAAAGAAAATCTTAACTGTCAGATTCTATCATGCAGGAAAACATCATCAGGTGATAGATTAGGCCACTTCTGACATAATTAAAGGAGTGTAAATAATGAAACATACCAAATAATATGGCCCAAAGCATTTTAAAGCTTTCAGAATCATAATGACAGCAGTAGTCACGCTTCCACAATTGTGATTACAAATAACTGGATTTAACATATTTTCCAGATAGTTTTTGCTCTGTATTTTGTAGCAAGCTTCAGCAGACAGTGAGCCTGGGAGTAGTAGGGTACAGCTGGTCATTCCCACCCATTCCTCAGCCCCTTCAGAGTAGGAAGACACTGCTGCTCCCAGAGGCCAGGTCCTTACTGTAGAAGTGGGAAATGCTCCAGACCTCACCTCTCTGACCTGCTGTGTGAACTTTGGCTTTTACTGTGAGTGCTTCAGTATAAGTCCTGTGATGTTACATAATGCTCCTCCCAGATGAATCAAACATGAATGGGATTATTATCAATCCAGCAGTGCTAGCTGTTTCATAGATTATTGAAATGACTCTCTCCTTACTAGAGAAACACTTATTTTTGTTTATTTCCTTTTCAGTAACTATATGTTTGGGGGTTCTTCATCAGGTTCAGCCCTGCTTTGGAAAAAGAATTTAAAATGAAAATGAGCTCATTGTGCATCTCCTGAATTGAGGTCGTGCATCTCTTAGCCTTGCAAGCAACAAAATGTTATCAAAGAGCCAGGCAGAAAATCTGTTCTGTGAGTGTATCACTGAACTGACTTGATACAGATTGACTCAGAAGTACAGAGACTGTTAAATGCTTTGTTCACACGGGCAGTTTATACAAGAAGCAGCAATTGAAAGCTGTAGTGGTGATGCTGAATACAAATGAGATAACATATAATTAAATCCCAGTTGCAATTTGGAGCTATTGTTCTTAGGAATCACACACTTAAAATTAGCTAAACCCCAAGCTGAACTGACAGTGGAACTACTTTATTTTCCTTCTACAATTTCTTGTGAAAAATCAAGGCCAAAGTATGGTTATTATGAGAACCATAGTAATATTCTGCAAATTATCTTTTTGTGATTTGCACCATGCACACAGAGAAGACTGGAGTGTTAAGTAACTGTGCTTGAATTGTCACATGCACACACAAAAGGACCGCCTCTCCTCTTTCCCTCCCATCCTTGAAACAAAGTTTCAGAGAAAAGTAAACCAGCACTGAAACTATGCTTGTGAATCCATTTCAACTTCATTAGCACTATGCTAGTTACAAATGCAAACAGGTTCCCAAGCACGAAGTTTGGCTGTCCCTCCACTCTGTGAATTCAAATTTGACTCCCTGCTTTGTTCTAACAAACAAAGAGAGCAAATAACAATGTGGCCCTGACCCTTCTTTACCCCTTCACATACAAATGATCCCTTTAAATATTCAGATGCTCTGAGACATGAAGAGGTCCCATGAGAACAAACACCTGCCATTCCTCTGGACAGCACTTTGACCAGACGTTGCCTATCTACTTTTTGAACAACTTTTACGTTCCTGGGGCCGTTTTATAAAGAAGATGGCAACACTTGTGTTCTCAGGACATAGCCTGTATTTCTATGCCAAAGCACAAAATGAGTAACTTCCCATGTACCACATAAACACACTACACTTGCAACTTCTCAGCACTTTTTTTTTGCCTGGGGATCCAATGCCATAGGCCTGGAGTCAAGGTTAGTGTAATAATCCAGCTGCAAACTTCCTTTGAATATGTTTGTGTACATGTGCTTGGACTGAGATAGGAATCTGCAGCCTCCACACACTCTTCCTCTTAGGAGTGAGTCCAAACCCAATATGAGAGGAGAGTGTTAGGAAGTTGTGGGCACTGTCTAGACTGAAAATACAGTTTTTTCCTTAAATGCATAGAATACGTGCATTACTGATAAGATGGGGACATTGTTGGGTCTGGAATCAGTGAGAATTCCAGCAGCAGTGCTGTGGACACTCATGGGCAGCGTAGGAGGGAGATCCTGCAGCAGTTTGGTTTCTGTGTTTGCTGCAGCACTGGGAGCTGGGCTCTGAAGATGCTGGAAGATGGCAGGAGGCTGGTAGGATTTGCTGTCCTGTGATTAGAGGTTACTCATCCTTCCTCAAATGTCCTGGGTCCTTCCTTGCATAGTTGCACAGACTATTTAGCTTATTTCTGAAAAGCTCACTAATATGAAGAGATGGTTGGTAAGACCCACATAACACAAAATTATATTATTCCTCGCTGGCCTTAGACAAACTCATTCTTAGAACCCTTCAGTGCTGGGCATTTCCATCACCACCCGAACAAGAGTCCATGCCAGGGCATCATCACCAACTACACCACTGCAAATGCTTTCTAAAAATCAGGTACAAGTCCCTCTTGCAATGATTTGTACCCACTTGTGTTCCATCTGTGACGGACACAAAGAGTAGATTGTTTAGAAGAATGATGTCACACTGAATGGAATCCTTGTCCTCCTTAAATGCTATGATGATCAGCCTTCTCTAAAACTGCTGCATCCAGTGATCACCAAGATCTTTTTCACCACTCTGGAGTGCAGAGTAAGAGTTGGCCTTACATTCAGACTTCCCTCCAAAAAAGGATCTGTGCTGCTCTAATTTTTAATGACAGTAGGCATGCAAAATGGGATCAAAGAAAAACAGAAGAAAGGAAAGCCTAAGTCAGATGGTGCTGGTCTTTGAACTTGATGTGGTTTGAACAGGATGGTTTCTTCCATGGTTTTAATCTATCTAAAAAAAAAAACCGCACAGGCTGAGCAGAAAAAATCAACAGAGGCATGTCGACTGCTGTTTGCTCTGGAAAGCAACGGGACATAGGCCCTGATGCATCACTGAGACTTGTTAATCATTTTCAACTTTTGATTTTTACTGAAGTTGCAGAAATATTCCCAGTCATTTCCAATAGGCAGCAGCAAAAACCCAAGAGCTACAAGAAAAATAGGCCAATCCCAAAAATAATTTAAAAAAATAAATTAAAAAAAAAAATCAGTCAAGAGATCAAGAGTCTAATTCCCACAGGAAAGTTATGTAATTGAAATTAATTGAACTTTGGTACTAAGCACTTACAAGTAGTTGAGCACCACCAGTTAATGTTTTTCCCAATCACAATCTGTGAGAAGGTTTTGACTTTGTTTTTGTATTCAAAACATTAAATTTTTGACATTTTTCCCATTGCTTTGGTTCCCAGCAAGAGATGCAAATTTTCCAGCGTAGGTAAAATGACAATCAACCATTTATCACATTGTGCAAGCCCTGCCAGACCTTTTATTTTCAAGTAAACAAATACATTTTCAGAACATTTAGACAAAGTGCACTGCTTGTCCTCACATCTGAAATGCGCTCTTGCCCATGGTCTAAAACTGAAAGAGGTTGCTGCCATGGTTTAAAGCAACAGCTTCATTTTTTTCCCCCAGGCTTAAGGAATGCATTCCTGGCATCTCATGGACTAGCTGGGGCTCTGTTCCATCATGAGGTGTCCAGCCACGTCTGTGAGTGAAAGTGATCAAACATCCATCTAAGTGTTGTATGTGTGTAAATGCATAAGAAATGTGTGGGCAAGGGTGCTTGTCTGAGGATGGAAGTCAACCAGCTTCCTTCCATGGAGGTTCCTGGAGCCAAAAAGCTGTGATGCTTGATGAGCCTGTTGTTCCTCTCAGCCTTTATTTCTGTCTGTACTTGTTATTTTCTAATAACTCCCAGGACAGTTGAAACCACACAGAAGAATGTTTTTGCTTCATACCAAGCTCTCTAGGCTTTGATCAGAGACCTGAAATGAGGGGAAATGGGTGGCATTGCTAATTACAACTTCAAGGGCTGTGATTCTCAGGCTGAGGAGAGGTGTGTTTCTCTGGCTACACAGAAATGTGCAAAATCACAATGTGCAAAAATACAGCTCCCTAGCTGGCTTCTGACCTCATGATTCACCATCAAATGTCACAAAGTGAAGCATATTATAGCTGTGAGAGAGGGTAAACTAGAACTATGAGACTGTGGTTTTCATTCTTCATCTGGATTAAGACCTTTCCAGAGATTGAGACCAGACAGTCTTTTCTCCTTGGAGAGAGGTGATGCTCCAAGCAGGCAACAAGGAACTTGGGGGCTTAAAAGACACCTGAGATACTCCTGGACTGTGTTCTCAAATGTCCACTAAAAATGCTGAGACATTTTATATTCCTGGGGATAACAGGCTGTTGCCTGTGGTGGTAAGAGCAATGTATACATTCCATCAGAAACCTAAAACATGTAAACAGACAGAAATTATCAGAGGGATGTGCAAATTAATAACAAAGGCAGGAAGAGGAAGTCCAGAACAAATGCCTTGATGTTTTTCACGACCATGGAGCAGAGTAATCTACTGGTTTAAAAAATATTTGGTACACTAAACATTAGCTGGGTAACAGCCTGAGAGATACATGGCATTGGTCCATGGAAATATAAACACAAGGCATTTGTTCCATTGTGTTTATTTTTCTTTAAATATTTACTTTCTGTGTTTTTCCAGGATATAGATTTTCATCCCATATGCATAACAAGCTACCTTTCCAAAGGCTGACTTGGGAGGCACATTCGGGGTCACTGGTTTGGTTTCAGAGGCTCTTTGTTGGGATTTAGTATTTTCCATGAGGGAAAAATAGACATATATCAATTTTCTTTCCCAATCCCAAGCTCCCCATGCCTCACCACTGTATTTGATAGCCTTTTTGGCAAAGATTGTTGAGAATAAGAACTGAAGGGGTTTGCAATACAGCAGCTTCTTTTTCCTCCTCTTTTTCTTGGGCTAGAGTGTCTAGAAAACACACATGGAGAGGGAAAGTAGATGTATATCTTTTTCTCACTTCATTGTATTACAGTCCCTTAGGCTTTAGAGACAGTTTGAGTGGTGCTCAGCCCTGTGAAATCTCACAGCATGGAACAAAATGCAGAAACTGGAAAAGACACGTTTATGAGTATGTTCATTTTCAGTGAACACTCTCTAACTCGTAATTTCTGAGCTGGGTATGTTCAGCACCATGCACTAGATTGGTATCTGCCTGTTTGCAACTGTGTCACTCATGGTTTTGTATACGCCATGAACCATGTGATTTGAAGGCCAAGTGAAGGAATTAAAGAGATGGAAGGCCTACCTATAAAATAAGGAATCCATACAAGATTGTCCTTTGTAGGTTTGAGGCTCCAAAGCTTCTGCTACACCTTCACTTTCCTAAATGCTTCATGCTAGGAGGAATGCACCAAATGGCGTTTGATAGCCTCCCCTACCTTTTCCCTCCTATCCCCTCAAAAGTGGAGGTGAGAGGGATTGTGAGCAAGTAAGATTTTTGTCAAAATCTAACCATTTTACAATCGTTGTGCTTTCTCTGAGACTGATCTGTGTTATATCAGAAAATTAGTATGAACACCATGACATAAACCTGAGACAAGCTTGATAGTGCTGACATCACTGATAGTGCTGACAGTGTAGCAGCATCAGAACCATGTTCAGTGATGATGAATTATTTCGGTAGAAAACTGATATGAAGTAAGACAAGGATCAGACTCTTGACTGCATTTCCACAGCTTGACATGGAGCAATCTAAATCTGTTCCTGCAGATTCTGGATCTGCAAAAGCATCAAATTTGAGATAGGCTGTGAATATCTGTAAAATAATGGACAATTTAATGACATTTATAAAGGTTCCTCAGTGTCAAAGAGGGACAAGCGTGGGGTAAGAGCAGGTGTTTGAAATGGTGAAAGGAGAAACATTTATTCTGTCTGTAAAATGATTCCCTACATATTGACAAATCTTTGATTAGAACATTGTTCCACAGGGCTAGTTGATATTTTTCACTGCAATAATTTTTTTTTTCTTTTTTTACTTTCAAGAATCAAATATCACTTGACAAATGTAGATATTACTCAGGTAGCTGGGCAATGAAACACTGCTTATGCTGAGACTAGAAAAGAAGTGAATAACAACTCATGAGAGGTACACTTGTTAATATAAATTCCAGCATCTCTTATCCATCTCATATCTTGCAGAGGGTAAAAGGACAGTTACAAGAAAGGACTGCAAACATACTTAAGTCCACAGGGGGGTTTCTTCTTCTCTGTTCTGCATTTCATGTGCACCTCATAAAAATTGCAAGATAATCTAGTGCTTTCTTTTATTAAGTTTATGGAAAATTCTAGAAGGTCTAGGAGAAGTGGTTTAGCTGATTGAGAGCTGAACACTGTAATATTCAGAGCAGGTGAAAATGTTCTCTGGCAACAACCATGAACATTTAATTTACTAGTACTTCAACAATTCAATTTTTCTCATTCATCCTCCTTTTGGATCTTTTCTATATTTTCAAAGGATGTCTTTATAAAAAATGCGGCAGGTGCAACAAAACTACAACTTAACTTTTTTTAATTTAAATTTGTGTTTGAGGTAATAAAATATCCTGACATTACTTAAAACATTTTTAGAATGAACAATTAAAAGGAAAAAACAGGTGCATCTCTATTATTTATATGTAGCTATTATCTTGGTTCTCACCAGGATATCCACCATTGTATAATTTTCAGACACAATGTAAGAACATGTCTGTTCTGTGCCAGCCCTTGCGCAGCTGTAATCTCTTGCCACCCCAGGTGGACATCCCGAAATTGTGGTGGGCACACTGAATATCACAGAATCACAGAACCACAGAATTTCTAGGTTGGAAGAGACCTTCAAGATCATTGAGTCCAACCCATGCTCTAACACCTCAAATAGACCATGGCACCAAGCACCTCATCCAGTCTTTTTTTAAACACATCCAGGGATGGTGACTCCACCACCTTCCCAGGCAGAAAATTCCAGTACTTTATCACTCTTTCCGTGAAAAACTTCCTCCTAATATATCCAACCTATACTTCCCTTGACACAGCCTGAGACTGTCCTGTTGTTCTGTCAGTTGCAGCCTGGAGAAAGAGACCAACCCCCAGCTGACTACAATCACCCTTTAGGAAGTATTAGAGAGTGATAAGATCACTTCTAAGTCTCCTCCAGGCTAAACAACCTCAGCTCCCTTAGTTGTTCTTCATATGGCTTGTGTTCCTAGTCCTTCACTAGTCTTGTTGCCCTCCTCTGGAGGCACTCAAGTGTCTCAACATCCTTCCTGAACTGAGGGGCCCAGAGCTGGACACAGCACTTGAGGTGTGGCCTCACCAGTGCCCAGTACAGGGGAAGAATGACCTCCCTGCTCCTTCTGGCCACACCATTCCTGATCCAGGCCAGGATGCCTTGGCCTCCTTGGCCACCTGGGCACACTGCTGGCTTCTGTTCAGCTGCTGTCACCAGAGCCCCCAGGTCCCTTTCTGCCTGGGCACTGTCCAGCCACACCTTCCCCAGCCTATAACATTGCAGAGGGTTATTGTGGCCAAAGTGCAGGAACTCAGCACTTGGACTTATTAAACTTCATCCTATTAAACTCTGCCCACCCATCCAATCATTCCAGGTCTCTCTGCAGAGCCCTCCTACCTTCCAACAGATCGACACACGCTCCCAGCATAGTGTCATCTGCAAATTTACTGATGAAAGACTCAATACCCTCATCCATGTCATCAATAAAAATATTGAACAGAACTGGCCCCAGCACAGACTCCTGAAGAACACCACTGGTGACTGGCCCCCAGCTGGATGCAGCACCATTCACCACCACTCTCTGGGTTCAGCCATCCAGCCAGTTCCTAACCCAGCAAAGAGTGCTCCTGCCCAAGCCATGGACTGCCAGCTTTTCCAGGAGGATGCTGTGGGAGATAGTGTCAAAAGCCTTGCTGAAGTCCAAACAGACAACATCCACAGCCTTCCCTGCATCCACCAGGCAGGTCACCTGGTCATAAAAGGAGACCAGGTTGGTCAAACACGACCTACCCCTGCTAAAGCCATGATGGCTGGGTCTGTAAGTGCTGGCCATCCTGTAAGTGCTGTGTGATGACACTCAGTATAAGGTGCTCCATTACCTTACCAGGTACTGAGGCCAGGCTGACTGGCCTGTAATTGCCAGGATCCTCCTTTCCACCCTTTTTGTGAATGGGCATCACATTGGCCAGCCTCCAGTCATCTGGAACCTCACCAGTGAGCCAGGACTGTTGGTAAATGATGGAGAGCAGCTTCACAAGCTCATCTGCCAGCTCCCTCATCACCCTGGCATGGATCCCATCTGGGCCCATAGATTTGTGATCATCCAAACTTCCCAAATAGTTCTCTGACTGCCTCCTCTTGGATAATGGGGGGACCATTCTGACCATTTCCCTAACACCACCAGCCAAACCAGAACAGTTGCCTTGAAGGTAATTTGTCTTCCCACTGAAAACTGAGGCAAAGAAGGCATTAAGCACTTCTGCCTTCTCCTCATCTGCAGTTACTAAGTTCCCTCTCTCATGCAATAGAGAACAAAGGTTGGCCTTATCTTTCCTTCTACCATTAATATATTTGTAGAAACTTTTTTTATTATCCTTTACAGAAGTTGCTATTCTAAGTTCAAACTGAGCTTTGGCCTCCCTAATTTTTTTCCTACATGCTCTAGCAGCCCCCTTAAATACTTCCTGAGAGACCTGACCCTCCTTCCAGAAATGATACATTCTCTTTTCATTCCTAAGTTCCTCCAAAACCTCCTTTCCCATCCAGGCTGGACGTTTACCTCGTTGATTCATCTTTCATCACATAGGGACAGTCTGTTCCTGTGCCCTCAAGCTCTCTATTTTGAAGCATGCCCAGCTTTCCTGAACTCCTTTGTTTTTAAGGGCTGCTTCCCTATGGAGAGGAGCAAGTCATGCCTTCAGAGAAGGGCCAAGGCATCTGTTCTGATGTGGATTATTGGGCCACTACCCAAATTCACAGCTTGATCATTTGCTGAAACACTGATTCATAACACATAATCCCCTCATTCTGCAGTTTCTAGAGAAAATACAAAGAAGTTTGGCATTTCAGTGTCTAGGGCCACCATACTGACATGCTGACAGATACAAAATCTCTTCATTGTACTATGACTCTAAACCTATAACATTGAAAACACACAGTAGAAAACTATGTTGAAGAAAAAAACCTTGAAATACAGGTTAGAATTTGACTGTCACTTCAGAATGACATAAGGAAATAAGTAATTCTAAATTCTCTTTTCTCAAAAATGTGAACTCACAGCTTATTTTGAGCTATATACTGAACGTATTTTAAAACATCTCTATAAGAATTATCGAACTTTTATTTAAACACCTGTGGAAGTTGGAAATGTAAGTCCAAACCAAAACTCCATTTTAGCTTGTGTGCAAATGATGCAAGTTTAAGCATGGATTGAATGACAATTTTTTGCTTTATATGCTGCTGTATTTAGACCATATGTAGGGAGCCTACAGCATCCTAAGTACAAACCCTATAAATGCAAATTATAAAAACGGTCAAAAATAATTTCACTCTTAGCCATTACTGACAGGCAGTTGCTTTTCTGGGGGCAGTTCATGCAGCATTTGTAGGTGCTGTTTGCATGCTGGTGTTGCCAAACCATCTGCATTCTGATACAGGCAGCTTGTGAATGTCAAGCTAATTAGCCAAGGCTAATGTCTGGTTTCCTGTAGAGAGCTTTTGTGGAGCAATTGCTGTCCTCGAGGTCAAACCGGTGTAATTACAGGTCTTTAATTAATCGAGATAAACAGGCTTTGAGTCCTTGCAGTGAGTCAGCCAATCACTCTAATGGACTTTTATCTTAACCTACAACAATATAGGGTATTATGACACGTGATAGAAACGCTTTTATTTATATGGGATCTAAACAGTAAGAGTTTTCACTAAAGCCCTAAAAATTATTCACATCTATTAAAGTCTCTGCCTAGGCTTAAGAACGAATTCATTGTTACATGCTTCTCAGGACAGACACCCATTGCTGAATAACGCAGAACGTAGGTGTTTTCAAAGAAGTAAATGCACACAGGAGCGAGAGGAAAGTATTCTCACTGTAATTTCTCACTCTGTGTAAAGATCAAATTGTTCTTTAAAGCATGGTATTGAGGCCATTTCAAAAAAACAACTTCCCAAACAGCCTGTTTCCTTCCTCTGTGTCCCTTTTGCTCCTCATACTTCTCCTTGAGGCTCAGATATTTTGGTCTACTATAGAAAATGTTGGTAAATGTTTCTCCACCTAACTTCATTATTTCTAAGGTCAATTCTGTGTAAGTTTTCCTCCTCAGAAACTGTTGTTTGCTTTATCTCTTTTCCTCATGCATTTTGGTGAATAAAATGTCTAAAAATTATACCTTATTTTATGAAAAATAATGATCCTACTTCTAGTATATTGAGGGTCTGCTCTGATGAAGAAAAGTAAATGGAGTGTGGAAGGAAACTAATGGAGGCTTGACCCCTATTATCTTCTGTAGACTTCCCCTTAGCTTTGGAGTACATAACAAGTTTAGGTACTATATTTCCCTGATTTAAGTAATCACTGTAGTAATACATTACTAGAACCACATGTAAGTTTAGCTTCTTTTTCTACAACAGATCAAAACCAGTATTTGGAAACAACTTTCAGAGCAGTCTAATCTGGCAGCCAAATTCTCAACACCTAAGAAAAGAATATCCATAGTGCTGCGATCACTTAAATGAGTTTTTTTATAACTATCAAATTGAATTTGCACATTCATGGGGTTTTGAGGTTTTTGAGGGCAGGGGGTTCTGATTTTTCCTGTTTTGTTTTGTTTGGGGTTTTTTGTTTGTTTGGTGGTTCTTTTGGGTGGCTTTTTTTGTTTGGTTGGTTGGTTGCTTGGTTGTTTTTTTGGGGTTTTTGTTTGTTTGTTTGTTTGTTTTTAATAAACTAGGAGTATAACATAATTAGAGCTTTAAAGTAAATGAACAAGCACCCAAAATACAGCATGATGAACTCTAGAATGGTAACTCATGACGAAACAATATTCAATGTCAGAAGGCATTATGTTTCACATAAGAAACTAGTTTGGCAGAAAACCAGTAGTCATGTATGTAAAGTGAAAAGACACAGCTCTTCAGTTTTATTAATTTTGCATGTATGACACACAGTGTGGGTCTGCTCTTCTTGCTTTTTGGGACCCTTGACTCACACTGAGTCCATGTGATATCAAGTAGTGCTAACACTGTGCCATCTACCCCAGGTAATGACAGAAAAAGGACAAGTAGGAGTTAAATGAGCCCCTATTAACCAAGTGCCTACACATTTACATCCCCTTTTCTGAGCTTAGAACACAACTCCGGTTTTTGTCTACACATCTGTAGTGTGTTGTGGGTGTTCTATAAAACATTTTTCTCATTTGATTTCTGACACTGGAGACCTGCTCATGAAGACCTATGGAAAGGCTAAAGATTCAAAGATCTTAAGCAATCAAGCAATAAAAATACTATTTGCCATGCTGGCCCCAAAGATTCTCTCCATGAAAGGACTCAGGAAGGTTAAGGGGTATGCGAAGAAATACTGGAAGATGTCCTTGAAGCGCTGAGTTGTTTTGGGTGGGATTGTATCTGTCTAACTACAGTCAGGTGAGGCTTATAGTGTAGCTAAGTCTAGGAGCTCCTCACTCCAGTTTTTTTATAGCCAATAGCCATCAAGTCAATACCTGCAGAGGGCTGATTTACCTCCCTTACCTGAAAAAGGACTGCAGAGACCACACTGTTGACATAGACTTGGAAGCCCTACTCCACCTGTACTTGCAACAACAAAGCATCTTCTATGATGGCTTTCCATGGTTTCTCGATTCTGTGAGACACTGGGAACTTCTCTGCACTTACTCTTTGGCAGTACTTCTCATTGCAGTACTCTGGCAGAGTTATGCAGCCTCATGCTGGGGACATATTATATCCACATTTAAAGCTGCCTAAAGTTGCCAGCACAGGCTCTGTGTCTTTCTAAATGTGCATTGTTCTACAGCAGTCATTCTGTTCCAGCCTTTTACAAGCTATGCAATGTGGTGACTCTTCTGCTCTCTTTCCCCTTCCCACCCTGTATAAGCTTTCAATCAATGACAATATATTCAAAACAAAATTATCCAGGAAATTAAAACCAGAATGAAATCCTCAAGGCCAGTATTCAGAACCCAGTTATAAATGAAATGTCTAGTTGTCTTTATAGTATTTAAGTGGTGTAATGGTAAATAAGATTCTCTTTTAAAGGGTGATTCATACACCAGGGCACACTGGAAGGCACATGCAAACTGATCTAATTTGAGTAGGATGCAAAGTACTAAAATGCACTGAGCATGTGCACTTAGTCTTAGACATGTGCAGGAGTTTGGGCCCCAGAGAAAAGTTAGTTGGGACTTTTAAAGGTCCAGGGATCTGAGGCAGTTGGCAAAGAGAGAAAACAGTACAGCAGCATCAACAATAGCAAGAAATGGGCTTGATTATGGAGACCTGCCAGGAGGAATATTTTTGCACATGACAAACCTGATGCATCCCTGGCAGAAAGGGATCCCTTCTCTTAGCCTTCAGTGACAGAGGATGAAGCACTGACCATAGTGCAACCATAAAAGCAAAATTAAATCCAGCATTTTCCAGTTTAAAGTCGAATTCCAGGATTATTTAATCCAGAAGCATCCACAAAGCTCATACAGTGATGACATAGAGTCTTTGATTTCTACCCACTTGCCTGCTGGCAAAACCAAGAACCTCACCAATTGTATAGACACAGGAGTATTACATAGTTTTGAGGGTGTCATCTTTTAACCTGTGTATGCCAATCCAAAGAAAAACTGAATCTCTGGTTCTCTGGAGAACCCTGGGAAAACACAGAAAAAGCAGATCCACATGCTGGGCAGGTAACTCTCCACTGACTTACCATTATCAATATGATGGGGGTAAGGTTTAATAGTTACAGCAACACATTGGCAGAGGATGAACTGGAATTGATTCCTTACATCTGCTCTGGCTTTTATATGACTGGGAACCTAACACATTCTCTCACCTTCACTTCACACATTCCACTCCCCTAAAGGCATAGGGAGACTTTTCCCACGCCTGGAAATTTGGTGGAAGGTAATCTATGTGCAAAATATTATTTATAAGAGAAAAAAAAAGGCAGTGATTCATTTTCTGGAAGCCAAAATCCTTTTGTTTGACACTGAAACATTGTCAGGGCAAGACATTTATAGCTGATAGACATTCTTAGTCATAACTCACAGTAGAAGAAAACACTAGAAAAATGTTATTCTAGTATATGGACATTAAAATTGAGAGTTCCATTTAAATTATATGCATGTTTATTTAACCTTCCTGTTTAGACAGTGCATTTAAAATTGTCAAATTGAGTCACATTTCTATTTAGCTTCGTTATGTATTAAATACTTTTCTTGTATCAACAATACACATACATATATATCAACCTATCATATCACAAGGATATGAACAATACATATAAGGATATAAAACTGCTTCTCTTCCAGACTGGGATTCTTTAAAGGCATTTGAATTTAGGGTTTTTTACTTCTCAGTGAAAAGACAGCTTTATCACAAACCTCTTCAAGCTGATAATCTAGTCCTTGAAGATATTTTGAGTAAACGGGACAATTTTCTGGATACTGGACGAAAATTTTACCTTTAATATATGGTGAGGGTTGGAGGTTTGAGTAGAATGGAGCGGTTGGTGGTGCTTTTTTGGGATTGCTTTTTTTTTTTCTGTTTGGTTGGTTGGTTTGGGGTTTTTGTTGCTGTTTGTTTTGGTTTTGTTTGTTCGTTTGTTTTGGGGGATTGGGGGGTTTGTGGGTTTTGTTTGGTTGTTGGTGGTTTTTTGTTTGTTTGTTTGTTTTTAATTTTAAATCGTGTTTGTAGTTTTTTAAAGCCATAGACTAAAAACATACATTAACAGTTTTGGTTGTGAAATATATATTTGTTGGCAGAAGTATTAACTTCTTAAACTTAATGCTCAGTGCCTAATCAACTGTAAGATTCTCAGCATTTTTCATTAATATATCTAAGTTCTGAGACAATTTGCTTTCCTCAAAGGTAGCGAGTTGTGAAAATTTTACTTATTACCTTCCCAGAGTTCGTATTTATTTGGGGAGCTAACACTTAATTTGCGTTTAGTCACACCTGCCAGAATGACCCTCTGAAACTCACACCATGCCAGAACAGTGTGTTTGAAAGCCTTCCAGAGTTTGGCCAAGGACTCCATCAATCATGGGAGTGACAGTGTATTTGGATAAGAGAGCTGTCAGGCTTGTTTAGCCCTTTTAGGTACTCCCTTCCCCTCTCTCATCTTAAACCAAAGTCTTTGAAAATGCACCAGCTGTTATTGGGGAGAGGGACCTGAAAAGTATTTTCCAACTGTTGTTTTGAGAATGGGTTAGAGATTGGAACACCACCATCAATAACAAAAACACATGGAACATAGCCCTGTTTCATAATCAAAAAAGAGGAAAAGAAGCCAGCTATTGAGAATGCTGCAATTAAAAACAAAAGCTGGAACAATAGCTTTGGGCAAATGTGATGTTGTCAGTGAACATCCTGCTTTTCCAGCAGTCCTCATGGAGTGGGACAGTAATGAAAGGCCTCAAATCAGAAACAGGGCTAAGCAAAAGGTGCTGCCGCAGCTGGGTTAGTCCTGGTCTGCCTCCAGTGGGCAGGCTGGGGCAAGGACTGGAGCGAGAAGCAATGTTGACACAGAGGTTTTACCATAGCATTTTCCCAGTAGCTTGCCATAGGGAAGTGCAAGACAGCTTCCAAGAAATATCTCCCTTCTGGGTGGGCCAGCCTAACACCACACATAAGTTTATTGCACAGGGCTGCAAAGTTCAAAGGAATCTCTGGGAAAGGGGAGCTGTGGCTCACAGTGCTGAGCCCAATCTGCTACATCACACATGGCTAAAGTACACACTATCAGTAATCAAGGAGAAGGACCTCCCTGAAGCACAAATGGCAGTGGGGGTACCCTTCTATAAATATCCTGAGAAATAGCAGAGATTCCCTTTCCAGTTGCCTGAGTGACTCCACCTCTTTTGATAGCTTGCAAATGTTCCCTAGGTTTTAGTAGTTACCACCGTCGCGTGTGTTGTAGATCAAAAACAAGTGCATGGGAAAAGGCAGCTAAACACAATAGGCATGGCTTGAATTGAACGCAGTAGGAACTGTTTTAGAGTTGTGGTTCTGTCCCTTTCCTTTTTTTCCATCCTTCTAATCCCTTCCCTCTTTTGGTTACATTCTGATTTCCTATACTCAGAGAAAACTAATGCCAGCTACAGTTCTCAGCCCTGAGAAATTAAAACCATACCCACAAACTGGTAAAGGATGGATACAGCCTGGCCCTTTTTTCCTACTGCAAACAGCAGAGAAGTAGAATCCAAGAAGAACCTCCAAGCCAACTCAATACCACCCAAAACCCACGTTGGCATTCAAGCATCTTTGTAGGTCTGCATATTCAGTTCTGAGGTCTGGGTTTGGTTGATGATGATCACAGTCCATATGAGAATTTGCCCTGATACCTTTCCACTAATCATTGGAAAATCTGATGAAGACTTCACAGAATTCTGTAAACTCAGATCTATTTAAAATTATGCAAATCACCAGTAAAGCATGAAAAAATATACACTTGTGTTCCTAAGAAGAAGAATAAACTGCAAGGATTTCCCCTGGAAAATTGTATTTCTGTTCCATAATATAAAAATAAGTAGGAAAATTCAGTAACTGTATTGCATCTACCTCTTCAAATTTAAATCACAGCTCATGTGTTAGAGATCAGAAGAATAAAAAGAAAAATTCGTCCTTCTTTCTCATATGTCTGGAAATGGTTCAGCTGACAGATAAAACTTATAAACAGGTATAGGAACTGGCCTGCTGTATAGGATAAAGCGTGCGTATTGGCAATTTCTTATCAGTGTGACTACCTGGAATGAAAGAAACACTACTACAAGCAGTGTTCAAGCCTTATACTTTCTTAAGAGCTGCCATTTACCTGAATGAAAAAAAGACCCCACCTGTTGCTGTAAGTGGCATTAGTCACCTCTGATGAGGATTTACACCTTTTTAAAGCCCTGTGACAACTATGAGGAAATATTTCATTTTGGGAAAGGCTGGCTATTTCCTCCAGGTTTAAAAAAATGCACCATACAGCACTGCACATCATGTAGCTCATACAGTTAATTTTTAACGGTTTGAGGGATGGACTCAATTTGAAATCACATTGCATTTCTGTCAGTGAAAGGAGGAAAGAGAACATATCTTCATTGAAAGGTGCTACAAAATGCAACAGAGGCTTTTCGGAATTACCCTGCAGTAATAAGGGATTATATTCTTGTTACAAAATAGGAAGAGGCAGGAGTCTTATGAAAGGCTATTACTGCTTTCCTTACAATCATATCACTTTACTATAGAATCAAGGTCATACTCAGCACAACAAATCATTTCTGTCAAGAGGATCAGGTGAAAGAGTTGGGTGATTTCTCAGAGCAGGAACTACTCCATAGGTTTGCAGAATATGTGGAATTTAGAAGTGCCTCTTCTTCTGAATAGAGCAAAAATGCAAGCAAAATTTCCTGAAGATACCTTTACTTCTGAAACTTTGAAGATAAGCAGCAAACAGTCACAAAGACAACAGCTAGCAAGTGAAATTTTCAGCATTACTGACAAAAACAGTCCTCTCATGCCTTTTGCTACCATGCCAATGTGAAATCTTACAAGAGCAGAAAGGGTATTTTCAGACTGACCTTGAGCCTGCTTCTGAACCCAAGATCCAATTTTGCCTGAAATATAGTCTTGTACCTTACTCCAAGTCTGTGTATTTGGTGCCCATGTCCTCCACACGATATGCATGTGTGGTAGATCATTAGGCAGATGCAGTGATAAAAACAGGCCTCTTAAATATCCATTTAATTTCGTACATTCCACTGAACAATCACAGAGACATATTAAAATTATTACAGGAGATATTATATACTCACACAATAAAAGCTACTTACCAAAATTGTAAGTTAAATACGTTTTATTGTTATTCTTTGAGCAAGATTTCTAACAAAGCCAAAGCTTTTTATCATATCCACAAATCTCTTTTTGTATTAAGAAAAAAAAAAAAAAATTAAAAAAAAAAAAAAAATTGGCAGATGCCAGGCATGTCTTCCTAGGAAAACAGTTCACTTTGGCTGTTTTTATCCCCCAGTATATAAAATTAGATGCACAGTTACAAAGTCAACCCATTGCCATACTTTATCTATGCCAGAATTATCTGTGCTAATACTGTAATTTAGGGTTATATGGTTGTCAAAAGATAACTTTTGAAATACATTCAGAAAACAGCTTTGACAAAATGAACACTAACTGCAAGTGTTTCCTCTACCTAGGTCACAAAAACTGCAGGCTAACTGTAAATTCATCATGAGACGTTTATTCCTGCTCTACAATAATGTGGTCCTCCTCATAATAGAGTACACCTTACACACATCTCACTCAGGTGTCCAAGGTACAAATTCTTTATTATCCATTAGAGAAATTAATAAAACTTTTAGGCAGGTTTCTCAAAGCATGATGAGCTTCTCTGTGTATACAAAAGGTATGATCAGCTGAACAGAGCTGAAGTAGAGATAAAAAATATCTCTAAATACTGAACAGTGCTTAAAATTATGGGATCTATTCGGCTTGCTGAACTTGATGGGACACTCTCAAAAATCAGATGGCATATAAACATTTGTTGGATAAGAAACTTAAATTTCATACTCAAAATAATGGGTCTCCAAAGCTTCCAAGGCTTTGGTTGCACTTATACTTTCCAAATAAATTTGGCCAGGATTATTTCTGTTGTATTTTTACTTGACCCATGGCCTTTGAAATAAATACTGTAAAGGAATTGAAATTCTATAATCATTTCCCCCTGCTTTTATGTCACTTCAGTACTTAAAAAGATAGAGTTGATAAAAACATCAAGACCTTCTAAGGTTTCTTGCAGACATATTTTACAGGTTTGATCATGATGTATTTTTCAGGTACAGTTACTCTTTCCCTCAATGACTCTGATGTTATCTTCATTCTGTTGTGGACTTTTACCTCTGAGGGATGACATATCAGTTGATCTCCTTACAGGAATTACTTGCTCTGTCTTTCCATTAAGTGAACCCAGTTATGACTTCTACCTTATGAATGACTTTCTAACATGGAAACAGCATATAGGAAGCAAATGAAATAAAAAGATTTATCTTCAATTAATGCTAATAAAAGAAAAACACACCAATTGCTTTTCAACCTGCCTTAAGCCTAACTTTGTCATCTCGCATGCTCTCTTTTGAAGAAATTATAGTAGTGAAAAAAATGCAATTTATCTTTGAACAAAACTATAAATTTATAGAGAAGATATTAACTAAGCAACAAATCTAGGTCAAGGTGTAAGAGACATTTGTCTCTCTTGCAGTCCCTCAGGATCCCTGGGAAACACACAGATGAAGATTGTTAAATAAGCAGTAATTATTCTTGTTATGACAGCCATACAACTGCTGTCTCAGTAGCTGTAAATGTCTTCTGTGAAATTCCTTTTAAGCAGGGTGCTCATTTAAATCTTTACTCTTGTCACAGCATTTTAAGATGCATATAGATTTCTCCCTTGGCAAATCACCTGTAATGGGGTAACATGCACATGGTAACTCCAGACACAGGGTGTTTTTTCTGCACTTTTCATGTACATGTTCCCAAGTACACAACCTGCCATAGTAGAGCTTAGTAATTCTGAGTCATCAAAAAGTAATCTCTGAAAACAAAGAAAAGCAGCCTCTAGCATGTTCACATGAACTTGGTTTCGTTTGTATCATCAATGGTAGTTGTTGGAAGTTTATTATTATTGCTGTTGCTGCTGCTATCATCATCATCATCATCATCATTACTACAGCTATTGTTAGTATATTCAGACAATGATGAGGCAGACGATTTTTCTGCGGGCCATCTAAAGCACTGTTGCAGCCTATCCCCCTGGGCTGTAATTATCTGAGACTTGAAAAATAAACAGCCTGAGATTGCTCAGCACATGAAATTTTGCTCATGGTTCATGAAATAATACTACACAGTTGTGCTTGGGAGGTGATTATCAGCTTCGGTTTTTTCTTCCTTTCTACATAACTTTAGGATAATTTCCTGCCAGAGGTCCTGGTTTTCTTTATAATAAGTCATAAGCTGCTTGTTTGACTGCATGCTAAAGTTAATGCCTCTTTGTACTTGGGGCAAGAGCTGGGTATGTTCTCTAGGTAAAATTACAGTTTGAAAAATTACATCCTACTTTCTGAAATGCCAGATGACATTCAGCTGGATATTAGTACTTATCACTTTTCAGCTTAAAATGTAACAATATTGGGAGGTTTTAAGCAGCTGCTGCTCTTTCCACTCTCCCTCCCTCCAGGTGGCTGCACTTCACTGATGAGTAAAGTGATTTTTGTTGAGAAAAAGAGCAGCTTTTATAGTTTGTAAATGGTTTTAGGGTCCTTTGGGAGGAAAAGCATGGTACAGGAATGTAAGCTATTTTGATTCTTGTTAAAAGAGGGGTACAAAACCCCGTGGGAATTAGACTAAAATGAAACTCTGTAAAAATCTCCAGGTGTGCAATCTCACAGAGTACAAACACTGGGCCAACAAAATGATCAGTTGTGGATTTAACTGAAAGCTCTGAAGACAAGGAAGAAAGTTGTTAACAAAGTTTGCATCAGGGAGGGAGAATCACAGAGAAAATGGTTGATAAATAAAAGGTCCCTTTCTGAAATATGTTTACAAAATCAGGAAACTTGAATGAAGTGCTGACGATACGACAAGAAGCAAGCCCACTTCACCGTCAGAAATCATTTTTCTGCGAGTTCAAGTGGACTGCACCACGCCTCTGACCCAGAAAGGATCTATTAAATTGTGATCCACAGGGATTTGTTGTGCTAAAGATGTTAATCGATGTCTGATTAACTATGCATGCAAACACAGACAGCCCCCACGGCTTCTGGCTTTAAAGCCCAAGCTTTAAACTCAGCCCAGCAACACTGGAGAGCTTTAAATCCTGTCAGCAACACTCTGAAGAGTCTCTCTGAGATACAGCCAAGATGCACGCGGTGCACTGGGAACATTAACAAGCAGGAACCAGACTGTCCCTTCAGTACAAAATGTTTTCTTCAACTGAAAAGAAAAAAAAATAGTAGTAAAAAAAGTGATCTGAAATTTGAATAAACTTGCTAGATTTCAATCTGTGAGTTTATGTAATTTTTTCCATGCTTTCCTTAAAGAGAAGAATGCCTCAATTTAAATTAAAAAGTTCCATTTTCTTGTAAAAATATTGACATTGACAACACAACCCAGAATCCTCCCACACTCCCCTTCTGGCTGCCCCGTGGCTGGCGGGACAAGCACTGCTGTGGCCAGGGCCTGGCAGCACCAAGGGGACAGAGGGATAGTCACTGCACAGAGGCACGCCAGACTCCCAGTCTGCTGCCACAGGATGCGAGCAGCACAGCCTGAAGCCCTGCTTTGCCACACCCCAAGGCCCAGGGGGTGGATCATATTTTGCATGTCTTCAGCAGGGTCACAATGCAGAGATCTTGAGCAGGTCAGATTTAACAGGGAAACTTTAATAGTGGGATTTGGAAAGGACTTGAATTACTGCTGTACAGCTACTGCGGTATTTTCAAGACTGAATGCACACTTTTTTTCTGATACACTTGTCTTGGTCTGCTGGAAGTGCATTGGCACACTGACCCTTTAAGGCATCTGACTGAAGCCTGTGTGGGAATTTGCTCTGGTTACTGCTCCAAGCTTCAGGTTACTATGCCTGCAGCTGAGATGGGTCTGGATGATCTAACCTGCCTCTCAGTTGCCATCATTTGCAGTCCAGCTGTTCGTGCTCACTGCAATAAGCTCTTTAACCGGGTTTGCAGGGATGCAGTGGGATGTGAACCACAGGGGCTCACACGGCTCACTCTGCTCTCCCACAGCAGGAATCTCAGCAGGCAGGTGAGACATGTACTGCAAAATCAGGCAAGGGAGTGTCACCAGGGCACAGCAGAGACTGGCAGGGCAGAGCCGGTCTCAAAGACAGTCACTGATCAGTGCAATAATGCCCATGAGCAACTCAACCAGAGATGTAAATGCAAAAAAGAGAGCTGACAAGATCAATCCCACTCTGGTGACAGGTCTTCACATATGTGACTGAACATGCCTTCAAGACAACTTTTACGCAGCTCAGTGGAGTTGAAAGCAATCATTTGAGAGTAGTTCAGGGGGCAAGTGCAGCTAGAAATAAATTTGGCAAACTAGCGAGGAGATGCGCAATTCCATGCTTAGAAGAGCAAATGGTGATCATCAGAATCAGACGTTTAGAAGTATTAACTATTAACTATACAAGGTCAGGTTAAGAGTGGAATAAGAAAGAAGCTAATTAATTACCTGTTTTGACTTAGTCCTAGCAAACCCTCTGCAGGCTGCAGACTTTCTAATTTATTACTGGTCCTACACCAGCCAGGTACTGCTCGAATATGTCCTTGTGTTGAAATAATACTAACCCATCCCCTAAAGGTCTCTTGTGTAAGAGGATGCATGAAAGAAAGAAATGAAACTTAAATAACCTTCACATCTGCAGGAGATATCACCACCATCTAAATTCCCAGGAAAACACTTGAAAAAGATTGCCACTATCTGAGCAGCAGCAGCAGTACCCTGACTTTGTGCTGGGAAGATGCTTTCAGGATTTCAATTGAAGAAAACCCAACTGGGACAGGAAGGAAAAAGAGAGGCGAGGCGAGGGGAGGGGAGGGGAGGGGAGGAGAGGAGAGGGGAGGGGAGGGGAGGGGAGGAGAGGAGAGGAGAGGAGAGGGAAAAGAAAAAGAGAAAAGAGTTGTCAAGTGGTAGTTTAGCAAAATTTGTTATTGGCAACAGTGCTGTTCCTTATGTCCTCTGCAGAGACTGGGTCTGATTTAGTATGAGGAGACAGAGCTAATCAGGATCAGATTAGCCATGAACTAAGCCTAGGTGGCATTACTCCAGATGAGAGGTCTTTTTCCTACATATAGGTCAGCTTTGGGTTGACAATTCATTGGTCCAAGCTGAATATGTTAAACAGTGAAGAGAATAATGAGGCATTTTACACACAGAAGCACTGGCTCTGAGCTCCTAGAAGCAATTTCAATTTATTTTTTTAAGCAGTATTTTATCACAAAATACATATAGTTTTAAAGGAAATAAAGGTGTTGTGAAAGTACTTGTGCTTCAGTGCTAGCAAAGCCCTCCTCCCTGTGCTCAGGCATTACAGCTTAACTCTTTCAATGTTCAGAGCTGCCTGCAGCATCCTGGGTTCCCTCTGGCATGTGGGACAACACCAGGAGAGGAACCCTTATGCTGTCTAGGATGGGGACAAAGCAGAATTGACAGCAAAGGGCTGGACCATGGAATCAGTGCTATTGCTGGTGGCACAACTAGCCAGTGCACATCTTTGCCCCTTGCTGCCCAAAATGCTCATCTGTCAAACAGGGACAGTAAGTATTTCCCTACCACGTAGAAGTCTTGCAGGCAAAAGTGAACAATTTTTTCAGAAGGACCCATGAGGGTATTTAAAAAAATACTGACAGTGTTATGAAATGTCACATTCCCTTCCAGTCAGTACAGACTTGCAAGAAGCCAGGGGGCTGGAGCCCTCCTGCCAGCCACTGCTCCATCTGATGCAAATACTCCTGTTCACAATCAGGTGGCATGGCCACTTTATCCTCTTCAGCTGTGCATGGTGGACATGTCCTCCTTGTTTACAGTGGTGTATATACAATGAATAATACTATAGGTAGGTTGGTTATAAAGTAAGCAAACTGTATTAAGATTGATTTTGGATTGCAGGGGGAAAGTAAGTTATGAGGTGTTAGAGTTTTAAACATTTTGGTTTATATGTTACTTCCAAGAAGAAAAATATTTGCTAAATGGAAAAGAGGTGTCAACCAACCAGCTCTCCTGATGCCTGTTCCTTCCTCCAGTAGGAACAGTCCCATCGTGCTGTTTTACAAGGCAGTAAGCCAGTCACCAAGTGGAGAAAGTACCAGAATAAAGTTCTCCTGGTTTATGCCAGAGAGGGAACCAAATTATGGCCTTGTAAAACAGTGTGATAGTGCTATTATTGTGCGGGTGCTACAAACTGTTTAAAATAGTGTTTTGAAGAAGTTTTTCAAAATATTCTCAGGAGCTGCACAAGAGAGAGAGTCTGTGATGCTGAGTCATGTAAAGCAAGCAGGAGACCTCAGAGCAGTGTATGTCTGCTCAGGAAAGGTACTCGTGAGCCAGGACCCAGCCCAATGCTGCATTCCTCATTGAAGGCTGGACCAGGTTCAGGTTGGGGCTTGCCAGCATTTCCTATGACATTTTCAGTCCTTTCTCATCCCTTGGCATAACAGAAAACAGACAAGAAAAACTGTTATTGCAGTTTAAAAAAAATGAACTAGGGTGTCAAGAGCAAGGACCTTTTAACTAACTGGTTTTAAGCACTGATGCAAAATGTCTCATCTTGCCTTTTGTAGGCTGCCCAGGTCTCCCTGCAACATTAATGCTGAAAGGAAACCTTTTCCTGAAGCATACTAAGATGCATTCAACGATAAAAGCAGATATAGCCCAGAGATAAAAAAGGTAGTTTAGCACAAACCTCAAGAGCAGCATCTAAAATTAACTAGGTAGGGCAGCAGAGCAGTGATAGCTCAGAAGACTTCTAATCAGAGCCTTCTTAGAGGAAAAATGAAGTCCCAACCAAAAAAATGTCTGCTTGCAGCAGAAAATGTTAAATTTCCACTAGAAATAATGTAAATGTCTGCCTTACAAACCAAAACATGTGGATCAACAGGATGTATTCCCATTTTGGTAATGGTGTTAAAAGCATGAGGTCTGAAATGCAGTTGTCTCATGGTTCATGGGGCAGGGTTCCCCAGCCATGTTCAGTCTACTGTGACATACTACAGCCAGGGAGATTTTTAGGGCTTACGCTGTGCCTCAAAAGAAAGAAGGCTGGCATGCAGGAGAGAAAACACAGGTCACAGATAGAGTCCATGTTCAGGAAAGAAATCCTTGCTGGCACTAGCAGTTCGGTGGACAATGAGAGCATGAGCATGACAGCTCACCAAACCTCAGGTAGAAACCTGCAAATGACACTCAGGTACTCCCTGAAATGCAGCAAACACACACACTTCTGCAAAGCCTGGAGGCTGAAGACAAGACAGACTGAACATCATTAGTTTATAATATATTATTATTATTATTATTATATTATTATTAAGTTAGCATTAACTTATTTCCTTAATCTTTGAAAGATGTGTCCTGCAAAGGAACTAAAACATATATAAAAATAAAAGTATCAGTCCTTATATGTGGAATGTACAATTGCACCCATGACTTGTGCCTTTGTAGGCAAGCAAAACCAGAAGAGGATGGCACTGAAGCAGAGGAGAAGGCAGATTTAACTTATCTAATATTTGTAAATATACCAGAGAGGAAGCCTCATTGCTTTTATTTCTAGGCTCTGCTTGTTTGTTGCCTCCAGGAAGACAAAATTACTAATTGGCATATCTGAGACTTTTTAAAATAACTTCAGTACATAAGGAATCTGCCAGACCTTCAAATAAAACTAATAATACACAAAGAAACCTATTCATTTTAGTAGCATCCATGGATGATGATAGGAAAAGCAAAGCTCTGATGTATAAAAGCTCAGCAATATTGTTCAAAAAGAAGGCATAAACAAGGACTACTCACATTGTCCAAAAAAGGGTAAGAATGAAATAAGAAGCAGAATTTTGTTCAAGGCTTCAACATAATTATATATTTTACATCTCTTTCAACGCAACATTTTGTTTAAGCATGGGAATGTTCTAGCAGACTTACAACAATATTTCCATTCTGTACATTTATTGTAGCTGCTCATTAAGTCAAATTGCTAGCACATGAAGTCATGTGGAAAAAAAGAGGGATTTAAGACATAACTTTTGCAGCATGCAAACATGAGAAGTGAAGATTTTTTCATGAAACTCTCGTTCACAGTCAAAGCAAAATTCCAATGAGCATGCAGAGGTAAGCTAAAGGAGACTGCTATCATTTGAATATGATTTTACATTCAATTAGCAAGTTACAGATCTTTCCAGGCTGGTTGTGGTATATTTATATGGCACAATTCATATGAAAAAGAATAAGAGCATAATAGGTAGCAAAGCTCTAAAAGTTTTAAAAAACAGTAAGCAAAAGAAGCATTACTGCAACAAATTTTAGTAATTAACAAAGTGTTGTTATTCTCATGCTAACAATAATCCACATAGAGGTTCCATATTAAAGGTCTCTGCAAAAAATTGTAAACCACAGTGTAATTAACCAACAACAACAAAAATAGCTGCAGTGTGAAGGAAGTTTTGTTGGTGCATTTTCCTCTTGATTTGTTCCTCAGTTGTGCTACATTTGCATTGCCGCTGCTGAATTTTGAATCTCAGTGTTTCCTTAGCATTCACTGCACACAGCTATATTTCACAAGTTAACTAGAGATGAAGCTGAAAGCTGCGCTGCTCATTGTCCTCCATCCCCTTAGCAGTTTCTATCTCCCCTTTGTAGAGTAACTGGAGCTCAAGTCCAATGACTGGGCACAGGAAGGCAGCATGACCAGTTTATCCACCATGAGAATGGCAGCTTCTCTGAGGGAAAGTTACTCTCCAGGTCAGCCAGGAGTCTGCCCTCTGAAAATGCTATTGCTAAGCTGGGGACCAACAAAGCAAGATTTAGCCAGGTGAAGTATCACAGGATTTGAGGAGGGGCAGGAAAAAATGCGAACTGTGGGAACTATTTAATTATGTGTGTACATACATATATGTACATTTTACAGAGGAAGTGAGATCTGTGTAACAGATGAAGATAAAACATTGGCAACATAGCCCTGTTGGGGAACAACAGCTGTAGCAACACTAAGAGAAATATCAGCATCCACCCTCCTGCATAACACCTGCAGGGATGGTCAGTAGTCAGATATTTCTCCTATTCATGTCTTTACAGTGTGACCGAAATATGTAGCTGTAAGAAGCCCCTTTCTACTTCCTGGTGCTTATTATTTGTTGTTCAGGACAGCAGAAGGGGGAGGCAATAACAGCTGCAGGAGCAACAGTTATATGCTAAGGTGAAATAGAGTTTCTGAGAGGTGAGTCCCTATCTCTAGGTATGCTACATTGGTTCAACATGGATGAATGTAGGAGTAAAAACCAGGGGCAAACAGGAGTTAAGTACAGAAAGGAAGCTATGCTACCAAGACTGCAGTTAAAAAGAAATTGGAGACTCCCCATCACTTCCACACTCCTGGTCTGCTAGGACAGCAGCTATTGAGCCATGCCATCTGGAAATCTCAAACAAGGCACACAAAAAGTACGCAAGAAATAAAGGACCACCCATCTTCCTCTGATCCAAGCAGCATCACACAAATGTCTGCTTTGGACAGCTTAGCGAGCATACACAGGCATGCTCTAGAATCACAGATATTTTTAGGTCTTTATTCCAGAAAGCATACCTTGGCATCCTGCCTTCCTCTGCTTCAGTATGCCTCTTCCTCTTCTGTCCCTAGCCTGCAAAGCTCATTTACCATTTCAGCAAGAGTTCTGCCCCAGAAGATCATGTATTATCTCAGAAGTTCAATCACATTTTTCTTGCACAATAAACAATGATCAGTGGATTTATGCAGAAGGTGGTGCAGATTATATGATGATGGACATGACAGGCTGAGGACACTTGAATTCAAACTTGCATTTTTCATTAGCCTATCACTGTCAGTCTTAGAAACCCTGGCTGGATGCTCAGGTGTTGCTTCATGTTCATGTCTTTGTGCAACAAAGCAGACTTGCAGACATAAACCACCCTGGTAGGTGTGTGCACTGCTGAGCACACTTCCCTGCTGCTCTGAAAGCAGGTTTGTGCTTGGTGACCTTCACCAAGACTATGCTGAAATTGCTGCACCTGTATAATGACTTCTTCATGAACTACCTCACTGTCTACTGTATCACAGCTAGGTATTTGTAATATTACAGTCAATTTGTTTTCAGGTAGAGTGATTCCATTTTAGACAGCATTTCTTCAGAGCATTGATGCATTTGTCCTTTTAATCCCTGGAAAGTATAAGCACTATTCAAAAAATCCCAAAGAGTAATTTTATTAGAGGGTGAAATACATTAGGATTCCTGGACTTTGAACTAGGAAAAATGATGATAAGCTTTTCCTGAGAGTGGCATTTTTTCCTGACAGATTTATTTTTACTGTTAGATTAAATTATCTTTGTACTGCTTTAGCTTTAGTGGTACATAAATAGTTCTTAGTCTGTCTTTATGTGAGAGGACAGTAAATAAAGCCTTCGTTTTGATTTAAGTTACTCATTACATGGTGATGGTTAGCCAGATGATGGCTGTTGTTGTGCAAACTCAAAAAATAATCCAAGTCTGTGATCTTTCCTCTCATTTAAGAAGCCTAATTTTTTATGGTTGCTGTTATACCTGGAAGGCCTGTAAGGAATCAATTCCTGTGGTTGAAGGAACCTCTGATGACTTCTCCTATGCTTCTTGGTTCTGCCAGTACTCTGTGAAAGCATTTGTGGACAAAACTGTGGTCTGTGTTCACCCAGCCCTGGTGCCTCTGTACAGGCAGCAAAATGATTTTGCTTTCTGTACAGAGAGCAAAATGATGGCAAAATTGGGCAGGTCTTCACTCACCTTTCTATGGTCAACATCAAGGCACTGAATACTGTTGAATTCTGTTGACTTTGAAGAAATTCTCAGACTTTTAAAACAGATTTGAAATTTTATGTAATCACTGTTCACAACACTGATCAAAATTAGGATTATCAGGAAGTTATACTGGTAAAATATCATACTGGGGCTGTTTGGAATGCTAAAGAACATTCTGGTGGTCTGTAGACCATGATTAAGTAGTCCAAGCTCTTATGGAAATTTTGATAATATCCACAGGATTTTATCACAGGTTTGCTGTGATTTGGATTTCAGAAATTTAGAATTTTCAAGACCAGGAGCTAAGCATCAGTTTCATGAGCTGCCTTCTCGTCACAACTGGTGAGAAGAAAACTGTCCACTTAGATGAGACTGGAATATGTGTGGGTAGCTGCATCTGAAACAGGCTGGACATTCTTGCCACTGTTTGTCCTGCCATCTAATCAAGCAAAAACACTTGCACAGAGGCAAGAGGAAGAAATTGGTCACCTACAGACTGAGCAGTGCTTAGACAAGTCAATGGGGTCTTAGTTCATCTGACAGTGGCAGGGAACAGCCTGCCTTGCTATAAACTCAGGAAAGTCCTCAAGCATATGAAGAAATTTTAACATCTGCTTAGTCCCAAGGAAGCTGAAGGAACCATTTGGGAGCTTAAAGCATGCACAGAAGTCTGCTGTTAATCGGTGAGAGTGGAATTCCTAGGAATAAAACCCTATCACTGGACCTTTATCATACAGAATTGAATACTGGAAGTTCACATTCATATCTATTCTGTATTATTTTTTTTTCAGCCATATATTGTTTCTGACTCCTCACTGTTTACCTCTTAAATCTAGCTTACACTCATTTTCAGCCTTAAATGATATAGTTTTTTAGTTGGACATGTATTTCACATACCTTTATTTTGTACTTAGTGTTTGAAGGCAAGTTAATACGAAATCCTTCAACCATTTATTCTCCCTTTGAATGAAACACGGTTAAAGTGCAAGTTCTAAATGGTCCCATATTTGAAACAAGAGTTCACTCCTCTAGCTGAACACCACCTGTGAATCAGTTGCAGGATGAACAGGAATAGGAAAAACATACACGGAAATTACCCTAAGTGCCCTGTATTTCCTCATGTTCTGCAGCTTTCTTGGCTGTACTCTAGCCCTCTCATCTTCCTTGTTGAAGATTTTATCAAAAGCTGTTCTGAGGTTAGGGAAATTATTCTCCTATTGTTCCAATGATTCCAGATGGTGCCGGACACACAAAGATTGGTAAGAACAGAAACTGTCCTTTAAAAATAATTATGTAAACACTGCATAATTTTTATCAAATGAATTGAATTACTGGTACATTTTCAGGTATTTTAAAGCTTGCTTTTTTATCTTGTTAGTTGTCGATGTCTTATTTTTATCCAGATTCTCGGGATATATGGAATCTTTTTCTTAAATCCTTGAGAAGCTAAGTTGCTGAATCAAGTGATATGACTTGCACCTGGATTACCTAAATAAGACTGAAAATTGAGGTGCAGCTACAAATCTTAACGTAAGAAAAAAGAAAAAGAAAAAGAAAAAGAAAAAGAGAAAAAGAAAAAGAAAAAGAAAAAGAAAAAGAAAAAGAAAAAGAAAAAGAAAAAGAAAAAGAAAAAGAAAAAGAAAAAGAAAAAGAAAAAGAAAAAGAAAAAGAAAAAGAAAAAGTGACCTGCATTTTCAGAAAATTTCAAACTGTTGATTTATTGCAGTTTCACAAACTTACAAGGCTTGATCCATTAACATTTGATTTTTGGAACTGGCAAAACCCACAATTTGTTCCTTCCACTGCTGTTGTCTAGCACTCAGCAATATTAGTCTTAAGTACTCCCTAGCTATTCATTCTAAATAGCATCACATAGAGTCTTTTTTGCTGATATTAAGCATTTGTGTCTCTTTACATCTTCTCAAGATACTGAATGACACCTCCTAGCTCTGTTAAGAGAGCAACAGAAACTGCAGGTGGAAAAGTGGTGTATTAATACAGATGCGATGCAGAATTAACCAGTGTTAACCAATGCAGTGAACACTTGCAAAAGGAAAAGGAAAAAAAAGGCAAACCAAAAAAACCCAAAAAACCTCAATCCTAAACAAACAAAAACCTAACCCCCTCAAAGAACAACAGCAAAACCCAAACTAAAACAAAACTTCAAACAAAACCCCCCCAGTAACTTGCATTTGCCAGCCACTTTATGCTGAAGTGCTGTAAGGGAAAACGTCATCATGAGACTCCAAGTGCCACCATCTCTCATGCATGGAATGCAAAGGTTAAGAGCAGTGGAGCGTGACAGGCTACAGATGTACTAATTTGGGTTTATTAAACCACCACAGACAATCCATACAGGATTTTCAGGGGACAACAGTATCTAGTAACTAATTTCAGCATGGATGTACTGCTTGCACAACAGAAATTGGCTAATTCGGAATACATATTCATTTATCAGCCATGTATCACAGCCATTTCATTCTCTCAGTAATATTAAACAGATTAATAAAATTTTCTGTTCTCAGCTCCCTTATAAAATTGCACCAGAGAAGTAGATGTAGAATGAGCATGTGCCTTTATGGTTCAGCCAGTAGCAGGCTATATATGGAAAGACAAACTGCAAACTGCTTTTATTTTCATGACTATGATTAAAATAATATGATGCTCAAAAGAGACATTTAATAAACAAACATTCTTGTCTGTGGCTGTGATAGTGAGACTTAAAAGTCTAGCTGTCTTTCCAGAAGGCTCAGCACATTTTTGCCTCCATTTGCATGGCTGCTGGAAAGGGTGTCTGTTTAACCTGCCCTGCAGGACATCACCTCCAGGAGAAGATGACCTGTCCATAGCTGTGTTTCTAGCCTGCAGAAGCTACCCAAGCTCCCAGCACAGAACCTCAGATGCCTGGCTCGGTGGCCCAGAGAACCCTGCATGAATATATTCCCATGTTTAAAGGGAATATATTAGAAAGAATCAAATATATTTAAAGAATATATATTAAATATATTTATATATATTAAATATATTTAAAGGAGGTTCACTTTCTTTTTCATAGTGGTTTGATACCTGACCTTAATGTCCATCCTCAGACCAGGACTGCACTTAAGACAGCCTCACAGAGGCAAAGGCAGCAGGAAACATTAACACAGAGGATTGGTTTGAGTCTAACAAAAAGGCAGCACACCTCATCTGTGAGACTTTACACACTGTTACAGCAGGTAACTTAAGATCCTCTGGAGCAACAGCAAGGCAGTCTCACACTCCTTGCAGACTCCTTTCCACACTCTCAAACCAGTCAGGAAGATCTCAGAGCTGTGGGTATAAAATGCATATATAGAACAGATGAAGGGGGCAAGGAAATTGAGAACAAGAGATTAACTGATTACAAAGTATCAGAAGCAGAGACACACGTGCTAATTGTAAAAGGAATTGAATGTTTTTTGAAAAAAAAATTTTGTTAAGGAATTTTTTTTATATATAAATGGAAAATGCTCAAGTTCAAACAATGCTGAAAAGCATAACCATATGGGACAAGAGAGCAACAGCTGCACTCAAATATTTTCTTAAGAAATGGACATTCATACTCACTCTGTGATATATCAAAATAGTACTATTGTGTATTGGCTTAGTTCACAAGTGCTTTTGAAAGGGGATCATTGTTTGTCTTTTCCAAACCCAATTTTAGCTGTAGCCATCCACTGCTCACTCTTCCTGGTGACACATAGTACACATATCCCTCTTCTGGCAATGAAGGGGGCATTGGCCCCTCAGTATTGCCTGTAGAAGGCGAAAGTAATGTTCTGTGCACATAACTTCAATATTTATCCATCTTTGAATTAAACATTCAAGTATAACATGTTAAAAATAAAATGCTCAAAGATCTTGCTCATAAATACTTTATTTATGGCTTTGAAAATATAAGTTGGAATGTCAAACTGAAATATGTCCTGCACTTACAATCATAAATTATACAGCAGCATAAATTTACTGGACATTTTTCAAATAGACATATTTTCCCTTTCCCAAAAAAATTAGGTCTAAATCAGGCATGACAAACAGAAGGCATGGCAAAGGACAATATTTCAAGACAGGTATGGTGAGAAAAGGGAAAACACTGTCTGAAGTGATGGGTGTAAAGGGACTGGAGAGAGAACATGAAGTAAAGGTCTCCTTTCAGGTGCAGGAGAGTTTTAACTCCCAAAGAATGGGAAAATACTTCTCTGGAGGTCTTCATTTACATGCTTACTGATAAGTTCTCTTGCTGAGTTCTGAAAGTTTGATTGAGACTTGTTTATGTTTTGATTGTTAATAGATTATACTTTTAAGTAGACTTACAGAAGGACACTGAATTTACAAGTAACAGCTTTTGGCATAGTAACAAAGTTAAGAAGCTCAGCCAGGGACGGCAGAGGGCTTTGCTTTGCTTTCTGTTCTCAACTACAAGAGCCCGTGCCAAGCACTGAGAGGAGTCAGAACCACAGTGCAGACCTGATTTCATAGGAAGTCAATAGCATGTGCGCAAATCTGGCTACGCAGGAACCTGGCTGGTGGCAGCCTCCCAAATCTGACCCACAACAATTTCTGGCTAGCAGAAGTTAATAGCACTGGGCCGTGTGGGTGTGCTGTAGGCGGGGCCCTAACCCTGCAAACCTCAGTGCAGAGGGCTGCCACTCCCATGGGCCCCTTTTATATCAAGTAGCGTGGGGTTCCAGTGAGGCAGCAGATCAAGTCTGCAGTGGGATTAAGCTCTCTGGACCTCAGAAAGGTGAACAATAAATACTTGGAGCTCAAGGCTGAACAAACTCCATGTGAAATGCTTTGAAGCAATTTCTTCCTGAAATATCAGCTAAAAGCAAGAGGAGCTATACAACTTGCCTTTGTTGATCTTTTCATCCTGTGCAATAACACATCAATTTCCTCTTCTTAGCTTGGAACTGGTAAAAAGCCAGAGCTATTACTCTATGACACAGCAGCGTTATAACTAAGGTACCTCATGGGAGACATCAACCAACTGCAGTTGCATCGAGGCAGGAGGCTACTGTGGACACCTGAAACCCTCATAAAGTGCTTGGGGGAGCTCTGTAGCCCTCCAAGACCACAGCTGATGGTAAAGCATGGTTTACCATGCATTACCATGCATTACTCTAGACATCCATATTTGAGCAGAATTTTTCCTATGGTGTGAAACGAAAGCAAAAGAGGGTTTAAACAAAAAACATTATGACCAAAGGAACTAAAATGATACTTCAGCCATTGCTCATTACTACAGTGAAGCAGTGACAAATCTAGATGATTTCTCAAGTTACAAAATGATCTGTGTATCGGCTAGCAGTTAAAGTTGATGAACCTTTTGGAAAGGTCTCTTGTGCCATTATTTCTACCTCAGCTTTAGCCTCATTTTGTTGGTCACTGACAATACATCAAGTAGTTGAGTGATGAGAGAGACAGAAAGTTGCCAGAAGTGTACAGACCACTCTGAGCCTTGATGGCCTGATGTGTCTCAGAGGTGCTGGACAGACATGGAGCAGGACACATGGTAAGACATTGTGTAAAGCACTCTGGTAATTGATACATTTTGTCAATAGAGAAATGTTCACCTCTTCTGTTCGACTACACTTCATAGGTTGTCAGCGAGGTCAAAGCTCCCCAAGATGGCTTCTTCTTCCCAGAAGGACAGCTGTTTGCTTCTGTCAGTATGTGTGGTGGGTCAGGTGTGCTTGTAGTACAGGGGACACTTGCCCCTCCTGAGGGCAAGGCATAGCCATTGCTCCTGCTGACTTGATTAAATGGCTGAGGCTGAAATATGCGTGTAAAGGGTTCTATTCCTTTTGGTGGACACATACAAATGCAAACTGTTTACTTCTATGATGAGAGACACATTGGACATTTTTTTCAGATGCACACTGGGAGATCACAGCCACTTTTAGCATGTACCCCTTTAAAAATACATCAAGTTTGCAACTACCAGCACAAACATGAGCCTCTATCGCAGATCCAGGCTACCTTCCCTTTTCTTCAACAAAATACGGTTGATAAAATGTATCAAATACTGTTGTCCTCATTTACTATCTTAATTTGGTGCAGAGAGTATGCTAAAAGCTATTTGAATTGTTTATCCCCATCTCTCATGTTTAGTTCTAACCAAAGGTTAGGACAGATGCACTGATCTCTCACTACTGCCTGCTGGGAGTGCAAATATCCAGCTTGCTAGAAGTCAGGAGGCCAAAGCATCATGGCCCCACAAATATGAGTTCGGACAGAACCCTGGTTATTATTTCTAATTGCTGGATTCAGGCCCTCATGTTCAGGCCCTGAAAGAGATGCACCAAGGTGCCCCTGAGCAAATCAAGAAAGAACTAAGCTTTGCAGGAAATTCTCATCATTAATTGTACAAAAAAAACCCCTGAAAATCTATCATGGACAACTAAATTGCTATTCCAGAGATTTTTCAAAATTTCACAGTTACAATGGCTTTGTTTCACCTGAGACAGTGTTGGTGCTACCTGCAACAAGGCTAATACTGATTGTATGGAGGAACAGGCAGAATGGAAAAGACTACTGCTCCCTGATGTGATGCTGTCTGATCAGCCAACAACACCACAGAAACTGCCTAGAACTCATCATTTTGGTTTTGCAACCTGAAGTGAAAAAAGAAATTAATACAAAAACTGCTAATATGCTAAATCCTGATCTGTAGACTTGAATATCAGGGCTCAGCACAACAGTAGAGGATGAGGCTAGCAGAACAGCTCTTGACCTCCTACAGATAGTAGCAAAGGAATTGCTTCCATTAGGTCACAACTGTAACATAACTGCTGATGCCCCCACTTAGACAAGTTAAAAATATCCAGTTTGTCAGTATGAAAAAGCTTTATGGGAATGGGTTGACTTCCACAAAATCATCAGGAAGTGTTTGAAATATACAACTTTATTTCTCCACTTTGGTTAACCTTTAGTAGCTCAGACAGTGACATAACACTATAATCTACCTAGAGAAAATGCTAAATAGTTACATACTGTGAACATTATGTATAATATAGGCTAATTTAATTTGCAGAGTTCCATAGAACTACAACACTAATATTGAAACAAAATTTTAAATATTACCAGTAATCAAACCCTGTCAGACTTTTGTTTAATGGGAACATGTTAGCATTTTATTCTGTTTTGGAATAAGCTTTGTCTGAAACCATAGGAATTTCCTTTAGAACAGAAATCCCAGTTACCAACCATTTTTGTTCCCATTGTTCCTGCACCCCAGATCCCAGCACCCAGAGGCTAAACCTCTTTTCCAGTGTATGTCCTTGTTCCACCTCCCCATGCTCACAAGTCCTGCTGTGTAGGGTCTCAAGGGCTCTCTTTTTGAGAAACAGCCTCTGCAGACGGCATGGACCCACAACCCCTTGGAGAGCAATTGTATTGTGTTAGGTTCCTGTGCCTAGTGCTCTTTGTCAAATAATCTCTTGCAGCACAAACATTAATCATCTAGAATCATTTATGCCAAGGAGAGTCCCTGCAGACTACATTACCCAAAATCCTTGACAGGGGAGTTGATGAGTAGTTAGTAAGGGAAGAATAAATCATGCTCAGTCCCTGTGTTCCTCAAAGTCAGGATCTTTTTCTTGCATAAAAACTACTGGCCAGGTGCACACAATAGGTGATAGAGACACTAGATAAAAATGTAAATTGGAAATAGTTGCATTTAAATTTGTCTCAACTAGAAGTGAAAAATTCAGATCTAGTCTTTCTGTTCTCATCCATGTCCCCAGGCACAATGAGAAAAAACTTACTTTTGCTCTGTTCCAACACAAATACAAAAAAAAAAAAAATTGCAGTAATTGTAAAATTCAAGTAAAATGAAGTCAAATTCTGTAAACAAAACACCCAAGGAGGTTAATCAAAGTTAGCCCCACTAGGATAATGAGGGGGACGTGGTTAAAGACAGATAACTCTACAGATGCTGCAGCAAGACACCCATATTGATTCCATTAGAAGTACAGGTGAAGAGATGCCAACTTCCTCACTGCAGCTAGAGCAGATGATGGCAAATCTCTGGTTCTTCCCTAGACAGACACAGCACTGACCAGCAGCTTGGCATTTCCACTCTCTGCTACCAGATTTTTACAGATCAGAGTGCTGCTGCTTTCACTGTTGACAGCAGGCATCCAGTTTCAGAGAGGGATTGCTACAATTTAAAAAAGCTTCCTTAAAGATGGTGGAGATGTCACAAAACATTTGGCTTTTGATGTGAAGCAGTGTAAACGCTGTAATTATATTTACAGGACATGATTGATATCATGCTGCACATGAACTCCTTCCTTTAAACTTTCCCATAAACATTCATCTGCCATTTCCCAATCTCAACTACCAAAGGATCGAAGTGAAAAAAGAAAAATGAAATCGGTTCAAGCAGGGCAAATAGGCCCTAAATAACTGTTTAAGAGCAGAAGATGAAAATTCAGCTCCAAATTTCAGTTTGATTAATTTTTAATTTTTTTTTTTTTAAGTCTGTGTAAAATTGAGGTTTCAGAGGGGTTTTTTCTTTGTTTCACTGAACAAACTGGACTCACACTGGTACAAGATTAACATGAGATCCCAAAGAATACAAAGTCCAAGCGCAAGTGTTCACTTGATTACCAGTTCAATTAATTATTTTATTTTAGCAGTGTGATCTCATTGATACAGAGGTCTACTCCTGAGCTCCACTGCTGTACAGGGATCTATGAGACATGCTGTGGAGAAGGCTATGGACTTCTTGAGCTGCTTTGCTTCCTGACAAACTCTCCTATTAGCTGTAAATCACAGAAAATCACCCTAAGTCACTGCTAAGTTGTAGCTAGTTCTGCTGGATCAAGGAGCTCTCTGTTTAGCATTCTGTCTCTGGGGCTGGGAAGTGATAATCACAGGCTAATCCCAAATGGCAGCAGAGAGTAGCCCTGTTAGATACTAAACATTTCCATTGCAGCTGTAGGCATCAAAGTCTTGATCCAGGGAGGGAGCATTTACAACTAAGTCAATCAGTTGTGCTCACTGATCTTGCTTGAAACTCTCCTTCAACACCATACAGACAAAGTCTGACTCTTGTAGAAGACATGAATTTGACCAGGTCATACAACAGGAAACACATTAAATTCTTGTAACTGGAGTGTGATGGAACAATTAAACCAACAGTAAAAATGTAAATTTCTCATAGTGAAGGAAGAACATGGTAAATAAACTCAGATGGAACATCTTAAAACACATTTGTGTTGCATTAGAATTTCACAGGATTCTGTGATTAAGGTAACCAAGTAACACATATTAGAAAACTCCAGATGCAAAAGAAACACATTCAAGTTTTGTGTCATAAAGTAATGTACTATTTTGCTAAAGCATGATTGAATCTACAGCCAAGAATGTCTAAAATATGCTGTAAACCTTTGGGCAAATGGTAGATAAAAGTTGAAGCAAAGTCATCCTCCTAAAATTTGGCATGTGTGCTGTACTCATTTAAGATTAGTTTGTGTAGCAGATGGACATCCCATCCTGCAGATGTTCAGATAGCAAATGTTTTCAAAGCACTTTGAAGATGAGGCACATAAATACAAGGTTTCATTATTAGATATTAGGAAGAGTAATAAAAATAAATAGTTAGTACTAAAGAACATCTGAAGGCTCTTTTACAAGACACGACATACAGGTCTTTTCAAAGCAGTGATTTATTTTTTCACATTACTTCTTTTCATTAGCAGGGTTCACAAATGTATTTGAAAATTTCTGTTTCATTCAATCTAGCAGTCAAATATTTTTGCCAAAGAAAGACACAACTTCTCAGACAGTGTAAAGAAGCTTATAAAAAATAGTAGATGGAGAAATTCATTCAATGACTAGCAGCACTGATTGGATCCAGAGCCCCAACAAAAACAGACAGCCAATATACACTGTAGTGTTCATGTTCCTGGAATATAATAATAATTCAAGTAATATTGGTGATATTGGTGAAGTGTAAGAATATGTTCTTTGTGATAAGTTTTTCTATAAAGCCTCAGAAGGAACTACTAGCTCAGGCGGGCATTGAACTAGTAGCTTTACAAGAAAATCTGTACACATAATCTCGATGTATACTGGCTTATGTCTATGAGTTATATTTTATATACATTTATCTTGTGGGTAATGGTGTTATATACAGTTCTTAGGAATGTCAAGAGACACTTCCCCAGCACAGGGAGTCCGCCCTCCCCGCCCCCCTACCGGGAGCAGGGAAGGAGACAAAAGTATTAACATACCAATACAGCAGAACCCAGGTGCAGCTGAGATCTGATAAGAACTGATAGCCCAAGAGAAGGGATCCGCCAAGCCACCAAGAGATCCTCGAAAGCACCTAAACCCATCACTACTGACTGAGCACCCTGTGATTCTATCAGCAAGAACCATCGAGGGACAAAGAAGCTATAGAAATTCAGAAGAGGTAGTGGCACCAGCCTTGGGAGATTCCATGCTCCCCTCCATACCTGGACTTTGTAACATGCTCAAACTTGTATCTAGACTCTTTAACATGTTCAGACTTGTACACTGAGCTAAAAAGTATAAAACCAGCGGGCCTGGAGACAGATCCCCTGAGACCTGGGGAGTGAGGTGCTGCTTAGCACCTCATGGGGTCTCACCCAAGCTGACTTTGGTCAATTTCAGCACTGGCACTGGCTGGTCAATTTCATCCTGTGACTTTTTCACTGGCAATCTGGCAATAAATTCTATTTTACTATAATTGGCGTTATTCATTTATAACATACACCCTTAGCTTAAACCATCTCAAATACCACACAAAGAAAAGGAGACAAAGGAGCAATAGAGCATAATGTAGAAAAATAAAATGAAAGCCATACACTCAACATCTCAGTTTCGAACACTTGTGTAAAAACATCTGGAAGCTGCAAATCCTGAAGAACCCAGCAGTGCCCTGGTCTAATGTTCCACCCAAGGACACCATATTTTGTTTCTATGAACTAGATAAAGAACGGGTACAAAATGAAGCATAGAATGTCAAATACAGCACATGCATGAGCTAGATATTTGTTGTCTTCATTATAAATTAATCTATTTTCTATGTAATCAATGAGAAATGTCCTACTGACTGGGGCTGTGAGAGAAGCACAGTGCTAAATTCCTTTGTTTTATGGAGTGACGTTTGGAAGAGGATCTCACACCCTGAGGCTTAAAGATCCATAAGTGTGATCTTTAAGCCCTGGCCCTACAATTACTGTAAATGTATACTGTTTCTAGACTGCCTCCTATTTTTTCCAGTGATGATAATATGTAATGACAATTTTGATAGATATATCTTCAAGAAGGGAAATTCCAATATGGTCATAATGGTGTATTTGAAGCAAGAAATATACTGAAAGATAGCCATTAAAATTTCATGAGGTTTCCTTTACTGGTAGAAGACAAAGATCTGTAGTATTTGATAGACCTAAAGTGAGACACAAGACAAATTTAAGTACCACCTACAGGAAAGATGAGTATGCAACTCACACTGGGTTGGGAAAAGAATGTACTGTCCTGTGCTTTGTATGAGGCAATTTTTGTGAATATTAATATTATCAGAGAAATCTCTTCACTGAAACATCAGACAGGACATCCTCAGAAAGAAGGATAGTGCAGAGAATAAGGAAGTGGAACCAAACCAGATGCCAAATACTTGTCAGCTGGACCACAGAATCACAGAATAAGCTGTGTTGGAAGGGACCCACAAGGATCACAAAGTCCAACCGCTGGCCCTGCAGAGGAGTCACTATCCCCAAGTCACACCATGTACCTGACAGCATTGTCCAAACTCTTCTTGAGCTCTGTCAGGCTGGTGACCACTTCTCTAGGGAGCGTGTTCCAGTGCCCAATCATCCTCTGGGTGGAAAGCCTTTTTCCATAAATGACCACTTACGGAAGTGAGAACCAGAGCAGGTAAGGACAGGACAATCCTATGGGATGCAAAGACCAAGATTTTCTTTCCAATTCTGGAGGGTGGGTGGGCATGTTGTGGACAAATACTTATTTCTCTGATTTAGACATAAAAGATGGCACACAAGCAGTTTTCTAGTAAAAGAGAAATATAGAAATATAAAGAATATTTTAGGAAACTCCAATTAAGGTTAGGATTCTAAGGATGATGAAAAGCAAAGCTATTAGGGATACATTATTTTTTATGTGTGGTGCACACATGTAGGACTGAAAACCCACAATGAAGTCACAGATTCAGTTCTTTAAGAACTGAAGTTCTTTAAGATTAATAACCAGAACATGGGGTCACTTGTGTATGTGATGTATCCATGTATTAGGATGTGGTGAGTGTTATAAATGGGCCAGGAGACCAGCTCCTTTGAAAAGGCCTTTATTAGAAATCAGCTCTGGGTAGGGGCTCGAGGGGCTGCGCACGCCGCCGCTGCTCCCAGTGGACACCACGGAGGAGGAGGTGCAGTCGAATCTGCTGCTGACGCTGCAGAGTCGGGATTCCCTCCTCGCGGGGGTTTCCATAGAATCGCTTTGGCTCGTGTGGTCCAGGGGGGTCACCTCTCTCCAGTTCCTTTCAGGTTATGGAGAGAAGGTAACAGAATACCTGCTACCTGTAGGTAGCTGGATGTGTGCCTCGCACAGCTTTGTCCTTCTTAGGTCCAGTTTCTGTGTCGGCTCGCTGCTTTTTAGGAGTTTTTTTCTAGTGTCGACTGGACTTCCGGCCATAGCCAGGCACGCTGGGAGTCCCCTGATTTCCATATGGGGCGGTGTCCACAGCTCGACGGGCAGGCAGGCAGGAAGCAGCAGGGAGGCAGCAGGAAGTGGCGGGCTCACCCAACGGGGAGAGGGGGAGCCCAGAACCCAGGCAGAAAGAGTACAAAACTCGGGACATAACAAGCAGAAATTCAGGGCACAGATTCAACATGAACAGTTTAAAACAGGTAAGTAACAGTGCAACTTTAATTTTACAGCAAACAGTATAACAGTATAACTCGGGAGTGCATAACTTGGGCTCTCTATTTCTTTCAGTGAGGACTGGCAGACTGGGCTGCTAGTCATCAATTAGTCCCATTCCCAGCATGTATCTTCTACATAATTGAGAGACAATTTTGAAGACAGGAATACTGAGTTTCTTGCATGTCTCTCTGTTTTCCTTCTCATTATAGTACTTGAGTCCTTCACAGACTGCATTTATACCAAATCTATCAAGTGAGGGACTACTATAAGAAATGGATATTGAAGCACAGCAGATTAATGTCCAAGAGGATCACCTCTTCAGGCTGTCTAAAGTGAGGTTCCTAGATTTTTTTCAACTTTTTGGAATGAATAGGAATTCTACATTTTCCAGATGACCCTTCCATGGACTTACACAGCTCTTGTGAGTGCTCTGCAGTTTTGCAGAAAGGAATAAACTGCTAAATTCTTGACAGTTTGATGCACATTAAAGGTGTTAAGAGAAAGAGAATTCAGTTATCAGTGACAGAATTTTATCATCTTACTCATCCTGAGTCAGTAAACATCTTCCAGTTTCCTCAATAACGAGAGTTAAAAAACCCCTCTAGATAACAAAATATTCCATTAATTACTTCAGCCCCTTGAGTTATGGGATTCAGTGTGCTGAACTGGCCCACTTAGATGACTGCAAGAAAAAGTCTCCAATGCAAACTGGAAGTAGCAGTTTTCTCCTAATATTCAAACAAGTTTCTTCCCTTTTTTTAAAAATTTCTAAAATCTCACTGAGGAAAAAGGTCATGAAAGTTGTACTCCTTGTTAAGAGTTCCCACTGGAGATGCTATTCAGCAATTTCAAACCCAAGCAAGGCACTGGTACGGATTCTGGAAAACACAAAGTCTTCACGGATCCTTGTACTCCTGTTTTCCAAAAACAACAGAAGTTTTTTGGAACTCTGTTTTTTTTTGGTTTTGACACTGTAGACTGATTAATAAGAATGGCTAATGGGATGGGTCTACACATATCTCGTGTTCTTGATTCAGCAAAATAACATGGAAATATTGTTTAGCTTTCAAATACTAAGATTTGCTGATTATAATAAACATCTGAAGGCTATTTATGCACATATGGCTCCGGCTGACCTTCATATCGAACATACACTGTTTATACTGTGTATAAAGCACAGTGAAGGCTGTTAAGCATACCCATACTGTAGTATGCTTAATGACCTAATGCAAAGCAAATGAAATTCAATGATTGTGAAAGAAGCTAATGGTCTCTTCTAGTTTTCAATTCTTACAGATGCATAAGAAGATACTAAAAAGTTACAGGGGCATTTTCCCTCCTAGTTGTTATGAATATATACATTTTTCAGAGAGTTCTGATTCAGCAGCTTCTCAAGAATCTGATGCTACTTGAAGCATAGAAGACCCACAATTCATGGCAACAACCACCTGAAAAAACAAATTAACTACTCTAACTTCCTTTCAACTAAAGAATACTATGAGCAGTCATTCCAGTATGCCTGAAATTACTATCCTAACAGCTGGTACCATAAATTACCACATTTTTCTGTCGTTCTCTTACGACCTTCACATGTACTCCAAGATCAAGGTTTAGAAATCGGCTATTTGCAATACAAGAAAATAATTTCCTATCCAGCAGCCCTTAATAGCTGCTAAGTTTCTCTGTCAAGCACTGTGACATTTTGCTGATGTGGAAGACTGAAATGAAAGGAATGGAAGGACCTTCCTGCACATGGTATGAATTTAACCCATGTGGACACACCTACAATGGGCTTCTCAGACTTCCCAGAAGTTCCGATCCAACACTGACACAAATGAAACTGAAGCTCCATTTTAATTTAGGCAGGAATCTTTTCCTCCCCTCCTTCTTTCTGTGTCCTCAGGCACTTTGGCCATATTCACTAACACTACATGCCTACTACAACCTAAATTCAAGAACATAATGAGTCATTCAGACCAATGCTTGAGTGAGGGAAGGTGGTGAGATTCAGTACATAATATAGGTTTCATTGTAAGCTGCCTGGATATTCTGTACTTCTGCAGATCAGATGAACATTCTTTTTCTGCTCTCTGCCAAAGAACTCAACACTCCTGTACTTCACAAGACAGAGTTTTAGTGCCAGCTTTTTACAACTGCATGAGAACTTCTCTGTAATAACATCCAAGAGAAAGACAGGGATTTCCTCTGTTTAAGTTGCTCATAACATCTAAATTTTTTGCATATTCATCCCTCTAAATCATCTGTGACAGTCTAGCTGTGAAGCTGGAGGAAGCAGGGAGGTTATATCAAGCTCTGTTTTAACTCTCATTTAACATGTTGATTATTATTGTGTCACACAGCAGCTGCAGAATTGCAACATTTTCAGCCAGTTCTGTGTTGTTATCTGTAATCTGATGAATCCAGAACACTCTGGCATTTTATTCCTGAAAGTTTCACACTGACCTGTGTAAATTTCCAGCAGTTTCTTCAAGGTTTATTCCAACCAATAAGCATTTACATTTGAGGCCGTTTCCCACAACAAAAGGACAGTTTCTGAATGTGATCTTTGTGCTTTCTCTTTGATGCCAGTTATTTGCTGCACAGATGATATGTCGCTGTTGCAGTTCCCTGCCTATAGTTACCATTGCCACTAATCCATGTACAAATGTACAAATCCTAGTACACATTTTATACATATCCATGTGAGCCATTGACTGTTTTTTGGTTGCTTCCTTTCATATACCACACACTAACCAAGGCTGCAAAACAACATTGAAACTCTGACACTCTACAAGCTCTTAATGTTCTTCACTGGATCAAACAGCTAGAATTTCCTTTGTTTCCATTTGTTCAATCTGTTCTCCATTTTTACTAATAGCACAAGCAAACTACACAGATTCACTATAAACTTTCACAGTAGATCTTACTAAATACAAAACCACATGAAGATCAGATTTAAAATGACTAATTCATCTGGCTTCTCAAGTGGCACACAGAGCATTGGTATTTATTCAGATAATTTTAAAACTTTCCACCAAATGTTTACCTGTCACTCCAGTACAATGCACTCTTTTGACATATTAGCTTCCTGTATACACTGAAGAGCATATGCAAATTTTGATAAGTGACTCAGTTTGTTAACTTTGATGATATAGCTGCTGAACAACAACACAGGGAAGGAATGACAGGAAATTCTTCTAGAAAAGACAGGTACACTGGTGTAGAATATTTGTTTTTTCCACACGAGACTGGAAGGCAAAATTGGTTTTGTTGTAGATTACAGCCATAGATCTTGGTTATTACAAGACTTTGCTTCCTTCAGTATTTTATCAGAATACGGCAAGAAGTAAATCCCATGATAGATGTGCATCCTACCAGGTAAGGCCACAAAGGCCTTACTTGACATTTTGATGCCAGTAGTATTTGCCACACATGTTTTAATGGTGCAAAGGACTTTGTGAGGGAAACTGGTCAACATGTATGTTAGCCTAAACATTAAAATAGCATTTGACATCAGGATGACCTCTAGACAAGGTTCCTCCCTACACTGAAAGCTTCCAATATTCACCTCAAAGATAAAAGGAGAAGTTAATAGAAGTATATCCTTCAATTACAGTATCACTAGGCTCAGATGAGTTAAAAACTACTTTGCATTGGGATCCAGCAAGCCAATCTCACTCCAAGTGGACAACTGCCAATAGGCTGGCAATGGGAACATCCTGAGGAGACTCTCGTCTTCAGTTGGGTGAGAGTGGCCATAGGGAATGGAGGCAAAGGGTCAAGGACAGAGCTGAGGACCTAAAGGATGTATGCTGTTGGATAAGGGGTATAAATGACTTTGAAACAATACCTCAGGCCTCCACATGGATGCACCAAGATACCTGTTATACTCTGAAGTTACAGAGAGGTGCACTTTAAGCATTAAGAATGTATGTAACTAATGTTAACGTTTCCTGAAGGCAGTTACTGCTTACAGACCACTATCTGCTTTCTGCAGTAAATTTTCACCTTTTCTGTTCAATTTTTTTTTTTCCAGATTTAATACACATATACTGAAAAACATGAAGATATAATCTGGGAATGAGCTGGAGAATACAGCAAATCCTTACAGTAAAGAAGAAAGTAGAAAAAGCCAAGGAAGATCTACTGGCTTTTGGGAATTTCAAAGTCATGATTTTATTTTTTTTTACAGTGCAGTCATTATTTTCAGTAAACATGATAGGATTCATGAGAAGAATTCTTAGCATTTAGGAGCTTTTAAATTATGGCTAAATGTTATGCAAAAAATGCTGTCTTGGCTTTTCTGCATTTTTCTCTTTCACTTGCCCCTTTGGCACACTTTCCTCAGAGCTTCTCACTTCAGCAGTTGAGCAGTGTTTATTACCAGGATCTTCTACTTTTATTTATTCAAGCAGAAGAAACGTACCTTACATGTACTGCCCAGAGAGAAGAAAAATCATGGAGGTTAAAAGAGAAAGTGTTTCCAAAGAGCTACAAAGCCTCATTACTTAATGGCCTTGCCAAATAGGAAAGAACTACCTGGCAAGAAGATGGAAGAGCAGGCAGTATTGCTTAAAATCATTTGGTTACTGCTTCAGCCTGTATAAGTTATCCCTCTAGAGGCCAGCAGAGTATCAAAAAACAATTACCATAATATTACTGTAGACCCAAATCTTTCCCAAACTATTAACATTTAAAACTTCTTCCAGCTGTCCAAAGACTGCCTTTTGCAATGAGACTGAACTGTCCTACAATTGCAGTAGCAAGGTAAAAAAACCTATTTCATAGCATTACCTCTACCACAGATCTAGATTCCTTAGTGTGGTGTCAGGGATATTAGAGAGTGCTCATGAAAACAGATCTATTGCCTTCATTCATATAGGGAAGATCTCATTCAAGCAGTGTGTTTGAGATTAGAGCATACTTAGGAGAAGCAGTGTTTATTGTGGTCAGAGACAGGAATGGGACCCTTAACATACTCCACTGATTTGCTGTTTCTGAACTTTCTGTCTTGGTTTTACCATCTGTAAAACAGATACTGTAACACTTATAATGCAAAGCTGACCTGGGAGAAACGCACTCTGCCTCAGAGAAGTAAGGAATGGGAACATTAATTATTGCAATCAATGACATGGAAAAGCCTGAATGAAAAGTGCAACGGAACACAAAGGAGTGAGATGATTTGCCAAAAGAAACAGGTATATGCATGCCTTAGTACTTTGTTCTAATGAGTGCACTGATCTCATGCTTTCACTTTGAGTGGGTCTTACTCTAAAGGCTTGTTCCTGCAGCCCTCACACAGTCACATTCCCATGGAAAATTGCTTGAGGAAAGCCTCAAGATTTGACTTTGTGTGTTTTCTCTTGTGCCAGGAAATACTATCCTTTTAATTAGCAGGTCTATTTCTTTGATAACTGTTTAAGTGGCTTCACTGCAATTTCATCTCTTTAGTTGTCATCCAGCACCTGGGAGGTAAGGAAAAAGGAAGCAAGCACTGACTTTTTCCATCATTTCTGCCAAGGGATATTTCTGAGACACTGTACTTTTGTGGGTGGGCGGATGGATGAATAGACAGACGGAAAAGGGAGTTTCCTTTATGGGATTCCAATAATTGGTATGTGGTTTACATTCCATTCATCTGAAGGACTCTTATTTTTAATCAGAAACAGGCTCAGGCTACTAACTACCTCCAGTGTTCAGAGCATATCCATGCTTTCAGCTGGTGACTTTACTCACATGCATCTTTTCTTTGACACCCAGAGGCCCCAAAGAGTAACGTGGTCATCTACCACCAAGAACTCAGCGTCAGGTCCCACAGTAGGAGTTGGTTCAGAGCCCTTTTCCAGACAGAGAGAGGTTTTCTGATTGCTAGCTTCACAAGTAGAAGCTCTTTATAGTGCAGTATTTGAAACTGGCATTGATTTCTCTAAGTGGGTTTTGGGTTTGGTGGGTTTAATTCCTAGGCTCATCCAACTCTGGGAAAGCCTTGTCTGGACAGTGTTGTGGAAGTCTGGCAGCACAGCCAGACGCAAATGCAGACAACTGCTGAGAAAACCCCTATACTCAGCAGCTGGACTCGCTGATGTGCTTTAAGCACAAAGGAATGAAAGACTAACACCTTGCCCAGAACTAGTCAGACTAAATAAACAATAATACAGCGAACTTCAGCTTCGGGGCTGGTGAAAATGTGAAAATATTTAGCATCAATTGCTGTCATCCAGGGGCAGGGAAAACATAAAATGACTTGCAGTGAATTAGTAGTCTATTACTTAAATCTCTCTGAACCTTTTGTGATAGACCACTAGCAAACACTAAAAATTTCTTCAAATGCCACCTTTTTTCCCCATCAGCTAACTTTTTCCACTGTCCAGATTTCTTTACTCTTAATTTTCATTATGTGAAACATAACAAATTTTATCTTGTCTAACCTGTCCAGAGAGTAACAGCACATGCTTTAGGGATTTCCATGCCATTCAGCCTTGAACGTGTTCCATGTCACAACTCTCTCCAGTGCCTACTGTTCAGCAGATTTGTCAAGCAGAACAGCAGAAAATCTCCTGCATGTACATCACACATTACACAATCTAAGAAAGGAAGAATCATTTCACAGCTAAGGTCTATGTCAACCTGGGTCCATCACAGAGATTTTGCACATGCAGTTTACTTGCCTTGTGCCTCACCCCCCTGTGGGGAGAGGAAAATGAGGCACAGATGCAGATATGCCTGCCATCTTTAAAGGGGAGGGTAAGCCTGTCCCTTCTTTCACACACTGAAGATATGATGAAGACAGCCTGTGGCAGTGGCCCATGAACACACACAAGAGCTTCACAGTCACCAGTTCTTTCAGGATTCATGAATCCTGAAAAGACAACAAGTAACATGGCTTGGCAATTCATCTGTCTTTGGCCCACACTAGGCAAGTAGGAGTTGCTAATATAACGACAGAAACAAAACTGTCAAATACGTTGTTTCTTCTTTACAATTCAACATTCATTTCTCTACTGTTTAGTTACCTTGGCACCTAATTTAACATTGGTACTGGGAGCTGAGGAGTATTTGAAGTTGCATTCTGGGCTGCAAAGATTTCAGCAGAACCCCCTATCTACAACCTGATGATTTCCTCTCCCATGCCACAGGGAAGCAGGAATCTCACTCCTTGGGCAAAGGCCTTTAGCCCTGCACTCTGCTAGACCTCCAAGACGTGTGGACCTAGGCCATGCTACTCAGGGCAAGGAAACCATTGTTGCATATCTGTCACAAAATGTTTTCATCAAATTATGTGACCACACTTTGCCCTGCCTAGGCTTTCACAGATCCTGATCTCTCAGGATACAAGATTTCTGTCTGAGATTCACTTTAAAAGACATTCTTTTGCCTTGATTTATTTCAGAGCTATAATGAAATTAATCTTTAAACTCATGGATCCAGCAATTGCAGAGCTAGCTACATTGCTCATTTGGGGTCAATGTATCAAGATTAGAGATACTCTGATCACTGAATACTGGATTGAAAATAGGATATGGAGTACTCAACCATGTTCTGGCCAGCTAATTTCAAATTGAATGAATAGTAGTATTTTGTTTGTTGTATTTTCTTTCTGCCATAAAATGAATCATCATTTATTTTGGATACTGAGATTTATCACAGAGCTGGAATTTGCTACAATAATGCTTTGCTGCTGGACATTCCTAGTATTCCAGGGTAGAGCCATTTATATATTTTGGACAGCAAACCTGATACAAAGATTCTTTGGATTCATCTTTCTGGGGCTTACTACAATAATTTTACACCACTTTTGATTAAAGGAAGGTGAAATGCTGAATAAACTGTGACCAGCAGACCACAGGGGACTGTTAGCAGCACAGGCAGTTCATTTAATCATTCCCTAGTGTTCTTCCTGGACTGGTCAGACAGCACCTTCACACACCAGGAACTATAATGCAGCCTTTAATGTTAATTAATGTATGACTGCTTAAACTTGTGTGGTTTTTTCCTCCCTTTCCTTCCCTTGGCTGGCCACAACTGTTCAAGTGTTGCTGTCAGTTATTCTGCTTAAGTATTAAAAAATGCTTAACTAAATAGGCTGGCTTATTTGCTTTTGCTGATAGTAGCAGTCCACCCACAGAGCCCTTTCAAATCTCTTCAGTGTTTTGGAAACTGGATAAGGGACTTATTCAGTGACGTGCAAGTTTGTCTGAGCCAGGAATGAAGCATGCATTTCATGAAATGAGAAATAACCTCAGACCACACACAGTGTAATTTCTGAACTCCAGCTTGGGCTCTCTTCCCCTCGTCCCTGTGCATACATATGCACACCCCTGCTAAAAACCCAGATGATGACTGACATCTCTAAATCCTTTAAGCATTCTTTTACAGCTAAGAGCAGAGGGAGGTTTTCAGAGCTTAGGTGGCTCATTATTAGTAACACACTGATGAAAAAACTGGATTACTACAGTATGTGCATACCAAGCCAAAGAGAAATAGCAAAAAGCCTGTGCCATCTCAATACTTTCAAGAGGAGAAACTGCTGATGCAAACATATAAAAGCTATTTTTACTGCTTAGGGAGATGAGAAATCCTTCCCACAATTTTCCTAGAGATTGTTGTCACTAGAGACTAATAACTGTTCTTTCCTAGAGACTAATGTCACTACTTTTTTAGTTAAGCTAAAAACACTGAGTGTTTCAAATATTATTTTTCATTATAATTATAAAAATAAGTAAAACAGGAAGATAAGTTTATTGCATTTTAAAAACTCACACTCTTTCCTCTCCTAAGCAGAGGAACTATACTATATGGCTGTTGAGAACAAACTACACACAGAAGAGGCAAAGGGCAAACTTTTCCACAGCTGTTACTCCATAGCTTCAATATCCCCTCCTAAGCTTAATTCTTCACAGTCTTACACCAAATGAGTACACTTAAACAATGAGACAGCAAGCAGACTCCTGCTCAGCTCTCCTTAAATATTTCCTTTACGCTGGACTAAAAAAAGTAGCTTTAATAGGCTAGTTCTCCTGCATTACAACTGTGGCATCACTGTTGAACTGCCACTGCAAAGCTTAAAATGGGCAAGCAAAGGTGCTTACAGATTGACTCCTGTGCCTCTTCCATTGCTTTGTACCTGATCAGTAATACCATCACACAACTGAGCCATTGATACTATCTGCTTATGCACACAAATGTACATCTATACTCATACACACTGTGACACTTCAACCAATAAAGTTTGCATGACACTTTCTGTTAGACCCTAACTGAGTTGTTCATAACTTTGTCAAGTAAGTGCTCAAGCTGAAATTCTTCCTGCTGCATGTCTCCATCAAGCTGAATTTTTCTTATAAGTTTCAACTAAAACAGCTGTTCTGAAAAGGGGACTAAAGGGAATCAATGTCACTTTCCCTCCTGTTTTTTCTATAGCCATTTCACTGAGAAACTGTTTTATCTGCATGTTTGGGGAGAGATACTGTGGGTGGCAAGAGGGGTTACCTTACTGCAAACAATCACGCCCAGTAATAGCCTCTGAAAACGTGCCAAATTTTGGCCAGGTTCTAAACATTGTGGTTTACCCAAGCTCCATACGAATCTCCTAGAGAGATGCAACATTATTTTCTGAACACTCTACTAGAACAAATTACTACCTTGCGTCATACACTTCCTCCATCACCAGACTAGATGCACATCCTTCCCACAGATGAACTGAGTGACTCCACAATTACAAAAGGATTTATAGTGCATTTTGGGTCTTTTCATGCAATTTATGGCACTGGCCCCCAGAAGCTGGTGTGGCACTAGAACTGAGAGCTGAGAAATCTTGCCTGTTGTTCCATCAATACTCACTGATGGTGCCCATGCAGGACACTGAGGAAGCTCATTAGTTTGGAAACAAGCCAAAGCGCTTGGGCTAACAAGAAAGAAATACAAAGCAGAGCAGACTTCAAGAGACAGATGCAACATAGGCAGGGAATAATGATCCATTGTGTTAAATACACAAACACTGTCTCCAGACTGTAGAATAGAACCAAGATTTCACAGATGCCTGCACTCTCTTGTTTTCAACGGGCTTCTGTGACATCTACTAACAACTACATCTTTTTCTTCCCCTAACTGGGTAGTCTACAAAAGAGATTGTAATCTAGTGCTATTAGCAACTCCAATTGGTCAAGGAATTAGAATTGTGATCCCAAATTTTCATAATGATCCACATGGGAATCAATCACTTCTGAGCAGAGGAATACACTTCTCTTTACAGTTTTGTTTGAAAGTTTTCAAAAATCACCTTTTCAGAACTGTGTTAGAAATAATGAAGTTATAATAAAGATATAAAAATACTCAGAAGCTAGAAAACAACAGCATTACAACTACTCATGCCTGCTGTCAGAGTCTCCTATTGTATGCTTAGCAACACTTACTTTTCAGAGGCATCACCTTCCTTCTATGCAGATCACCACATTTCTAAAGACATCCCTTTCTCTTTCTCTTTTCTTTCTCTTTCTTTCGTTCTCTTTCTCTTTCTTCCTTTCTCCTTCTTTCTCTTTATTTCGTTCTTCTTTCTCTTTCTTCCTTTCTCCTTCTTTCTCTTTATTTCGTTCTTCTTTCTCTTTTTCTTTCTTTTTTCTTTCTCTTTCTTTTTCCTTTCTTTCTTCTTTCTCTTTTTCTTTCTTTTTTCTTTCTCTTTCTTTTTCCTTTCTTTCTTCTTTCTCTTTTTCTTTCTTTTTTCTTTCTCTTCTTTCTTTTTCCTTTCTTTCTTCTTTCTCTTTTTCTTTCTTTTTTCTCTTTTCTTTTTCGTTTCTTTCCTTTTTTCTCTTTTTTTTTCTCTTTTCCTTCTTTCTTCTTTCATTTTCTTTCTTCTTTTCTTTTCCTTCTTTTTTCTCTTTTCTTTTTCGTTTCTTTTCTTTTTTCTCTTTTCTTCTTTTTTCTCTTTTCTTTTCTTCCTTTTTTCTTTTTCGTTTCTTTCCTTTTCTTCTTTTTTCTCTTTTCTTTTCTTTCTTTTTCTTTCTTGTTTCTTTCTCTTTTCTTTCTCTTCTCTTTCCTTTTCTTTTTTCTCTTTTCTCTTCTATTCTTTTTTCTTTTTTTCTTTTTTCTTTCTTTCCTTTTTTATCTTTTCTTTCCTTTCTTTCTTCTCTTTTCTTTCTTTCTTCTATTTTCTTTCTCTTTTCTTTCCTTTCCTTTCTTTCTTCTCTTTCCTTTCTTTCTTCTCTTTTCTTTCTCTTTTCATTCTCTTTTCTCTTTTCATTCTCTTTTCTCTTTTCTTTCTCTTTTCTTTCTTTTTTCTCTTTCTCTTTTCTTTTTCTCTTTTCTTTTCCTCTTTTCTTTCTCTTTTCTTTCTTTTTTCTCTCTTTTCTTTTTCTCTTTTCTTTCTCTTTTCTTTTTTCTTTTTCTCTTTTCTTTCGCTTTTCTTTCTTTTTTCTCTTTCTCTTTTCTTTTTCTCTTTTCTTTTCCTCTTTTCTTTCTCTTTTCTTTCTTTTTTCTCTCTTTTCTTTTTCTCTTTTCTTTCTCTTTTCTTTTTTCTTTTTCTCTTTTCTTTCGCTTTTCTTTCTTTTTTCTTTCTCTTTTTCTCTTTTCTTTCTCTTTTCTTTTTTCTCTTTCGCTTTTCTTTTTCTCTTTTCTTTTTCTCTTTTCTTTCGCTTTTCTTTCTTTTTTCTCTCTTTTCTTTTTCTCTTTTCTTTCTCTTTTCTTTTTTCTCTTTCTCTTTTCTTTCGCTTTTCTTTCTTTTTTCTCTCTTTTCTTTTTCTCTTTTCTTTCTCTTTTCTTTTTTCTCTTTCTCTTTTCTTTCGCTTTTCTTTCTTTTTTCTTTCTCTTTTCCTCTTTTCTTTCTCTTTTCTTTCTTTTTTCTCTTTCGCTTTTCTTTTTCTCTTTTCTTTTTCTCTTTTCTTTCGCTTTTCTTTCTTTTTTCTCTCTTTTCTTTTTCTCTTTTCTTTCTCTTTTCTTTTTTCTCTTTCTCTTTTCTTTCGCTTTTCTTTCTTTTTTCTTTCTCTTTTTCTCTTTTCTTTCTCTTTTCTTTCTCTTTTCTTTCTTTTTTCTTTCTCTTTTTCCTCTTTCGCTTTTCTTTTTCTTTTTTCTCTTTCTCTTTTCTTTCGCTTTTCTTTCTTTTTTCTCTCTTTTCTTTTTCTCTTTTCTTTCTCTTTTCTTTTTTCTCTTTCTCTTTTCTTTCGCTTTTCTTTCTTTTTTCTCTTTTCTTTTTCTCTTTTCTTTCTCTTTTCTTTTTTCTCTTTCTCTTTTCTTTCGCTTTTCTTTCTTTTTTCTCTCTTTTCTTTTTCTCTTTTCTTTCTCTTTTCTTTTTTCTCTCTTTTCTTTTTCTCTTTTCTTTCTCTTTTCTTTTTTCTCTTTCTCTTTTCTTTCGCTTTTCTTTCTTTTTTCTTTCTCTTTTTCTCTTTTCTTTCTCTTTTCTTTTTTCTCTTTCTCTTTTCTTTCGCTTTTCTTTCTTTTTTCTTTCTCTTTTTCTCTTTTCTTTCTCTTTTCTTTTTTCTCTTTCGCTTTTCTTTCGCTTTTCTTTCTTTTTTCTTTCTCTTTTTCTCTTTTCTTTCTCTTTTCTTTTTTCTCTTTCGCTTTTCTTTCGCTTTTCTGTCTTTTTTCTTTCTCTTTTTCTCTTTTCTTTCTCTTTTCTTTTTTCTCTTTCGCTTTTCTTTCGCTTTTCTTTCTTTTTTCTTTCTCTTTTTCTCTTTTCTTTCTCTTTTCTTTCTTTTTTCTCTTTCGCTTTTCTTTCGCTTTTCTTTCTTTTTTCTTTCTCTTTTTCTCTTTTCTTTCTCTTTTCTTTCTTTTTTCTCTTTCGCTTTTCTTTCTTTTTTCTTTCTCTTTTTCTCTTTTCTTTCTCTTTTCTTTCTTTTTTCTCTTTCGCTTTTCTTTCGCTTTTCTTTCTTTTTTCTCTTTCTCTTTTCTTTTTCTCTTTTCTTTCTCTTTCTCTTTTCTTTTTCTCTTTTCTTTCTCTTTCTCTTTTCTTTTTCTCTTTTCTTTCTCTTTCTCTTTTCTTTTTCTCTTTTCTTTCTCTTTTCTTTTTCTCTTTTCTTTCTCTTTTCTCTTTCTCTTTTCTTTTTCTCTTTTCTTTCTCTTTCTCTTTTCTTTTTCTCTTTTCTTTCTCTTTCTCTTTTCTTTTTCTCTTTTCTTTCTCTTTCTCTTTTCTTTTTCTCTTTTCTTTCTCTTTTCTTTTTCTCTTTTCTTTCTCTTTTTTTTCTCTTTCTCTTTTCTTTTTCTCTTTTCTTTCTCTTTCTCTTTTCTTTTTCTCTTTTCTTTCTCTTTTCTTTTTCTCTTTTCTTTCTCTTTTTTTTCTCTTTCTCTTTTCTTTTTCTCTTTTCTTTCTCTTTTCTTTCTTTTTTCTCTTTCTCTTTTCTTTTTCTCTTTTCTTTCGCTTTTCTTTCTTTTTTCTCTTTCTCTTTTCTTTTTCTCTTTTCTTTCTCTTTTCTTTCTTTTTTCTCTTTCTCTTTTCTTTTTCTCTTTTCTTTCTCTTTTCTTTCTTTTTTCTCTTTCTCTTTTCTTTTTCTCTTTTCTTTCTCTTTTCTTTCTTTTTTCTCTTTCTCTTTTCTTTTTCTCTTTTCTTTCTCTTTTCTTTCTTTTTTCTCTTTCTCTTTTCTTTTTCTCTTTTCTTTCGCTTTTCTTTCTTTTTTCTCTTTCTCTTTTCTTTTTCTCTTTTCTTTCGCTTTTCTTTCTTTTTTCTCTTTCTCTTTTCTTTTTCTCTTTTCTTTCGCTTTTCTTTCTTTTTTCTCTTTCTCTTTTCTTTTTCTCTTTTCTTTCTCTTTTCTTTTTTCTCTTTCTCTTTTCTTTTTCTCTTTTCTTTCTCTTTTCTTTCTTTTTTCTCTTTCTCTTTTCTTTTTCTCTTTTCTTTCTCTTTTCTTTCTTTTTTCTCTTTCTCTTTTCTTTTTCTCTTTTCTTTCTCTTTTCTTTCTTTTTTCTCTTTCTCTTTTCTTTTTCTCTTTTCTTTCGCTTTTCTTTCTTTTTTCTCTTTCTCTTTTCTTTTTCTCTTTTCTTTCGCTTTTCTTTCTTTTTTCTCTTTCTCTTTTCTTTTTCTCTTTTCTTTCGCTTTTCTTTCTTTTTTCTCTTTCTCTTTTCTTTTTCTCTTTTCTTTCTCTTTTCTTTTTTCTCTTTCTCTTTTCTTTTTCTCTTTTCTTTCTCTTTTCTTTCTTTTTTCTCTTTCTCTTTTCTTTTTCTCTTTTCTTTCTCTTTTCTTTCTTTTTTCTCTTTCTCTTTTCTTTTTCTCTTTTCTTTCTCTTTTCTTTCTTTTTTCTCTTTCTCTTTTCTTTTTCTCTTTTCTTTCTCTTTTCTTTCTTTTTTCTCTTTCTCTTTTCTTTCGCTTTTCTTTCTTTTTTCTTTCTCTTTTTCTCTTTTCTTTCTCTTTTCTTTCTTTTTTCTCTTTCTCTTTTCTTTCTTTTTTCTCTTTCTCTTTTCTTTCTTTTTTCTCTTTCTCTTTTCTTTTTTTCTTTTCTTTCTCTTTTCTTTTTTCTCTTTCTCTTTTCTTTCGCTTTTCTTTCTTTTTTCTCTTTTCTTTTTTTCTTTTCTTTCTCTTTTCTTTCTTTTTTCTCTTTCTCTTTTCTTTTTCTCTTTTCTTTCTCTTTTCTTTTTCTCTTTTCTTTTTCTCTTTTCTTTCATTTTTCTTTTCTTTTTCTCTTTTCTTTCGTTTTTCTCTTTTCTTTTTCTCTTTTCTTTTTCTCTTTTCTTTTTTCTCTTTTCTTTTTCTCTTTTCTTTCTTTTTTCTCTTTTCTTTCTCTTTTCTTTTTCTTTTCTTTCTCTTCTCTTTCTTTTCTTTTTCTTTTTTTTTCCTCTCCTCTCCTCTCCTCTCCTCTCCTCTCCTCTCCTCTCCTCTCCTCTCCTCTCCTCTCCTCTCCTCTCCTCTCCTCTCCTCTCCTCTCCTCTCCTCTCCTCTCCTCTCCTCTCCTCTCCTCTCCTTCCTCTTTTTGATTTATAGTTTTTCCCCCATGACTGTCTGAGCACAAAGCCAAGGATGAAGAAATCCCACGTTGCTGGTCAGATCAGCTGCAGGGGCTGCAGCTGAAGCACAGCTGCACTGTGGGCCACCATCTACCATCTCTACAGCTACTTGGTAGCTGTAATGTTTTCTACTTTCCAGTTCACAGCCTGAACAAAACCAAAAGATAAAGTCAGACACAGATCACAGACTGTCAATCTGTTACACTGCAATCCTGCAGGGTAATAATAAATTTATAAATTATAGTTCTCTGCTGCCAGGAAGAACAGTCTCACTGATGCTTCCCACAGGTTCTGAACACCCACTTTCCCTCCCTGAAGGAATAAAATAACAAAAGATCAACTTTTGCTTAAAAAGTGACATGCTTGAAGTACAGCAAGTCAATTACAGAGTGTTTCATTGCTCACTCTGGGTCTTAAACACAACACCTTCTAAGATTTTAGGATTTTCATGGTGAGAAAAGTAAAATAAAAGGGTCTTGTTCCATTTTTTAAACTCCCTTAAAATTCCTTAAATTATTTTCTTACCAGTGTTTTTTATTTATTTTATTTATTGAGACATCATCCTCAAGACTACCAGATCACAAATGTCTCTCTCATGGTAGAAGCATTTAATGAATGAGATGAAAAACTATAACCACGCTCAACTTATACCACAGCCTAAACACCTAACCATGTAGAGTAAACTGCAAAAAGGCCTAAACCTTTACCTTTCTTGGGGTAAGGGTGGCAGTTCTGACACTGCACATCAGGGTCTCCAGATGCAAACCAGCTCCCTGTCTTTGGCTTTTTCAGTCACCAGTTAGGTTATTCCTTTCACTTGCATTCATGAACATTAATACATAGAATGCTTGAACCAATGGGTAAATAAAAACACCCCTAAAAAAACCTCCCCACCACTTTAAACAGCTTTTCTCGTCACTAAAGAGAATTAATTATTAAATATCAAATTCCTATTTTAACTTTCCCATTACTTTAGCAATAATAAATTCAACTTCCACTTTTAAGGAGCTTCCTACCACTTCTATTTATTTTAGTGAAATAGAATTTATGAAGAGAATTCCTTAATATATATCCAGAAATGTTTCAAGAGAAATACAGTTTAGTCCAAGCACATTTTCCTAGACTGCATAGTCTAAGAACAAAATAAGAGACCTCACATTCTCTTCTGTGCAGTTTACAAAGAATCAGAGAGATGAATGGCACTGAATTCAGGTATTTCTGATGTTACAATTTTTCATTGGTTTCTCATCGGCCTAAGATTTATGAGTTTGACTCATAAAGAAGACTGTCAAATAGCAAATTATCCAGTTACAACAGTTTGATAGAACCACAAAATTCTAAAATAAAAAAAAAATTATTCTATGTTCCTCAGATTCAAACAGCAGTATCTCAAATATGAAGGTAAAATACCTAGTATTTCTTTTGCCTCAGGCATAAAATACCTGTTTCATACAATCCTAATTTCTTGTACTGTATGCCAGAAGATATTGCATAGATAACTTAAAATATAATTCTAATTTATGTATACATAGATATGTATAGAATATAATATAAAGATGTAGGTACATATATATATAAAATATGTATTATCTACCTCTAATGATTAGTGCACATAGTAAGGCACAGGTAATGTCCATTACAAAGAACACAGGTTCTGTTTTTTCTAAATAGTGTAGAGTGACGCATCAAGAACAGAACCTCAGTAATTGACTAATGAGAAGGTATTCCTCAATATTTCCTCCAAGTATGAGACTTTTAAATTAGTATTAGTCTATTGTAATTACAGCAATATATGTAACCACAACTACAAAACAGTGAGGGCAAGAAGAGCACAAATGCCTCTAGTTATCCTATTACAGTACACACATATCGAGGGACCAAGCCAAGCTAATTTGTAAGTGCACTGTGGAGGTGAAGAGACAAAAGCACAAAAGAGACTTTTAAGAAAACAGCTTTCTCAGAGGTAATTAAATTACATTTCCAATTAAACCACAGTATGAATGTTTTCCTTGCTGCAGAATAATAAACCAGAACAAGCAGAAACTGTCACAGAAGCTCCATCAGAGTCTGAATCATGAAGACGCATGTGCTGATGACAGTTGCGAGCACTTACCTCAAACAACATAAATAGACATATGGTATTTGTCAAGTAAGCAGCACAGAATGATTTTCAGGATGATATGGGAGATCATGTTTACATGAGCATTCACATGATGGAAACAACTTAATACAAACAAAAGGGGAATAAAACCCTTCTGGTATAAACAGTTCTGCTGAAGAAAGAACCAGATTCCCTGTGAGGTTAGCTGATACTTGTTTAGCATCCCAGCTATCCTCACTGATTAGCCATTGTCCTCACCGGGTAGTGTTAGGGACTGAGAATGTTGCTATTAAATACACAAATCAGCCATTGTGACATGCTATAACAGATCAATGCAAATTGTAATGTTATTAAACTGTCTCTGTGTATTTTCAGAAAACAAGGCTTTAGTGCACTAGGCCTGTTTATGCTCCAGCTTGTCCATGTTATGTGTACTGAATTTCAATTCAGTCATACTGTGTGTTGACACAGACACTAGGTCAGGTTCTGACCACTCAAATCCATCCTCTTGGCTCACGCAAACTCAGAGAACAACTGAGACCATCTGTCCTCGAGTATCCTGCATATATATCATGCTTACATTCAATTACCTCCTTTATTTTAGAGCATGTTCTTCACTTAGTCTTTGACAAGGAAATTCAGTTTCCTGATGCCAGCTAAACAAAGGTTAGGATGCCAAGCAAACAACTCTGAAGCCCTCCAATCGTCTGCTTAGATGTACTTCCTTCCTCTTTCAGATTTAGCTGTCAGAATCACAAGACACAGACTCAAAAGAACACTATGATCCACACATGATCTACAGGACAAGAGGCATGCCTCTTAAATGTTATGAATCACTCTCATCTGCAATGTAGACATCCAGCTTCAACAGCAGAAATTGCATCTCCTTAGTCATCCCTAGCCATTATCTACTTTTCACGTACGCTCATAAGGAAGGTAGATTCTGACATGATATCTACTTAAGTGCTCATTACTCTTTTTTATTGAATGGACCAAGTCGTACTGAATTGCAGAATGCGTAAACACAAGAAGAGAGAGTACTAGTAACAGTATTACCTCATTTGTTGCATAAGCTGGAACTTATGCAGTGAATAAGATATGCAGGATACTGCAGGAATGGAATATGTAGAAGCAAAGGCAGTTAAATGCTTCCTTGGAAGAACAAAATCCTCTCCTCCTTCTGCAGTTGAGATTTCTAAGAAAGTAACTTAAGTCATCTCTTTCTTACATAGTAATTGTATTACCACCTTTGAATGATCCAGTGATACTTTGATTAAGTTATTATCAATCACTCTTTCCTCTTCTTAATGCTGGTTCTTACTCACTATGCTGAAGCCATGGTACTGGCATCAATCTGCCTTCTGGTGCTTGAAGTCATGACCTGCTAAATCTAAGCAAATACATCCTTCAAAATGGTCTTAATGTGTTGACAAATATTTGCATGCACACCCTGACTTTCTCAAACGTATTTATTACCTGAAATTATTCAGTCTCCCTTCCCCAGATCAAATACGAAATTTGTGTACCACACAGCTACTACCAAATGCAGTTCTAAGTATAGCCCCAGTTCGCAAGACAACTTCTGATCAGACTACACTGCAAATCAGACTCAGAACACACAGTGTCTTTAACTAGGTCTTGTAAGGTGGTTGTTGGGATAGCTGCATTTGTTAGCATAGACAGGGTCAAATTTATTACAATTTCACTAGCAACCTGGTTTTTTTTTCAGTCAAAGAATTTCCATTGAAGGCAATACTGGAAATATTAGTACCACCTGCAAGGTCATGAACCCACAGCCAGACCCACAGGAACTCCCATGAGTAAAAAAACAAGGGAACCGCAATAAAGAATAGTAAAACCTATCAAGTAATTTCCACGTGAAGGCAATGACACTCCATCTCCTGCATGATTTATATTCAGATCAGGTGACAACCTACCATGAAGCTATTTCCTTATGCCAGGAGGCTGTTAAATTTTCCTATAGTCCATGCCTCCCTGCACAGAACTTGTACATGAAGTATGAACTCCACACTATTGTTTAAAGCCAAACAAAATAATAACCACAGATTTCTAAGAAGACAGAGTTGATCTCTTCAGTTCTAATATTTGAAGACGAAGTCTTCAAACACAGGTAAAATTCTTTTTTTAATTTGTTCACATTCATTTTTTAAATTATACAGACATCTTTATGACAAAAACATTTTATAGAAAGATCCCTACGACACCAAGTTGCAGTATCACCTATAGCTTATGTGATGGTTTAAGGCCAATTTGGGAGGAGAACTCCAAGGGAAACCCTCCCCCCCACTCGGTTCGGGAGAAAAAACTCCAAAGAGAGAGAATGGAAAGAAACCTGTTTATTAGACCAGCAGAACACTCCCCCAGCACAATAAATTGAACAATACTGGATGATGAATTAGGGAAAAACAAAGTCCCTCCTGCAAGTGGTTTTTGCTCTCAATTCTTTCCAGCACTGGTGGATGTTGCTGCGCCGGATCGGTCCCGGTGGGTTCTGGTGTCAGCTCCCCCGGCATCCCCCCGCCGGGTCCTCAGTCTGGGGGGAGGTTTGAACAGTTCCAAAAAAAACAGGCAGGAAAAAAAGGAAAAAAAACAAAAAGGGGAAAAAAAAAAAAAGCAAAGCTTCTCAGCCCTAACTAAGCTAAACTAACTACAAGCAAAAGCAAAGCAAAAGTGAGTGCTGCAAGGAAAAAAAAAAAACTGCATCTGGTGCCAGTGACTCACGTTCTCAAGGCCAGTCTGTGCAATTCCTGAAATCAAACTGTGCACTTTCTCCCCGTTTACTCTCAAATCAAACATAAACCAAACAGACGATGGGGGATACAGTGTAGCATCAACCCAGGACAGCTTAGGTGATATTTCCTTGTAAAATACATTAAATTTGCAGGAAGCTACCGAGCGACATAAATCTTATTTCAAGACATGTTCCCATAGCTAATTCAATTGCATATAATAAATAGACCTCCACTTATATCCTGTGCTAGCTTTTGGCATACATGTGAATAAAACATGCACATCTATGGAAGTTTTGATTTATGCATACCGTCACCTTATAAGAGAAACATAATTTTGTAATTACAGGAAAATTATGCCCTTGGAAATCAATCAGCTTTGCCCTTGGGAATCAACAGAAATCTTACCTACCCCAATCAGATTTTGCCTCCTCTAGCACCTACTAATTCACACCATGACTGACAAACATGGTGCTAAGGTAAAGCCTCCCTTCAGTACACCAATACCAGCTGAAATCAACTTTATCTAGCCCCTTCTGGCCTTCAGGTGGAGGTTATCAGTCCCTCCTTCTGGCCTAAAACAAGGCCAGTTTCACGTATGCAACTTCTAGCAAGTATTTTTCTCTCCTAATCTTGATTATGTCTGATACAGCTACTACACAACCTATTAACTCCTTACAGAGTTTCTTCCCGTTATCTAACTTCAATTATCTTTGGTGCAATTTAAGCCACTTATCTCCTCTTTTTGTTGTAGACAAAAAGGGGTTATTCTCTTCATCTTTTTGAACATATTTGATGACCATATTTTTTATTCCACCTAACTTTTTCTTAACCTAAGGAGCAGTTTGGCTCTCTAAGTGTAAAAACACTAACCTGTAAAGAAAATCAATACTGATGTCACAAAAGCCTTAATTTATCTCGTATTTATTAATATGAATGAGCATGTAGGTATTACCTGGCTAAGCTGACTTCCTTTAGCTGTACATAATTCAAATGTACGAATGACTAACGGTTTACAGCTTTTTCTTTTACTTTTTTAGTTCATACTTTCTCTTGAAAAGCTGTTCCAACTGACCATTATACCATCTGGTATAATAAAGTGGTAACAGCACAGATTCAGAGTAAGAAGAAGTTAAGAAACACATTAATCTTATGTTAGCTACTTGTAAAACCCAAGGCTTTTCGTACTTAACATTTACGTTAAATACTCAGATCCTTGCTTCAGGTAGTTAAGTCAGATTTCACAATAAGGATTTTAGATGGTTTCCACTTATAATATGTTACCACAGAGACAGACTGTAGTCTACAACAGCTTCCCATGACCTAAAGTAGAAGCTGCTCCAGCTCAAATTTAAGCTTATTTTCCAGTGGGTAGTCTTCCAGACCACAAAAGCTACCACCATTCACAGACTGCTGCTGCGCAGGTTCAGTGTCCAGGGTTTTAAACTTCTGTAACATTTACCCTTCATATAAAACAACTTATACAGTAAATTACAATTTAATTTAAATTAATTTTACAATGTAAACCTGTATACTAAAGCTTACAAAAATCAAAAATTACGGTTAAGGTTTCCAGAGCAACACGAAGTCCTGGTCTCTTCTAGTAATTTTCTACAAGGTACTCTTCACATGATCCTGTGGCACTGAAAAATGTGACAGACTTCTTGGCAAATGAGATATGACACTGCGTATCTTACACCCTTCCAATCTGTGAAGAACAGATTTTCATTTGGAAGTTTTATTACATCCAGCATTCCACATGGAAGATGACAACACAGGTTAGTGTTCTTATGCTTAGAGAGCCAAACTGTTCCTTAGGTAAGAAAAAGTTAGGTGGAATAAAAAATATGGTCATCAAATATGTTCAAAAAGATGAAGAGAATAAACCCTTTGTTTCTACAACAAAAAGAGGAGATAAGTGGCTTAAATTGCACCAAATATAATTGAAGTTAGATAACGGGAAGAAACTCTGTAAGGAGTTAATAGGTTGTGTAGTAGCGGTATCGGACATAATCAAAAATAGGAGAGAGAAGTACTTGCTAAAAGATGTTGAAATTCCTTACTACATATACACTGTACAGCATATTTCCAACACATATACTGTGATGCATATTCCCTAACAAAGACATGACAGAAGTCTATAAAATAAAAAAGGGAAAGTGTAATGAGATGAGATTTGACACCTAATATAATTTAATGAGAAAGATCAAATAAAAAAAACTTTGTGGCTCTTCAAACAGGACACTATGAATATTTCAAAGGTCCACAGCTTCAGAGACTGAGCAAAATCATGGAGGATGGGAATCCATCAAAAGCTACTAGACACAAAGACATCATCCCTGACTCAGGAAGTCTTCCAGTCTCTAGCACTTCAGAAAATATATGCAATTATCATTGTTAATTCCTGTTATCTCTAAATTGTGTTGAGATGACTGACAATGTCCAAATTTAAGTAAACGGAAAAAATTACTTAGCACTTCTATTGAGCGTAGGAATATAATCAGAATTAAAGAAAGCAAAGTGTACTCAGAAAATTCTTAAAAAGTTTAATATAAAACCATTATATATCATAGATTAAAATATATATTACATATGCACAACTATGCACATATGTACTATACACTGCGTATGTAATTGCATACATATTCACAATTGTAAAATGAATTCTGTATCACTATAAATATGAATTCATCATTTTACCTTTAATTTAATGGAATTACCATGTTTTGTGGCACGATGCTCTCAAAGTTCAAATAAAACAGTTATAGTGCAACTTACATAGAAAACTTCCATTGTACTACATTACAAGATTTGGCAGTGGATAGTTCATCTCAATCATCTGCACCATATTTTTTCCACAAAAAAGTTTCATTTCTTTTCCAAAGAGAACTTTCACACACTTCTCTCTCTTCTGTCACTGTGGAAAGAGGGGTTCTTTCACAAAGCTTCTCTATGACTGCTATATCTGTGAGGTTTCTGAGGCTCTCCTCATTCTGTTCATTCAACATATCCCAGAAATCTTTTGGTCTCCCCTTTGATTTTTCTGCTTGTCCTGAAGAGAATCTCCTTGGTGATCCTGTAGACCCAATTCCATCATTTCTGAAGATTTCATCGAGAATAGATGTATCTCCAAGTAAGTCCACAAAAGAATTTTTCTTGCAAATCTGAGTTTTTCTCTCCCCCTTTTCTGACTGAGACAGAGATCTTTTTTTTGGCAGCTGTGTTCCTTCTGAGTCTGGCTGTTCTTCACAATTTTTTACAGGCAGCACCTCAATTATTTCTGATTTACTGCTTAATGAGCCAGATGCCATAAAATCTTTGAATGCCTGACTGTTTCTTCTTTGGATACGTTGAGTAGCAACAGTGGGTGATTGTTTATATTTTGCATCAACAAACATATCTTGCAAGCAGGAGTACTTACGAAGCTGCTCTGCTTCTTTATGGTTCTCCTGGGTCTGTGTTTCTGTAGTTCCACTCAGAAGTAGTCTGTCAACTGATGAAGGTCTAGACTTAGATCTTCCAAAATTAACAATGGATTTTCTTTTTCTGGAGTGTGTTGTACCCAGTTCTCTTCCTTCACAGTTACGTGAAGCTCCTGCTGGTATTTCAAGTGAGAAGAAAGATTCCATCTCTGGATGCTTGGAAACATAGAAGTCCTTCAACATCTTCCACCTGGTTTCTGACGTAGCTTTTGCAATATGCTCTGCTAGGTCTTTCACTGATCCCATATTAAAGTGGGATACCATTTCCTCAAACTGTCTCCTGTAATTATCAAGAAGGAAAAATATGTTAGGCTGACACCCTTAACTAAGGGGTGGGGAAAATGGGGAGGAAACAGTTGTTCCAAGACCTTTTAAAGATGACTTGCTAAACACAAACTGGATAAATGCAGCACAGGAGATAAGCATTGTCCAGATCAACCTACCCAGTGAGTTATGGGATACTTGTTTCTGCTAAAAAGCCAAGCTCTAATTAAAACAGATCCATCTAGCTGAGTAAGCCCTAGTCTGAGGTCAGGGAATCTTACTGGAAGGGTGGAGAGGTAGGTTTACAATCCCATGTTGGAGAAAGGATATGAAACATGTTGCCTTTCTTGTATCCAAAAGCCAGTAAGATATGTTTGCCTCAAATACCACTTGACTGGCTAGCTCCAATTATTTGAGTGTGGTGACTGCAGACAGTCTGAGAGTCTTCCCACTCTGCCCTACAACTACAACAAACTGAGGCTCATAATCATCCTCATTCACTCTGTGGCATGTCCACAAAGTCTAACTGCATGCCAGATGCTAAGAGATAATCTGCTCAATGCTCAAGGCTGAAATGTTTAAGCTTTTTGCTAGATATAGCTTTAGGATCTTGGAATAACAGCCTTAGTCACTTTCGTGCCTTTGAAAATTTTACCTCAACGAAGTTCTCATAACTAATTACAATTTTGAACATTTTTATAATTAAGGGTTCTCCTTCACCTGCCTCATAAATATTTATTCAGTGTTTACAGCAGTAAACAAATCCAATAATTATTGGCACTTCGACAATAACAGCATGGATAACTGAGGTCAGCTAGCTGATATGACAGCTTCTGAATGTTTACAGGTGTTACCTAGATACCAACTTTCACATAGTAATTTACTTGTCTCAAGGCAAATTCAAAATATACACCTATTCTGTACGTTTTCTTAGCTAGCTACAGCTTTTCACTTTCTACTTCCACAAAACACTGGGATATTTTCATTGAAAATATCTATCTACATAACAACAGAATTTAATATTCATATTAATAATAACAATCATTTGGGAAAAAAGAAAACAAGGAAATAAAAAATTATTATCCATCCAAAAATTAAGGGCGGGGGAGAAAGCCTTAAAAGAGATATCAAAAAATATTGAGCTCCATGCTAAAAAAGAAACATGAAACCCAGTTTTTTTAAACAGCCATTCAATGAAAGTGATGGAATCTGGGTAAAATCAGCAGGCAGTCAGAAGCTAATATTATAAAATGTCTCTTTTCTATACACTTTAAATACTGTTTTGTAGTACCCCATGATACACATACTATGAACAGCCACGGTGATGACATCTACATGATTATGTAATATATGACAATTGAATCAACATGTTCAAGTAATTTGTGGGTTCGATTAATTTTATTCATCAGTTACAGTACTCATAGAGTTGTGTGAGTCAAAGTTTCCCACTAGTTCCACTCTTCCCACAGAAAAAAAAAAACAGTTTTCCCTGAGTAAGGCTGAAACAAAGATAAATGCAACTACTCAAAGGGAAGTTTGTTTCAACCTTAGAATTTTACTTCCAACTCACCAAAACAATCTCACCTGCGTACTTCTTTGGGTGTCTTTCCAATCAAGAAGGTGGTTGAACCTACTCTGTGTACTTTTTTGCTTCTCTGGGTCACAGGATGTGTAACATACAGATGATGTTGCTTATTGTTCATCAATATTTCTTGCCTTTCCTTAACAACTTTCTTATCTGAATTATTGTCTTCTGGGACTTCATAATTTTTCTAGTAAAATGAGACATTGAAATTATTAGAACAGCTATGCCTCTGATGTAACAATGCACCCAACTGCACCCAATTTTGTCCCCTGTTACCAGCATTACTGGACTGAACACCAGGATTTGGATTCAGAGCTGAAATGCAGACTCCCTACTCAGTCACAAACTTCTAGGGACATTGAAGGGAAGTTTTGGTTCTCTGACATCTTGCACGAGAACATGATCCTATTTAGACCTGAGTTATTTTTCTGAATTTCTCACAAATTCTCATCAAAATTTCCCCTCTGCCAAAACATAGCTGCTTAGTGGTATCCTCAGTCTCCCTACCAACACTACTTTAGAGACGAAATCACAAATTGCATTCACACCTTGTCATCTGCTGTTCAAAATTTGGTTTCAGATCTACACTTTTTTCCCAATGTTTTTCTACTTAATCTGTGTCCATTTCCTTTATTTTCACGGGCTGTTCACAATGTTCTTAAGCTTCAGAATTTCACAGGTGTTCTCACTCCACTACTTTGGTAAGTAACCTCAAACTAGCACACAGAGAGAGATGTTAATATTACAGAACCTACAGGCATAAGTTTTCACTTTAAGACAAATGTACAGCTCCAAAGATTAAAATTTTACTTCACAATTATGTTACTCTACACAACACTGAAACCCTACCCCAGTTAAGATAAAAAACCCTATTCTCCCAATAAAAGTATCATACTAGTAACAAAATTAAAATTGAATTAGCAGATGTTACTAATAGCATAAATGTCCCACAAGTTCTCTTGCTAGTTCTGTATACACTTGTTAACTTTTTTTTTAAGTATGCACGGGTACTACAGAATTTTACTCGGAAAATGTATTTTCAGAGAAGAAAGCAATCATAGTTTAAAAAAATATATATTTTTATGTATTTTTGCATGAAAAATACTCATAGTATTCCGACCTCACTATGATAAGACAGCCTATTTTTCATTCTGTTAGGAAATCAGAGCTGTATAATTTAATTCAAGAAATTGAATAGAACACAAGACTAACCATGTCAATGCCTGTCTTAAAGTCGTATTAAACCCCCACAAATATGCATCAATCTATCTCTCGTTAAACAAGACCGAAGTATAAAAGGCAGTAATACACATCTGTTCAAACATAGAAGATTTTTAATACCTTTGGGAAAAAAGCCAAATGTTGTAAACACACTGAAAGTCATAAAATTTCTTGTCTTTGCAGAGAACCACATTTAATGTTAGAAGTACTGCTAATTGCACATAAGCGCACAAAAGGCAATATTTAGTTCTGTAAGTATAAAATTTTAGGTACACTGCACCACCCAAAAGAACAACATCAAAATACCACTGAATATATTCAAAGAACATCTCTTCTTCTACTTAAATAAGTTGTTAAAAGGTGGGGCTTTTTTAACTCAAGACAGAAAAAGTTACTGTAAAAAAAGTTATTTCAAGAACTACAGGACCTAATTCCAGTGAAAGTCTGCAGCCACTGTGAGTTACTCCTGAAAAACTTCCCAGCTCTCCAGAGCAAAGGCAGTTGGTTACATGATACCCAGTTAGGCTGAAACACAACTGACTGAACTAGTGAATGTTTTAGAAAGCCCAACACCCAGTGCCAAAATCCATGAACTTTTTTTTAAAAAAATAAACATCTTCAAAATGAACCTAAAACACTTGGTTTTTTTGGATGTCTCCATGTTTGTTAAAGGTCAACTCTGATGTTTATTACTCTGAATGATGCAACGGATTACAGGGTCTACGTACAAGTAAGATTTACAAAGTAAGATGAAAATATTCCTTATTACTATCAAAAAAGTGAAAACTTCAGTCAACATTCCATTATTGTCAACATTCTACAATATTTTGCTTTCTTTTGAATTTGACTTCCTGTATTGCCCCCCTAAATTCATTTCTCTCATGGCCAGTATCTTTTCAATTTTCTTTCAATATTTGCTCTCTAAATCACTGATCTCATAATGAAAATTTCTTTTTAACAGCTTTCTATATTGTTCTGTCCCTCAAGTCCTTCCACTGACAGATTACTGGGTCCACATGAAATGCTTCTACATGAAATGCCATGTTGACTGTATAGGGCTGGTCATGTTTGCACAAATTATCTATCACACTTACCACATGCATAAGACAATCTCACAAAGCAAGACTGAAATTAAGACAACTTGATTCAGCTAACAGGAGCCTCTGACTCGTTATTCTACAGACACCAGCACATTGAATCTGTTTATAGTATAGAGTATCACACTCTGTATGACATTCAATATGTCATATTTGGTTAGAGTATGATGGAATAATAAAGGAAACAAAAATCCTTCACAGTACGTAATAGCATACAGTGTCTGCCATATGTTAAAAAAATATTGACAGAAAGAATCACAGCAATCAGGAAAGTCTTTACTAAACATTTAAATACAGTAAATACAATATGCCTTTGCAGTGCGTGTTATAAAATTTCTATGGATCAAAGTGGAGAAGTTTCACTTAAACTTGTTGACCAATACTTGTTGGTCATCTGACAAATTACATTTATCTATACTGAATTATCTGTAACATCATTATACACTTCTGTTTTCACAAACTTGGCAGGGAGGGGTAGGAGGTGCAGCAAAATAATTACATTGACATCAAAAATAAAAAAATTTGATTGATTACTGAATGCAATATTTTTACTACCTTATTGAACTCTGTGCATTTCCATTATGTCAAGAAAACTTTCACAGCAAGTTCAAAAGAAATGCACACTTTATTTACTTTCAAAGGCATACAGGTAAGACAAAGACCATGCAAAGACCAAGACTAAACCATGGTTCAGTTGAAGGTAATGTTTTTTAATTGAAAAAATTAAATGAGAAAAAATTGGACTCCAGAAATATCCCACTAAATGAAAAAAAAAAGTTAATGAAAGTACAATAAAATGAAGTTATGAAGTGCTATTGTGAACTATGGAAAACCCCACAAAATTCTAGCCAGTCCTTCCTTATCCTTGTTTTCCTCTCCTATTCCCCCTTGATCTACTACACTTACTCTTAAGACACTTCTAATATATTGCAGTGGGAAAGAAGACAGATAATTAAACAGTTGTGCAGAAAATGGTTTCTAAAGTATTCAGAAACACCAGGAATTCTTACTACAACTGAAAAACACGTTTCATGTTCCATTTAGTCTATGACGGTTTCAATCCCTACTTTTGTTATGTACTTCTCTTACTCTATAAAGTATATATCAAGTTTTCCAATAATGATTTTGGGTTTTTTTTAATTATATATTGTCTAAGAGGATGCAGCAATCAAGAGTCTAAAATGCAAAAATGCTAGACTTTCTGCACATCTAGTGTCACACAATTCATTTAAGGGTAATACTCTTAAAGAAGAATGAACATAGGCATCAAGCAAAAATTTGTTACAATTCAGCAGTAACTTCCACTTCAAGATTCCCTCTTGAATCTACAACTCTTGGATCTGTTAGCTCTGCACGGCAATCTGTTGCCTAGTTACAGCAATTATTTAAAACCAGTATACACCTACCAAACCAAATTTTTGTCTGTCTTTGACAGTATGAAACTCTAATATGTGTCCTTCCTGTAACAGGCATAAAGAGGCAGCTCTATACTCTGGAGCAATGAACACCAGGCTATGTATATGCATTGTCATACAAGACTGAGATTGGACACTTTAAGCCAGTAACTTCCTTTTCTTTAGTCCCTTCAAGCAAGGCAAAGGACCACAATGTTTCACTTTTTTAAATACAGGAAGATGAAAAGGTATGGGAGAGTAAGTGGCCATAAGCTGGACGTAAGATGAGCAGAGAAGAAAGGGAAACAGAGTTTCAGGGATACTAGCTGTCTTATGTCTGTGGCAATTTGTTAAGAAACCAGACTTGGAGGATAATGAACATCATTCAGAAACCTGAATCTGAAAATGTCTGCATAATTATTCTTCAGCCACAGCTGCACTGTGTTCAAGCACCTTTCTCTTTTAATGCTTCATTACCCAAAGTATCCCTACAGTAACTATCTTGCCACACACTGACTTCCAGTCATCAATAATCCCTCTGACTTGCCCCCAGTGTTACATCACCTTTCTCCTTAGGTGTGCACAAAACCACTGATGTCAGATATCCAGGATACTTATCATTGCACAGTTTAATTCCTTACATTTCTATAATAAAAAGAATACCCTTCAAAAATGTCTAGTTACTTTGCAGTCACCCCAAAAATACAAAATAAAGAAACACAGTAAATTCAGTATGACTGACTTCTTAAAATGCATCTTACAAGCAAATAACAAACCCTTATGCCATATGATCATTTTTATTTTCCCACTTCCCTCAAAACCTGAGAAAAAACATGACTTTCCCAATACATTGTGACTTAAAGTTGGTTTTGGATGATTGCTCTTAATTTGATACTGTATTTCAGTGCCTTTATCTGCACAAACGACAATTCTAAATTATTTCAAATAATCTTTTTTTCCCTTTGCCGTTTTCCTTGGTCTGCTTTTTGTTGGTTTGGTTTTTTCCCCCCCTGGCAGCTTTTCTGTTTATATATATTAATTATTATGATTCTTCTATATGCTATTGCCACAATTGTTTTTATTTTCAGATGCTTCTCTGCTCAGGACATACACAAAGTACCAGGAAATTTTTGATACCTGACTGTCCATTCTTGGTCTTGTTTCCTTCCCTTTTCTATACAGACTGAAAGTGTAGTTTGAGTTGGGAGGGACCTTTTAAAGGCAATCTAGTATATGTACATGTCACACAAGAATTTCTTCCTTAATTATTCTGTATGTCAAGGAAGATAAATTGTAATAGTGCCCACCATAAAATCTCATGCAGTTTCCTTAAAAATGAGGTCTACGTGGTGAAGACAATGAATATAATTAGCAAAAAATGTATCTACTTTCTCAAGATTCTTAATTAAACCAGAATTACTTTTCTGCTTGCAAAGAACACACTACTGAACAAAATGTACTTCAGAGACTTCTGGTGAATTATAAATTCCAGTTTGATAGGAGCCCAAATCTTGTAATATTTCAGAATTATTTGTGATTGGACATTAGTTTTCCCTTTGAATTTAGCTTTCTTGATGGAGAAGCAGTCTCAATGAGTGCATCTGCTGTGGTAACAAATTAATGTTGTAGAATGAGAATGACAATGAATGTACAGCCAACAGCCACTACTTTGTCTTAGGAACTGAAGCTGGACTACCTTAGAATTTTAGAATACTTGAGGATAACGATTTTTATATCAAGCTTTCTGAGTTAAAGTATATTGGCTATGATTACATGAATTTGAATGTATCCCAGCAGACTAACAGCAGAAGTATTTTTTAAGTTATAATACCTGTTGGACAAGAGCAGCCTTTGCTGGGTTAGGAAATGGCTGCATGGCCAAGCCCAGAGAGTGATGGTGAATAGTGCTGCATCCAGCTGGTGGCCAGTCACCAGTGGTCTTCTTCAGGAGTCTGTGCTGGGGCCAGTTCTGTTCAATATTTTTATTGATGACATGGATGAGGGTATTGAGTCTTTCATCAGTAAATTTGCAGATGACACTATGCTGGGAGCGTGTGTCGATCTGTTGGAAGGTAGAAGGGCTCTGCAGAGAGACCTGGAATGACTGGATGGGTGGGCAGAGTTTAATAGGATGAAGTTTAATAAGTCCAAGTGCTGAGTTCCTGCACTTTGGCCACAAAAACCCTCTGCAATGTTATAGGCTGGGGAAGGTGTGGCTGGACAGTGCCCAGGCAGAAAGGGACCTGGGGGCTCTGGTGACAGCAGCTGAACAGAAGCCAGCAGTGTGCCCAGGTGGCCAAGGAGGCCAAGGCATCCTGGCCTGGATCAGGAATGGTGTGGCCAGAAGGAGCAGGGAGGTCATTTTTCCCCTGTACTGGGCACTGGTGAGGCCACACAAGTGCTGTGTCTTTCAGTTCAGGAAGGACATTGAGACACTTGAGCGCCTCAATGAGAGGGGGCACCGAGGCTGGTGAGGGGCTTGGAACACAAACCCTGTGAGGAACAACTGAAGGAGCTGGGGGTGGAGAAAAGGAGACTCAGAGGTGACCTTATCACTCTCTACAACTGCCTGAAAGGTGGTTGTAGTCAGGTGAGGGTTAGTCTCTTTCTCCAGGCTGCAATAGACAGAAGAACACACATCTTAAGCTGCACCAAGGGAAATATAGGGTGGATATTAGGAAAAAGTATTTTACAGAAAGAGTGATAAAGTACTCTAATTGTCTGCGTGGGGAGGTGGTGGAGTCACCATCCCTGGATGTGTTTAAAAGAAGACTGGATGTGGCACTTGGTGCCGTGGTTTAGTTGCAGTGTTAGGGTTGTGTTGGACTTGATCTTGAAGGTCTCTTTCAACCTAGTGATTCTGTGATTTATTATGGATCCAAATTACTCCTCCAAAATATTTTGCAAACACCAAGAAAACAGTAAAATTTAAGCTGATAAATCTGCACAAATTTTAGAGTAATATGTCGTCATTTCCCCATGTATGTCACATGTAGATTTACTACAAAAACAGAGACAAGGACTTTCCATAAACTCCAATCTTTTGCCTGGCACTAGAGAATTGACTACTATATCAACTGAGAACAGACTGCATCCTCTCTATTTCACATTTACTTCTGAGTCTGTTTCTTCTACAATCAGGTAACAGAGCAAGAATTTTTCATTAGGAGCAATCTTACTTAAGTTTTTGAACCTTTATATAAAGTAACTCCCATAAGACATACCATTGTCTTTCACCAAAAAGCTGATCTTGAATCAACAGAGTTATTATTGCTGGTGAGAATGAAAGCAGATACTCAGTCTTTCTCAGAATTCAAAGCCTAAGGTAAATGTTTGTTACCTTAACAGGTAGAAGCTGCGGACTTGCACCCATCTTCCTTCACCCTCTCATCCTTCCATCAAAGAGTAGCAAACCCAAAGGCCATGCACATACATCATAATGAAAACTCCACTACAAGCTTTAAAGAATTTTTATAACGTAAAGACTTAAATATTAACTCTTTACATTATAAAAACACAGCCAAAAGCAGAATACAGAAATCAACAGAATTGGTTAATTTCACTGCAAACTGAACCAGTAAACTCAATAAAGCAGTATTACAGGCCAATCATTTGGGAACAGCTACTTTAAAAGTTGAATATTTCCCCATCCTAGAAGAGCAAGGACAAAGGCATGTTATGTCCCAAAAGCCTACTCTTTATAAACAACTATCTAAACTTGTTGAATCTAAAAGCTGTGCAAACACACTGAAATCAGAATTCCTAGAACTGATAGAAAGTCTTTGTTTAAATAATCTACAAAATGTCAATATAATACAAATAAGATAAAGCAGAGTTCTTAATGACACAACTTTTGTATTTACAGTATTCTCAACAGTACTTAAATTTGCATTGGAGATACAAAGGGCATGTTTTTTCCTAGGCTGACAGCATGCTTAGTTTTCTCATTTACACCACATTGCAATAACATAAAGAGGGGTTTACCATTAATCCAGGTTTTACTACAAAGCATCTCGTTATTTCTCTGTCAAACACTGGCAATAGTGCCAAATGTCTGTCATCCAATTCAGGGGATTAAGCCTTCCTTTATAGTGCAATTCTTGTACAAATTTATAAAAATACAGATAAAGTTTCTTAGAGCTGGTCACAGTCTATATTTTGGCCTGAATTCATGCCGCAGAGGTTGAATATGACAGCTGGCAGGAAGTTGAGGGGAGAATACATCCTCCCCCTTTTCAGTCACCACATTTCTGTTGCCATAGTGATTAATCCTCAATTGAATGGCTGTCTTTGTACATTTCTTTTCAGTAAAACTTTAAGTAAACTTACGTTGAAAACATGCAGTTGACAGAAAAAAAGACTTCACATATTAAACAGGTATAGTACAAGTTCTTGTGACTAATACTTTTCCAGATATTAAAAAGTGCAAACTCGCTCTAACGTGGGACATCATCAGTTTTTCAAATTACTTAGTATTCCTGTTCCTGTTCCCATCTTCCGTCTTTTTTGTGAAACCTCCAAGCCTTCTCCAAAGACTTCCCCACACTCACACAGCCCCCCCTCCACAACCTGGACTCCTATTGAACAAATACTACACAAATTCAGCTGTATAAGAAGTAGCAAAAGATAATCTCAGACTTCCATACTGCGCAAAACATTTACCATAAGCTGTTTTTGCCAATTAACACAGGAATAAATCAGGAAATTCATTAAGAAATGCAGCCATTTAATGCAGAATAGACTAGAAAGATTAGAAGAAGATATTTAAATCTTGCCTCTGGGAGGTTTCCCTTTCTTATGATAGCTAAGAAAAAGTTTCACAAATAAAAGTTTCAGTGCAAGTTACCAAAAAACCTAAGGAAGTAGAAAGCTTCTGCACTGAAAATCAGGTTGCTTTTCCACCAGGAAAAAAAAGATCACAAAAATCAAAACCTCTAAAGTACTTAGTAGATGACTAAGGCCTTACAGAGTTTGTTGACACTTCCATTCTTTCCCCAAAATCAATGCCAGAATAATTTTGAGCAAAATATCACATGAATTACTCAAGACGTTTTTCTTCTCTGTAGGTCTACTCTGATAATTACAGTCTGGCTTTGCAAGTCCACCATGTACAGTCTACAGGTTTACTTCACATGTTTGCTTTAAGAAGCTTTTGTTTTCCATATGACTCTTTCTGCGGTTACACAAGACAGTTCTTTTTGGTTTTCGTTTATGTTCTTAACATATAGTGATGTGACAATAGAAACAGCAATCTTCCATTTGTTTAATGAAAACACAATGTTTAAAAAGTCTATTTGCACAAGACTTGAATTTCAACTCAAGTGCAGAACACAGATTGCTCAATGTCATCAAATCAGGCTAAACCCAACCAAAAAAATCCTGGAAAAAAACAAGTTATTTATTCCAGTAGATTAATTTGCAATATAATCTTCCTCCCTCACACTTGTATATAGTAGATTGGAAAACCCTTCCTATGAATAACCTTCAGTGAAGCAGCACATCAAGCGTGTTATCATATAACAGCTCTCAGTAATTTTTACTGAAGCAGCCATGTGCCATGCTGAATGACATGCATTTTCTACCTCAAGGTGCTTACTATAGCTTCGTGTGATTCTCCCTGCACAATGGCATCACAAATAGAAACAAAACACATGCTTTAACACTCATCACCTCTTAGCAAAGATTATGAGTAGCATGAGATCTCAAACTGCACAGAGACACACCTGACTACTTTCTGTGAGACTTAGGTTCTGGGACACACAAGCGAAGCTCATAATTATAAACCAAGACGAGATCCACTATTAACTTACTATACACTGTAATCCACACCTCCAAAATTTCTTCAGAAACAGCTGTCTGCCACACTTCAGCATGGAACAGAAATCCCTGGCTTTGTTTTGATTACTGAGGCTCTAAGCACCTCCAAGTACTGACACATCAGTTCCTTCTGCATAAGTACTCTCAGAAACATCAACTCTTTGAGAGATGACTGTCATACTGTTGTGTGCTGCATCAAAAGAAGTGTGGCCACAGCTGAAGGCTGTGGATGGTGACTGTCCCTCTGCTCTTATACAAAGACTGATCTTTATCCTCTCTAGCTCCTGCGCGTGCTGATCTCCACTTGTTTCTCTCTTTTGCTGTAACAAAACTGCTTCATCTCATCCTGCTGGTCATTCTCCATCTTATTCTCTCCCCTGTCCCAGTGGAAAAGTGACTGAGTGGACACCTGGCACCCAGTCAGGGTCAACCCACCAAAATGCCCCATCCCTGGAAACATTCAAGGTCAGGCTGGATATGGCTCTAAGCAACCTTATCTAGTTGATGATGCAGGGAGTTTGATGAAATCTGAGGGTCATATTCTATAGCTCATATGTATTTTCTTCTCAAAATCTCCAGCCTTCAATACTGACAGTCACGGGCCACGGTCAGAATACAGATAATCTTTACACCAAGGATAATTACATTCAATAACCAATTTAAATAACAAGCTTGTTACTTACACATGTTCTTAGGATATTCTACATACCTTCAGTTATCTTTTGAGGAACAAGATTTGCTGCCTCCCATCCCTTCTAACTTGGCTCACAAGGATCTCCTTCCCATGGAACCTCTCTCACTTTCAAAGAAGAAATCTCACAGATGTTGCAGCCTGCTCCAGCTTTAAGCAGTTACTACAACTTAAGCAACTACATTAGTCTCCATGATTCAACAATAAATGAAATGCTAATAAACCTAATTTATACTTTTAGCTACTACAGGTAGACAACTAGGAAGAAAACATTGTTTTATAGTGCTTTCCAGCAACTTGTTTTTCCTGTTACTCGTACTTACATAACTTCCATAAATTGCTACTGAAACTAAAGACCTTAACCTAGGTTCTAAAAGTTTAAGAAAAGTATTGAACCCAAAATGTCATTAGATGGCTAGTCAATAACAAATCAACATGATAATGTTCTTAAAAAGGGTTTTCTTTATTACTTACTTTAGCTTATTATATTGCTTATTATCCCTGTCAATCCAGATTTCTATGTAAGCTTGAAACAAAAACGTCAGTCTTCCACCAAGATTTGTAGGAATTTGTATTTCCCAATTTACAACTCATACAATTCAACAGAATACTTCTAATTTTTCAAAATTCTTGAACCCCATTCACAGAGATTTAAGTAATTGCCTAAAAAATGTATTTAAAATTTATTAAGTCAGAAATGCATTATTACAGACTGCTTACTGAGTGAAATTTTAAGGTAGGAAGACAGAGGTGGCATGGGTAAAATGAACAGCACAAAGGACATTATACTTTTTGGTCCTTAGCAGACCTATCTATGAAATGAAAATAACCTTTGTTGATCATTTCTACTTAGAAATAAAACAATTCAATTAACTGTGCTTAAGAAGGGACACAAATGTTATCGGAGCATAAATATTATTCAGGTGCCTTCATGATGCTATCACATAAAGCTTCAACATAAATACACTGTAAAAAAAGCTTGTACTTAAGAATCTAATATCACTGATACCCACAGCCAACAGAAAGAGCTACAACAGTTTATGAGAAACTATTACACCATGATACTTGAAATCTATATTAATAGGAAATTTCAAAATTTCTGACAAAACTTTATTTTTCTTTCAATAACTATCAGTTTTCAATTAACATTCCAATATTCAAAACTGTAATTTTATTTACTTAAAACGATGATGAAAATTTAAATGACTCAGCTGTATTTTTAATGTTACACATGATGCTGCTTTAATCTTCTGAGAAACTTTTTTTAAGCCACATTGTTTATGATAAAACAAGCAGATGCTCAGACAGTGAATGTCCTAACTTCACTTGATGGCAAATAAGTGAAAAACGATCAGCAAAGCCTGATGGCCAGAAGCACAACAGTGACCAGGTTTTTCCACAAAATGCCTTCTGAGGAAATACAAAGTAATGAAGAAAAAAAACCAGCAGCAGTAAAATTCGAAGTAGAGAACCTTTCAAAGTTCTCTAGAAAGCTCTCTTTTTAAGCAGAACACAAAAAGCTCAAAATCCCATATTTAAGAATAGGCAGTCATCTAGATTTTATTTCTACATTAGTGCCTTTACACAACTGAATGACAGGAAGTAAAAAAAGAAGCAGCCTTCTCCCTAATTTTTGATGTTCTTCCTACTTAGCTCTCCAAGAGGAGTGATACTACAGTTGATTCTGTGTGAAAAGTGCATACCTTAAAAAAACTGACTGACATGTTAATCAAGAGAAGTTAATTTGCAATACTTGCAGTCACATGACTCTACATAATAAGCTCTAAGTTACATGACTACGACAAACTAGTTTTAAACAGAGGTGGATCAATAGACATAGTCAAAGTACTCTCTTCACAGTTTTATTTCATTTTTATTTGGTTTTAATAACGTTGTCAGTCATTGCCAATTAGTAAGTACCTTCCTACAGTACTCTTGAGTATTTCTGACTGACTTTTCTGCTAATGAGGGACTTCCTAATCAAATGTGTTAGAATTGAAAAGGCCATACTTTTACTGGTTGGCCTGGTTTGATCTCTCCAGTATAAAAATTCTTGGCAACTCTGCTAATGGCTTAATTAAATACAATACAACAACAGCACTGGAAGAAACTCTTCTAGCCACTGCGGATGTTCAACACCCCAGAACAAAACAGTTGTATGTCGACAATTTCTGTAATGATAGCTAACATGTCTGTAAAGACTAAGCTGCACATTCATCAATTACTTATTCTGTGCTTGTGGTTTATATTGAAAATCAGTCTAGGAAACTGCAAATGTTTATTACAAAGCAAGCCACCAAGTACCCAGATAATCAGAGCAGATCAAAAATTGTATAATAAGAAGAAAAATCTGGAAGCTGTATCTGAATTTATTCCAGATTTGTGTGTATTCCAAATGCGATTAAACAAGCTACAGGACCAACAAAAAGCATTAAACATATCTGTTGCTAAACAAGAACTCCCAGTAAACTCTAGTTCTATGTTTAAGACATTAAACATAGACCATTAGACTCAACTACAGCAAATGTGTAAGTCTCAGCTCCCCAGAGAATCTGCAAACTGATTTATGCTCAAATTTCTACACTACGGGGGTTCCAGAATGTACTGTGGCAACTGGATTTTTGTTAACTGGATCCAGGACAAACTGAAGATTTTTCAAGGCTCAATCAGAAAAACATGGCACAGAATTTGATTTCAAAAACCCAATCTTTAATCTTACCATTTCTCTCACAGAAAAATCCCACAGAGGGTGCTGTGCTGTTTAATTCCCAGCTCTTTCAAAGCTGGCTAATGTAAAAGCCACCCCAAAAAAACAAAGTAGTTTATTAGACTTCCAGCTGAGCATTCTCTTCCTCCCATCCTCAGTGTCTTTGATCATTCATGGTGGCCAGTAAGTGAAAAGTAAGTTTTTTAGAGCTTTTAAGATGAAAAATGAGGATAAAAAAAAGTTAAAATGACATTTCCAAAAATACCTCTTTACCTTGGCACTGCAGACAGCTACATTAGCAGGGAGCTGGGAAAACTGCTTCAACTCAAATACGTCTCGCACTGCCCACCGGCTCAAGTGATTTTCAGCCTTGCTGGATCCAACCACCTTCTGATTTGAATGAATATATGCCACTTCTTGAACACCATCTGATTATGAGAAAATTATGAGAAAAATACAAAGACAGTGGTTATTCGAAAACTCTCAAGGTACACATTTGCACTAAAGGATACTGTAATTAAAAAAAATACATTAAAGTTGTAAAATTCGTTACGACTTCACTCAGGACCAAGTTTCTCAGTTCCATGAAATTAAAAACTATCATTAGACTTATTTGGATCTATCCAGATGGTTTAATACTGCAGTTTCAGAGTGGTTATTTTCAGACGGACAAAAACGTTGCAAAGCATCTATGGCTTAATGGCTGCAACATCAGTGGTTAAAATTAAGACTTTAGGAATCAAGTCATCCACATGGTGTTTATAACTCCCACAACACTTTTTTTTCCTGCACATTTTATTTAACAGCCCTGTCAAGACTCTTAAGACTTTATAGTTCAAATATTTAGTTTGTGAATTCTTAATAAATCTTCAATCTCAGCAAATTTCAAGAGACAGTAAGAGTTTAACCAAGAATTACAAAGCAGCCTGTCACCCTGTAAGACAGAAAAGTAAGACTAATAAAGATACAGAATGATATTACTAAATAATAACTTACCAGAGTATTTACTACATCTTGTAACAGAAAAACATGTACAGCAAGAAGAACTTAAAACCTGCTGACAACGGTAAATTAGACATATGTTATTACTTTAGTTGAAATAAAATCAAATTAACCTAATAGTTACCTAAATATTTGTCCATTAATTCCATTTTTTTCTCTTGATGATCAAATTCAGTTTTAGTTGCATAAGTTCTATGCAAAGCACAATTACTAGACTTCATTTGTGCAACAGAGGTATCCTGAACAGGATGCAGCATTTTAGACACAAACTGTACTCTGCCTCTCTGTTGTTTACACCTATAGCTTTGCTTCCTGGCATGAATTTTCTCAACTGGAAAGTTATCTTCAGAGGATGAGAACTCATCTATATTCTGAGAACCACTTTTCTTTCCTTTTCTATGGGAGTTCCTTGCTTGTAGCGGAAATTTGGAGACATTATCTAGTCCCTGGTTAGGGGCACATCCTTTCTTCCACTTTGGAAAACTCAAAGTTCCTAGCTTTCTTGATTCAGAATTACGGGAAAGTTCAATATCATCAGACTCATCACTTATGTCACTTGCTCCTTTCAAATCTATGTCATTCTTGATGTCTTCAAAAGACATGGCATTGCTGAAATTTGACTCTGTACTGTGGAATCCAAACGGTCTACTGCTTCCCTTAAATACAAAGGCAGCTTTTTCTTTTGCTAACTCTTCACAATTTTCAGATATTGAGCGATGTATTTCAACTTCTTCAGTAAGCACTGGTTGCTGGCATACTTGAACTTGGGTAGGAAAGATGACATCATCATCCACTTCAGAACTACTTTCAGTTTCCATGACTATATCACACTGTTTTGAAATGCCTTGATCCTCATTTTTTCTGTCCCCCTCCTCCTCAGAGCCTGACAAACCAAGCCAGTCTGTACTGTGCATATCTTGTTTATCAGTTCCATTTGGAGACAGAACAGCCTTTTCATGCTCCAAAACAGGCACACTGGTTTGACATTTCTGAAAACCACCATGCTTGCTATTTACATTTTTTCTTATAGTATGATCATCAGAACTTGAATGATGAGAGTTATAATTATCATCCCCTTCTTTGGTAGTTTCAATTTCTCTCTGCAACAACTTAGAGAATCCACACTGCATTAAGGAAAGTCCTTTTTTTACTAAATTATTTTCATTGTATGGCTTCCTTCCATCACATTTTTTCACAGAACTCTCCAGAATATCATCATCACTGAAATCATCCCAAAAATCAGTTTCTTCTCTTTTTAATTGTGCCTGAATGCTTTGGGAATCTCCGTCTTCTTGATAGTCTGGTTGTTCATACTAAAATAAGAACAAAAAAACAAACCCCACAAAAAACCCCCAGGTTATTTAACATTAATAGTATACACAACATCCTAATTCCAACGCAGTGTAAAAAAAGTGGATTTTCACTGTTACTCAAGCAAAAAATATGCAAAATATGTAAAATAATTCATAATGAGAAATTACTGAAGTTTCTGGCAGCAGAATATTTTTAGCAGAACAACACTGAAAATAAGCAAAAGTATTATGCACTTGAGACAACAGATGCTGCACACTGCTAAAACAACTTATGCCTTCCCAATCTACATCCGTATTTTTCAAGTTTGTACTAATCTCATTGCTACTTTTCATCTTTCAAGGATAGTTTGGAAGGTGACTTCATGAATCAAACCTTAATATTTTGTGTAACGACATTGGTAACAAAAAAAAAAATCTCAGTGCAGTGGTTAACTTCCTTGTATATGGGGGCTAACATTCCACTCTCAAATTCATGAAGGCCTTCTCTAATCAAACAAAATTGTGCCCAGGCAATCTTAAAACATTTTTAAGGTTAACTTAAGTCCAGAACATAGCTCTGAAACGGCATAATACTGAGATAAGAATTATGACAGCATGTAAATGGAAGTCAGAACAGTAAATACCAAAATGTTGCACTCAGAGACACATTTTAAATATCTCACATATTTATCCTGATATAATTCTACTTACCAAAAAGCATTTAACATAAGCTTAAAAAGTTGCTGTTTGTCAGCAAGTCATATGTGAGATCATGACTATCCAGTTATGTATTATCAATATGAGACTGAGATCAATTTAGGGCATGCATTAAATACTAACATTTACTCACAGAATATCATTCAGTGCAATCTAATCTAATGATAACTTTACTTTAAATACCTGAACATGGTGCTCAGTCAAAAACATTCCTACAAATGCAATGCTACTATTAAAACTGACCTTTGCTGGAAAAAAATAATAACATAAGATCCTATTCCAGAAGGGAACCATTAGATAATTACATACATTAAAAGTAAAAAAAGACACTATTGAACAGACCACTGGTTTGGTGGGAATTACTCTCTGATTGTCTGACTACAACAGCTAAATAGCCCAGGTCTTCTAGAGTTCCACAAAACCTGAAGCTTACAACCATCTAAATCAATTGTATTCCTTTCAACAATTCCCTAAACAAAATCTTCTAAACAACAGGGTAAAAGTACTATCAGCCTAATGACATATTGCCCAAATTTGACACTGCAATACTGGGAACTAGAGGGCTGTCATGCTCTGGTCTATGGTCCACAAAGACATCTCACCTTTTCTGAGCTGCATGAACGATTTTCTTCCTTCAGCCATGTAGTTGCTGTCATGACTCCTGCTTCTACCCGTCCTTCCCTCTAAAACAATCAAATACGTTAACATAAACAGATACAGTTTTTATTACTCACAAAAACAAGCACAGGAAAAAGATGTTTCCTTCTTTTTTTAGAAGTGCAAGCACCAAAGGTATAATCAGCAAGGTCCAGGCTAAATTAGCAGCAGAAGAAAAATAACAAAATAAACGGAAGAATGGAAAGACAAAGAAATATGGAATAAAGCTGCAGTAAATTTGAAGATGTAAGCTAGGTGCAAGCACACATTATTCTAAAAGTTATTGACATCCCAAAAAAGTACTCTAAAGAGGTTTATGTGATCATAGAAGATATTTTTATGATAAGAATTCTGGCTTAAAAGATCAGTCTGAGTAACTGATGAATAAAAGGTATCGGTGCACAAAGCTGCAGGAAAGTATCAAAAAATAAGTTATGTAATTCTGATATAAAAAAATATATAGGAAATTTATGGAAATTATAATCCAAGCTTTTCCCATTCTTGGATTTAGAGAAATTTAACTGGTCTGTATCAGAACGAGAAATTAGCATGCCTATTTCATTCAAGTCATTGCACACAGACAAGAATTGATTAAGTTTCACCACTGTTTTACAGTGTTTCCATTCAAAATGACGATCAAAAAGTCTCATGAAGAAAGGAAAAATCTAAAACTAATATCCAGAAGTAAAAGGATAGTACTTCACACCTCCAGTATGTCTTTGGTAAGACAGGACCCATGAGTCCTAAGTTTGAAAAGGTTATGAATCCCAAAAAGCTCTCCTTGATGTTCCTTTGATCCTTGCACTGCCTCAAAATACCGCCTGGCATTTTCAGTTCCAATCACTGCACAGTGAAGTTGCTGAAACAGAACAACATAAGAGATTTCAGGAGTATTTGCTACAACAACACATCAGAATTTCCTGGCACTCACATTATATACACAGCTTTAGCTGGAACAAACAAAAATTCCTAAGAGAGGATACTTTGTTTTAATTTCCCTGGCAGATTGTGGTATAATATGAACCTGCTTGGCGTTACTGAATTAAAAAAAAAATAGACTATTTGAAGACTTTTACTGCATTGCTGCCTATTATCAGACACCTACTATACCTATTACTGGCACTCCTCTGTATCTTCACAGCTCAGCTTCCACTATACTAAACAGTATTTTTTCACCTTCCTTTGCACTGTATATTTACTTGCTAAGGGAAAGCAATTCAAAAATCAATTTAAAAAAAAGAAAGAAAAGAAAGAGAGGGGAGAGGGGAGAGGGGAGAGGGGAGAGGGGAGAGGGGAGAGGGGAGAGGGAAAAAAAAGAAAAAAGAAAAAAAGAAAAAAAGAAAAAAGGAAAAAGGAAAAAGGAAAAAGGAAAAAGGAAAAAGGAAAAAGGAAAAAGGAAAAAGGAAAAAGGAAAAAGGAAAAAGGAAAAAGGAAAAAGGAAAAAGGAAAAAGGAAAAAGAAAAAAGACAAAAGAAAAAAGAAAAAAGAAAAAAGAAAAAAGAAAAAAGAAAAAAGAAAAAAGAAAAAAGAAAGAAAAATATTTATATGTCCTTTCAAGACTTATACATGCTTTTTGGAAATCCAAACAGACAATATCCAGGTCTTCTTTTTCTATGAAATCATCAACTCCACAGATCTCTGCAAAGCAGGCTCCCCTTTTTTATGATTTTAGTCAATATAGTTGGTTTTCTATTGCTCATTCTGTTAGTCTGAGACTTCTTGTATGGATACTTCCTGCATAAAGGAATTCTCAAAAGTACTTTGCACAAGAGAACAGATCTTCTCTAAGCTTTTCCATGAATGTGCATGTAAACAATAAAGTTTAGAGGTGTTTTTGCAATGAATACTCTTCTAAACCTTATTAACGTCCATAGAGCAGTAGAGTTTATGCTTGTGATGTGTTAAAAAACTAAACTACTAACTTTCATGTTTTCAGACCATTGTCCCTCAAACACTGTTTTAGGACTTAACATGCATTATATTTAACTTGCCTTTCTAGTATACTATTTCAACTACTAAAAGGTCTTATTCTGAGCTTCTGATACAGAATCTCTGAAAATTTCCCAATTACCTGTTCAGCCCATCACCTACTTTTAATTTTTCCCTAAGTTTCCTTTTTCTTATTTAGATCATTTTGTCAAAAATAAACAGAATTCTAACGGTTTTTTGGCTTTTACAAAACACTGACTTTAAGTGAGACAAAAGTCACTGTTACATTTCCAAAAGTAGCATTTTAATGCAAACCATACACATTACTTAACAGCAGCTCAAGATACGATCTTTCTGAGGATAAATTCCTTTTATGACTATTGCTCTGTGAAATCAGGTGATCTTAGAACCTTTTTTAATTTGTCACTTATTCAGATTTAAGGAGTCTAATGACAGTCTCTTTACTGCTGCATTTCCCACTCATTCATCCTTTAAATTCCTCATTGTAAATAACCCAGCTACAAGTGCTCATCACTGAAGACTCACTAATAACTTTTCATTTTTATGGACAAAATTTCAATTTTTAGGTTAATTCCTCAAGACTAATGAATTTTTCTTCAATACATAGTATCATTCTCCCACTGAGGTGACCTACTTTATCTTTTCTATGCAATGCGTTCTTCAGGACAACTGTATCCCAATGGTTTTCTTCCTTTCTCCAAGTTTACATGCCTGTAACATTAGAACTGAAAAAAATCAATCATCTGATTTCTTAACTTGCAACTTCTGTTGAGAGAAACATGTTCATATTTCTTCTAATTTCTTACTATTCTGTGTAGCCTGCTCTTTGCTGATCATGTTTGAGCTTTCTTATTTTTTGTTTCAATTCTGATCTCATCAGGAAACAGCTCCTAAGTTATGTGTTCCTTAAACCCCACACTCTTCTTCCCCTGTTCTTAAATACTTAAGCTTGTTGTGGTTTAGGAATGATATTCCTCAATTTAGGTATTCCCCCTCCCCCTGCAGCAGGCTGAAGGATAATTGGATGCTCAGGGTAAAGAGCAGAGGTTGCAAGAAGAACAATTTACCAGAAACAACAATGATGTAGGAACGAAACAGTAACAGAAACAATATGAATAACAGAGTGTAGAAGAGAGGTGAATGATTCATACACAATTGCTCACCACTTGGAAACCCCCAATAATACCCAACCTCTTCTTCCACCACATTACACAACCCAGAGACCACTTCCCCAATTCCCGAAAAATGACGGAGGTGGCATGGAGTAGCTTTCAGGCCCTGGCCATACCCACTTCTGGCTACTCCAAAAGTTAGCCCTGTCATGGCCGTAACCAGGACAAAGTCTATCAGTGCAAGTCAAAAAATCTAAAAAGCACAAGTGATCCAGGCTGAGTGTTCCAGCAAGCAGCAGCACTTCTCATCTCCACAACAGGATCAATGATGCTTCCCTCTCCTTTTACACACAAATTTATACAATCACAATAGTCACAATGCTTCTTGCTTTTCTTCTGTAGCATCAGCAAGATTTCTGCTTCACTTTCTACAGAATTTCATGAGAAAAAGCTGCCTGAATCAGACTGCAGATACTAACTACAACTATCGCACTTGTATTTTACAGGTCTTCAAACAAAAACAGTCCTCTATATAACCTGAGTTATACATTGCCTAATTAAACTGCCAATAGTTACAGAAAAACTTGAATACAAATATAACTCTGTTCCATTCTTTAACTATCGCTAAATGATGTGCCTTTGTTTAGTAAGTTAAGGTAACATCATACACCATAAACACAAAGTAAACTACAATTTTACTATAGCTTTTAGTCCCTAAAAAAGATTGGCTCTCCATCCTTGAAACGGCTAGGAGGAGCTCCCCATTTAAACAGTTTGTGAGCTTTACCTGTTTATAAACTTGTCGCAAGTACATCATCTCTTCCACAGTTCCCAAGGATATCAATCTAAACACTTTAACAGTTCTGTGTTGGCCAATTCTATAAGCTCTGCAAGGACATGGCACATTAAAAACATTTTAAGAAATAAGAGCTCTTAGGAGTGGTAATAAACAATAAACTAAATATATAAAAGCATTCTAATAAAACAGGACTATTCTAGAATTATGCATATGTTGATTGGGTTGTTCTCCTTATTTTTTTGAATTTTCCTCAGTAATTCATTTCCTTTACTATTTCATATTTCTCCCCAGGCCTATCCAGTTTTCTGCTCTTTTTATATCACAAGAAATGTCTCCCCCAACTCAAGAAAACACATCCACTCTGTTTATCTCAGGTTTGTTTTTTGGGGTTTTTTTTTCCCCTCTGTGGCTCCACCTACTTTTGCTCCAAGTATTCTCCTATTTCCATTATACAGGAATTAACTCATGGATTACTTGAAGCAGTCTGCTCTTTCTTAACTTTGTAAATCACTTTACAAGATACAACATAATAAAAACAGCTGATGAACTGGTAGTATTCTATTCAAATGGTAAATTCTGAAACTTCTAATAGACTACATTCCACAAAATTCACAGGAGGCTAAAACAATTCATAGTAATGTGATTTTACAAAGATGCTTCAAAGATAGTCCTCAATACATGTTTCTGATACATTTTCTCTAGAACAGGTACATATAAATACATCCTAGAAATCAGAAAGACCCTTAAAACAGAATTATGTAGTTGCATGAGATAACAGAGACAAGTGTACTTCTGCACGAAAATACATAAATCTACTGAATTTTTAATATTCTTTTATATGTTTTTAATATTCTTTATAGGTTTTTAATATTCTTTATTTCAGTTACTAAAAGGTCTGCCTTGGATTCCCAGTGAAATATCCTGCAGTCAAAAAGCCTTGAAAGAAAAATCTGTATTACTGGAAATATTCCAACACCGTAATATCAGAGATAGATGTGAGTGCTAAAAAGACACTAATCTCCACAATGGTGAAGCAGAAGAGAACACAATGCACCCCTGTCTTTTAGGGTTTTGGAATTCAAAACATCATTTGAACTAGGGTCAAATACAACGTATTCTTCATGAAAAAAATCACAAGAAATATGTCATCTACACACACATATTCTAGAGGTCACAAAAAGTTATAGTAACCACAAGGAGTTTTTTGTTGAGTTTTTGTTTGGCCCGCTGCCACAAAAAAGAAATAAAGGAAAAAAATTGTAAAATTTAGGGTTAAAAATAATCACATCAATGCTAAAAACTAATTCAGTTGGACATTTCCTATTGTCTTGTGGATGAATCAGGCAATGTAGTTGGACAATCAGATTACAGAATGAATGGAAGAGTGCAACATGGATCACATTCTGTATTTTGAGAGTGTACCTGTCAATTGCTTGAAGATCATTTGCTGGATTCCATGTAGGATCAAACAATATAACAACATTGGCACCAACAAAATTAAGACCTAGTCCACCAGCCCTGAAAACATAAAAATTAAAAACCAGAACTATATGATAGTAAGAAAACACTGCAACTAGATCGTTCTGTCTTAGGTCCACATTTGCCTACCCTTTCCCAGCTTAAAAAACCCCCTAACATTTAAAGATATTAAAAACAGCAGTACAGCTTTGTGTTACAGTTGTGCTAAAACAACCTCCAAGTACTCAAATAACCACTGCCCTAAAATGCAGTTTTCTCATGTAAATCTCAAAATTTTTACAGACTGTATGAATAGTTGAGTCATTAGCAACTGCTATCAACTTAGTAAAAATCCCTGTTGCTACTACATTCCTATTAAGTCTTACACAGGATAACACCCCCAAATACTTATTATAAGTATTAGAAGAAATTCATAACCAGTTTTATGCCAGTTAACATTATGTAAGCAGGAAAATTACAGGTGAAATTTTGCTTCCTCTAATCCCAGTACATAGTTTTTGACAATAATGCTATGCAGCTTCCACTAAAATGGGTCACCATCTCATGTAAGTCATACCTGTAAGCATTAACAACTAACAGAAATATTTGTACAGCAAGTTACTCCGCTATTAAAAACATAGTTGGCCACACAGCTGCATATGAGTAACATCTGTATCAGTCTTTAAAAGGAAAAAAGTCACATTCAGAAATTTGTCTGCTCTGCAGGTTAGGAGTCACAGGGGCACCAGCTGAATCATCTTATAATACTCAACAGTTGTAGAGTGTTTTTAGGTAACATCTGCAAGCCAGAGAAGAACTTGAGCATATATCTAATCTGAGGCAGCTAACTGCTGAACTCTACAAAACTGCTCAGTTACTTGGAGTTTGGCATGTGCAGAGATGAATGATTTGATGGGAGCAAAAGTGAGGAAAATACCACTTCTCATCCAGCTGCAAAACAGGCAAATACTGAAATTTTTTTAGACTGGCTCAACCAGCTATTAACAAGAGACACAAGTTCCTACACAAGCACCTGCTAAATACAATTATTAAGTAAACTATTAAAACAATTATTCACACTGGCATAGGCATCACTAATTCCAAGTGTGTCATTTTTCTGGAAAAGGTACTGCAAGACTGAAAAAGTCAATCCCATTTAACTTATCAAGCACCTGGTTTAACAGATTACTTCAAATTTTGCTTGTTTGAAGTAGACAAGAGAGGCAAAGTTTTCAGGTATAAGAGTGAATGGAGACAGAAAAAACTTATGGAGCCCCACCACTTTTTGGTTTTCAAGGAATCTGTGTCAACGTAAATGCAGTTGTGGTCTCTTCCTTCCTAGTATTTACCTCAAGTGTAGCTTTGGGTTAGTTATATCCGGAAAGCGAGGAGATATGGAAATCTACCAGTATTAATGGATGTTTCCAGAGAATTCCCAAACTGTAAAATACTGAATAACAATATCTGGGTTGGGTTTTTCATTCAGAATACATTATGGTATTTTTGAAATTTAGTGTTTCTTTTTAATGAAAAAAACTCCTTTTAGTAAGAGTTTAGCCCTTCCAAAACAGCTTTGCAGTTGGACTGAAACATATGTCAAGATGTAAAATGAACTGTCCATAAAAATTAACAAAACAGGACACCTAGCTTTATAATAATTTAACTTCTCAATGTTTTTAGGTATGACACAAAAATTCAGTTAATCCAAAACAGAAAAGAATGGCTCCTATATCCTTCACAGACAGAACAAATGCAGTAGTTTATGCATTTTAAGTTATGTCTTCCATTTTACCTTTAATTTTAACTAGCTGTTAGTCATTACTGCAATTTGGTCCAGGCAAATTACTATGATACAGTTTAAATAGTTTTTTTTAAAAAACTGCATTAGGAAAGGTTCTATGAAAGCTTTGATTATGTAATTCTGTTTACCAAGCTAGGTTTTCTATCATTTCTATGCTCTTAGTTTCAAAGAGATTTTGTGACTGAAAGTTCTTTGAATGTTATCATACACACAATTAAAAGTTGTTCAAAACATTGCTGTGAAAGAATTAAAGCTAAACGGAGCCCTGTAAAAGTAAAAAACAACAAACAGCAGTCCACTGATGGACAGTAATAGAGAATGTTGCAGGTAGAATGGAAGTGGATATGTAACCTTTCACGATAAAAACTACCTACGAATTTTTCTAGACACATCTCTTCACATAAAAAGAAAACTGAGAAGCAGAAATTTTCATTAACAATTAATTAATTACATAATTAATTCATTAACGACAGAATTAATCTAGAGAAAGACTACCACAGAAAAATCCAGAAACAGTGATTTAAAGGCAGGCCTACTTGCTGCTCTTATTAATTCCAGAACACTAAGATGGAACAGAACTGTGCTGACTTTGGTACTGTACACATAGTTTCCCTTCTTCTGGCTAAGCAGCATCACCGGAATTGAAAGCTTTGACATTTTCCTATCAAGTCACAGCAACTCCAGCAATTATTTTAATGTCTAAGCACGCCTAAAAATCTCCTTCTCTTCTTCTCCATAATCACGTATTTTCCCAGCAAAATCAGTGCAGGACTGAAGTATTCTCAAACAGATATTACTTTGTGAGACTTAGAAGTTTCAACAGGAGTATACCTATTTTTTCCTAGTGCTCAACCTGAAATTTGTGATCTAATGGTTTGAGGAAATGTACAATCTCTGAAGAAATCAATTAAATTTTGTCTCAATGCCTACAAAATATATTCATCTATAAAACTGTACTAGTCACAGCTGTCAATAAAAGCATTAGGGATAGTCACATGACTATCAATTAACATAGCTTGGCCAATTAACCAATATTAACTGCAAGACTTGAGCTCAAATCTACAGATTTTATTTTTTATTCTTTAATTATTTTCTTTTTTGAGGTCCCATTTCTCAAAAAACTTCACCAATCAATTAACACCAGGATTTTCAAAGTTCTATGGGACATTGCAAATTTAACAGATGATGAAATTATCATCACTGCTGCACTGTAGTTCTCTGATTGGTGCTTTGTTTCATAAGTTGCATGTTAATTGTGCCAGTGAACATAATGACAGCCTCAAGATTACTATGCAGGGAATTCATCCTTTGCAGAATGCATTTACAAATTTCCAAATCCAAAATATTGTGCAAGTATTTTCAGTGAAAATCAACATTTGGCTCTTTGAACAATGAGATTTCAGAACACACAAGTTGAGTACACAGAACAGTCAGTCAGAAACACTGCAACAAAGTACAGACAGAGGAGTATGAACCAATTCTGTTAATGTACTTTGTACTGAAAAATATAGAATATATATATATGCTCTAAAGCATATTATTATTGTACACGTGCCTGAAATCTGAGTGAGAGATTAATCTCTTGTACAGTAGAACTAGGATAAGTCACTTTCAAATTTCCAAAAGATTACAAATGTAAAGATGCTTTCTTTACTGAGTACCAAGAAAGGAAAAAAGATCACTTCCTGTTATCTGTAATAAACTAAGTAAACAATTGCACCCTCTATTTTGCTTACAACACACTAGTTATATTGACTGTAATTCCATTACGGTTTGTTCCTTTCACTTGTTTTCTAAGGTAAGTAAAACTAAAAATAACAGAATCAAGACACTTCCCCAGCACCATCAGCAGGCAGAGAAGGCTCACTATATACACAAGCTCCCAAAACAGAGAGGATAAAGTCCATCTCTGTTTAGCTGACGTTCATTTTTATTTTGATGTAAATTAATGAGAGAGAACTAGCAAGACTATGATTACAGTACTGATGGAAACAAAAATTAGTCCTTCCTAATACTACAGATTCTGAGATTTCTCTCTGTCTTCAGGGACAAGGGGTATGGACTCATACAGGTCTCAGAGAAGCTGATGGCCAGATGGCCAGATTCCACAGCTGACAGAGATTACAAGTCACTGTAGATGACCAGTATCACAGACCTCTTCACAATCCCATACATAAGCACCAGACTATTTGAACACTGCTCTGACATCCACTTGCAATAGCCCTTAAAATGACATCTGACTTCTAGTTAAATAATGGTTGTGTGGATGCTCCTAACTCCAAGAAACCCATTTCCAGTAAATAATAACTACAGTGACTGTATACTCAACAATATTTAATGAAGTTTCACTGAGTTTTCCCCTCTGGGTAGGAGGCAAAAGAAGCAAAGCTTCTCTTTGGTCCTTTTCTGCCCTTGCCAAACAAAAAACTTCATCCAAGATGAAGCTTGGACGTAACCTGAATAAAACAAAGAGTCATTGTAGTAACAATAACTTTAGTTGAACATAATAATCTACTTCAAAGTAATTCATTATCCATCATAATTTTATAAACAGATCTGATAGGTAAATACATTTTAAAAAGACAAAGATCTTCCTTCTTCTTTTGAAATATTTTAAATAGACATGCTAGCTAATTAACATGATTAATAGAGAATTTTTCATTTCAATATGACATTTCATGTTCACAATTGCTAGTTCTACTAGTATAACACAAGAAACTGAGTCTGTCTACAATAAAATTAAAAGCCTTTTGTAGATAATGACATAATAATAATGTTTTATTAATAATGTTTAAAACTGTTTCCTCAATCCTACAACAAACAGAAATTTAAAACTAGGGTCCAGAAGACAGACTTCTTTCTGATCTTAGAAATCCTCATGATGCAGGAAGGGTGGAAGGAGGTGTCCATATATTTTAAGAAGCTTCACACCAGAGCAGTAAGTCTATACTCACTCTCACTTTATCAAAAAGTAATCCCTCACAAACTCAGCAAGAAAAATGCAGAGTAACTGATTTATTGAATACTAGACAGATATATTGAAGCAAACTACAAGTTAAATTTTCTTACATTGTAGATACAAGACATATGTTAATTTCCTGAATGCTGTTGAACTCTCTCACAATTCTGATCCTATCTTCTGATTTTGTATTTCCATCAAGTCTTCGGTAATCTAGTCCAGATGCCATGCAGTACTGTTCCAGCACATCTAGCAACTGAGTGGAAAAATTAAGAAAAAGGGAAAAGAAAAAGTTAAGTACTTAATAGTATCTTTTTAATTAAACATGATCACAGGGGCCATGTTTATCAAATATATTTTCCATACACCACCCATTGCTAATGACAGTAAATCTTTGTCATTTTGGTATCAAACATTCATGATTCTCTTTGGCCGTGATTCTACAGCACTCAAGGTGATTAATATCGGTCTGCTATGGTGTGACTCCATCATCCAACTCTGGCTGCCTGTTTCATCTCTAACTGTCACTCAATCCAACCCAATCAGCAGGCATTTAAGCAGCTTCTTCCCATCTTAGCAAGCTGCAATTACTTGAAATACACTAAATGAGCACCACAGCCAGCACAGAGTGCACAGAGTTCAGGGGCATGGAGTGAAAGAGACTGCAGCAACCAGTAGTCAGTCTGGTACTGGACACTATAAAACAGCCTAAGACACATGAGTACTTTACTACTGCATCTAAACATTAAACTTGCATTCTGTCTTAAAGCAAAAAAAAATGAGGTATTTAAGACTCTTCAACTACCATTCAAGTTACTATTTTTTACAATACTTTTTAGTGCTATCATTACAAATATTTAAATAAAAAAGCCCCAATATTATAGAGTGCACTATTACAGGAAACACATTATTCTCTAATAAGGCAACCAAGGAGAAAGTACCTTAAAAGTAAAATGTACATATATGCCTTCATATATGGCTCCAACTAGACAGTTTTAAGTTCAAATCAGCTTGAAGTTTCATTGCTGATGATGATCAGAAGTCAACAGAATAAGGAAACTTAACAACTTTCAGTGCTAACACAAAGGTTTTATGATATGGCAGTCATACTGAGCTGAGACAGTGCTCTAACTCAAGACATTCCAGCTGAGCTCAGCTATCTGCATCTGAAGTAACACAACTATTTCAAAAAGTTCTAGGGAAGGCAGAAGAGTGTGACACTTGTTCTGCTATTTCCATTTTTATTATGACGTAACATAATGTTTCAATATGCTTTGGAGTACAGCACAAGTACTGTAATTACTCCTCACAGTAGAAGCAATAAGGAAATGTGCTTGACAAGGTGTCAGCTTTCAGATTCACGCTTCAGAACTTACTGCTGCACTTAATTAATAAAAATCACATGGAGCTCACCTTTGTGGAAAAGGAGAAAAGAAGAACTTTATCCTTATTTTTTCGGAAGTGATTTAAAAGCTGCTGAAGAACCTGTAAATGAACCACAGCAGAAGAACGAAAAATTTTTTATTTACAGGTCATCTCACACATACTTATTCATGTTTTCAACCTCCAAAGAGGCTACACTGTACTTAGTTACTTGCTAAGCCAAACAGAGCCATAACAAAAATCATTACTAACATAAAAAATGGGCCAATAACGGAAATGCTGGAACTTTGCATTTTTCAATGATGTACATGGAAATCCTACTGTGAAAAAGTCATCCCACCACTAAGAGGTAAATTCAGAAGCTACTTATGTCAGTTCATAGACTGCAACAAAAAGTTACTAATATTACTAGCTCAGTTTCTAGCTTAGATTCTGAGTTTTTCTTTCAAAAAAGGTACACATTTATCCTGAAAACTCCAAGGTCTGTTTAAACTTTCTGTCCTACATCTGAGTTCAGTGCTTCTTGGAACTTGTCTTCTTAAAATAATCAGTGAGATATATGCCCCTCCCCACTCCCACTCTCATCTGTTGCTCTGTTTACAGTAGGATCCAGCTTCCCAGACTCTGCACAGACCTTGAAATGCCAATAATCCGCCCACACACAATGGTGGGGAAGCAAATAATCCAGAGCCTTATGTATAATAGTGATACTGTTATTTTCAAAAGAAGCATGTCCACATCTGGCAATGGCAGCTCCAGAGCACTGTGCAGAAGCCATACAAAATGGGAAAAGACAAATTTTCTGTACCATGACTGCATCTTTTTCCCACTGGGCAATTAATATTTTTGAAATTGTATTTATTCACTGATAAATAGATAAACTATTAATCAAGAGTTATTTCACTGCAAGCCTAACAAATCTTTGACAATCAAACAATGAATGTTTGTATTAATGTTACAATTCTGGACAATATCTAGGACACAAAATAGTAATTATATGTCACTTATGATATCCTTAGTAAATGTTAGTTAGCTTGTACAAGTGAAAACAAGGTACAAATGACAGATTTTTTTTGACCTCGTTTCATTGTACATGAACATACAAACTAGGATTTATTTTACTCGGGAAAAAATACACAACAGGTAATTTAACAAGAGCTACACTACTTACATTTGCATTTTATTTAGCCACATTAAGAAAAGAAATGAAAGTGACATTGCTTTAAACTAGAAGGAATTGGCTTCTGTATTATTGTTGTTATTATTAAAGTACAGGTCAAATAGTGAATTTCCTACAGGAGAATACAAAAATAAATCCACACAATTCACTTAAATAGAATGGATCAATTTCATCCCCATTGGGAATTTAGGTATTTTGGAGTAAGAAACAACTCTTAACATGAAAAGTAACAAATGCTTTTGCACCGAAGAGAAGTAAATTCTACACTTGCACACCAGAATATTATCCTGTATGTTTTTATTCCGAAACAGACATCCTTGACCATACCCAAGCAGAAATCACATGTTGTTTGTGAGAATCCTCATAGATCTAAACATATATCTCCCCACTGCTACACATTGTGAGTCGCCTGTATGTGATGAAATTTTATCTTTTGCTTTTGAGAAATTTTTTCTATAGAGATGTTCAAGTTAGCCTACAGTATTTTTTAAGCCTTCAAAGACAGGCCTGCCTTGGTCAGGATTATGTTTAATGCTAGAGGTTACAATTTTTTGCAAAGTGCCCCCTCACACCTACTGTGCAATAGACTTCCATTTTTCTACTGAAGGATGACATCCTAAGCAAAAATACTTAAATCAATACAACAGCTATTCCTAAGAGATTTGTATTAAAAACAGTATTCCAAAACCCTACAAATGGATGTCTGTGGAAATGCGTGCAGTTATTTATTTATCATAAATAAAAATATTTAAACTGCCCAGATATTTAATAAACCTTTACACTTAGAAAGTTTGTAGAGTCTCTCTGAGACACAATTTTAACAAAACTGTAGAAATAATCAAACAAGGTAGTCTAAATGACAACTACTGAAGGATTGTAAGGCTATTCTCACTTGTCTTCTTTTCCAAGCAGTCCCCAATACTTCTGTGTAGACAATCTGAAATCACTGCATTTCAAAAGCATTGAACCACTTGTCCTTACACTTTGCAGGTCCCCACTATTTTATATCATGACAGAAAAACAGTGGTTTCCAAACAAAGCAGGTCACTCCTTCCACTCAGTTCTCACATACTCAACTACTTCTATTTAAAAACCTAAGCATGAAACACACCTTGTAATAAAATGTGTCAACAAAGCTTGCAAACCACAGGTTCTGCAGTATGAGTGAAAAGGAGGGGATAATTTCACAAAAAAAAGCTGAAACTTTTAATCACTGTGTATTACCCACCTCCCACTGTATCACACATATATTAGTGTCCTCGTTATACCACATCAGGTACACCGTCAAAGATTATACATGCTGTACATTTGCATTGTAAGGACTGTTTTTCCAGGCTCTTGTTGTAATCCAAAATTCAGAACAGAAAACCCAGGGTGGCACATTGTTAATGCTACAGCTGGTAAAACACAGAGAGGTGACTGTAGCCACAGCAACAGGTAGGACACAAACACCACATACAGGCCACTCTTCGAGCCTTGCCTACAAGCAAATCTAGTTTTACCGGCAGAAGTAATTCACATCCCATAACAGAATGTTTCCCTGTCTGTTTTATCTCTGTTTGGTTGGAGAACAAATATGTTAAGGAGATGGAACCTTTTCAATTCAGCAAAACAGTTACAGCTGTTTAGCTAATACACTTCATTAAAAAAAAAATCACAGCCTTTCCCCCTTCCATGAAAAAATTTTTTAAAAATGCCACGAACTATTCCTTCACAACTAAGATTATCTACAAAAGAATAATCACCTGTACCAAAATTTCTGTGTAGTCTATACTGAATTTTAAGTTAAAAGACAAATAATATTTACTCAGTATACACTACCAGATGAAAGTTACAAAAGAATTTCACTCAGTTTCTAGAATTTATTTATGAAACAGGAAATGCAAAGCAGTACAGTGCAACAAGTTTATTAAAAACATTTTACTATCAGTTGTCTCAGTTATTTCCAAATAGACAAGTTAAAAATTGATAAAGTCATTTCCAAGCTCTAGTACCTGTCAACTCTTCATGATTATTTTCTTATGGTAAGACAACTTTCTAAATTAAATAATTCCTGAACGGTTTTGCTTTCACCATATAAAATGCAAAATCATTACAAATAGCTTTCATTTTATAATTAAGAATAGAAAACAAGAAAGTAAGTCACCACACCAAAAAGGTATGAACCAGTTTTTGGCACCATGAAGTTAAAACTAATGGACTCAAAATCCAGCTTATTTTCTACGATAGCTATATACCCATTATCCTCCTCCCAGGCACAAAGATCACGGAATCATACAACAGTTTGGATTAAAGATAATTTTGTTTCAAACCATGCCACCATGGGCAGAGACGCCACCTACTAGATTCAAAGTCCCAACCTAACTGGCCTTGAACACTGCCAGGGATGGGATATCCACAGCTTCTAAGGGGAACGTGCTCCAGTGCCTCACTACCCTCACAGTGAAGAATTTCTTCCTATTCTCCAATCTAAACTTATTCACTTTGAAGCCATTATCCCTTGTCTTATCACTGTAAAAAGTCCCCCTCAAGATTTCTTTAGATTTTCTTCGTAAGTGAAAGGTGGCAGTAAGATTACCCAAGAGCCTTCTCTTCTCCAGACTCAGCAACCTCAACTCCCTCAGCCTTTCCTCATAGAGGAGGTGTTCTGCCGATACAATAATCTTCATGGCTCCCCTATGGACTTGTTCCAACAAGTCCATATACTTTTTGTGCTGAGAAAGGTGGATACAGTACCAAAATCACTCACAAGAGTGGAGCAGAGGAGGAAAACTAATCTCTCTTGCCCTGCTGGCCATACCTCCTTTGATGCACTCCAGGACACGTTTGGCTTTCTGGGCTGTACAGAATAACCCCTTGGCCATACCTGCACCCCTCCAGGCACTGCCCCCTCACACCTACTGTACAAAATTAACTCTGGCCAGAATCAGGACAGTATCTTACCACAATCTCATTTTGGGTAGATGTACAGCGTAATACGGAGCCTCTGGGGAGACCTTTTCTCCAGGCTAAACAATCCTAACTCTCCCAACTGCTCCTCATAAACCTGACACTTCAGACCCTTCACCAGCTCCTCTGCCCTTCTCTGGACATGCTCCAGCAGCATCTCAGCCTCCTTCTTGCCCAGAGGGGCCCAGAACTGGATATAGCACTCAAGGTGTGGCCTCACTAATGCCAAGCACAGGGGAAGAACCACTTCCCTGATCCTGCTGCACACAAAATTTCTGATATAAGAAATTCTTCTTCTTCTTCTTCTTCTTGGCCACCTGGGCAAACTGCTGGCTCATGTCCAGCTCCTCCGCATCCTTTCTCACCTGGCAGCTTTCCAGCCGCTCTGCCCCAGCCTGTAGTACTGCAGGGGGTTGTTGTGGCCAAATTCAAGACCCAGCATTTGGTCTTGTTGAACCTCGTACCATTGGTCTCAGCCCATCGATCCCTCTGCAGAGCCTTCCTAACCTCCAGCAGAACAACTTAAGTGTACTCCATCTTAAGTGTACAAACCTACTGAGAGTGCACTTGAATCATTCAGACCATCAGTAAAGACATGAAACAGAACTGGCCTCAACACTGAGCCCTGGGAGACACCACTGGTGACTGGATGTCAACTGGATATGGCTCCATCCATCACCACTCTCTGGGCTCATCTCCCCAGCCAGTTTTTAATCTGGCAAAGGGTGCACACGTCCAAGCCATGAGCTGCCAGCTTTTCCAGCAGAATGTCATGGAAAAAATTTTAAAAAATGAAATATAATAAAATAATAAAAAATGTAAAATACTGAGTCATGGTAAAATAATCAGTAATAGCTATGTACTAAAAATTTGCTAGTAGCCAATTTAACAACTAAATTTACCTTCTCAAAATAATTAAGTGTATACAACAAAATTAATACGCAGGCATTTCTCACATATGTATTAACAGTAAAAAAAGATGTTGCTTACATGGTAACCAGTCAGTAAAGTGATAACAGCCATTACTATTACAGCAACGTAGCCCGCCCACTGCCACCAGTCCCAAGAAGAAAATGTTAGTATCCAAGCTTATGCAGAGCCAAAATTCTGCATAGCTTCTAAACCCCACCAGTTACTCTCAGCTCCAGACCACTACTAAAACTAGTATGGTTTTCTTTATAATTAGCTGTATTAGACATACTTTTCATCTACATTAAACAACATCATCATCATCTACACTATATGTCATCATGTCATCTTTTGGTCCTCTCTGAAACCAGAGAAAGACAGTTCCTGAGATGAGGAGTTTTGCAGATTTATACTAGACATATTTGTTTTGATGATCTGTAACACAACTACTATTATTTTCATTTAATGTCCAAAGGGTTCAAGAAGTCAGTACACAGTCAGTACATATACACCAGTCTCATTCTATTAATGATTGTGTAGATCTCACATTTATTCTTTTGACATTCTTTACAGTCTGGAGGGTTCCAGCCTACTTGGCTGCTTCTGACACACAATTACTAATCACCCCTGTGCCCCTACTCTTAACCATCCTCTGAACCTTTTCAAAGGCTAACAAATAATTTTTGAGAGGAGAGATTGGAACTACACACAAAATTGAAGCTGTGCACAAAGCATTAAGCCCACAATGATTTTGTTTTGCTTCTTTTCTTTGCCAAATATTTCCGACTGTCACTGGAATTCATGGTTTCATGAAACAGTTCTGTTGACTATAAGGGTCATTTCCATGCTCACCATCACACATGTGAAGCTAAAATTGCAGAAAATTAGATTAATTACTAGATAGATTACTCTTATGCAGTCTTTCCCCAGATAAATACTGACCCATGACAGGAGATACCTTCTGTTGTATGATCAGCCATAAACAGAATAATTAAAACACCAAAAACTATTAGGTGTATATTTTCTTATATCCATAATATAGGCCAAATCTATTACTATTAATAATATTTCTTTTTCTTCTAAGGAATGGGTTTACCTTCATTTTTCCACTATATTTTGGATCTGAAATTGTTTCAAAGGCTGCATCTTTGCTTAACTGCACAAAATCTGGAAAACTGGAAAATACCTGGCTGCAAACTCGTTTGATATGCGCTTCCTGGAAGAAAAGCAGAAAGATTGAAAAGGTGTTAAAAATAAAAGCTATATTAAGGCATGCAAGGAGTTACACAGGTTGAAACAAGATCTGCCAAAATATCTTGAACAGAGTTACGTGGTTTTTAATTTAGTTTACTAAAAAAATGCTGGATAAAACATATCTGGAACGTTTTGGGAGGTTTTTTTTCATTTAAAAGCAAAAGATATTCTTAATGTGAAATCATGGATAGCATTTGAAATTTCTTCTCCTGGCCAGAATTGTCAGTTTCAAAAAATTCTGTTGCCTTGAGGTTTGCATTACCCAACAGTTGTGCAGCAACACTTCTCTCAACCCTCTGGCGTAACAAGCCAGTATGGGAATTACATATTGTTCCATTACAAAAACTGTACAGGAAATGCACTTAATCTGTTCAAAAGCAACATAAAGCTCCACTGCTAAATTTAGCTCTGAACTTAAACATGACCTCACACTTTAAGTCCACTTTTCCGGAGAGAAAAGATCACATCTCTCACCTAAGAATAACACATGTAAGGCCCTTCAATACTCAAGGTAAAAAACTACCAAGTTTGGTTTATTTCATAGATGTTAGCAAAAATAATAATTATGCATCATGCGTAAGATTGTAAGTCACAAAATACGTGTATTCTCTTATTTCAGAGGTTATTTAAATATCAAATGTTATTACAACAAAAACTACATATGCAATATGTACAAAGCCCACTGAAAACATCTGGTATATGCTGTGTGCAATGCACTGGACACTAAAAGTAGTATTTCTGAAAATGCTAAACTTTATGCTTTAATGGAACAAATTTACAAAATTAGCTAGGACATTCTGATTTCTCTTCCTTAATAGATTCTAAGAGAAAGTGGTAACATCCCTAAATCCCTTTCCATATTCCTGGGTCTTAAGGCTACAAACAAACATTTCCAAAACTGCCATTTGTTGACCTTGTTGCTTGCTGCAGTAATAAGACAAGCTGATACTAATCTTTCATTGAGCAATTTCTTCTAAAACATGTTTCTCATTATTTAAACAAACTCAGCTCTTAATATAAAGTACTAGAGAAAGAAATTCTAATTATCTATTATTTATTTCCTCTTATAGACACTCGTCATAAATGTAACAAAAATGGCACTATTAGAAATCACTAAAAATTACTTTCCCTCCTAAATCTCTTCAATGCTTTATAACCCTTACTTTCAGATATGAATCATCTAAATGAATATGTTGTTTTGTGTAACATCTCTATAAGGTATGCATTCTGAATGACAGAATGGAAAAGGAATTTCACAAAATATCTTAATTGTAATTAGTTAAGACTTACAAAGGAGGCCAGTAGTAATTTTCATTTAAGAGTTTTCACCCCATTCATTTTCCACAAGTCCATTTTTTAGAAACATCTGAAACTAACCTGCAGCTTGCTGGTGTTGTCTGTCTGCAGCAGTGCAGCATGATTTGCAACCTTCTGTAGGATCATTAGGTAACTGAAGCGCAATGACTTAATTGTCTCACCATGTGCATTTACCTACAAAAAACCCCCAATTTATGCAAACAAATAACACTGAAAAGAAGTAATAATCTCAAATAAATGCTATTCTTACCAGGTTTAATGCATTAACAATTCTTAGTACTGTAACTGATCCCCAAGAGATGAATACTGTATTTGTGATAAAAATGAACCACGTTTTGTTTTTCCTGCAGCTTTGTGACCCTGATTAATACAAAATCTTCTCAATAAGGAAAAAAAATGTACAGCTATGGTCATTGCTTGCTAAACATTTCAGATAGTAACTTCTGTAGACATTACATGTAGATAACCAAGAACTCTTCACTGAACAACTAAACTAACTGAATCAAGCAAGAGCAATTTGAATGACTTCTAACCTTTCAATTGCTAACTTCACTTTTCTCTCCAGCAGAAGCCTATAAAGCTTTACAAACATCTCAAATAGCACAATTCAAGCTTCAGACATTATACAGTGCAACAGCAACAACCTCATCAGCTATCTTCCTAGTTATGGTTGGCTGGCTTGATCAATATTTGTTTTCCTTTGCCTTCTCAAGTTACTAAATTTCACAGCTAACTTTGGAAGAAGACAGTCCCTAAGAGCATTCAACTATCTGCAGGTCTGCCTACTACCCTTTTGCAAATCACGTTCACCAACATTTATTTTTCTCTACAAAGCATCGCTAGAAACAAAAGCCTGCAAAGAGGACTAGTATCCATGGAATGTTAAACAAAACGGATATGGGGATTTCTCATAAAGAAAGATGCAGGAGACTGAAGAAGCCTCATCATTTGGGAAAAACCTCAAAACAATACACAAGAATCAGAGCAGGCCAGAGAGATGGAAGGGAGAAACAAGCATGTGACATACACTTCCAAATGTTTAAAAGATGTGCTTAATCTGAGCCTGTTGAGTGAGGTAGGCAAAACAAATACAGGAAATGCACTTAAGCTAAGTGCATTTAGAAGCTAGACTAGTAGTCTATTTACACTTCTTTAGAAGTCTAGCTTCTTTTAAGAAGTCCAGAGAAGGCTGAAGAATTCTGCAAAGCTGTTACTCATGGACGAAGTTCAGTTTGTGCTCTGTGGTTGCTGTTACAGTTCTCCCCTCATGAAGCAAGGCAAAGTGAACGTTTAATGGCAAAGAAAGGTACAACTGCCCGTTCAATTAGTTAGAGCACAACGAACTGCCCAGGCAACCTGCTGAGTTTAGGATGACTCCCATTTGCAGCTCCTGCACAAACCACCTGAGGCACCTGGGAGCAGCATGCCTGACACATAATGAACTCTTGCAGTACCCTTGCCAATATTAACTAAATCACAGGTGCATTTATGAATACAAAAGATCCAGAATTTACTGTATAGGTAACAATCACCCACTCAGGGCATGCAAAGCAGCTTTGCAGTAACCCCAAAGTGCCTAACTCCATCATGCTGGTGATGCAGCTCCCTGTGCTTCCAGCTGGAATTTCCCAAACAGATGGGCTACAACTAGGAAAACAGTTCAAACAGCTCTTCATCATCAGAGAGTCTCTCAAGAAATTCAGAAGACTATGCTCTAAAATTCAAACAGTGCTAACCAAGTTCTTACTTTGTAACAACAGTTCTTCCTTTTCCGGCCACTATTGCAGCTACAGGGCTCTCCTGCTCTTAAGACCAAGGTTACATCATCTGTCTCTAGCACTGCCTGGTACACGGCTATCTGGAACTCAGTTAGGGAACAAAACACCATCTGCCAAAGAGAAAACACAAGAAACACCACCATGTGCAGCATAAAATGAAAGGCAAAAAACCACTGGATCAAAAAACACAACTCACAGATGACTGAAAATAAAGTAGAAATAGATACCACACTTGTTCAAATAGTACAGGAAAATATTCTACCACCACCACAAAAAAAAAAAAAAAAAAAAAAAAAAAAAAAAAAAAAAAAAAAAAAAAAAAAAAAAAAAAAAAAAAAAAAGTAGATCTGGACACCAAAAGAGCATGAAACTGTAGCTGAAATGTATGCATATTTATTTTATTCCACCCCAAAATTCTACAAAGAATATAATAAAATATCATTTTACAAGAATCTGCTGTTATTTTGCTCAAAATCTTTAAATATGGCTTTTGTGACAGAATAGGAAGAGGAAGGAAAAGTGAGAGAAGTAAATGCATGTTAATTACAGATTTCTCTCTGTTTTGCAAAGTGTTTAATTTGCCTTTTCCTTCCCCTTTTTAAGCATTAGCTGTTGTAGGGCACTACCACAAGCAGGACAAAACAGAATAAACAATGAGAAGGCAAGGATCTACACAGTGCTATGGCCAAAACTCTGATCCCTCTTCTTAAAGACCATGGGTGGCATCTCCATGACATCTTTAGTCTTAAGCAGCAGGAGACAGAAATCCCAAGATCATTTCTTAACCTATGCTATCCACATAGTAGCAGCACCATGCTGAGCTATAATAATACAGCAGTAACTTGAACATATACTCACATTAACAAGATAATGAAAAGAATAAAACCTGCTAGATTCAGAAAAGCAACTGACTGATGTTTGTGTTAATCTTTCCCTCAGAAGACAGCCTAGATGACATTATTATAAACTAAGGATGAAGAAAAAAACCCAAATTTTGAAAATAAAACCAGCTGCAAACTTATGTATTTGTCTACTCAGAAGAAAAGATTTAGCAAAACTCTCAGCTATATCAATGAAATATTATCACTCAATATAATATTTACAATGTCATCAGATGAACAGGATTACAGACCTATCACAGAATCACCTTGCCTGAGATTTTTTCTTTTATTTCAGGATCGAAAATGAGGGAGTTAAAAGCATACTGTTCCATACACAAAGTACCAAATGCAAATTAGGAAGTTCTGCATAGAACTTCAAGAAATTTACACACACCACTTTGGGCTTGCAGAGATAAACATAAAACAGACCAGTAAATCACTAGTCAGAAGACTAGCTGAGCATTTTCATGCTTGATTAACTCCATTTCAATGTGCAATCATAGTAATTATGTGAACAAAGCACAGTACTTCAAGTGCACTTTTTCCAAGGCTATGGATTCTTCTTAATAAGATGAAGAGAAAACCATAAACTATGGACATGATGCAAGAGAGAAAATACAACAAGAAAACAAAAAAGACATACATTCATTAGCATTGTATTTGAAATGTGAAAGCACTCTTACTCTGTCTTCCTTTTTTGGTAGCTGATCACTGATAAGCGCTTTGGTACGTCTCAGAAACCAGCCAGCCATTTTTCTCGCTAGCTTCACCATGGCCTTACGACCTGTTGCTAGCTCTCTTTTAGTTGCAGTGTGCCTCTGGCCATGCTCCACTGGATCAGAAAATTTCTTCTTGAAATGTACTCTGCTACCTAAAAGTCCTGGTACAGCCCTATTAAAAAACAAAAGGGGATGTGGGACTGATTCACTGATTTAAAGCATACCATAATTTTCTTTCTTGGCTAACAGCAAAATATCTTAAAGTAGCAGTCACTAGAAAAACTACTAAAAATTTTAATTACAAATAGAAATATATACTATTTTAAGATATGCCATTTTTCATTTGTTTTCTGTGATTCTGAAATGCAATAACATACCCCTTAGGAAAAGGGTTGTAATCTCAAGAAAAAAAAAAAAGTTTAGCAGAACAACAGAAATCACAAGTACACAGACCCTCTAAACTACAAGGCTGCTAGTTTGAGGAGCCTAAACTGGAAGCTAAGTAGTCATGTTTTCAATTTTTACTGGTTTTATGAAATCAAAATATGTAGATATTACAATTAACTAAATAAAATCTTGAGAAACCCAGTAGTAAAAAGAATTGAGTAATTGTTGGCAGCATTACACATTGGAACAATTTACTAACAACATCAGCATAGTTTTAATGAACCAAATGCAACACTAAGCTAAAAATATTCTTCCTGCTATTTCTGTTCTGTATATCCTTATATTTAAAGTATGTTTGCTTTGTTCTTCCTCTGCAAAGCATTCCCAGGAGGTTTAGATTTGTATCTACGGTCAGTTGGCCTTCTCCTTCACCATTAAAAGTTCTTCTGGAGAAGACTATTACTTTCCAAATATGTGCACTTGCGCATTTTGGAAAAAAGCGCAAAATATTACTTTCATACTCCAAGTAGGTCACAATGACCTGCACATACTGGACAGAGCAAAGGCACTATGTTGGTTAAGGCTGTGTAATGATTCCCTATGAACTGGGTGAAGGACAGAAGAAAGAAGGTGTCTCCTTAGGAAAAAAAAAAAAAACAAAACAAAAAAAAAAGGGTAATATGGGAGGTGGAGGAAGTATCATTTTAACTACTTCCAAATTCCCCAAAGAGGCCAGCTGGGATGAACTCCAAATGTATTAAGTAACTGTAAAATATCAGGAGCTTATCTTCCCAGTAAGTTATAATCTCAAAAAAAGCAGATGTTTTGAGGTTGAGGGTTGTGTTTTGTTGTCATTTTTTAATAAACACATATGATACCGATGGGTCCATATCATCCAGTCCTGCCCCAACCCCACTGCACACTTAACACACAGAGGTGTTTAACCATAAAAGAAAGTATTTTATTTACCAGTCCATAACACACCAAAGTTCTTTCATATTGTTTTGAAGAATGGTTCCAGTAAGACCTATTCGAACACAGCATTTTAATGACTTCATGGTTTGAGTTATTTGAGCCTTTGGATTCTTGATTCTATGTGCTTCGTCCACTATCACAGCAGACCACTCTATACTGCAGATCAAAAAGATTTCGTTAATTGACATTACTTGTCCCATCATCCCACATACATGCAAAAAGTGAAGTCAGCCATACAAATAGCTGTAATTGTATGATAACACATTATTACTTTTTGATTTCCGTGTTTTTGTATTAATACCACTCCATTGCTTTATATTGTTTGTTTAGTAAATTCAATTAGCATAGCGAACACAATGGCTAAACTACACCAATAAATAAATGAGCTACTGTTACCTGTATCAAATGCTTTCTGTGAAGAAAGCAGCTTTCAAGCTGTGGACCAATGAATTCAGCACATCTCACTAAAACTAACTCCATTCATAATTAAGATTTACAAAAAATAAATAAGTCTCTGAAGGTAAACTACTGAAGTACACTTAACATAGGTATGCTTCATTTTCCCAACAAAAATTATCCAATGCAACTACCAGTGAACTGAAAACATATCAATCTGCATGGTTTTTTACAAGAGAGTATAATTCGAATATCTATACAATACCAATATAGCAGAGAAATTTTAATATTTGGGATTGTGATGAGAAGGAACATAGCTATAAGCAGTGATCAAAAGATATTTTGCAGCCAGTTTAAGAATAAAACTTATGGGTAGAATGATCTGTATACTGTAATAAAAATAATAAAAAAACCTTCAAATCCCTAGGAAGAGATTTATTAACTTTTTAAGTTCACTTTATATACATGAATATTCCAGAACACAACCATATCCAGTTTGATATGCTGCAAAAAGCTGAAACAGACATGTTTAGAGATGTTTAGTAGAAAGTCTATCTCCTGAGCACACTGCATTTATTTCACTAATGAAGGCTGATTTTGTGGCATTTTTGCTACCCACTAAATAAATTCATTCATATTCAAGTTACGACATTCCGAAAATATGCTAAAAATTGGAGGTTCTGAAAAGTCTAACAGATGTTCATATCCTAGCTCCTTCCACTTCAGTCTCTCATACTGATTCACATGCATAACTGAGCATATGTGTTCTTATTCCTGATAGCTAATTATTCAAGAGCAGCTTTTGAAGCCAATCCATCACTGTAGTGAGGCACGACACAAAGCTTCTTCTGGGGTTGAGATCATAGGCCCATCCAGCGACATCCTCAGCAGAAACAGTTTGGCAAATCTGCATGCTGAAGAAATGTGTTTGCAGGCAGTCACACAACAGGTCTGCTTCACACATGCACCTATTTCCTGACCACAGTCATGATCAAGCATGAAGAGTGGCTCAGAAAGAACACAAATAGTTAGGGGACTGATAACAAAACTACTTTACTCTTCCATCTGTACCTCTTTACTCTCTATACTTTGGACCTGAGCAGAGAGATGAAGACCTGATTGTTTTGATGATGGATCTCCAGACAACTAGGGTACTCTCTGGGGCCTGGGCCTTTCCCAACACCTGAAATTCCAAGATCTGTAGGTTCACTTATATCAGTTGCTGAGGGCAGGCTGCTATCACCAGCCATTGACACAACTCTTACCCTACTTCTACGACAACGTAAGGGATTGGATGAAAAATGTGTGGGTTTAAATCTCAAAGCCTTTAGGGCTCAGTAATTCTGTCAAGCTGGTGAAAAAAGTGAATAATAAGGAAAACACCTTTTTGAACATTTGTTAAAAATTCCAGGTGATTGTTCTCCTTACACTGTACTAAAAGACAGAAATACCTTCTATGTATGTTTTAGTCATTAGCTTTCAGGCAGGCAATTTCTGCATTTCATAACTGTGTTACCAGCAAAGACTGACTTTACAGGAACTATTCAAACACTTACTGCTACCAAGTGTCCCATTACAAAGATAGCTGTATTGAGTCTGGCTGAGATGGAGTTAATTTTCCCACAGCAGCTCTCACAGGTCTGTGGGTAGCTGGAAAGGTGGCATTAACACATCAAGGCTTTGGCTATTGCTGAGCAGCACTAGCAGAATATCAGCACTGTCTCTCAACATTCCCCCCACATCAACAGACTGGGAATGGGTAAGATCCTGGGAGGGGATAAAACTTGGACGGCTGACCCAAACTGACCAAAGGGATAACTCATCCCATATGGTATCAGCTCAGATACAAAACCTAAGGAAAGGAGGAGGAATGGGTTATTTGTTATTTACAGCCTTTGCCCTCCAGAGCAACTGCTACATGTGTGAAAGCCCTGCTTCCCAGGAAGTGGCTCAACACTGCTAGCTGATGAGAAGAAGAAAATAAACCTTTTCTTTTTTTTTTTCCCTCTTTGCATGCCTAAGTTTTTGCTTTTGCTTTAGTAAACTGCCTTATCTTAACTAAAGAGCTGTTTTTATCTTAATTTCTCCTCCCTGTCCAGCTGGAAAGGGGACTGATAAGAGTGGATTGGTGGGCACCTGCTGTCTATCCAAGGTCGACCCACCAAAACTGTACAGGTTATACTCAGTAGTACAGGATAAATTCAATAGTACAGAGATTCTTCTCCCCAGCACAGTGAGTCAATGGATTTAACAGGAGATATATTATACAGAAAAAAGTCCTTGAGAAGAACACTGCTCAATTAGACAGTTAAAATTCAGTGTGTACAAAAACACATTAAAACCATTACCTGTTAAATTCATCTAAATACAGGCGAAGTGTCTCATATGTTGTAAGAGCAACTTCAAATTTCCCTTGCTTGATGCGACTCATGTCATCATCTTTTTTACTGCCATGTAAGACAGAGACCTTGAAGTATCCCCAAGTGTCTAACTCATCCTTCCAGTTGTACAGCACTGAAAGAGGAGCCACTATGAGGAAAGTCTGAAAACAAATATATATTATAGCATCACTTGAAAAACCGCAACATAGCAATTTCTCAATACCAGAAGTCAAGATCTTGACTGTTTTACTGATGCGAGCAGTTTGACTGTTTAATTCTGTCATTTCAAAGTACATATGGAAAATACCCAAAGCTAATATAAATTCAAAAGTAATCAGTTTACTCTGAGTATGTATACAATACAGCAAAAAAATACTGTAATACTAAAATTAAATACTAAAAAGCACTACTTATCAAATTATACTCAAACAACTGCAGTAAGATGTGAAACACTATCAATTTGCTTTGTTATACCATCTTTATACAACAAAATGTTTTACAAATGGAGAAAATAAAAGGATGAAGAGGGTAAGCAGCTTCCTCAAATCCGCAAGTCTAGTCATCATGCAACTTGAAAACAGATAGTCCTGAAAAGGATTAAAAAAATTAGGACGGCTCATACAGTTCACTTAATATCACTGGATAATAAAACCAATGAGGTAGGAAGTGACTTTGGGACATTTTCACTCCAACCTTATAGCCAAAACAGTAGCAACACTGACTTCAAACCCAGGCTTTCCCCAACTGAGGTCTTCAAAACCCCACAAGGATGGATGGGATCTACAATCTCTCTGTGACCTGTTTCAACATTAAATGTCATAAAAGTGACATTCTTCTCCTATTCTTAGTCAGAAGCATTCCTGTTTCTTTGTACATGAAGTGCTACCCCTTTACCCCTTCCTCTCAGCCTGTATTTCCTGAGGAGGATGTATCCATTATTCACAGAGCTACAGATACATGACACATTATGCCAGTAAAGCATAAAATTAAAATAATCTGCAGATTTATCTCATTTGCACAAAACTTCTACATTTACCTTTTATTTGCTGTCACTGTATCTGATTACCTAAATTATCAACCAGACTTACTTCCGACATTATGACAGCCTATCAAGAATATACAGGATGTCACAAGGTAATTAGCAATACATTTTCCAAATATATGGATTTCTTGTAACTAAATACCCTGTTATTATATATATATGCCTTTTTTCATTTAAAAATATCACACACTAACTTTCTACTCACTATCATGACCTTTTCAATGTACTCTAGCCACAAGTCTAACGCAGATACCTCTTTTTTTGTTAGTGCAGACAAACAGTAGTAATAGACTAGATAATAACAACTAGAGAGAGAGGGTACTATGACAGTCTGGAAAACTGAAGGCTTCCCAAACACTACTAGGAAAGGCAAGAAATTCTACTTCAGCAGCTGAATTTTAAAAATTAATGTACATATACCCCTAGAACAAACAAACAAATAAATCCAAGTACTGCTTTTCATTAAAATCTTTAAACTAGTATCACTAAAAGTTGTACCTTCTTGGGGTTACAATCTGAGTCCTTTTTCATTGTCCTCAGTAAAAATTCTGGCATATTATTTTCAATATCCTCACGTGTTCCCTTTTTGTGCAACACTGCAGCCAAAAATGAAATGACCTTGAGAAAGAAAACAATTCTCAGTGACTATGTACAATAAGAAATTGAATGAATTCCACAAAAAATAAACAATTACGACAAAATCTTGGACAGGACTTCAGAAGGTGGCTTGGTTGGGGGAGATTTTTTTCTGGACAGTGCAGGCAGGGGTGTTTGTTGGTTTTAAATAAATCTGGTTTTAAAATGGGACCCCTCCCTCCCTTGGATTCCCAAGAATTCCCTGAATGAATGATAAGAGCAATTAATTGGTCTATCTCACTCTTATTCTTTAAGTGGAAAAGTCACAAAAATGCACAAGAGACACAGTGTGAATGAGCCAGGAAAAACAGAGATGAGGCTTTTCTTGCAACTCTTCTCCTTTTCAGGTGCTCGAATTTCAGATGAGAAAACAGAAGGTTTTAGATATCCTCTAACTGTCCTCTCAACATTATTTCTGCAAAAGGAAGAAGAGGATTATCCTAGAGGTTTGTTTTTTAAAAATACACCTTTTCCTGTATGTTCCATTCCTTCAAATTCCTGTTGTTTACATCAAAACCATTTTTTTCTTTTGTGCTATATTCTCCCACCTGCCTCAAACCGCTCACGGTGATTATGACAACATATTTTTTACAATACATCACATCAAGGAAAAACATCCCAGCATAGGCTATTCCAAACTGCTCCTATCATAATCCAAAACAGGAAGAAGGCAGAGAAAGATCTGGCCAGAACATGCAAATCCAAGATCCACTTGGGAAAAACGATATCCATGGACTAAGCAACAGCAAAGACCACATCCATCACCAGAGAGGTGCGCTTCTTTTGAAAACTCAACAGATCCCTTTTACTCAGAGCAGCCAGTTCCCATCACCTCTAATGATGGGGAGAAAGAGCTAGTCAAGAGAGCAGAGTGCAGAAAACATACCTGCCTGAAGAGCAGTTAGATGTACAGAAGAGAGAAGAAATCCATCATATGTACAGCCACAAAGTGAAAGGAAGGTATGTAGAATAAAAGTAACCCAAACATGAATCATCCTCTAATTCAGAAAGAGCAAGCTTCAGCCAATTGAAAAGCATAGGACAACTTTTTTCAAAGACTGTATCAGCTATTCGATGAAGTTTAGATTTATTTTTTCATATGGACTAACCTTTTCTAAACAAGTGAATTCCACCATTTTACTTCATATCCACTGAACTGTCTCTTGCATGCTGAACTTGAACATAAACACTGTGTTTTATAGAAAATACACAAGATCACAGAATCACAAAATGGTAAGGGTTGGAAGGAAACTTAAAGATCACCTAGTTCCAAACCCTGCAATAGGCAAGGATGCCATTCACTACACCAGATTGCTCAGGCCCCCCCCACCCGACCTGGCCTTGAACACAAAGGTTATTGGAAGGCTGCAGTGAGGTCCCCAAAGAGCCTTCTCTTCTCCAGGCTGAACTGCCCCAAATCTCTCTGCCTGTCTTCACAGGAGAGGTGCTCGATCCCCTGAACACCTTGTGGCTTCCTCTGGACCTATTCTAACAGGTCCACATCCCTCCTGTGCTGGGGACCCCAGAGCTGGAGGCAGTGTTCCAGGTAGGGTCTCAGAAGAGTGGAGCAGAGGGGCAGAATCACCTCCCTTGAGCTGCACATCTAGGCTGCAAGCGCACACTGTTGGTTCATGTTCAGCTCTTCACCCACAAGAATCCCCCTCTTCTCAGGGCTGCTCTCTACAACTTCTCCCAGTTTGTGATCATGTCTGGGAGTGCACCAGCCCAGGTGTAGCACCTTGCACTTGGACTTGTTGAACTTCATAAGGTTCTGACAGGCCCAATTCTCAGGCTTGTCCAGGTCCCTTTGGATGGCATCCCATCCTTCTGTTGTGTCAACTGCACTGCTCAGATTTGTGCCATCTGCAAACTTGCTGAGGGTACACTCGATCCCACTGTCTGTGTCATTGAGGCAGATACTGCAGAGCAGTGCCCCCAAAACAGAGCCTGAGGGACATCACTCATCACCAGCCTCCACCCCAACACAGAGGCATTGACCACAACTCTGGCTGCATCCAGACAGACAGCCAATTCTTCATCCATCATACTGTTCATGCATTAAATCCACCTGTCTCCAGTTTGGAGGTAAGGACGTCATGCAGAATCATATCAAAGACCCTACAGAAGCAGAGACATCCGGCCACCTTCCCATATTGACCATTACCATCACTCCATCATATAAGGTCACCAGACTGGTCAGGTATGAGTTTGTTTGCTGCCTGAGATTAGTCTCCTCAACCTTTCTTTTCTCACCTACGTACTTACAGAATCCCTTCTTGTTATTCCTCACACATGATATTCTTCACATAAAATATTCTCTATAATCTCTGCCTTTCTTCTGAAAATTTGACACAGATTAAAAGAAATAGCCATCAGATGAGAATTCCAGGCAGGAACACACTGTCACTGTGTGATAAATGTCTAGAGAATCAGCTGTGAGATTCACAAATTCAAGATGCAATCAAGACAACTAAATTTAGCTCTTCCCCCTGCAATTTTACTATTATCTTTCACATATATATATAGATAGATACTTCTTACTACATGAAATCTGAATATTTGCAGTTCTGAGTATTTCTACTCAGTATTTTCCCAGTCTTCCATAACTACTGAGCTCTTCAACTACCATGGACAAGAAACATGACCATGCTTAAAATGAATGCATTTAGTTTTAATAAGCATCTGTTAACAGAGCCTCATCAGCTATATGTACAAATGCATCATACACCTCGAAATGCTCTATGAAGAGTTTGACAGTTCACCCACTCCTCTTGCTAAGTTTGCTACAGGACAACACTTTTTTGTGCTGAAAGGCATCTGTCAACATTTTCCTAAATGGAAGAGCAATAGATGCTATAGCCAATATCTGTCAGGGAAGGAATGAGCTTGCATTGGACACCTGAAGCAAAAGAAAACAGAGTGAGAAAAGACTATCCCCCACAGAACTCAAATTACTAACTTTAAATCAGACAGACTAGAGAATTTCCACACACAGAAACACCTTAATTATAGCAAAATAAGTTAAAAAAAAAAAGTTAAAAGAAGTTTAAAAAAGGGGGGGAGAAAGTGGGGAGGAAGGGGGGGAAGTTATAAGAAAACTCTAAAAATGTTTTTAATAAGCTTAAAAAAACCTTGAAAAATCTTGTTTAAAAAAGTTTAAAAGATGTTTGTTTAAAAGATGTTTAAAAGATGTTTAAAAGATGTTTAAAAGATGTTTAAAAGATGTTTAAAAGATGTTTAAAAGAACTTTTTAAAAAGTAAAAACGAGCAAAAACAGAGTTAAAATGAGTAAAAAATGCATAAAAAATATGTAATTTGGGTCACACGGATTCAAAGTATAATGAAAAAATCCAGCTACACTTTATCCTCTCATCAATCAAGATGCATTTCCAAAAGAGTGATAGAGGTGGCACGGAATATCAAAGCACTATTTCCAGAGATGGGAGTAAAAGTGTCGGATCTTTCGCATTCCCAGAGAAACTATTTGTTGTCAGGAAAAAAGGAATTTTAAAGGCAAGAGTCAGATAAGGGCCTCAAGTTCTTTTAGTGTACTCCACTGGAAATTGCTTTCATGACAGGCAGGTAGCAATCCTCAAAGTAAATCCAACACACTAACATTTTAACTATCATAATTACTCATGCTTATACTAAAAGAAGCAACATCCCAGTTTTATGGTATGTAAGGAGTAAGTCTTAAATCAGCAATGGGCTCCTTGGTCTGAGTGATGTCCTCGACACCATATCCTGCCTCATCCATCACTGCAACAGCAGAGGGAGGTTTAAACTTCAAATACAATGTTTTTTAAAAAATATTTACAGATCCCAAAAAATACTATATTCTCCCACTGTAACAAACAAAAAGAATACCTGTATTGTCTTTCCAAGGCCCATATCATCTCCAAGAATACACCCTCTTTTATTAGCATAGTGTCTGAACAGAAACTGGACTCCTTCCCTTTGATAATCACGCAGGTATCTGTTAATTGTATATGGGATGAAATCACCATTGTCAGACAATTTAAAAGCAACCGCAGGAGATGGAAGATTTTGGTCAGGAAAATATGGCTTTTCCAGATCACCCTCATCAAATATTAAGCTCTTCCAGGGTCTTCTACTGTCTTTGACTTTACAAAGTTTTGTTATTAGTATTTTCCTTTCTTCAGCCTCCAAGAATGATACAACAGCGAATGGTTTTCCATTCTTATCCCTTCCAAGAGAAGTTATTGTTCCTTCATGAAGTTTTCCATTTTCAAAACAAGGCGCAAGGCATTTCTCCCCAATATGCCAATGATCTATAAAGAAAACCAAACACACATAGTGATAAACTGGCCTGATGTACAAAGTACTTAATTTCTTCACTATTAAAACAATGGATAAAAATTAAGTTGGCAAAATGCAAACAACTTCATATAAAACACATTATTGAAGGCAGCACTAGAATCAGTTACTGTTTACAACCAAAGCCTGAGCTAGACATAAAATTATAGTTTGCTCTAACACCACTATTTTAGAAGTAACAGGAAGTCTATAGGAAGAAAAAGCAAAATCCAGATTCCAATGCATTAAGTTTATACAGTGACTTCACACAGGCAAACACACCAGTATGTATCAAAGTGGAACGACCCTACATCATACTGACATGTAAAACAGAACAAAATACCTCTACTAGAAAAAACAAGGTCTTCACTCTTCACAGTAAAAAGACTCACAACTAATAGCTGCACACAGAGTTTTCCAAATCTGAACTTGAGAGGAAAGAGGGTGTTCTTCTGAACTTTCAGAAACAAGTTCTAATCTCCCCCTGCTCAGTCATCCCAAAACAAAGGGATACATGACTCATTTCAGAACATTTATTGGTTTTTATCTATTTGCTGGAATAAGTTTTGATACTTATAAGAAAGTCATTATCAATTACTGTAGAGGCACCTTTTTTACAGGAAGGAGTGAGCCAGAGAGAATCTTGCACCAGAGTAAGTACTGATCATTCTATGACCAGTGCAGGTGTATGTTCCTGGACACATCAACCCAGACACTTTTCAAAGGTAAGGAAAAAGGTTCTGAAGGAAAGAAACTTCACCTTCACCCATTTCAATGTCTCTGTAAAAACTGAAAGAAGACTGGTTCTCCTCACCAAGTTCTGAGCACCTGGAAGCATACGCTTACAGGATTACTGTCCACAATGTATTAGCTAAATCAAAGATAACTATAATTCATTTACTAAATAGATTTAATTATATACACTTAGAGAAAACAAAAGCATCCATGTAGCCAGGCCCACTATTCTGCAGCCAGTATTGGCCCCAAGCTGTTGTGCAGGTAACAATAAAAATAGTACAAACTTACAGAACACCCCTATTCCAAAGTTCTTTCGCCTCTGAAGTATTCTTTTAGTTAGAGAGATTTCATGGGCCAAAGGTGGTTTGTCTGTTTAGCAAACCCCAGCAGACTGCCCTCTTTCAAGTTACTCCACTCCCTTTTTAACGCAAGCAGATTCCTAGAATTTGGTGACTTCTGACTAAAAATATTGTGGATCTGCTCTGGATACATGTCACACTTTTGCCTGATATGAACTTAGATCCAAAGACCTAAACTGATGGCCCACTAGCTCCTACACTAACAAGGTCACAAACCACAGTCTCTCCATTTGATTCACCACTTTGCAGATCTCTTTAATAACGTCCCCATCATCTTTATTTGGAGTTCAGCCCTGTGACCTGCTACAGAAGCTGTTCCAAGACCTTTAGCCACTCCCTCAGGTCTTCTCAAAGACCTGAAGCTCAAATGTAACTTTTTGAGGTAAAGGATGAAGTACAGGCTGGACTTCAGGAATCCTTAAAGTTCATGGCATTTGTACTCAGTGCTAAAAGATGAGCGTATTAACTTCTCCCAGTAGCATCTGATTCTTTCTGCAATTTCATGAGAACAGGAACCAAAACTGAAAAACAGAAACCAGCTATGTACAGCACACTGTTAAATATGCAAAACAAAGTTTAAAATAGCAGAGCACTTCTCTAATTCCTTTTTTTTAATAGTAGTGGAGGGACATGCAATATGTTTAGAGACTCTCAAGTTAAAACCATGATTTAAGACAACAGTTTTTGTTTTTAACGAAGCATTTTCTTGAGGCTAAGGAGTTGCAGGTGACAACTAGAGTTCAGGTGCAAAGTGGAATAAATTACACTGGGCAATAGTACTAGTATTTCTAAGCTCCAAACCTAATGAGAAGCAGGGAACAGAATGAGAAAAAGGCTAAGACATAAAATGGTATTACAGACCATTGCTCCAAAAGCCCAGAAAATAATGCTGTTAAAGCCAAAGCACGAACTGCTTACTTTAATTAGCCTGATTCACCAAGTTCTTGGCTTTTGAATTAGAACCGTAAGAACAACAACAACAAAAATATCTCGTATGGCTTCCTAGCATGCGTATAGTACATTGCCACCAATTATGACAGCTGGTATTTAAGATCCTTGCCTGTACTTACCCCTTTTACTACAGGTGGAAAAAATGTGCCACTGTCAACATTAACTGCATTAAATCATTATGGTAATGGCCCCCAGTCACACACTAGTTCCTTTCAACCACTACTTCTCTATGAAATTATGTCGAATGCTTTCTAACTAGTGAGGGTTGACCAGTTAATGTAGAAGTGTAAGGTTTTGTTTTCCTTCCGGTTTTATTTTACACTCTAATAAATTACTGTAAAAACAAAATTCGAGGATACTGAACAGCAAGACACACAGAAGACGCTTACCTGGGACACCATCATCACACATATTAACTTTTGGCTGTGCAAAACCCGACGGGGCCCGCGGGCGGAGGCACCGGGCGCCGACGGGCACCGGGGCGCTGGGGACCCACCGCCGCCCCTCCGCCGGGCAGGTGACGTGGGGTGGGCGCCGAGGGAGCCCCCGGGACGCCTCAGGGAAGGGCCCCGTGGCTGTCCCCGCTCTGCGCACCGCGGCCGGCCCCGGGAGAGCCGCAGCCGGACAGCGCCGAGCCCGCCTGCCACGGGCAACGGCCGCGTGGTATCGCGAGAACTACGTTGTCAAGGTGCGCCGGGCTTACAGGCGAGGGCGGGCAGGCGGCAAATATCGCGAGGTTTCCTGGCGGAGCCATACGGGCCTGGAGGGTTCGGTTTCTTCGCCGGGGCCCATCCTGCCCGGAAATGTTGTCCAGGCTTGGAGCTTTTGGAGTGGGTCCAGCACAGGGCTAGAAGGGTGATTAGGGGCCTTGGGAGCGTTTCTCTTGTGAGGACAGGCTGAGGGAGCTGGGCCTGTTCAATGTCGAGAAGAGATGACTGAGAGAGGACCGTATCAACGTGTATGGATATCTGAAGGGAGGGTGTCAGAGGATGCAGCCGGGCGCTTCTCAGTGGTGCCGAGCGGTAGGCAATGGGCACAAACAGATGCACAGAAGTACCACCTTAACATGAGGAAGAACTTTACTGTGGTACGGGTGACCATGCACTGGAAGTAATTATCCAGAGAGGTTGCAGAGTCTCCTTCACTGGAGATATTCAAGAACAGACTGGATACAATCCTGTGGAAAGTGCTCAAGGATGACCTTGCTTGAACGAAGTTAGACCAGATGACCCCCTGTGGTCCTATCTAACCTTACCTGTTTTGTGATTCTAGGCAGGAGGGAGAAAAAGATCTAAAGTTATTCTCTGTGAAAAAACTGGGAGAGGTGAAGAATGAGGGCAAAGAGCTGGTGCAATGGAAGGCACAGCTGACACAGTACAGAGCAGCCAGTGGCACAGAGGTGATGGGTGCTGAGAGACAAAGATCTGACGTTTGGAAAGACGAAAAATCAAGAGAGACCCATTTGCTTACAGCCATTCCACCTCCATCCATGAAAACGGCTCTGCTTTCAGGAGAGTTGAACTGGACACAGTTACATTTTGCATATTACAAAGACAGTCAGTAGCAATTATCCTGTTCTTGCTGAAAAAAAAAAAAAAATTGGGCCCCACCAAGAAATCTATCCAGATTGACTCATATCTCAGTAGCAACACAACAGAGTATTACATAAAGGGTATGGCTTTCCACATCCTTGCTATCACTTTGACAAGATGCCTTCACATGCATTTATTTAATTATTCTATACTAATTTCACTTCTGAAAGTTAAATGCAAATGTATAAGGAGCATGTTTTTAAATTAGCTTTGATTTTTAATGCAGAAGACAACAAGTTTGGAATGATTCCTCCATTCCTTGTAATTAATCTTTCAATTTATATAATTTTGGTGAACTTTTAGAAGGGATTGAGCACTAGCAGTAAAAAAAAATGGATTCTTTTGGCATATGCCACAAGATTCTGTACAATGAAGGTGAATATTAGACTAGCTAATCAAAATTTTGCATCCTACAGTATTTTCAGAAGAAAGGCAAGGCAGTAGATGTAGTCTCCATGTTGTTTCTGCTTGCAGCAAACATGCAAAAGGTTGCCTGTCTAAAAGTAATACAGGTTTGTGCAGTCTAGAGCAGCATTAAGTTGCTTTTTTAAGTTGTCTGTTATTAACCAGGATTTTGTTTTACAAGAGGCTAATGAAAGATAGGTGGTGTGTGCTCAGACAATTAAATTAGATTAATAGGAATATAGCAAGCGTGAAAGCACTAGCAACAGTTGCTGCAACTATGAATTACATGAATATTGAGCACCACATACATTGCAGGTGTCATTCAGCAATAGAACATAATTCAGTACCAATGTTACATTATTTTAAAAATATGCATGTAGTCATGCATTCGTTCCAAAGGAGCATGACAAGAACTATGCCAACCACAAAAAATCCGAAACTGAAAGGAGTGGCATGCCAAATTTTAAAATTCTCACCAAAGTACATGTAAACTCTACATGACCTCAGCTACCTAATAGACCTTGATCCTGAGAGCATCTTTGAAAAAGGAGCAGGATGTAGGTTCTGATTCTGAGGAAGCTTTTAAACTGGATTGTGTTTGAAGATAAATGCATGTTTATTATACAAGGTTGCATTTGATTCTTATAAAAGTGTTTGTTCTTAACAAGGACTCTAAGGCCTCAATGCAGGGTTGAGCTGCTGTTTTACAGGGACAAATTTGATATTTTGACTTCACAGTAGAAAAAATAAGAAACATTGAATTCTTTCTTAAGCACTTCAATTTTTCTGATAAAAAAAGGCAGAAAAATTCTCCATACCATTCAAGGATTCATTGTGCTTTTATGTCTGTGATAAGACCTCAGTGGCTTAGCTGGAAACAGAATTTTCACCTGAAAATCCTGATGAAGTAGTTAGGTTGAGTCTCCATTACAGTTAGGGACACTTGAAGCTTTTCCATTCAGGAGGGAGAACAAAAGGGGGAAAACACCCTTCACAGGAACAGTTGGTTGGCTGTTTTCTTTTTATCTTTAAAGTTTCTCTTGCCAACTACAAGCAATTTCTTCACTTTCAAGAAGAAGCTAGAAAATGAGCTGTCCCATTGAGATTAGGACTTCTTTCATGCAATACCCTCTTTGGACTAATGTCCTCTTTGGACATTAATAAAAATGTTTCCCAGGGCCAGACAATATATAGCTCTGTCACATATCTTTAAAAGTTTTTGGAATACGTAAGTCCTTTCAGGAATCTTTCTAGCACAAGTTGGAAGTTCTTTTCTGGGATGTCAAAAACATCTCACATCATGTTTCTTCAGGAGAAGATTTGTAAAAGATTTCAGTTTGAAAAGCTGTTGCCGTTACTGAGAAGTTGAATATATCCAAACTCCATATTAAAATTTGAACTCTGCTCATATCTGACTTAGTTTAGATTTCATAAGAGAAGTGTTAGGCTCAGATAACAACCAAAGCAAATACCATAATGGGGATAAGCACTTTTTAAATATGTGCTATATCCCTGAAAGCATTTCACATGTAACAATGTGGCCTTCCTGTTCACTCTTCTTTGACAGAGAAAGGAGACAAATTAACTGATGCGCATCTAAAGAGGGCAGTTTAGCTACATTTACAGCATCCTCCACATCAGTATGTCTGAAAACAAAGCAAGACTGATTCTCAGCATTTGAAAGTCTAACCAAAACCCACAGAAAGTACAGGCAGCTAGAATTCTTTTAAATGTCAGTTGTTTATATTAAGAGAAAGAAGAGGTGGTTCAATTAATTGGTATTAATTAAGCATGACAGCATTAAAATTGCCAGAAAGAGGAACTTTACAATGTGATATTCACCAAATTAACATTTTGGAAAGCCTTTTGTCTCTTCAACAGTTTATTTGCTGTTTTAAACGTTACCCATCAACAGTATTCAAGAAGCTCTCTGAGGTCTTCATGAAAATGAGCCTGACTGGGTGCTCTGAATCACATCCATACAGAACAAAGAAAAGGCATTAGAGCCCTGGTGTGCAGCTGCAGGGCCATAGTCTCCTTGGGACCACAGAGATGTGGAAGGATAGCTCACACAGCTGAACACCAGAGTGGGCAGATGTGGGCAGGATTTAGAAAGGACAGGTCAGGGCAGTAGGGAACAGAGTTGGCCTTTTGCATCAGACTGCAGGAGGGATATGTGGAGGTCTGCCTGGTCTGTAGCGACTATGAGATGTTGGAGTCCAGGATCCCGGGAGGGGGAACAAGCCAAATCAAGTAGCAGGATCATGACCCTGAACCTCAGGAGTTCACTGTCTTAGGGATTAGAGGAAAGCAGTCTGTGTTGTTTATCTTGATCAGCAATGCCTTCATCGTTTTCTCCTGTAATATCCTCAATATACAGGCTGATGAAAAATGGACAAGGTAAATGAGCAATGAGGTGATTGAAAACAGGCTGATCTTCTGGACTTAAAGGAGTGTTAGCAGCAGCACAAAGTCCAGCTGCAGTCCCATTATTGGTAGATTATTTTGGAGTCTGGTACTGGCCATTAATGACTTACATGGTGGGACAGAGTGCATCCTCAGCAAGCCTATAGAGGAGAAGTCAGGAGAAGTGGTTAACAAACCAAATACTCATGGTCCCACGCAAGAGGGGCAGTGACATGCTGAAAAATGGGTAGGTAGTAATCTCGTGAAGTCCCACACTAGCAGTCAAATCACCCTGTGCAGCACTATAGGTCAACTAGTTGGAAAGCAGCTTTGCAGAAAAGGGCTTAAGCATCCTGGTAGACATCAAATTGTTCGTGAACCAGTGGTGCATCCAGCAGCATGAAAGGCCAACGGCGTCTTAGGCTATGTCAGGAAGAGCATTGCTCAGCAGCCCAAAGGGAGCTGAGCCTTCTGCTCTGTTAAGTGCAGGTTAGACCGCATCTGAAATGCTGTGAACAGTTCATGACTACCCACAACAAGAAAGACATGAAGATAGTGGAGAAAATCCAAGGCCGTGAAGTTTAAGAGGTTGTAGTTGAAATTATGTAGCCTTGAGAAAAGTCTTGGGAGAGCTTGTCTGTACACAAACACTTGATGAGAGCGTATTAAAAGGATGGGTCCATACTTTGTTCAGTGGTCCCCAGGGAAAGAGGCAACAGGTGCAAACTGAAACAGGAAATTCCATTTAAAGATAAGGAAAAGCTTTTCAGCTGTGGGAGTGGCCAAACGCTGCCGTAGTTTGCTGAGAGAGGTAGAATCCATGTCCTTGAAGAGAGTCAAAACTCATCTGGGACAAAGGACTGAGCAACCTGCTTACGGTGACCCTCCTTGGAGCAGGCATAGTTTGGCTAAATGTTCTCCTAGGGCCTTCCACCCTTGCTCCTTCTGTGAGTGTTTGAGGAATTGTGTAGGTCAAACTGAGGTCTGGCTAACTGCTTGTGCTACTATTTAAAAATCAAGAGCTGTAGGTAGCGGTCAGATTGCTTGTCCTGTTGCACAGTGCTATAAGATATGGCACCATTTCTAAACTACCTGGATGCATATTTCTCATGTTATCTTCTGTAACTTAAAGATATTCAAGTAATTCCTCTCTTTTGTACCCTTGATTGTAAAATAAAAGCCTGTGAATGCTAACTAAGGATGTTTGGAAATGCTGCACACTTAAACATGTGCACCATCCATAAAAAATAGATAACACCTTGAGAGTTTAACCCAATGAGTCAGATATTCCTTATATTGTTAACTCATTCTCCCTCAAAAATACTCTGACTAGTCCTAAATCTTACTAACTCTTAGAAGCCAGGGTAGTATAATTCTTACAATTGCTGCAAAGTTGTCCTTTAAAGTTTGTCTGCCAGATGATGTGTTACTCAGCTTGAGTAAACCTGAGAGACTGATTCAGCAAGTGTTACAAAGTATTGATTCATTTCCTTTGAGTGTCTGGCTAAAGGGTGACTTGAGGAAAATGTAAAGTTTTGTTCTTAAATAAATATTGTGTATAAATGGATCATGTCAGCAACACTCAGATTTCATGATTGCCTGGAGTGGGAACTGGATAATGAGACTTGTCAGCTCCACTGGATTTGTAGCAGGTATTTGTATAGAGCAGTTTTGAATGTTTCAGAAAAATCTGTGAACATTTGAAAGGCTTGTGGACCAGTCTCAGTTACACTCCTGGTCTGGTTAAATGAAATCAGCATAATTATTCTTCAGAGGATCTTTTATTATGTGTTACACATTTTGCTTTACAAATAAAAATTATTTTAGAAAGGGAACAAATCTTTCCATTAGGACTAGTAGTTATAGAAATGCTTTATGCTTAATTACAATTGAGTTTGGTTCCCGTAATCTTTTTTTTTCCTTGAGGAAAAAATAAAAAGTACTTGTTTCCTCAGGTTTAATTTCACTATATTTTGAGGTCTGATTAACAGCAAAGCATGAAGGGAAAGATTTAAAAGCAGTGCTGTCATGGGTAACCCATGACAAGTGCACACAGAAAGAAAGCAAAAGAGACTAAATGGGTGACATGGCAAGTTATCCTTGAGAGGTAAGAATGTCTTCATTTAAAGCCTTGTAAGCAGATGAGATGAAAATGCGATCTGGTGTGGGAGACTTGAAAATGCTTTCATATCCCTTTCATAACTAAAATCATAAAACCTGTAATATACCGCCCTTGTAAACAGCTGTCGATCTCAATCATCAAGTCAAACCTAGCCAAAATGTCTCCAACCAAATGAAAATAAAGGAAATCTGAATGCCAGCTGTAAATTGGTAGGCTGCTATGAGGACCCAAAAGTAGAGAAAAACTGTATAGTGATTTTCTTAAAACTTGTTTTCCTTTCTGACCTGTTTTAAGCCGTTTACATCATTAATTGTGTGAATCATAACCTGATATGTTATACTTCTGAGGAAACAAGCAGAGACATACATACAATACACACAAAAAAGACGTATTGGGAAGCAACTCTGGAGCTCCATTAAGTATGGGACCCCTGTTTAAACACAAAAAATTATATTCCAATATTGCGAGTAGAGTCCAAGTCTTTTTACAAGTTATTTCCTGTGTTTCTTCTTTGTTCTGTCTATACATCTAGCAAAATAGGGTAGTGGCAGTTTTTAGGGGAATATTATAGCTGTGTACAAATATGCTAGAGATGTAAACTAGAGACAGGCTAAACTGGGGTCTTGTCAAACAATTCACCAATCAGCTTCCCTAAAGCATGTAAAAATGCTGGGGTTGTGTGGAAAGCAGGGATATTTTTGCTGTATCCCTGAGGGTATTTTTCTGTAACTCTGAAGTCAGTTAACCTCTTTTACTAGGGGAATCAGACTGCTGGTGGTGCCAGAAACCACAAATGTCTGGGACCAGTATGTCAGAGATAATTTCTGCTGAATCAGCTCTCAGTATAACAAATGTATTAAGTCAGTAACCTAAGCATATTTCATAACACAATAGTAACTGCACTGCAGAATGTATCTTTGATTTAGACAAATTTTCAGCCCCGGTCCAATGATCACTCTTGTGTTTAAAAAGGTATGAAACCTTTTGTGACACTGACAACAGATTATAATACCAGTGAAACTCCTGGTAGATTTTTTTTTTCAAGTATTTGCTTATAAATGAAATGGAAGATAAAATAGGAGGAATACCACAATATAATTTCTACAGCATCAAGGGACATATTAAGCCAGTTACCTTAAAAGTAACTTTAATTGAAATTAATCATTAGAAATACATTCTATATTAAAAATTAAGTTGCCTTTTAATGTATAGATGTAACTTTAAATTGTTGCTAGGTGTTTGATCACTCCAATAGGTAATATCACTGTTGGGATTATTCAAAGCAATCTGTTGGCTTGTACATGTATGTTCACATGTACAAACCTGCCAATTCTGGCCCAAAACCAGACTAAAACCTTTTCCTAGTTTGTAATTAAGGCTTTAATTGTTCAAATGCAAGTATCAGTAATTAAAGCATAATTAAATCACAAAATAGCAAACTTTACCCCTATGCCATAATAGGGGCAGAACTTATGCCCCTAAGTCATAAAGTCCAAACCAAACAAATGTAGCCAGAAAAAAAAAAAATACACAGTATTCTATTGCTTCTGCTTTCTGCACAGGCCCACCAGGGGCTTCTCACAAACTTCAAGATTATTGTCAGTACAGACAATAAGACATCCTTTCTTCAAATTCAGCTGTCTTGTGGTTGAACCTGGTGGCTGATTCTCTCCATGTGGGTCTTTGGGTGAAATGAACTACTACCTGACTACCAAGGCTAAATGTAAAAGGAGGTGCTTTAACTTTGGCCAAAAAAGGATTGGCAGTCACATGTTTCATTAACTAGGAAAAAAATAGCAGAACAAAATATTCCCAAGAACTAGTCACTCTTTGCATGTCTTTTTTTCTTCTTTTTCTTAAAGGAGATATTAACCTAGCTTTGTATGTGTAGGTGTGAGGGAATAATTCTGGTTTAAGACAAATTTGTTGTTATTATGACTTCTTAGATATTTATCATCTAACTACTAACAACTACAGGAGCATAAAACTAAATGGAGTAGCAGTTGTCACCATATAAATGAAGTAGCAGTTGTCACCATAGATACGGAGGCAAAGAAGTCACCTTCTAAACCAGATAGTTCAGGTTTCATTTCATCTACATGGTATGAAAAATATTAATTTTTCATACCATGTAGATGAATTCAGTTGCATTCATGTACTGTTTTCTTAGAATACTTTAGGCAAAATGTAGGAAGAATAAAATATCTCAATTAGTATGTGGCTGTATTCATTACACTTGTGTGCATATGAAGTTTGTATAACTAGTACAAACTCTCACAATCAAATAAGTTTTCTGTAGAATCTGGGGTGTTTGTTTACAGCACAAAATTTGTATAAATATACCGAAGAAGAAAACTTTTGCATAATTTTTGGATCACTATCATCCTTTCACAACAAAGACAGATCATCAGATTGTTTTAGTGGAGTGATTCTCAAATTATTTTCTAAACAGAATGATATTAGTTAGTACTTAGTTGTAGAGCAAATGAGACCCTCGGTTATTTTGGAAAGAAAACAGAATCCAGAAAGAATTTTACCTTGCTTCTAAAAAAGCCATTAGTCTTGATTCCTTAAAAAGGAAAAAAAAAAAAAAAGGCAAGTTACTATTAACTCTTGTGGGGTAATAGATTGTTTTGACAATGATGTCATTATGCAGATTTATGGATGTATCTTTCAGCTTCACTCAAGATCTTATTTGCCTCAATAATTCCCAAGGCTTGAGAATTCAAAGGCTGCTGGAACCCTTCATGAATTGCCCCTGATCCTCAAGGACATTACAGCAATTACAAAGTAGCTTCCAAACAAATCTATTTAAACTCCATGTCCCAGCTTGGAAAGAATAATCTACAACATTTACACATTTACATATACACAGAACCTTTAATATGCTACAGATGTTTCATTTTTTGAAAAGCACTTCAATTCATTGACAGACCTTTGGCTAAACTGATGAATTAATTTGTTCAGGGCGGATTTCATAAGTCCTCTAATAATTCATACCCTTACACATCTTGACTTGATTTCTGAGGTCTACAGCATGTGTTTTAAATGTTTTAACCTTTACTATTTTAATCAGGTAACATTTATTTCAGGGCTGGATGATGATCGGTCATTGAAAGATACAGTTGACTAGGAAATAAAATTCAGTTTGTCAGTTAAACAAACCTCTGCATCTTAAATAGGAAAAAAACAGTCTGTATTACTGGATCTCTGAAATGCTTAGTGGTTTTGATGTGACTCTCCCTTTCAAGAATATGTTTTGCGGGATTGCTAAGTATAGCTGGATGCAGTGCTCATATGCAGAAACCACAATTGCCGTACTTACGTTAAACGTAAGCCTTTAGCTTTAAACTGAGATTTATTTCTATAATTTAAGCTATTTTTCTTTAATACTTTCTAGAGGCTAGATACCAATTTAAACAACAAGAAAATCAGTCTTGTTGTTTAATATATTGTTGTTGAAAATATATCTTGTTGTTGAAAATAAATTTTGCCTAACCTGTTTGTGTTGCAGAAATTTTCAGCTTTGTTGCTGCCTCTGATACAATGTACAAAATTATATAAAATAATTTAAGAGGGGTTTTATTGGTGTGTCTGATTAAGTGCAATAAAATGTTTGAGTAAAAATGCATAAAAAAGGCTTTTGTCTTCCATTGCTAGACAAATGACGTGGCAGCCACCCACCCAATAAAACATATCTTTTCTTACTACACTGGGTCATGAAAAGGTCCAGAAGTCTAAAATCAATCAGCTATTACAAAAATATATTATATTTAGAATGTTTTTTATTTCAGATGAAAACTATAAACAGTACAAATGACTATTTTTTGCCATTCATCTTCCATGATGTTGACTCACAAATTGAGGGTTTGAGTATTGAAGTCTGAGTACATCAGTGCTGACTGTATATTTCTTGTCCTGATCTGTAGGAATGTGCAGAATTACAAGTGTTACAACCTTATTTGAGACACTGATATTTATTCCGTGATGTTTGATACTTTTTTACTCTTACAAATTTCTAAAACTCCTATGTTACAACAAGTACATTCTTTGACTTGTGAAAGAATCTCAGGATTAGACAGTACATAACAAACCTGCCAATCTGATTTCAGCCTTCCAAAACAAACCGAATTCTGCTTAAAATGCATCAAAGTCATTTATATTTATTTGAAAGAGGTATGCAAACAAGATTTCTTAGTCTGGGCTAGTTACGTATATCTGCTTTTTAAAAATCTAATGTAAAATGCTGTTCAGGAAGTGGAACTACATTTCATAGGGGAAAAAATAGTTGAAAAATAAAAATTTTGTTTACCATTATGTGTTTATTAATTTTCCAATATATTCTGGGAAGAGGAGAGTTAACAAAGTTTATTTTTTATCCTTGATATGTTCACTAGTTTCTTTCTTGCCATTTTCTCTGTGTGCCATAGAAACATCAGCCATGAGCTGAGTAGCTAACTAGAGAAAGTCAAGCAAAATGTGTACTAACTGCCTTCTATGTGCCTTTTCTTTGAGAGTGATGCTTTCATTGACCTCTCTACCTCTCTACCTAGACAGGTTTATTAAATTTTAGAAATGTAATTATAACAAGAGATTCTTTTAGGAAATGGACAGTCACTTTTTTAGATATTTTTAAAACTTGACTGCACAAAATTCCAAGCTTCTAATCTCAAATTAGACTTCTAGCTTGAAATTAGGTTTTGAGCTTGAAATTCTTCAAGCTTCTCTGTGGAAATTCTAATGTAAAATTAGTCCTATTTTTAAAAAGCAAGTAGGTGAATAATCACCCAAAACTTCTTCTGACAAGGCTTGTCAAAAATTCTCCTCCTTTTAGTTGAAATTGGCTCAAAATTTTGAGAATTGTAAGAGGAGACTAGTAGATAATATAATAACACCTGCTTTGCCAAATTACTTGGAAGATTGCTATATGTATGATCCAATATCCAATGAAAAGTCCAAAGTACAGAATGCACATAGCTGAAGAACTATTCATTCTGTGAACCATGCAGCTCTCATTTGATCTTCCAGAATTCATTATTATCCAAACTCTTTAAAAGATACTATCTGTAGAGGACTGTCAGAATCCCCTGGCCTACAATATGTTAAATACGTCACATTCGACAATCTATTCACACTTCATAGATTGTGAGAAGTTATGATATCTGAGAAATTAATTGCTTTCATCTTTTTCAGTAGATGGTGTTTTCTGCAGGATAAATGTAGATTACAGTATTCTCAGGGATCAAGATTGCTATTAATGTGCTACTCAGATTGCAGTCAGAAAGCAGACAGATCTTAGGTCTTTGGCTTGCTCATTAGAAACAAACCAAGCCACTGGGGAAAATGCTAGGAGCGTTTTCATATTGTTGTCAGATACTGTAGCTTGCAAATACAAAACAATACTACAATATAGAAACAAATGTGTGATAACATACTAGTGGAAAACAGGTGACAGGATAAACCTGTATCTGAAGAACAAATATACCATAAACCACAAACATACCATAAAAGTTGTTGCTAATTAATTTTCTTCAAATATTTTACTTAACAGTATTCTGTCAAGGCATCTCTGCTACCTAATCAGTAACATGGGGTTAATACAGAGGACAACAAAGTATTTCACAGCTAAGCAATCAAATATGAGGAGATTGAGTGAAAGACTTGCCACAGAGGAAAAGGAATTCTTACAATATTCAGGGGAAAAGTGCTCTTTGATTTTTAGCTTCTCATTTCTACACTATAGATCTGCAGTGCTAAACTCAAATTCTGAGATCAATATTTACTAGTAGTATGTTGTTTTCTACTAAAAAAAATTAGTAAACTCACCTCCACATTTAACTGCAAAAATACAAAATATACAAATCTGCAGTGAAACAGCATCATTGCCAAGAAAACGATCTTATATAAACACAGAAATCATTCTTACTAAAGTGAGTGGGGGCATTTTCTCAGGGTAGTAAGAAAATACTACAATTGCTCCATGCTTGACTTCACACTCTTTGTTTTGGAATTAATGCTTTTCAAGGATAAAGAAATAGGGTATTGTTTTAGTTTGCATATAATTTTAGATCAAGTATCCAGTTTGGAATTCCCTGGCACAATTTGAGGCCATTTCCTCTTGTCCTATTATTACCTGGGAGAATAATCCCCATCTCACTACATCCTCCTTTTAGGTCATTGTAAAGAGCAACAAGGTCACACTGACCCTCCTTTTCTCTAGGCTAGACAATTCCAGCTCCTTAAGCTGTTCGTCACAACTTGTGTTCCAGACTCTTCACCAGCTCCAGTAATTTTTTGGACACACTCCGGCACCTCAATGATTTTCCTGTCATGAGGGCCCCAGAACTGGACAAGATTCAAGGAGCAGCCTTGCCAATGCCAAGTGTAGGGGCATAACCACTGTGCTGCTGGCCATACTACAGCTGATACAGGCCAGGATGCCATTGGCCTTCTTGGTCACCTGAGTGATGCCAAGAGGTTCAGGCATCTTCATTGAAGACTAGAAGCTGGGTAGTTGTAAAAGCAAAGTCCTTTATTGCATGGCTAAATCAGTCCCATGGAGGCAAAGTTACTAGAGTCCACAGCAGCATGCAGAAACCTTCTAACATAAAGGTTGTAAGTCCCAAGCAGAAGCAGCAACAGCAGCAGTGACGGCATCCATAGTCTGTGTCCTGTGAGCATCTTATCAGTAGCAGTCACAGCAGTAGCAACAACAGCAACATTTGTGCTATTTTGTGAGTCTCCATGCATTAGCATTCTCAAAGTAGGGCATTTTTATTCTATTTTTAGACAATCAGGTACCTACACAAATTTTTTTACAGTAGTGTTGGAACTATCCTAAGTTAAAATTGATGTACGTTAATATTCGTAAATTCTTACACAAATTTTTTGCATATAGCTCTCTCTGTTCTATCTAGGAATGTTTTGGCAAGGCTACATTATTTTTGTTACTACTAAAATTTAACTAACTTTGCAACAGGCAATGTTACTGAACTTTAAACTAGGTATTAGGTCTTTTTCTTATTTACTGACACAAGTTCTTATTTGTTTAAGGCACTTAAAAGTCATCTATTTATTTAAAACTAAACTTGCATTTCTACCTCATGTATGTGTGGATTTATGTATCTTGGTTTCTCTGAAGGTTCTAATTCAATCCTCACATTTCTGGGCACTCCTGGGCCTGTGTGGATTTGGCCCAGGGGGATTTGTAATCCAACACCTGAGCATACTGCTGCATCAGCATCCCCAGGTCCTTTTCCACTGGGCAGCTTCCCAGCCACTCTGCCCAAGCCTATAGTCCTGCATGGGGTTATTGTGACCCAAGGATAGGACACAGCACGTAGCCTTGTTGAAATTTAGTCCATCAATCCAGCCTGTCCAAACCACTCTGTTGAGTTTTCTGACCCTCCAGCAGATCAACATTCCCACCCAACTTGGTGTCATCTGCAAACTGACTGAAGGGGCCCCTGGTCCCCTTATCCAGATCATTGATTTATTGAAGTTATTAAGCACATAAGGCCCCAACACTGAGCCTTAGTGAACACCACTTGAGTCTGACCACCAGCTGGATATAACTCCAGCCCACTCTCTGGGCCTGGCCATCCAGCCCATTTTTAACACAGGAAACAGCATCCCCAGTCCAAGCTGTGAGCAGCCAGTTTCCCCAGGAAAATGCTGTGGGAGACGCTGTTGAAGGCTTTACTGGAGTCCAAGCAGACAATACCCAAAGCCCTTCTCATCCACCAAAGGAACCACCTTGTCTTAGAAGGAGATCACATTGGTCAAGCAGGACCTGCCTTTCATAAACCCGTGCTGGCTAAGTCTGATACCCTGTCTGTCCTGCGTGTGCCATGTAATAGTACTCCAGAAAATCTGCTCCATGACCTTCCCCAGCACCAAGACCAAGCTGGCAGGCCTTTAGTTCCCCGAGTGCTTCTCCCAGCACTTCTTGTAGTTGGGCTAACTTCAAAGAAAGTTCAAATGCTGAAGGTGCAGGAACTAAGCTTTGAAAAGCATTTTCTAATCACATTGCAAAACTGTACCTTACAAAAAGTTTTATTCTAACCTTTGAGTAATATAAACCATTTCAGTGAATTTAGATGAAGACAGAGGTTATGCTCTTACTTTAGGGTTTGTTTGGGTTTTTTTACCTCACCTTCCCTTTCACCTGTTTTCCTTCTGAAACAAGAAACACAAAAAAATCACTTCCTGGTACAAGAAACCACAAGGCTGATAGATTATATACCTATGTATATTTACTGACGCACGGAATTATTTATGTCCAAACTTCCTACAGATGGAGCTATAATGCAGTTTGTAGGGACCTGATTACTTTTACAGAAAAGAAAGGGATGGCATCTTCACAAATGGGCTTCTTGTTTAGATGCCTTACATTGTGTTTCAAATTTACTTGCATTTCTAGAGTATTTTTCAGAAAAGGTTGACTTAAAAGGTACTGATCTGCTAGCTTGAGTTTTATACAAAAATATCCCAAACTTCTGAGATTGCTCAGCTTCATTTTCTAACTATTTAATGCTAATAGGTTTAGATTATTCCTTCTTTAAATCCTTTCTTCAACATGGAAGTTAATACAGAAGGAAAAAATCATGAAGAGGATATTTGAAGAAAGCGATGTTTTCTTGCTGTATTGTTCTACTCCTTTTGAATGCTTTCTGCCATTTTGCCTTTGCTGTTACCTACTGTATTGTAGACTTTTGGGACCAAAGCCGCATCCTCCCTATGTGGGTTTACATGGATAACATTCTTCAGCCTTTGTTTTAGAAAAAGATTGAATTGCTGCAATTTGATTTTTCATGGGGTCACCCAGGGAGTTAGAGAGACATCTCAAACTGTGTCTTTCAGACTCTTCAGACACTTTTTCCCAAAGTATTCTCGGGTTCGGGCCTTCTATTGTGCCTCTTACATAGCAGATAGAAAGTGAAAAAGTGCCTGGTGTGGCACCATGGACAGAGGCCCCCAATGAAATGGCTAGAGTAGTGGACAGTATACTCCTGACAAATCTTTGTTATGCATGCAACTAAAATGTTTAAATTATTTAGTTAGATTAAAAGAATTAACTGCATTAGCAGATTTTGGGTATGGATAATTCTTGATTCAAAACTGGACAGAACCAACAATACCTTTTCTCTGAAATATCTGCCGTTTGGGGGAATTTGGAACTGATTGGAGGCTGACAGTTGTATTCCATTCCACATAGTCTAAGAGTAATAGCAAAGGCCATGACGAATTGATGTGGCATCAGATGGTCTAATCTTATAGCATACACGGACAGGCTGCTCTTTAGTAATGGTCTTTTGCCCTCCAAAATACATTTTTTGCTCCCTGCAGTGTTTCATTACTGCATTCTGACTAATCAGAAAAACCAGAAAAATGAGAATGAGAGGGCTGTGTGGTGTGTGCATCCTAAAAATATTCTTGTCATTGATTTAGTGTTTAAGAGGTTGTCACATATTTATTGTTCCAGGCTCCTTGCTATACACTGGGAATTCTTGGTCATGTACAGTCCTACATCAGCCACACCTGCAAGACTTAGCAAGTGGATTCTCAAAACTAGGCTGAAATGATGTGTTCCTCATTCCTGAAACAAAGCACTACATCCTGACACAGTGCCGCATTCCAGACCTTTTTGCCTATGAAGGTAGATTCCTTTTGTTTAGTGTTGGCAAGTAGCCTGTGTTGGTTTATTCATCATATGCAAAACACAAACAGAAAAATCCTCTGCCAGAGGCTCTAGGAGTCCATTTTGGGGGGCTGATAATTTTGCTAAAAACATAAGGGCTGAGGACAGATAAAAGATTGGAGAGGAGATCCTTACTGGTTAGGAATATAGGCAAGGGGCCTTCAGAATACCAGGGAGAATAATTTCTACTGGAATTTATGGTCCATAGTGGTGGTAACATTAGCCTACAGTCCCTATATTGGGTTTTATGGTATGTCTTGCTTACTGCAGAGGATGATCTATTTGTGACCTGTATCTATTCATCTGGCACCCTTCAAAGAATGGAAATGCTCCTTGTCTGGTGAGGTATGCCTCCAAAGTGTCTATTGTGACTAAAAGTAACAAAAATGGTTCTCGGTCATATGTGAACGAATTGGGTGTTTTGGCCTATTAGTTTTGTGCTCATGGAGCTAAATTCAGAAACAGTATGGAATATGGAAATTATTTTCTTTCCAAACCAAGTTCTTCAAGAAGTGAATCATAAAAGATCTGAATCCCAAGTGATCATTGACTGAGAGATTCAGCTCCTAGTTATTACTTTGTATAATGATGACTTTGGAAAATTTTTAGTACTGAGAAGAAAAACCTTGTTTTGTATATTCCATTCCACTTATGATAAGCCAGTTTTCCTTTTGACCACACACTTGTGGCCAGCACCAGTGAGATTTCTCTGACAGATACTATCAGGAGTATGAATCACAGACAATTTAATGATAAGAAGAAAATGGAATTTGGTTTCTTGACAAGCAGATTGTGTCAATAATGCAGCCTTTCCTGTGTAAAATACTAAAATTTTATCCTCCAGTGACATTGTCCTAATGTAAAACTGAGGGCACTTTCAAAAATTGATATCTCAGCTAAACTGAAAGCTACCCAGAAAAAGGGGTTTGTGACACTACTGAGATGCTGTCATTAGAGTTCCATGTATTTTGATTAAAGAATACTCTTTTTCTTTTCTGTTACAGAAATTATTGAATATGATGAAAGAAAAACACTGTCTGCCTTTCCTTCCCCTGGCTGCCTGAGGCATTCTCATTTGTCATTTCAGAGTTGTACCTTTCAAACTGGTAGGAAGGCCCCACAGTTCATATCTGAATACCTGCAGGAAATGCATTAACGACTGTAAGTTCCTATAACAGTGGAGCAGCCTGCATGTGACTTCTCTGTATTTTGTACACTTCTTCTTGCTTTGCTTGGGTACGAGGGCTACTGCCTTCATCAGGACCCAGACAGTGCTGTGTGAGTAGTCTCTTATGGGCACTTCTTGTAAAGTTTACACTGTGTATAAACTAGATGGAAAGGTGAGTGTTCTGTAAAAGCACACTGCCACAAAAGCAAAGTCAGAGTACAGAGAAGGAGGTGCTATGCCAGATTCAGCTCCAAAGATTAATTTGTTCCCTGATTGTTGACCCCTCTAAAACCTAGCATATCCTTCCAGAAATCCCAGCAATCTACTGAAGAACTTGTTCAGTCTTTAGTTAGACAGGACTAAAATGATTTCTATAGTAATTTATCCAATTCACTGCAGTCTAATTAGTCAATTCTAACCACTGTAGTTTTTTGTGTCTCAGCTTGCATCTTGTTCCCTGAAGTATTTTGGTCTAACAACCTCATCTCTATGCATTTGGGTCCTAGACTAGAAGGCTTGAAGCTGGTCTGTAATATTAAAATATGAAATTAAAAACAGCCTGAGAAGGTCTGGTAATTGATAACATTTGTTATCAGCATTGCTCCACTTCCTTACAGTTTCCTTAGTAGCTGAGGAGGATTCTTATCTGAAGTTTATTGGAAGTCCTAAGACCATGTCCTACTGACCTCAGTTAGGCATGTTTCCTTGTCAAGCTCTAGACCTGAGATTTATACACAGTATTACCTCGGCTGTAGAAATTTATAAAGGTGTGCCTTCAAGAATTACAAATCAAGACTTTTTTCAGATTTAAAGTTCAGTCACACAGTTTATTTCTGAATCAACCTATCTTTTATATTCAGTTCCACATAGCCTCCAGATGAATCCAACTCAGCAGTCAAAAGAAATCATTCTACGCTTGCTTGTTATTTAACACCAATATCTGGGAGGGCAGCCTAGGTGTCGAGTGAGAGGAAATGGCAACACCCTATTTAGCTAGACTTCACCATCTGATCTTATGTCTCTTTTCTGCTTCCTGTCAAGCAAGTTCTTGATTTTGGCTTGAAATATATGCTCTTTTTCTTTAATAAACAACTCTCACTTGTAAGGTGGAATGCTGAAGCATAAGCCTAGGTTCAAGAAGAAAGCCTTCCTATTCTCAGCACATTAACATGGAGAGCATCCAGGTACAGGAAGATCAGAGAAAAGATTTAAAAATAATCTGTCAATGGATCCGTACTACATTAGTCTTGTAAATTATACTAGATGATAAACAAAACATGAAAATGGGCAGAAAGGAAAAGTGGGAGCTCAAAAAGCTTTATCTGGAACAGAAGGTACATGCAGTGAAAGATGGAGAGTTTGCTCAGACATGAATGTTCCCTCAATCACTCTGCTTTTAACTCTGATAAATAAAGAAAGATATTTTTATATTAACCGTGTTTTAAACCAGCAACCTGCAAATGCAGGGGGGGAAAAAGCTTGATACTTGCATAACTGAAGTCTGATTTCCTTTTTTAATTTCTTTAGATAAAACTCCTGCTCTTGGCAGGGCTATAATTTTCATTTCAGTATGTTCTTCTAGTATTATCTATTCCTGTCTACTTTTTTAGAAGAATACTCCACATTTAAAATATTTACTCATTTCAGACTGTCACCAAAAACTTTGGCAATTTTTATAATAACTGATCATGCTGAAATATAGTCTCCTTGAAAAGATGTTGGGTTTTTTACTCTGAAAAAATGACACAAAACTTTAGTAATGATGGAATAAAAACACTGGGTTGTTTTTAAATAAACATTTTGTGAAAACATTTATCATCTGTGTAAACAGAATTTGCATTGATTTTACATAAAGTATGTTAAGCATACGTACAAACTTACCTACAACTTAATATTGAATGATGCTCTTAAATATAGGATAACCTCGTCAAAAGCACTGCTCTGGACTCCAAAGACTACAGCTTAAATGCCATTTGTATTTAACTCCAGTTCCAATAGTTTAAAAACATAATTTTTTAATCCACACTTACCCATTAATTCTGGGGAAGAGTTTGATTCATTAGTTACATTTTGTTCATTTGTGGCATAATCCTGTTGCATATATGTTGCAGAGGTGACACTGTTAGCCACAGAAAGCTTAGGAGGCTGAAGACAAGATCAGCTTCCAGGAGGTGTGTATAAGTGAGAAAAAGAAAGGATAAACCTGGGGTTTTTTGACATACCAGTTTTCAGGACCTCTTTTGAAACACAGAAGACAGAAACTTCTTCTGAGAAATCCATTCAATGTATGAATATCGGTTCACAGAAAGCAGATTTCATATGCCTGTCTTTCTTTGATTGTGCTTAGATCTTCTTTGCTATAACTGTGTAGGTCAGGAAGTCTGTATTGCATCCAGCTAATTAAATTGAGTGAAATATTCAGAAATTATGAGATAACTAGATCCTCTTGATTGGATTTTGGTCAGAAAGCCATCGTAGCCATGACAGCTTTTGCAAAAGTAAAAAGAAAAGATGATAGGTCCTTTAATTATTGTAGCTGGTATTAGTGTACTGTGTCAGTCTCATTTGAAAAGTGGTGTCTGCAATGGCACAATATTAGCAGTATTGACACAGGATGTTGTCAATATAAATTGCAATAAGGAATGGTCCAAGTACTGGTGAGGAGCTTCTTTCATGCGTACAAAACCATTCTTTGGCTGAGAATACCCCAAGCACACCATAAAAGTCTGTTTGTATGGTGGCCTACCGGGGGTCTGTTGGTCCGACCCAGAATGCCGCAATCCTCCCAGAGAGAGGTCTCACAAGAGACAGCCTTCCAGGGGTCTCGGGCAGTCCTCCGGCCGCCAGGCAGCCTCTGCAAGGTGGCCCTAGCCTGTGCTGCAAGCGATCAGCTCTTTGCAGTGATTTCAGCCCTGCCTTGCGAGGTGATCCCAGGCCAATGCAGGGTCAGAGAGACAGGAGAGTTGTATGGCAATTCCACAGGATAGCCTCTATTATCCAGCACCCTGCGAAGGGGGCCAGGGACAACAGCTGCCTGCTGAACTGGGCAGAAACTGGGGTATTTATGGGGGAAAGCAAGGGTGGTACCAAAGGAGGAAGACCAATGGGTTAGAAAAAAGAATCTACATGGGTATATCAGAGCATGATAGGATCTTACCATGAACAGAAAGGATAGTCTCATCTAAGGGATATCTCTCTCGGGGATGGTTAAGATGAGCTTATCACATTCCATTCAAGGAAAATCCCTCAAGGGGAGAGGTTTGGCAAGCTTATCTGCCTCCACGTATTTGGTTTTTTTAATTTTTTTTTAATATCAATTCACATAATACTTAAAAAGAAACTGTACTGTAATCAGGTCTGAGCAACTTTGTGATACACTGTGATGCATCACCTATACAAAGCACCCAACCAGAACTAGAGGGTCAGTATTTAAACTTCTATCCATGTTCTGTATTATTTGAAAGGTGTGTGTTGTGTGGAAGTAGGATAACTGCAAAAATATTGAATAGCAATGTTCCCCACTACTAAGACCTTGCTCTTACAATTTCAGTACTTTCTGCTACTGTACCTGTCATTACTGAGTTGTTCACCAATCAGAACAAGCATATGAGGCATTCAGCTGCTAAGAATCAACAGTGACATAATCATGTGATCTGCAATGGAGCTGGCCAGTATCTTTCATCAAACAGCAAAATAAAAAAAAAAAAAAAAAGGCAAAAAACAGAAGATCTGTACTTGGGCAGTGGGTCTGGTTTTGGGTTTTTTTTCCCCCAACATACATATTAAATTGGATATGAAGTACTGACAACCTGAAGCACCGCTTTGCACAATAAATATTGATACTCAAGCTTTTGGGGCAAATCAGCACAGTGGTGTCGACAAATGCCGACTTACTATGCAGTGGAACTGATGTATGAAATTTTATTCTGCCAGAGTCTGGGATATAGATACAGTTTCCTAGACTGCTTTTTTCTTTTTTTTTTTTTTTTTTTTTTTTTTTTTTTTTTTTTTTTTTTTTTTTGTGTTAGTTCTAAGTTACCATAGGGTTGGAACAGCAATCACAGTATCAAGAAAATCTTACCAGACTGTTTGTTGTCCTCTTACCTGCTAGAGCACTCCTGCCAGCTAACACCAGGGTGACAGCTGTTTAGTCTAATTACTGCCACAAATTTATCTTTGTCATTTCCTTGATAAAATAAAATACTTGGAATGCCTATATCTCCATCCTTTCTTGCACATTCCCCCAATAGATTAGAATATATGATATATGCAATCTAGACACTTAGAGGTGCGTTCAGAAATTATTTGCCTCTAGATGTGCGGAGCAGACCCCATATGATTACATGGTCTTCATTTTCGTCTCTGGTAGAAGCATCTTTCTCTTGTAGAAGAAAAGGTATCTGATCTTTGTTTTTCTTGAGTTAGACATTCCAAGTTCCAGACAACTATAGCAGGATTTGTCAGAATTACGTAAGACGCATATGGTGTATTCTCCAAAAAGTCACCATTGACATTGGAGGAGCTTAAACCAATACTGAGCTTCTTTGGAAATTCAAAGGGAGAGGCCTAGCACTGGGGGTTGATTTTGCTTGGTTTCATGTTTTTTACTTTGACAGTGGGAGGAAAAAGTGGGTTTTATAACCTCTTACTGTGGCTGTAAAATCATTGGCTGAGTGCTAGAAACCAAGCAAGATTGCTTCCAGTGGAAATGCTGATAGGACATGATTACTTGTTCAGCTGCCAAAAAACAAGTTAAGCTTGCCTGAACCTGGGCAGGATAGAGGCATTTGTAGAATCTATCAGCAGTGAAGAGTCTAATGCAATTCTCTGTCTAAAAGTGGTTGAAGAGTGTGGGAGTTCATGCCTCTTGGACTCAGATGGCACAGCCATTTATGATCCTGCAAGGGATACAGAGGTCTGATGTATAAGCTGACAGGTCAAGAAGAAAAAGGCTTTCACAGTGACCTGCCAAGAGTTGAGAGCACAGAAAAAAATACATTTGCAATCTTCATAGATGTTTTAGAGTTCTGTACATACCTATCCCAGCTGTGGGTGAATGACATTTACTGAGAAGAATCATCAAGAGGACGATTTTATTTTTCTTTTTTGCTATATGGGTGTCATAAACACAGAAGACATCTAAACCTTTGGGTAAAGAAATATGCCAAGAAAATATTGTCCTGTGTATGCTATGTATACATCCATATGTTCAAATATACCTTCCCAAATTCATTATTCTTTAAGAACTATAGATTTTTTTACTTATTTGATTATCCAACAAGATGAGCAAAATATAATTCTGTGACTATTAACACTAAAACCTTTCCCATCTATTTAAACCAATAGTAAATACAAAGATAGTTTTTCAGAACTTCACAGAAGCAAAATTCTCCACTGTTAACTGAATGTACAGTGGAAATATTTGTCCTTTATATTGTTCAAGAATGATGACTTGTCCTGAGCTTTCAGTTCAATTTTAAGTGTTTAATAATTATCAGGTGTAGTGTTTCAGTAATGTTCCTAATGGATAATGCTATAATAGATTGCCAACACAATCCTTGTCCTCATGGCAGGATTGAGGCATTCTTCTGCCACTATGTGAATTCTGGTTTTCACCTACACTGGTGAGAAATGTTACTGGATTGAATTTGCTATCATTATACTGGTTCTACCTTTCTCCAAGGCAGTGGTGCCTGTTCTCTGGGGTGGGGAAGTGGACAGCAGTCCCTATGTGCTCAATGCTTCAAGAAGGTTATATTGCCTAAAAAGCCCTTATGTTTCCACAGTAGAGGAACTAAGGTTTTGAGAGCAAACACCATTTTAAACTTAGGTGCAGTTTCAAAAATGTTAAGGTGAGGCACTGGAAAGCATTATGGACACCCCATACTTGGAAGTATTTAAGGCCAGGTTGAATGGAGCTCTGAGCATCTCACAGTAGAAGGTGTCCCTGTCTGTGACAGGGGGTTAGGACTACATGATCTTCTCCTTAAGGTTCCTTCCAACTCAAACCATTGTATGATTCTATGCTCTGACACAGCCAAGGACTGCAATTTGATTCACTTTGTGCACAAAAGTGGCAGGGAAGTCAATCTTAGTCATGTGGTTAACATTGGAAGTAAAGCCAAGAGCATATCTAAAAAATGTGAATGCATGGGCAATGACATCTAAAAATAAGAAAGATGTTGGGTGGTAATTTAGACTCCCAGCATGATGTCTTATGATTATTTTTAGTGTTTATACAAAAATTAGTTGGCCATCTTGAAGAAGTTTTAATAATGTCAGAAACATAAACCATGCCTAATGAAAAATGAAGATGTGCTATAAAAATATTAAGAACTAGTGGGAAGCAAAACATATTATGTACTGTAGATAAAATCTAGTGTGTTTTTAAAACAGCTATGAAAATACAAGTCATATTTTTAGACCAAAGGTAATTATTCTTTTTCTGTGAATAGTATTTACTTTATTTACAGAGTGGATATGAAAGACAACTATGCTTAGTTGTCTTCAGTTTATACAACCAAAATTTTTAACCTGGAAATCAATATTCAGCTTGCTTTCATTAATATGAATGGTTTTTACACTGTTTCAAACTACTGAACATGTATACCCCTATTGCTGATGAGGGAGAGCTTATCACTGATAACAGTTCAAATTGCAAGGATTTAAATTAAATCTGGCATTGGTTTCTGCTGTGGTAAGAGGACTTTGTATCACAGACAATGTAAAGGTTACATTTGGCTTTCTTTATTAGCAAAATAGCTCCTTTTGTGTTAAACATTGTCCAAAAAAAACCCCAAAAACCAAAACCCAATAAAGTCAAGGTTAACCCTAATTTCATAGAAAAGAAACTTAGACATGTTTGAAAGTCTCTACCACTGAACATCCAATTATATTTTGAAGAGATTTTCCACATTATAAATTAAATGGGGCTAGAATTATTGCAACAAATATTCAACACATTATTAAAGTATTGGAATGTTACTTGAGAAATACAATACTTTGGTTAATAAGGCCTGAATCAATGTTAGAGTATGTGGTCTTATCTATAGTAGACAGATGTTTTAAAAAATTACTTCGTTTTTGCATGATAAAAGATGGAAGGAGAAAGAAGGAATCTGTGATAAACACCATGAAAACAAAGAAAGAAGGTGATTCAAGCAATACATTTGAGATCATTCCAATTCCAGGTTTAATTTCAATCCTGAAAGACCTCTTCTTCCTTGCTGTCTTCTATGCAGACATATATGATTTAAAAGGATTAATGCATGTGATTTTGTATTTGTGACATGAAGTCATGTTTCTAATGCTGTGGAATTTTATCCTCCCTATTTGATGTGTGGAAAAGCTGCCAACTGCTGGTTCGATAGAAGTAATATCAGTATAGAGTCTTAGATACCCCAGGCTGCAGAAAGAGCAGCCGAAGCGGGTAGGCCTGTCCAGAAAAGGGGTGTGACTAGAGTGTCTAACAGAGGTGTTGGCTTGGAGTCTACTGCATCAGAACTCTCACAAAACGCAGTCACAACCCCTCCACAGTGATGAATTGCCCCCTCTGGCACAGGAGGAGTAGCTGATATTTGGAAGTGCAAATTACATCTCCCTGTGGTAGCTTGTCTAAATCTGAACCTTTAGTTGTAATTAAATTATTAATACATTCCCTTTGTTTTTGTTTTGTTTTGCTGGATTCAGCTCTGATAAAAGGGGCAGGCTAATTGCCCTGGGGAATTAAGTCATTGAATATCATAGAATCATAGGACGGTTTGGGTTGGAAGGGACCCTAATGATCATCTGGTTCCAATCCCCCATGCTGCCAGTAGGGACTTCTTTCACTGAACCAGGTTGCTCAAAGTGCTGTCCAACCTGGCCTTGAACACCCTTTTTATCCATGTTTTATCTAAAAAATGTTTCAGCTAGCTCTAGGGGGCTCAGTTTAGTAACAACAGAAGAGTCTTTCCATTCTACCTGTGTTCAGCTGTCTGGACCACACCTTGAAGGGCTGGCTATTTGTGTTATACAGCTGAACAGAAGCCACATGGTTTTGTCTGTTCTCCATAGGACAAGCAGATGGTCGCATGAAAATCTCTCTCGAAGATTCACAGGATTTTCCTGTTCTTGAAAAGAGAGATAAAAATCTCAGATTGTTTACAAAATCGAATTGAAATAACTAGTGAGTGTTGTTGCAAGCCAAAGAAGATGCAGATGTAAATGCAGAAAGACCTCTGAGTATAAGCCCAGACAAGAGGCCGAGGCGAATTGACAACATTTGGGATAACAAAGGGCACGAAGACGAGTGACACCAGTGAGGTGAATGGAAACCGAAAGACACAGCAGGAGCCTGGTGTTGCCGACCTTCAGCATAACAGAGGAGATGAAGCCCAGTGACACCAGCCAGCGAGGTGGATAGAGCGGGGGACAGGAACCAATACGGCAGAAGAGTGAGTCTTGAGCTTGCTTGGACTGTGAGAATAAAAAGGGATTCCTTTTCTGTGGATTGTCCTTGGAGGCACCAGCTCGAGCTGTTTCTGTGTTACTGCTTTGTGGAATAGGACATCAGAGACTCTGCCATGGGAAACCTGGGCTGAAACAGGTGAGGAGACCTGGTCTGACTGTGTGAGAGTAGGGTGTGCAGGGAATCATGTGGGGCTCCCATTGGGTCACTGGAGCCGCCTGCTCTAAAGGAGCTGCATTCTCTGCAGTGACAGTCTGTGATGGTGGGACTGTGACTGCCAGAGTGGCTCCTGGATGGTCAGGAAATGTCCTTAATATATACCCATGCGGGTAAGCTTTACTTGAACCGATAGTTGTGAGTGGTATGGCAGAAAAAATCCTTTCTACAGTCACTGGTAGTTTAAGTTGCATTCCCCCAAAAGCTTGAGAGAAGTCTAGCAAAGAGCTGGTGGCCTTCTCTGGAACAAGAATATGGCATGCAGGCAGGATGCTGCTTCCATTTGCTCATTGAGGATCATTAAAGGAAACTGCAATATTTTAATTGCTAGACTTTAATTACTTATTGTATCTTTTGAAGGCTTCTCTGCTGCATAAACTAAGTAGAGCAGGAGACTAAGGACAGGTAAGTGTTAAATCATTATTTAGAAATTGTTGCAGAGCATCTTCTGGTCTACTACTATTACTGTAGAGATTGTCTTTAAAAAGGAGAACACTTTTACATCCTAGGATAAACAATCTAGCAAATTGTAGCAGGGCTGATAAAAAAAGTGATAGTTGTTTATATGTATCCATTTTATTCCATGTGTGTAATGAGAAGAGGCAGCTTTCTGCAATGAGGTGGGGACCTTTGTTGCAAAAAGTAATGGTTGCTACCAAGTTAATGCTTTGTATAGTCCAGAGTTCTAGCTCACCCCCCAAAGTTTAGGCAAGTGACAAAGGATCAAATCTTTTACAACCAGGCATTTCTGCTGATATGTATTTTCCATCTTATCTACTCCATTTTTTTTTAAAGCAAGTTGTTTTTATTGGATGAGGAGTAGCAAATTCCTACAATTTTATAGCCATGTGACATTGTTGTCATTGCTTTTAGCACAGGAAATGGTACATCTGTTAGTATAGAGACCAAAAGTACTCTCCCATGAGTCACTAAAAATCATCTGCCAAAACTAATTAAACTGATGCCAAATATGACAAGTCAGTTTAAGAGCGGTAACAATTTATAGTACACTGACTTCACAGGAGAAGGTAGAATGTGGGGATAAATGTAGTGGGAGGTTAGGATCTGAAGTACAATATCACAGAAAAGGTAAAGATCTCTTATTTGATTTTTTTTTTTCAATAATTCACCTATGTTGAACTAGTCCAAACCCCATTTTCAGATCCATCATTTTGCACTTTTAGTTATTTACCATTAAATTGCAGTTAACAAGAGAACTGTTTAGACTATTTGAACTCATATTTCAATTTTCTCAATGAAATTTTAAGTAGTATTCTAAGGTGAGAACTGGTTTAAAACAAAATGTAATATATGCTTTTATGGACAGTTTGTTAGAATTTCATGGGACTATTGTGAGAATCTCCTAGAGAGATGTTTTGATCTTGATTTTCTAAAGGAAATTCAGAATTAAATACAAGATCTTGTAAGCGTTAACCTAAAGAAGAAATTAAGAAGAGCAATATAAATTTTAATAATAAAGACTGTAGAAATGGTCTTTATGCATTAGGCCTGTAAACCCACAACACTGCATGTCTAGCTAAGGCCTGTGGTCTGATTTTAACTTTAGAAGTACACATATGAAATGCATCAAAAAAGCTGAAATATCAGTAATGATCAGCCTGATTTCCAGAAGAAGTCATACATAATACTTAGAAGAATCGCTTCTCTTGAACTAGTTAAGTAGCTTGCTTATTGTATACATAGTTTCTGAATTTTTTTCCATTTCTATAGGAAATATAATTATTACAGTGCAGCTATAAGAATACATTAAAATTATTACATCTGGGTGAACCATTAAATTTGGTTTTATTCTTAAGTGTATTATTGTATGGTTGCAGGGTTTGGACTATATTCCGTTATGCAGGCAACAAGGGTCCCTACAAGTAGAGATGGATTATCTAGAGAAAAGACCAAGGCCCTATCACCCTTGACGTTTTTAGTTGGCAAAAGACCCTCCAATGAAACTAGCTTTCTTCATCTGCTATCCTTGTATCAATAGAGTGTGGGGAATTGAGCCCCTGCTTTTGTCCTTACAAAGCATTTGTCTCCAATGTTTGTCTTACTTGCCAAAGTTTCTGTTGCCAGTGCTATGAATGCTTTCCTTTCTCACTTTCCTGTGACAAACATATTAATTTTTTATCTCAATTCAGCCCAATGGTGTACCACAAGCAATCAGAAATACCTTTATTACTAAATACCTTGCTCCATTATTGTGACACTTCTGTGATTCTTGATCTTTGTTTCAGAACAACTGTGTGTCCTCAGCCTTCCTGTTCACACTGATCTGTCTGCTAAGTTAACTTGGAGTGGCTCCAAACAGTTACTATCAACCAGTTTCTTCCATCTTTCCAGATTAAAACTAGTCTATCAGGTCTCCCTGGTTTCATATCTGTGAGCTTGTACTTTTCACTCAAATGAGGATTGTGTGATATCTAAAAAGCTGTTTTCAGAAAAAATATTTCCAAGCTCTCATCACCATTGTTATGAGCTGTTGATCCATCTTCAACATTAATCATGACAAACTTCTGGCAGAAGTGGCTGGCATTTGCATATGTGTCTCTAGCAACTTGCTTAAGACTGAGTTTTCTGTAACTTCTCACCCTGCTGCAGATCTGTCCTGCACAAAGATTTCCTGTTTATAAAGTGAACGTCTTCTGATAATTTACCATATTTACTGTTCCTAAATTAATATCTAATTCCATTATGTGGGAGGAAGTATGTCATACTACTTTCATTAACTAAATTGAAACATCTGTGGCCCAAAGTTCCCTGGCATGGACTTGATGATTAAAATCTTCATAATCCTCTTGATGGTTCATGAATTTTCTCTGATAGAAGCCTCTGGTCCTAACATCTCCTGTATGGATTACTGCAGTTGTCTTAACCAGGAATAAATGATGACATTCATTTAAGAGATACAGTGAGCTCATAATATAGAACTTTTTTCATGACATGCAAGATGCTTAGAAGCCTACAGGAATAATGCCGTAGACCTAAGTGTTCACTTCACATTAAGTTTACTGTATGAAGATTAGAAATTCCAACATTAGTTTCTAGCATTAGTTTCTGGAGTTGTTCTTGTTCCTTTTTCTACTGTCATAACTTGACCATGCATTATACCTTGTTCCCAAAGGTAACCAATTTTTAGGACCATGGTATACAGATCGTTCATTCCCTGAATTTCTGCTGAAAGGTGTGATAAATAAGATAAATAAACTTTTATAGCAACGGGAATCTGTCTCATAAGGAAAGTATAATCTTGCCTACTGCATTTTACCTTTAAATAAAAAGAAACCTCCAGGGAAAGAGAATAGAGAAGATAACTACAGATAGCTATACAGATAGCTACAGAGTGAGCTCTGATACCAACTGTTGCAAAAATAGTATTTTTTGTTCAAGGATAAAAGTCTACTGTAGTAAGAGACAAAGTTATTTAAATGCGGAAATGCAATATTTTAAGCATAAATAAAAGCATTTATATTCTAAATGGAAATGGAGAATAAATATTATTCTAGTCTGACATTGACAATTTTTGATTTATGTTTCTCTTATAAATAGAAGAGAACAACAAGATTTAATTAGAATTCTGTGTAAAATGTAAATAGCAGAGTAAATGTAGAAGACTGTCTTGTCAACCACACCATATTTATAGCCTGCACAAAGTCAAAAGTCATGGCAGTCGGGCAAAGTCTCCAGTGACTGGAAAAATTCTTTTAAAACTACTGGAAACATCTTATTTATTTTTTAAAAGGGAAGAAAGGAGGACCGTGGGAGCTATTGGCCAGTCATTCTTGCCTCTGTACCTAGTGGTACAGAAAATGAAGCAGATTCTCCTGGAAGTTTTGTCAAGGCATATGGATGAGAGGTGAAGGGATGAAAGAGGCAAGCATCATGGGTTCACATAGGGAGAATGCTGCCTGACTGATCCAGTGCCCTTTTAGGATGGAATAACTGCATTGGTGGATAAGGGAAAGGTGATGGATTCTATTTTGACTTCTCTGTAAAAACTACACAACACTGTCACTAAGTTGGAGAGATTTTACTTTGATGAAGGGACTATGAAGGGCTAAGGAACTGGCTGGCTATATCTGAAGAGCTGCAATCAGTGGCTCAATGTCCAAATAGAGATCCGTAACAAGTGGTATCCCCCAGAGGTCAGTATTTGGCTCCTCAATATTTTTATTTATGCCATAGGCAGTGGAATTAAGTGCACTCTCAGCAAGTTTACAAATGATGGCAAGCTGTGCGGTGCTGTTCTGCACATGAGCGAAGGGATACTGTCCCTTCAGGGGACTTGACAGGCTTGAAGGTTGTGCCAAAGTAAACCTTATGAAGTCCAACAAGGCCAAGTGCAAGGTCCTGCACCTGGACCAAGGAAACCCCTGCAATTGATAAAGACTGTGGGATGAATGGATTGAGAGCAGCCCTGGGGAGAAGAATTTAGGATATTGGTAGATGAAAAATTGCAATATGACCCAGCAATGTGCTCTTGTAGCCCACAAAGCCAGTTGTATCCTGGGCTGCATCCAAAGCAGTGTGGGCAGCAGGGCCCAGAGAGGGGATTCTGCCCCTCTGCTCTGCTCTGCTCTGCTCTGCTCTAATGAGACCCCACCTGGAGCACTGCAGTCAGTACTTGGGTCTCCAACTGTGGAGTCTCCAGGTGAAGGGAGACATGGACAGGTTGGAGTGGGTCCACAGGAAGATTGTCAGAGGGATAGAGCATGTCTGCTATGCAGACAGGCTGAGAGAGTTGGGGGTTGTTCAGCCTGAAGAAAAGAAGGCTCCAGGGAGACCTTACTGTTGCTTTTTAATACATGAAGGGGGTTTATAAGAAAGATGAGGGACTTGTAGTGATAGAACAAGGGGCAATGATTTTACACTGTAAGAGGATAGGTTTAGATTTGAAATAAGAAAGAAATTCTTTGCTGTAAGTGTGGGGAGACAGGTTGCTCAGAGAACCTTTGGATGCCCCATCCCTGGCAATGTTCAACATCAGTTTGGATGGGACTCTGAGCAGCCTGGCCTAGTGGAAGTTGTCCCTGCACATGGTAAGGGTGTTGGAACTACATGATCTTTGAAAGTCCCTTCCAACTCAAACCATTCTGTAACTCTATGTTTCTAAACAGAAGTATAGCATAATATAGCAAGCAATTTTTTGTGTTAAGGCCTCAGTTAAGAAATTAATGCTTTGCTACTGATTTTATACAATATTAGGTAGAAATCAATTAGTCATCAAAAAACTGGAGTAGTATTAGATATATGACGGTTTTTACATTTTTAGTGAGATTTTTATTAAGGAGGAAAATAGTACCTTATGAAATGATGGACAGCCTAGATGTTTTTGTAAATATATGAAAGGCCTTTGAAATTGTTTAGTCAAAATCATAACCTTTTCAACACAAGAATTATAAAATGAAGGCTCAAATATAAATCAGGGCTAGAGTCAGAGGAAAAAAAACCAGTTTCTTTGAAGAGCAAGACACTTCTATTTGTAATTCTTCATTAGCCACAAATTAAGATTTACTCATTACACCTAGATAAAGCTTTATAGAGCTTACATATATTAATACTTCAAATGTATACTCCTTGTTATGAAACATAAACATACATGGGTATAGCTTAGCTTGTTATACCTGCAAAACCAGAGAAAGTTCACTGACTTCACTGAAATTTTTTGGTACTGTGTCTTACATATATAAATACAGGTTTTGGCTCAATGTATTTTTCAAATTAAAAACTAATTTTATCTGTGTTAGAAGCCATGGAGGATTGTGTATAATCCTTTCCTCTGTCTTTCAAATCAAAGCCTGCTAAATAAAATGCTATAAAAATACTTAGAATTAAAAGAAAAATTTAAATTATTTTAAAAAGCAGAAGCTGGTTTCTCACTATCAGCTTTCAAAAAAATCCCCAAAGAGCATTCTGAAGTGAATTAAATATCCAGTGAATGCTCAGCTTTGTTATAAGAAGAAAACAAAAAAACTACAAATCACTTACCAACTTTCAAAATAAGGTTATAATTTAGCAGAACAAAAACAAAGTTCTTGGTATTGTATTTCTTTATTTGCTTTGGCACTGGCATAATTTTTTGATTGTGAGTCAAATACTCAGTTTTGCCTAATCTATATTTCTTGCTTGTTTAGTTGTGTTTGTAAAACAAGAAATGTCTTGCAAACAGGCTTTGCATAAAGTTTACTAATAAATACAACTGTCTGAGAAAACCAGCTATCAGATAGACATTAATCTGATCTATTTGCAGTTCCTTGTCATGCTTGAAATAAACATAAAACCATGGAAGTTCAGGGCTTTTTTTGCTTCGGTTGCTCTGTTTCCTCTATTCCAGTAGTGTTTAAAGATTCTGAAGCCTCTATTATGAAAAAAAAAAAACAACACTCGAAAGAAATATAAAAAGTGTAGGGGCTTCTACAACTGTGGTGGTTGTGTGTCCTGAAGAGAGAGGTCTAATTCTACTTCTTGTTCCATAAAGATATGTTTAATTCACCAAATGAAAAGACTGAAGTTCCTGAGACCCTTGTAAATAGAACTTTTGACTGACGTTTTCCTTGAACTTCTTTTCAGTTATGCCTAAATGTTAAAACTCTTGTGCTTTCCTTGGCAGGGTTAATGAAGGGGTAAAGATTCATAAATGGAAAAGAGAGGCTTGCTGGAGTTTTCTTTGCAGAACGGTGGGATCAGAGAAATCAGCCATACATCTAACATGCTTGTTAAATTCTGCAGTGCATCTTGAGCAACTGTCCTTACAAATCTCCAAAATCCTTAAATGTTACCTTGTCTTTGTTCCTGTGATTATGGGGAGAGACTCTTTTATACTGCGGGAGACATTCAGACTCCCCTTTTCCCCCCAGGAAAAGCATTTTCAAAGTACAGTCATGCAGGCTGTATCACCATCTAGAGAAGAGCAAAAGCCACACACACGTTCCTTTAAAAGCTGTTTTCTCCTTACAGAATCTTTTTGTTTTTAACAATAGTCAAAGAATATAAAATCTCAATTGAAAACAGAAGTCAGAAGCCTCCCTGCTTTGACCAGCCAGAGGAGGGAGAGGAGAAAAAGACATCCATTCTCCAAAACTCCCTACCTCCATTTCCTAATAAAAGATCAGCTACAGAAGAGCCAGATTGCAGCCTTTTCCATGCCACATTTTGTTCTCTGAGGTAATGCTGGTTGATAAACCATTACATAATCAGAAAAAGCTCTGGTGAGTTAGAAACAATCAATTCAGAAATGAGGAACACCTAGATTTGATTGATTTGTGAGGAGTGAGCAAGGCTGAAGATTAGCCAGTTGTTTACTCAAGGAATATTTCACATTCTGCCTCGTTTGGTGACACATTTCTGAGGTAGTCTCTTGTGGGAAGCTTGAAACCTTACCATTGTTCCTGGGTCTAAGCTGTAGTACAAATGCAGGTCTGTGTGAAGAAAAATCTATTTCTAAAAAGACTGCAATCATCAGACAGCAGGAACATTCCACAAGACACAGAAAGGGCTTTGGAAGATCAAAGCCATGGGAAGATGCAGACATGTTCTGGAAGTCAAGGAAGAGAATAAATGAAATCATGCAAAACACTCAGAACTGAGGGAGCATGAGGGTTATACTGAAAGTTACTGCTGTTTCAATAATGAAATATTTTGCACAGTAACCTGGCTGTCCATATATTGCTATAAAGTACCTTGTTAATGTGCTGGTACGTTAGTGTTAGAATTCGCCAAAAAAATCTGTCTTTATGTTTCATTACTTCGGAACCCAATAGGGTGTATTTTCCAAGTCCATTATTTCAGCAATGTAGTTGCAAAGATCTGTCTGATACTAGGGTTGTGACACCTGAAAGTATGTTTTGTTTCTACGGCAAGCTTAGACCAGTATCATATAGAACATTCAGTACTGGTATTACTAGAGTATGTAGAATATTTACTGCAACATTTAATCACTTGTTTCTGTGCATCTACCTGTAAACTTGCTGAGCAAGGTATATATATACAGAGTCAAGAACACGGAAGAGCAAAAGCAGAACTGAGATGTACCAGGGAGCTGAGTACCAGGGAGCTTCACTCAAGGAAGAGAGATTTACCAAAGATTTTGAGTTCAGATTTTCTAATGCAACAGACTTCTTTAAGCCCCATTGTGATGAAGAATTATTGAAATGAAGCTGAATACTTTTAAAATAGCCCCCATTATGCTTTTCCTGTAAATTGCAGGGAAATAGATGTAAACATATCCAGCTGAAAACAAAATTTTTTATTCTAATTCATGTCATTAATTAGATGATTCATAGGAAGTCTTCTATAATCTTCAGTTCAGAAAAATAATTTCTGTATTCTGTGGTGTTTATTAAAGCAAATCTGATTTTTGAATTGTAAAACCTTCTGCACCCTCATGTTTAATTTACTGTCTGAAAAGGGTATGTTGGCACACCTAAGATGTAGAGTGCACCAGCTCAAATCCTAAATTCCAACCCAGGAACTAGAAGAAATTTAGTGTTTTGAGAAAGTTTCAAAATCAAAACACAAAGTCTATATAGAAACAATAAGTGAAAACGCACTATGTTATAAGCCTGCAGACCTGAAAGTTGACTTGGCACTCTGGAAAAAGACTGAAGTTATGTGAAGCAACTTGAAAAATTGCCTTCTTATATAAGCACAAACCAAATAGCATGTCTTTTTTATTTGATTTTTTTTGTTTTGCACTCCAAATTTTACATACTTGCAAGCAAAGTAAGCAAATATTTGATAACCAAAACAGTATGATTTTGAAAGACAATCGAAACAGGATTAATTCATGTAATACTGAGTGTGCAGAAATGTGACAAAGCTCTAAGAAGAGATCACCAATTAAGATGAACAAGGGCAATGACAGGCATTTGACATCACAGCCAGTATCAAATGTATCAGGAAGCCTGCTTCCCGTGAAACAGTGATGCTGAGACAACTGATGACAAAAATAGTTTTTCTCCTCAAATGATGATGTTGGAAAGTGTTGGCCTGAATTGGGGCACTCCTCTTTGTTCTGCACTGGGATGGAAACATTGAAGATGTATTTAAAACTGAACTATGGCTCATTATATGGTGACCTCATACAGAGACCTTTTGTTTAGCATCTAAGTGAGCATGCCAGCCAGGGAGTGCAACTGACTGCATCTGTCTGCATATGAAAGACTATTGAGTCTCCTCTGGCTACAGCTGAGATACAGTCACATGTGAAACCGTGTGGAATACCACCAATGTGAGTGAATATGCCACACAAGAGTCTGCTAGGTTCAAGCATGCTATGCTCAGTTTATTCCTGAAGTCACACTGATATAAAAATTCTCATAAAACATTTATTTCAAAACACTCCTTCCACCTTGTTCTCTCTTCTGTGTTCTCTTCTCTTATCCCAGTTTTTTGTCATTGGCTCATGGGAAGCACAGGAGGGAGGGACTGCAATGATTGTGGTATTTGAGTTGTATAAAAAACATAGGAATGTCTCATTAAAAAATCAGTACTTTTCAAATCTTACTGCAGAACAGATACTAGACCTCCTGTTCTTCAAAAAAGTGACCTCTTGAGAGAGAGGACATTCTTATTAACAGACGTTAAATGCATGACTTCACATTTTTCACTGCTGCATTCATGCCATGGCTCCCATCCTCAAACTTGCTTAATTCCTGTGTCGTGTTCGGGTTCTCCTCTGGATGAGGGTCATCTTCCTTCACTCTCTAGGGCAACAGCAAATACTATTACCTGTACAGATATTAATCATCTTTTAATCTACAAAAATAAATCATTAATTTTATCCTCAGAATGGATTTCCTGAAGGAATTACTTTCCACTGAATGGCTTTATTTTAGTCAAGGACTTTCCCTTTAAGCATAACTCATGGTGTTTTCCTATTCAGTTAGTGTTTTCCACATCTTCCAGTTCTTCTGTTAATCATATATAACATAATTTCTGATATACCAGTCTTGGTTTTGAAAGACAGGTATTTGCCAAGGAAAGCTGGAGTTTCCTTTGGAATGGAGAATATAAACCCCTCACCCCCTCCAAATTATAATTGGGCTTTCAGGCAAAGATTTGGGAATAGGAATAACAGTTCTTTACTAGGAATATTAACAATACAAATGTAGTAGAAAAAAACCCACCCAACCAAACAACAACCCTGGAAAACCCTGACACAGAGTCAGAGCTACAACCTGACACCCTGTTGGTCAGGGTGTTGGAAGCAGTCCAAAAGTGAGTCCTCCTGGAGCGGCAGATGTGGTTCTGTTGAAGTAGAGACAGTCCTGTAGAAAAGGAGTCCAGTGATGGTAAAAGGGGTCCAGTAATGGTGAGAAGGGTCCAGTCTTCTTCCGGGAATCTGGTGATGCCAGATACCTTGTGTTCCTGCATCTCAGTTTTTATCCAGGTAGGAATGGTTGGCTCCCCCCACTGGGTGGAGCATCTCACAATGGGACAACTTGTGACAAGCCTGGGGAGAAGAACAGCTTGGGAGAACAGCTTGGGAGAGCTGCTTGAGGAGTCTTAATGGCCCATTGTGAAAAGAGGTAAGAAACACTGCCCCACCTGGTTTTAACAGTTGGCCCATTATCAGAAGGCACCCGCCCCCCTCCCCCCAGAGTTACAAGAGAGAAAGAAAATCATCTCCCCAACTGCCTTCAGCAGATGAAATAGAATACACATTTTTGGTTCCATAACCCAAGAAAACCAGCATAAAAAAAGTCTTCTTCCATGAATCTATATTAATTAAGTCTATCAGCTTTTGTACATTGGAAATAGTGCTTTCCTCATTAAGTAGTAAATAGTGAGTTAATGGACTCACTATGAGTCCCTGGACTAAGGATAAACCCATGCTAGTTAAGCTGGGTGGTTTTAGATCCAAACAACTGGGTCTGCTTGCTGGTTTGCGAAGCCCCTCTCTTCTGCAGTGCTTATGTACAGATTGAACAGCAAAAGTGGCCTCACAGATGACAGCGTTGCTCAAGGGGAGTACTTGTGGTAAAAATAAAGTATAGGTTCTCACCAGCCTCAGAGCCAAAATCACCTGGGTGAAACTTCAGTATGTGGACACTGACCCTGACAAAAACCCAACCAAATAAACAAACACCACCCCCCAAAAAAGCCAAACAGCAACAACACCATCAACACCACCAAACCCAAAAAACCCCCCACCAACAGAGGTGCTAAATGAACAGAGATGAATTTGTTTAAATGGCAAGTGAGAACCTGAGAGGCTTATAGAACAATTCTAAGTGAGTCCGATCTAAGTTTGACTTAGGCTTTTTAGCTTTTTAAAATACTTATATTTACTGTAGTATGGTGAATAGAATGCTCAGTATGGCCCCTCTCCCACAGGCTCCTCTAAAAGCTGAACCAGAATGCTCACTTCAATTGAATTTCCTACTGGTTTGATGAATTTAGTTCATCTGTGCTCATGTTTATGTCCCTTCTAGGTTCTGCTCCTGTTAATTTTCATAACTGAATTTGCAGTCTCCAAAATTGCAATCTCTAAAAGAAAGAATGTGCTTTGCTACTGAAAATCAGACATATCTGGCATAGATATATTGCCAGCTTTTTCCTAAGAAACATGTTCCATGTTAGTAACTATTAATTTCAAGAATTAATCAAGTTTTAGAACATTTAAATATATTTCTCTGCAACAGAAGTATAACATGTATATAGACCTAGTGTAAATACTGATTTTTTTTTCCTAGGGGTACTACTGTCCTGACTGCTGAGATACTAGTCCTGTCATTAGAACCTTGGTATTTACCTCTACTGTGCAGAAGTGACACAAATCATTTAAAGGTGTAAGATGTGCCTCCGAAAATGGTCTTCAGAAAAGCTGGAAGGTGTTTTTCAGTTCACAGGCTGGATGCTTTCCTGCCCACAGGATTAGCCAGCAGTTACAACAAGCCTTCAGAGTACCCTGCTGTATTAGGGAACTGTTTCCCATGGCTGGTTTCTTGTCTTTTAGCAACATCTGACATCCATTTAAATAAAGTAAGCCAATTTCCTATATCACTTAAATAGAAATTGCAGCAAGAAATACAACCTTTTGCTAAATTTCCTTCTGATTTCTTTGAAATTAACTGCTGTAAGAGTTGGATCTTAATAAATGAGACAATTACTTCACCTTCTTTGATGCTGGTATGTTCCAAACATATTCCAAGAGAATGCTCTTGGCCTCTAACAAATATATTATATGGACATAAGATTTATGAGGAAAGGAGAGCATATTCCTCTGCCGTGAGTGTCTGTCTGTTCTCAGAGAAAGCAAAGAAGGCTACAAAGAAACTCAAGCTTTTCTTTCTGAAGATACTGCTCTTGATAGTGGCAGTACCTTTTTACTCTGGGAAATCAAAATACTATGATTTCAATAAGCAAACAGAGGAATTAAATTCTCTTTTCAGATAGGTCTCTATCTGAATCTCTCTCTACAGACTCTCAGCTGGAGACCAGGGGTAACAGAATTCTAAACTTTTTTTTTTCCCCAGGTTTTGAAACTTTCATTAATAATTCAGCTACAAGTGCTAGTTGGCTTCTTCTAAATTACCACACTACCAAAAGTAACTTGTCTTAGACTTTTTGCTAAAAATGGCTTGATATTTTTGAACTTTTTTTTACAGTATGTCTTTGAAATATTTTGCTAAATGCTAGTTTTGTAGTATTAAAATCTGTCACCATTTCTGTTTTCAAGTAGTGTGTTATATCTGTTAAGCCAGGCAAAAATTAATAAAGCATTAACAGTATGGAAGAAAAGTCAAAACACTTATTAAGAATTATTTTAAAGTGTTGGTGAGTACTTAATTATATATATTATTATATAATTATCAGTCATTTTCTGATATCTAATGTGGCTGCTTTGAAGAACACACATCAGATGAGCTGTGTTTGTGCTCATCTGTTTGTACCTATTGGAAAGTGCATATGGAGAAGCAAAAAGCACTTCTGACAATGTTTCTGAGCTCTTCAGTTGAAAATAGAGAAAAAGCAACAGCCTGTGCATCCAGGCAACAAAATCCTGCCTGTAAGAAAAAAGTAGCAGCTCACAATTATGCTCCTGTTTTTTTGTAAACTGTAATTTTCAATGGAGAAATCATGCTGATTTCTTCTCCCTTGCTTGTGCCATCTACCATTAGAAAAACAATCATTTAAGACTACTAGCACAAGAAACTTCTATCTGTACTGAAAATAAACTAGATCAAGGATGGATTCATAGTTCATATTTTTGTCACCTGTATGGGCTTTTTACATCTACAAGGGGAAAAAAAAAGCAAAATAATTTGAGAATTTATTTCAATTAGTTTTAATAAGAATATGCCCAAGAACCCTTATTCCTAGCTAGGGAATTCAGAGCTACTGGTGAGCCTGCTAGGTACCAGGCTCTTGGTGCTATGGTGTTGGCTCAGAAAGTGGCACTTTCCTTTTAGTCATATGAATACACAGACATACTAAAAGTGCATGACAAGATGAGAGAAGTGGAAAAGCTTAAATACAAGAAAGTTGATAGATATTATTCAGCGGCAGTTCTTGCCTACAAGATGTGGCCCTTCTGTACTCTTGATGCTGTTCAAAAAATTCAAGGATTTCAGCAAGGAGGGGAACTAGTCAAATTGGATCACTGGTTGGATCAATATCACCACGGGGTGTACCATCAACAATGAAATACAGGTGTTTGTAGGGTGGAAGTTGCTGTTTAACAGTACACGAAATGCTGCACAAGCTTGTGCTAAGTGTGGGAGGAATGCAGTAACCATTTGAAAACAGAGGAAATGACAGGACTCGCCGAAACCAGTAAAATGGGTCTAGTGCCCCAACTCTTGCATAAAGCAGCACGAACACTTAACTAAAGCATTTTATTATTTATTTTTGTCTTTTGAACAAACAGGTGTACTTGAGGTAGTAGCTCAGTACTTATTCAGTGGTTGCAAGTCAAGGATCAGTGCATTCCCTTCCATTTCAGTTTGTCTGGTGATAACACATATAGAGAGTGTGCTGTAGGGAGAAATCTGCTGCCCACATTACACTGTCAGTAGCATATTGTTTGACTTAAAGAGCAAAGATTAGCTTTTGTGTATAAATACAGGTGAATTTTATCTACTCAATCATCAGCACTACTTTCACCCATTATAAAGATTACAGGTTGATCTGCGAGATTATTCTATACTTTCATTTCCTTTGTACAAGATTACATTTTTTGACTCAAAGACACAAATGGGGTTCTAAGAGATGTATTTGTCTTTTAAAATGCTGAGTTAGTATTTTTGTGTACTTTCAGATATAAAAGGATGTAGAATTGAGGCTAAGTGCAATAAAATTTCAGATGACAACACCACTATGTCAGCTAGATTTTCATTATTACAGTGTTTACATCAGTGACTGGGAATTAACTACCCGGGTGCATTTCCATCACAATTTCCCAAACAGTAAGCAATATTTGACTTGCCAAAGGCAAGACAAAAATAGCATTCAGTCCCTGCCTGCTTCTTCATATGCCTATGAGAGGTGTTCCTCTCACAGGCATGCTTAATTGATTCTCTATGACAAAATTTTCTTGATCTTTGTAAGTGGAAAACAATTGTACGAAATATAGGTTCCAAGTGTCATAAGACTGAACGTACACGGGCACAGACCAATTTAAATGTAGATGATTAAGTTAAAAAAATAAAAAAGAGGAAAGGGAAAGTTTGGGATCCATTGAGGCATACAGTGAAAAGACCTAAGTTTCCACCAAAAGCACAGATGCAATTTTAACATCAGTTATTGTGATCTCCTACATATCTGTATTGTATCTGCAGGTGAAAGAACTGGTATCAGTTTCCTGTACAGTTGTGCATCCTCACTCTTCCAAACCCTTTTGTCCTCAATCACGAAATTAAGTGCTGTGTGCAGAGCTTGACGAAGTCATAAAATATGACGAGCACCCAGCTGTGGAAAGAGGAAGAACTTGTGGTTCCTGGCCATGTGCTTAATCATTTCAAAGCAGCTTTGAGGTGGGGAACATAAATACATTAAAAGAATTTGAGCAATCTGCCTTCCTAAAATGGAAGCAGTGTAGGCTAGTAGAAAGCCATTAGTCCAGTAAGTTTCTTAAATCCTTGTGAAAGTCTTTTTTCTTCCCTCTACCACAGTTTCTCTAACAGAAAAATGGGGATGAAAAACTCACCATTTTTAAGAAATAGTGAGATTAAAAGAAAGACAGTGTTTGAATGATAAGTATTGTGCTCTGCAGCAAAAAGGACTTAGTTTTTTGCACTACTAACAATAAAGTGAATAGCAATTATCTCAGATTTCAAGACAGAAAAATCTAATTTTCAGTACATTGGCAGTGAAATGGAATCATTACTTTGCCAATGAACTTCATATGCAAGCAACATTTTTATTAAATTTTAAAAAATTAGAGTATTTATCAAAGGCTTTAGAGTTAGGTATAAAACTGCTTGCACTGGTGATTAAATGAACTCAATAGATTCCCAGCACCAAGCATGCATGAGAAAGAAAGTAACTAAACAAATCACTTCCAAAGTTTTATAGCAATCATGTCAGGAGGGTGGCTATTATTTTGGTATGGTTTTATTCCATGTCTTAGCTGCTTAGAGGAAACAGTTTACTAGGATAGAAAAGTGTTTTCATGGCCCTCGAAGCAGAGTTCCTATGTCACTCTCCAAGAAGTTCAAGCATGAAGCCTCTGAGGAGTGAGAGGCTTAAATCAATTGGAGAGCAGCATAGCACAAGTGAGGGAGAGTAACTAGATGGATTAGCAAAAAAAGTGCAGGAAGGAGGAACATACGTGGAAAAGCAGCTTTCTGTGAGTCTTGGTGCAGCAGGGAGGGAGTTTGAAGCAGTTGCTCTAGAAGACAAAGAGCAGTAATGAATGTGTTTCCAGTGCCTTGTTTCTCCCTTCTCAGCTTTGCCTTATCTGCATGTAACATGAGGGGACTTCCAACTGCTGCTCAGAAACATGCAAGAAAACTGCAAAGGAGGTTCATGGGAGAGGGGGGCAGACTGGGTGTACATAAAAGAAAAAATGGGCAAATAACTATTTTAATTCTGCTTCGTTGCAGCAGGGAGATGTTTTCTACACAGGCAGAGGGTGGTTTAGAGAGCCTTAAGGGTAAATGGCTCTTGGTATTCACGCAGGCCACACACATGGATCACGCACGCATATGCACACAAACACTTGCAAAAACAAATCCTTTGCACAGGCTGTCTTGGCAAACATCCTAAAAATCTGCACTTCGCCCACAGAGCCAGAAAAGCTTTAGGATTAGGACCTTTATGATTGTTGTTCAGGCAGCTCTGCAGACATCAAAAAGCATGTCATGGAAAACTGAGGAAGGGATGGAACAAAATGAAAAGCACAAGCTTTACATTAGAAATAAATGTACAATACGCTTGCTGAATATCCAAAATGTTCCTAGGACATGTGGAATTCCAGGCTCAAGACAAGGGGGATATATCTCTGCCTATTTCAGTTTTTCCAGGCAAATGAAATAATGATGTGGGTCATCATTAAGTCTATCTTGCAGGCCTTAGACTCAGCATGCCTCCATCGGTGCATGTGTGTGTGTGTGTGTGCTGTAACTAGATGAAGTACTTATTATGTTATTAGTATATTAGTTATTATTATTACTTTACTAAATGAAGTAAAGCAAACAGCTATGTCAGTAGTTGTATGAGACAAGTAAAATCAACTGCAAGAGGGAAAGTCACACAGCATTTCAAGGGCTTGTGTGAGAGCCCAATCAATTTTATTCATAAAATTATATTTTTCTTTTGGGTCTTGTGATCAAATGCTTTACCACAGTTACCTGAAATAAGAGACACAAGAAAGCAGTAGCCTGTACTCCTCATTCAGTCTTGAAATCAGTACCAGTGGGTAGGCTGGGGAACAGGTTCTATGTGTCTTTTCTGCATACCTCTCTGTCTACCATTTCTTTGCTCTCTTGTAGTTTTGAGCCTTTGACTGCATGCTCCAAAGTCAGCACTAAGAGAAAAACAGTATGGAATTTGTCAAAAAATGCATGTTTTTATTTTCCAGAGTGTTCTTCTGGAGAGACCACACGCAACTCCCACATGTGAGGGATTCCATGCCTGAAGCAGAGAGCCCTTTCTGAACTCAGCAGCCCATAGCATCACTGGAGACCACATATCAGAACACTTGGCACAGTGGCATCAGCCTGAGTTTTCCACCTTCCAAAGGTGGAAAACCACTATTGGTTATTCAAGATGGGTTTGTTGCAACTAATAAGCAGGGGATCTTAGTAACACCAGGATTTTAATCTTGTTTCCATATCTTAGTTCAATGCCACAACTTTTTGAGGATGAGGTCTTGCACTGTTTTACCCCTTATCATTATTTATTTTAAATCAAATCCATATCACACTTTTAACAAAAAAATTACTATAGAAAATTTTCAGAGGTGAGAAATTTCAGGGTGCTACCATTTTATTTCAATGATTTTTTGCTGATGATGCTACAGAATGAATTGGAAACCATATGGCAACATGGTCTCCAAGTTAGGGTTCACTGCCTAGCTCCCATGCTCTTGACTAGCTGGGGATTAATGGTATTTCCTGCCTCCAGAGGTTATGGAGCCTTCTGATGATTGGAAGGTGATCAGAAGTTTAAAACAGGAGAGCAAAGAGTAAGTGATGCTGTACCTACTTGGGGAAATGGTTTGACTCGGAGTAAATCTGCAAGTCAGAGTGTCTCTTGATGAAAGAGAAAAACACCACAAAAAAAGGAAAAACTGTAGTTTAAGTGAATGGTTGCAATAAGTGGATAGGGTACTACTTCTGTTCAAGATGAAGAAACAATAGGTTGAACAATGTGGAACTCGAAAACAATCACTTCATAGCTGTATTCTGGCTATCAAAGGTAGATATATTTTCTCTATCTCTGCCCTCTGCTGCAAGTATAGAAAGAATCAGTCTTACAAAAAAAATTCATCATATATTTTAAGTGTAAATAAGTGTGCCATTTCTCAAATAATACACATTTAGGAAAAGAAAAAAAAAAAAAAGACTCAAAATGAAATTCCTGAAAGTGATAATAAAAAGATATGCACTCAGTGTACATGTGATATATGTATGGAACTATTTTTTCTCTCATGATAGAGAGAGGCAAGCCTTTCAAAATTATTACCAACACAGAATTAACATTAGAGACAAGATTAGACCAGACGAGAAGATGTTACTATGTAGCAAATGTCATTATTCCTCCTGTGGAGCCAGCCACTTGCTTTTACAGTAGTGGTTTGTAATGCCCATTCTGAAAGGCCATAGAGAGCTGTCTGCTCACTCACGCTGAGTAATGTATTAGCAGTAATAACCAGGGCTCTGCCTGCTTAGATGACCAGAGAATTTTGATCTTGACAATGATGTACTGTAGGTTGTTACCAAGCACCTAAAGAAAAATGGGAAAACATGGAATAAATATTATTTATTATATAAATAATTCATTTTCTTTAAAGCTCATGATGTCTGTATTCTCTCCAAACAAAATTAATATCCTGAGAATACATAAGGCATTATTATTTGGTATCCTTTCTGAGTGAATCCAGTGGAGTCTTCCCTTGAATTGAATTGAATCTGCATGAGAGTTAAAGTGAGATATGAGTAGGGATTGCATACACTGCCAGTACAATTTCCAGATTATATCTCTCTTTAAATTAGTAGGGCTTGATGTTCCCTCTTTTTTTATACATGATACACTGCAGGTAATGGCAGTGCTAGTCTTTCCACCTAGCTTTCATTTTGCTGAGCTGCATCCTAGGAAGGCCCAAAAGAGGAATCGTGTCACACTATCCATCCTCCACAGTAACGTCCACATAGCTTTGTGTAGTGAAAAGCTTTCTGTACTCATTAACCCCTCTTTAACAAAATACACAATTGTTCCATAATGAGCTTCAATGATAGCTAACCTGGCCTGGATTTGAACTGATGATATGCATCTATTTCCAATTTGTAGGGATAAAAGTTCAGTTTGTTATCAATTCTTATTGCAGCTCCATGCTCAAGAACATAGATTTGCATCCAGGTTTCTGTATAAAAAATTCTGGGCATCCAGAATATATTTGTCCTGTTTTGGCCTTGGATTTGGCTTTACCTCCTTGCTTTAGCTGTTACTGCACATTCATTCTAATGAGAAATTGTTTGAGAAGTAAGACTGCCTGACTGCTTAACAAAAAAATGGAAAACTTTGCTTACACTTCAGAAACATCATTCAGTTTCCAAGCTCCTTTCTATGTGATTCTTGTCAGGTTATACTGAAATCTATGTGGGTTCCAGCTCTTGCTGCTTGAGTGCTCTTGGAGCAGAATTCCCAAACTTAACTAAAGCCTCAGAGGACATATTCACTTTAAATGTTTGATAGTGAATATCCAAAGTTACTGCAATAATCAGGGGTAGTAAGAAGCAGGAGATGTGCCTTCCCTAGGATTTGACAGGAAGCAGATGACTAGGATAATATGATGGAAAAAGCCTCTTGGTTAATAAAAGATATAATAAATACTAAATTTTTTGATTCCTTAGAAATGACATAATGATGCATTGCATTCTGGAGATTGTAGAATTCATGACAAAATTAGATAAACAGCTCAGAACACAGTAATCCATTGCAGAAAGTATAAAATACCCTTCTTAGTAAGTGTCCTAGTTTCAGTCAGGACAGAGTTAATTTTTACAGTAGCAAGGAGGATGCATGGACAGACCTTACTTTTAGGTTACCAGCTCATGTGGGAGTAAGAGAATCTCAGTGGGAGTAAGGGATTTACTTGGTGGTCCAGTATTGTTTCACTTTCTAGGTAAATAATTTCTTTGTCTTATACCTTTTGTTATTGTTGCTAACGTTGTTGCCCTTGCTGTTTCTTATCTATTGCTGCTTCCAGTAAATTGTTCTTATCTCAGTCTCAATTTTCACCTTTGTGCCTCCAGAGGGGGACAGGGAGAAATAGGGATTGAGCAAGGGTGTCTGGTTTGATAGAAGGAAACTAGGGACACTGAATTGGGAGCACTATTCCTAAACCATAACACTATTGGTCATGGGTCATGAGACTGAGGTCATGGGAAGAAGTGGAAAGAGGGAAGAGACAGTGGATACAAGAAGACAGAATAGCAGTCCAAGTTCAGGTAGGAGCCACCTTAGAGTAAAAACAAAAACTTGACAAACCATTATTTTTAAAGTTCCTACATTAATGTTCTGAAATTTTCAGGTTGTTTCCTCAAAATGTATTGTCTGGTGCAACGGAATGTGTTCTCTTAGAAACATAGGAAATATTTGCAATAAAAGTAATAGTTTTCAGCAATTTTCAAACTTCATTTCAAACTTGTAAATGAGCCTATCTTGCCAAAAACATTGTTTTATTTTGTCAGTGTTTTAAAAAGGGGTTTTCCTAATGGAAAACTACAGTTTATCTGAACAGAAAGTACTGCTGAAATTAGAAAAGTTAGCATAGCACAAGAGCTTTAGCTGGGAGAATTAGAGCCTCCTGTAATCTCTGCAGACAAACATTCATTCCTTAGCTAATTAGCACAGAGAAAGAAACTTTCCATACTGAAAAGCAGTATTACTACCCTTGCAAAACAATCTGACTCACAGAATTGCTGCAATGGATTTGATCCAAGTCTACCTAGCCCCACAGTCTAGAAAAGCATCTGGTATATTTAAGCGAGAATGTCATGACTTCCCATCAAGCGTTGTCCAGCCTTACCCAGTGTTCAAGACATTTATATCACAAACCTCTAAGTTCCAGAACTTGGAGATGTGGAGAAAGTCAGTACTTCTTACTAAGTCTGTGTATGATAATTTTTCTGCAATGTCTCCATTACTGATACCACTAAATCCTTCTTCACATCTCTTCACTATGGTAATAATGTCATCAACATCTGTGATTCTTTCCCCCACCTTCATCCTGCCCCATTCCTCACTCTGCAAACTAAAGAATCATTTTCCTCATCTCTCCCTGTATGACCTTTATTTCCTGATTTTTTTATAGTGCTCCTCCTTTGTTACCCTTCTCTGCCTTTTTTTTTTTACTTTTTCTGCAATAGTTTTTTTTTAAGGAAGTAGTACCAGAATTGCCCAAAATTGTCAAATCGGGACACAGAATATTCCATAGCACAATGCTTCTTATGTCATGTGGATAATTATCTTAGAGTAAAATTTGGGAATTTAATTTTTAATTAAATTTCCAAGCAATCATCCCAAATAAGTACACTGTTCAAAGACTGCAGTGTTTTACTAGTGAGTGACTCTTCTGTAAAAATTAATACCTACACTCATGCTCTACCTAGTGAATGAAAAATAAGTTATCATAACTGATAACCCAGAACAGTAGAGGAATACTTCCAATGCTTACTTAATCTGACTCAATATCAACAGAGCTGTGCAGCTACAAATTAATGATTTTCTAAGATTTCAACGCAGGAATAGTTTTATCACATGTAGGAATGACTTTTGATGGGCTAAAATTCCAAAAACAATGCAGCAAGTAATTTATGAAAAATTTTTCAACATTCTTTTTACCAGTTATAATTGTAAGGCTTTATATATATGGTATTTGGCTTTCTTTATTTTTAAAAATACACACTTAATAATAATAATAAAAGTCCATTACAGGCAAGGATTCACAACTCTGATAATTTACAAACCAGTAATCATATTTGAATACAGTTTCAAGAATAAGGTTACTGAGAAGAAACTAAAATTCTGTCAATTTTTTTTTGAATGAGTCATGCAAAACTTACTGGGTCAACTTAAAACTGGTATGAAAATATTTCATTTCTCTTCTCTCTTGGAAATCAGTCAGTTCTGACCTTAGGGCTTAAGTAACAAATAGGAATGGATTTAAGTCAGGGGAAATAAGGCTGAAATTCACAACATATTCAACATATTCCTAATGAATGCTTAATTTACACCATATATCATACCAAGTATCTAGTTACAGAAGATAATTTTCATACAAGTCAGCAGTGACAAAGGACTATTAAAATAATTTCTAAAGCAAGTGCCTTTAAAGAACAATGTAAGAAATGTAGAGCTGTGATTAGATGTGGACATAGTTTCCTCTTTATAGGTTATATATGACTTGGGTCATATATAAAATATAGTTTCCACTCAGATTTAGTCTATTTAAACTAAGAGTGTGACTAAGGTTACTTTTTTTTAAGATTAAGTTTGTTGACTCTCATAGGGGGTAGAGTTATCAGCATTTCCATACTAACTCAACACCTCTGAAGGCCATGAAGCACTCCTCTAGGTTTTTTTTTCTAAATGAAACCAAGCTTTCACACTTAAGCAGCAGACAGGGGTAAAGATGAAGCAGAAAGGCAAGGGAAAGATAACCTTATCTTTGACATGATCTGTTAAACAAGAAATATCACCTCTTTGATCCTCCCAACACACATATCTCCTACTCCAAAACAGCAATTGTGACATCCTGTAACTTGAAACCGATACTTTAAAGCAGTTTAGTGCCATTTAAATTATAGTCTGCTACACAAATAACTTGCAGTGAAATGTTTATCAGCTCTCTGAGGTAGCTGCTTCCATTTATAGCTTATAAATTGTTTTTTACTGGTTCCTGCACATCTGATAACATGGCTTGTGAACAGGTGGTGAAAATGTTCTGCAATTATGAGAGCCTCTGTTTGTGTGTGTGTGGTCTCTTGCAAAGCCACTGACCACATAGGAAGGCATTGTACAAGTCCCAAAGTTACATTATCAGGCTCTGTAGTTAAGTGCTGCCTTAGCCGGACTCTTTTTGCAGCTGGGGTCTTTCTGGACTGTCAATAACTTTGCTGAAGAGTTAAAAGTTCAGAATTATCAAAATCTACTTTTAAGAACAAATTTCACTCAAAGCAATTCACAAAATAATTTTAAATCTCACATGTCTTACCAGTATGGCTGAGTAACTGTCCAGTGATACCACGTAAAGCTGTTTTCTTATCAAGGCTCAGAAAATGATGAGTTGGTCAAGGCAGGAATTGCATATTGCCATTGTACCTTTAGAGGTTTTGCAGCAAATCCTGCAAAATAAGTTGTTTTTTCGGAGATATATTAGCACGAATTGTTTCATTTTCTTTGCAAGGAGGGATAAAATCCTTCTGTAGTTTTATCATAGAAATATTCTCCAGAAGATTCTTTGCAAGTTCCTATTATTCAGTTAAAAATATCCACCTTTAGAGGCATAGTACTGTCTGACTCTGGATTCAGATTTTTTATTTTAGCAACAAGTGTTGTAATTAGTAATCCAATCAAGAAAGAATTAAAATAATGGCAAAACCTTGCCAATTGTTTCTGACATATATAAAGCTTTTTAGTCAAAGTAAAGGGGTTTTCTACTTCGAAATAATTTCAAAGTTCAATGCTGTTGTTGATAAGGGCTTTGTTTGCCCAGGACAGTGTAAGTGCTGTGAGACTGTCTCTCTCTAGTGGGTATAGTCCAGCTCAGAGTATTTTCCACTATTTCCCAGCTATTTGGAAGTGGCAGGTGCCATTCGCTCTTATACAGAAACAAAAATATCTCCAAATATTTGCCCTAGAGCTGCAATAGGAATGCACATCTTGGATTTCAGCAGCCATTAAAATAACCTTTGTAGAACTGAAAGGAGCTAAGTAATAGAGAGGATATTCTACAGATGGTGCAGGCTTGTATTACCCTTTCCATCACTGCACTCCTTCTCAACACAGCTGTATTTATCCAGGTCCCCCTCCCATTTACAGTTCCATCATAACCTCCAGAAAGAGAGCATGCACTGTAGTACAAGATTTTAAGTACCATGTGCTGTCTTCCATCTACAATGCATACACTTCCAAGAGGGATTCAACAATAGAACCTTTTATTTATCCAAATGTTTTCAGTATTATTGACTGAGCTAGGCAAATAATAGTAAATCTGAACAGAAAAGAGGCATGAACCATGATAATTTTGAAAGAGACACGTATCAGAAAGGTTGACAATACAATCTTCACAGAATTCCTTTGTGCTTCAGGAAAATACAATATACCTTGAGGTCATTGTATTGAAATTCCTAAAGGTCAGTTTTGCTTTTGGCATTTTTTTCTGCAATTTTTGTTTCAAATAGTCCTGAAAATTAGTCAGTGCAGGACAATAAATATGGTTTTGTGTTCCTGTTAATAATTTTTAAAATTCCAGGCAAGAAGTGATGCCTGCTCACACTTAAATATTACAGAATTACTGCTAATATCCATTTCTTGTTGTTTGGCCATGAAATAATTTTTGACAAGCTAACTCTTTCTGCAAAATAATTTTTTCTACATCTGTAGTATTAACTTACCATATTCTTCTATTTGTCTGAGTTCACAAAAACATATGTCCAAATAAAGAGACACATTTTAAATGGACTACAGTTGTGTAGTGCAAAAAATTTTTACAATTTATTCTCTTCTGACACTTTCAGTATAAGCTTATATTACAGTTCTAGCTTGCCCTTTCAAAATAATTTGAAAAGAAAGCATTTTTTCATTTTTGTATTGTTACTGACATAAATACGTTGGTTTGGAGTTTTTTTATGGCCATGACAAAAAAACCTATCAAAAATACTTAGAAATCATAAAATCACATGTCCAGAAATTAGTAAGTGGCAGAATTAGTGCCATCTGTCAAGTTTATTCACTTTGGGACTCTTGAAAAATTTTTTAAGAAAGCATTCATTTATTTTTCCACTAGATCCTCAACTTTGGCAGTGCTTATTATTCAGGGAATGGAACACCTCATGATTTCAGATGTGTACTTTTAATTTCTATTTTCCCTTATTTACATGCTGGAAAAGTGTTGTTGATTTGGATTTTTTAATTAAAGCCTTTGTTAAGAAATTGCAGTCTGTAGTGAACACCAGAATGGGAAAATTCAGTTCACATGATTAGTTTATCAATGTCAGGAAATGACTGAATATAGAGAATTATAACAGAAGTGTTAGGCTACTTCCACTGATTGTGCTGTTATCACAGGAGGTATAGTTTGTTCTTAAAGAATCAAATTCATTAATATAATTTAAGGTAACTGACACAATGGACTTTGGTGACTTAGCAGTGCAGGTTGTACTTGTGGAGTATCCCCATGTCAATTGACACTGAGAACTTTTACCTGTTAGGGGAAGTCGAGGAAAAAGCACAGACACATGTGGTCTAACTCCAGACATTTGCAGAAAACAAGGAACGGAAAACAGATTTTCAAAGGCTTGAATGTTAAATGGGTGTGCCTACCTAAGGGTTCCTGGCAGGAGGACTGAAGGTAATACGTGGAAACACTACCACTGGTCCTCCCAGTAATATTCCTTATGGCTTTCCTGTTTACTTTGATACTCAGTTCAGGAGAATTTGAAATATAAACCAACAGTGTTTATATTGACATTGTTTATATTGTTTATATATTCTTATCTACTATGATTTCATTTTTGAAATTTTCACTACTGTTGTTCTACAGAGCTTGTGAAGTCAATGGTATAAATTAGTTACTAACCTCCTATTAAACATACATTTTCTGCAGACATCTTAGCTAATACTGAAGCTTAGCCAGGTAAGATGGTCCCTAAATACAAATTTAAAAAGACAAGAGATGGTACTTTCAGCAAAGTTGCAGCATTAACATAGGAAAAAACTTGTTTTGAGATTTTAATTTGCTTTTTACCTTTCAGGCATTGGGCTATATTTAGGCTAAGTTTTCAAGCTTTTTTTTAAATTATAGGCAGTATCATTTATAAATAAAGCAGAGGATCATCTCATATTTATTAAGGATTTGTGACAAAAAAGCAATCCATTATAGTGAATCTTGCAGTGCAGTGTAAATGTTCTTTAAGCTCAGCTGTCACTCCTCATATTGTAGCTCTGTGGTTGTAAAAATTGCTTCAAAATCTCCATGAGTGTTCATACATTTAGGAACTAAGAGCTGCCGAAGTACATATGGAAAACAAACAAATTGAGATGTGTTTGATATAGAACAGGTTTTAGGGTTACTAGTGAGGGCATTACAGTTTTAATTTTCCTTAAAAAGGGGCTCTTTTTTTTGTGAGAGAAACGTGACTAAACCAACAAACTGAAAAACCATAACCCTTTCCTGCAGTAAAGAAACTGAACTCTGTTTTTCTTTTCCATGTAAATGGCCTCAGTCATGGGATGAGTAGTAGGGTGTTTGATGTATCATAGTGCGTAATTGGTCAGGTTTGTCCTAAAGTCTCTGTTGGAATTAGTGCCCTCTGTAGAAAATGGTAGTGTGGAACTACTTCCTATGGAGATTCTCCCACTTGCATCAGAAGATTAGGGTTTATTAATTAGGTATGGTTTTCAGAAAACAACAGTGATCTATAAGAGGAAGGAGCAGATTGTCGGGTATTTGAGAGTTTTTTTTTTCCTTTTTCTTTATGAGCTAGTTCTGATGTCTGCTTCAGAACTTGCTTGGGAAACAAAGTCTAGCCCTAGTTTACATAGCTCTATAAATAATGCCAGCTGTAGAACCATTCACACAACATTGACAGCAGTGGATAAAAATACATAAAAACTCAATTTCTCAAACATTGCCTTTTAAGTACAGTAAATCAATCAGCATAAGTTCTCTGAAACACCAAGTTGAAATATAAATGTTTATAAAATATGATGTTCCTAAGCAGATGGGCTAAGGGCTGCTTGGTAGTTTGCATATAAAAGCAAAAATTTCTCATGTGACCACTGTTTGAAAACCTTTTACATTTAAGCTGTAAACTGGCAATAGAACAAGTAGGGTTTGTAGAACTGCTAACCTAATGCTACTTCACATGAGCTTAGTGGGAACTGCAAGGCTTCACCAGTTATGAAAACCAAAATCAAATGCCATGCATTAAATTTCCCAGAAATATTTAATTTCTTTTGCCTTAAAGCTGTAGAATGATCACTGATAATCAAGTCTGTTAAACTTTGTTTTCTATTCTATCAACATCAAGGGACAAAAGACAGCAGTCCTTCTGAAATTTGAGCTGTTTGTACATTGACAGCAAACAATGACTGGAGAACATTTGTGTTCTTAATTATTCATGTGTAGTTTAAAATCATATGCTATTATGAAAAATTACACATGTAAAGTGCCTTTTCATTGTTTGGTGGGTTTCCCCCCCAGCACAGTTCACTGTTTTCTAAGGACTGTAAAGTGTAATGCATGCTACTTTAGAAAATTAGATGAAAATCCATATATTCAGCTAGTTGGCAGTTTTATCTGCTCTGCTAATTCTTTACAGTGGAACAGAGTTTGCCAGTATGGCTGTGGTGTTTTGATCACTCTCCACTAAAATGCTTTGGAGTCAATTAGCAATGAAAAAATAGAAATTAGTCAACAAGATACATTTAGGGATTTTACATGTAATCAGGCTCAAATAACAGAGTTTGCTTTTGTATAGCAGCTTGGAATTCTGTCAGACTTTACAAGAGGACAGGCATACACTAAAGAATCAAGGCTGCAATACCTCCTTGTCCCCCATGCCATTAAAAACCAAAAATCAGCAACAGAATTCAATTTGCAGTTATATTTACATCAAAATTAATATTTGATGCCCAGCTTTGCAAGGCATTCTTTCAGCCTTACTAGGGCCTTCTATTAATAACATACTACTCTAACAGATGAATAAAATTAAACTTAATTCTTACAGATTTTTAAATCTTTATTTAAGATTTTTTTTTTTCAAAAAGCTGAGAAAATGGTGAGTAATTGGTGACACATTCTACTCTTTAAATATCTTCCATTGCACAGGTTGTGATACAGGTTAAATATCTGCCTTGTGATTTGGCATCTTATATACATAAGGCTGCTTTTCTCAAATAATTATCCTTTGCTGATATAATTGATTATTACAAATCGGATGCCATCATGGAAGGGAGTGTATCATAGTGCAAGGAGAGTTTAAGATGTATTTCCTGCAGTCCTATGAAATAATACCTATATGATAATTTGCATTCTCTGTCTTATTTCAGTCCTGCCTTCTGGGCCGTCTAAATACTCACCAGAAAGGCAAGCGAAGCAGCTTTTGTTTCCAATGAATGACATTTTAATTGCATGAATTTGCAGAAGTTTTATGTTTCGCCTGCAAATGGATAGGATTATGGAGTTCTATTTCAATTCTAAAAAAAAGATTACATATACAGACAGTTTTTCTGGGTTTTTTACCAATCCAATATGATTCACACCTGCTAAAGGTTCATTTCTTCATTTAGAGATTGTTACAAAACATGTAGCTTACAACTTTGTTCAAAATTCTCAGCATTTCCACTCTCTTTTGATAAAAAGGCTCTACTGATGTGTGTTTATTCCCTAGTGATGGGAACATGTCTTGCCCAAAGTTCAGGTTTACAGTTGAGTGTACTGATACATTTCAAAGTAAGAAATTACAATTTTGCTCTCTTACAGAGATAATACCCTACAGCTATTACAGGACAGAGCATATTTTTCACATTTTATCAAGGCCCAGATTCACAACCTCTGCTTTATGGAATAGGAGCTAAGCAAGCCTAAAACTTGTTGGAAGCCTGTAGATTCTATTGGAAATTAATTTTGGCTAAAACTGAGGTGCTGTCAACAGTAGATTTGATCTTCTACATCAAACTTGAGTTTCAAGAACAGGCATCATGCAAAGGTGAAAAGACTGAAAGGTTTCCATTGAGGAATAGTAATAAGATGCAAAAAAATACACAGCTGAATTCTGGTTTGATAAAGAATGACTGAATATTTTTGCCACCAACTGGCAAACACCAACAAGGCAAAGAATTGGCATATTCCATCTCAGCTCAAGAAGTTACAAAGAAGTCCAAGTAACAACTTCCCCAAGTTTTAGTTAGTCAGGCAACTGTGAGGTGTTTGGCAAAATACTTCCCCAGTTTTTACATGATCTACACCAAAAGTGGTTTGAAATTTTTGACTGGACAGTTTAACTTGACTTTTTGTTTGCTCTGGATGTAATCAAGATATCATATAACATACTCAGTTTCTTACACTGTAAGTATCAAAATTATGTAAAAATTAAATGGAAAAGAAATTAAGAGTTGTAAGTACCTTACGGAATTTACATTAACAAAAAAATAAGTATAAAAACCCCAACAAACCAAAACAAACAGTAACTAAAATCTTGCTAAAGTTAAATACAACCCTTTTCTCCCATTTTTATGATTTGGGACTCTAGAGTTTATAGGAAACTGAATAATAACACTAAGCAAGTCTCACGACCAATAGTTCAGCAGGGGATAATATCAGAGTTGAATAAGAAGCTTTTTCAAAATTAATAAAAAGAGAGATTCTCACTCAGACAGTAAATTATGTACATTTTCATAGGAATTTTAGGTTTTTTTCATTAAAATGGAGTGAATCAAACCAGAGATTTTTACACACATTTGCTTAGCCCAGAAAACATAGAGCCAAGCATTTAGTCCTCCATCTGAATCAGGCAGGTTTTCTGCATTGTAGATGAAGTCCTGAACATTTTTCTCCAGTAATGTAATATATTACTCTCTGTGACTTGAATTTTTTTTCCATAACTGGCACACATTTAAAAATTTCATGTTCTGGAATTTTTTAAAGATTAAATAGCCCGCTTGAAAATATCTGACTAGTTCTAATGAATGCATTTTTTTTTCTCTGAAAGTTTTCAATCATAATAATCACTGGTTTATGTCCAGTGATGTCAATATTGTTAATGTCTTTTCACTAAGTATGCTGTTCAAGTTAAAGGATCCTGTAGATAAGTTACAAAACTTTTACCCCTGTGCTCCAGTCATTCCAGTTGGCTTTTAGTCAAATTGAAAACATAGTTTTAGTCAGCATTAAAATTGCTGTTTCTAATTTGGCTTAAGTCTGTATGTGAACAAGTCCTGTCATAGTAAGCAAAAAGGTACTGTTTCACCAATCTTCTATTTTATCCTAAAATCAGTTTTAACACACTTACTTTTCAAAACCGTGGAAGTACTTCAGGGTCATTAGGCATTTGAATTAAGGGGTCTTATCATTCAATTCATTAACTTCTGGAGAGGGAGGCTGTATCTTCTGTTTATATTCAAGGAAATGAATGTCAAGGATTGCCATGTGTGTGGTGTAAATAAGAAAGGCCACCAGTGTAGAGCTTCCATTTTTGTGATGAGAACATAAAAGTCAGTTGCTTCTGTTCCAGAGGTGATATTTTACTTAGACGTCTGCTCTGTTTGCAGAAAGAAGGCAAAACATCTTTTGTTACTGATTTGGAGACTGAGAGGGTTTGGACATCAATTAAATGTAAGCCTTTTGAAAGTCCTTCTATAAACCTTCATGTTTTACTGATAGACTGAGCAGTTCTTTGTTAAAATAAAATTTACATAAGAGACGGAGGAAGTAAAGAAAATAGGGAGTGTGCGTTATCATGAAAATCATTGCACTACATCCCTGGAGCACTTTGCTGCTCATCATTAATTTTCTTAGGTTGCAATTCTACTATGAAGACTTTGCCATGGGGAGTTACAACATGGTCTCTGAAGTACAAACCATAGAAGAAAGCAATTTTTGTATATGTAAACTGAGGAAAAAATATTATGAATCTGGCTGTTCAGAGTAGCCAAGAGTGACAGAATTTTATAGGAAATAATTTAAGGGATTTTATATGATCCATTCTTCTTGATGTCTTCAAGACAAGGTCCTTATTTTTTTGCAACAGCTTTTGAATTAATAAAAGCAAGGCAAGAGTTGAATATTGGGATTTTTATTGTAATTATGTAGCTCAAATAACTGGCAATAAAGGCAAAAGTGTTATATTTATTTATTATATATTTATCCTACACCACCATCATGCAAATAACCCATAACAATACTTTACATAAAATCTATTTTTACCTCTGAATTTATGTTTAGTGGCTAAATTGCATGATTTACAAGGGATGGCTCCTTCATTCCCTGAATCTGTGAACAATGGCTCTAAGGTATTATGAAAATATTTTTTTTTATTCTAGTATCATCATTACAATTGAAGGAATGCAATTAATCCAGATTCAACTCCTTAAAATTTCCCTCCTTTCATTTGGTGCAATTTTTTGTGTTTTTATGATACACACAAAAAGTCCATTACACTACAGAAAATACAGAGAGATGAAACCATTTGTAAGAGATTATTTAAGTCCTGGATATTTTATTCTGCTAATATCTCCTAATTTAAACAATTCAGTTGAGGAAAGAAACATAAAATACAGAGAGAAAGCCCTTCAAAAAGAAAAGAAAAACAAGGAAAAACACTTGACTTTGCAAAAGGAGAATGTGCTAGAATAAAAGAAGTAGAAGATGACCCTGGGACAATGACTTCTGAGGCCTCAATGACTTTTTAAATTTTCTAATTTGCATTTATAGGCAAAATGCCCCACTTGGCATTTTTAATGCAAATCAATAAAAAAATTGAAGTATTTATGGTTTTATGCTGTGAGGAACCTATAGCAATGCAATTGTGATAGGTAATTAGTAATACTTTCTGGTAAACTATCTGACCTAAACAAAGATGGCTATAAATGGCCTGCTGCAGTAAAATCACAACTATGTGTTTAAAATAGATGATGTGTTTGACATCTTTAAAAGTGATGAATATTACTTAATAAAAACAAGAAAGCTCAGCATGTCATGCTCAACAAGCATGTAGAAAACACATGCATTGTCCTTTTGAGGCACTTTGTAAATATTCTTCAAGAAGGAGAGCAGCAGGAAAATATTTTTGTTTTCTTTAAAGAAAAAAACTAATTTTGTTTTCAATTGGAACTAGATAGAAACAAGAAATAATTATTGCGTGGATAAAATTAATATTCTTCTGTTCATAAAACTATCATACACACTTGCCCTTGGGAAATTCTCCTTTATACAAAGCTACCTGAATTTCCTCTGCAAAACAGCAAACAAACTGAAATGTTAGCATTGCACATAAAATAGGTTGTAAGTTTAAAAAGATTTTCAGAAATTCTCAAGAATTTTACCACAGATTAAACCAGTCTGGCTCTATAATCCTATATAAAATACGTACGTGGATAAATAGCCCTTTTTTCCCTATGCAACATTAACGTGTTACCTAAGGTCTAAGTACAGAGTGCATTGTTATTAACAACACTGCAAGTGGCAGAATATTCCACTGTGAAGTTTTTTTCAAAGTTGCAAGCAAGGATAAATAGTTTAATTTGTGATCTAAGTTTAATATGGAAATAACTGAGAGAGAATTGCCAAATAATGTTTAAGACATTTTCATATTTTCCTATTTTCTCCTTTTCTGCTCGAAAGTGCTCAACGGAGTCTGAATTTGAACTTTAAATGTCAAAGCGGTTTCATAGTAGATGGTGCAATGAATGGACAGCTCATGAGCTAGTTTTGTAAAGCTTTAACATTGGCTCTTAATTTCTTGAACCAAACCAAAAGAGATTAAAGGTTGTGTTTCTATTTCCAGCTTTTTTAAGTGGGTTAGGGGCCTTCTCCTTTGGAGCCGTTTCTAGTTACTCTGTTATTACTGCAACATGAATACTGCTGAGGACTGGGTTCAACTGGCATTCAAGTTCACAGTCCACATTGTGGTTGCTTGAAACTCTTTTCCTTCAAGGATTATTTTTATTTAATTGCTAGAAGCCCACAGACTAACCATTTCAAAGGAGGAGATCTTTCTAATATGGAACAGTAAATTCCCCCGTAAAAATGGAGTAAAAACAGCCTTATGTGTCCATAAGAACCTGAGAACAGTTTAGGACCAAAGTAACTCACAGGCTTCACACTGCAGTGTTTTGCTTTCTTCATGCAGAGGAAAGGGAAAAAGGTGCCATGGAGAGGAATTACAGAGTTACTGTGTCTCTGTGCACTTACAAAGTGCAGGGAAAGGCAATTACCTAGAAAGACCCAGAAATGTCTAGAATTAAAGCACAACATATCCTGGACACACCTAATACAGTACAATTTTATGTTTTACTCAAGAGTGAACTGTGTCTTACTCAGTCAGCTACAGAAAATTAAATTGTCACTGCCCGGTGGAAAAAAAGCATTAGAAACTGTCTTTCAGGCTCAGCAATGTCTACAGAGAGGGCAAAGCCCTCCCGTCTGAATTATTTTGAATCCAGACAGCAAAGTGCTGTTTTACCAGCCAGACTGTTTTGCTGTGAACACAAGGACCAGCATGCTACCAGCTGCAAACTCACCAGCTGTTTATTTCTGTGTTTAAAAGGTTTGGGGAATCTTTCAAAAAACTATCAGTCCTGCCTTTCTACTCTGGCCTCAGGGAGTCCAGTGGCACAATCTGCTTACTTTACAGAAGTCATCCGTGGGATAAGACAACTGAGTCCTGTGGGCTCAAAAACATGGACTAAAATAAACATAACTGCCACACTTAACATTTGCATTTAAATTTAAGTGAGTCATTTTGTTATGATGCTCATTTCCAAAACAATTAACGAGAAACTGTTTGAATGAGTGGAAAGTTGATCCTGAAGCTTGTGTTTACAGAGGTAAAAATTTGTATATGCATTCTGTAAAAAAGTTGTTATAGCTCATCATTATCTCTCATTAGGAGCACGCCTCACTCTTTAGAAATTTTTGATTGAGACCACCATTTTGTAGTTCTCACTATGACTAACTTGTGCTTTGCCAGGCAGAGCATTTTAAGCACTTCTGTTCCCAAACCACCCATGAAATATCATAAGGAAGAGGAGAAAATTAAAAGCATGAGCTGCAAGGTGGCAGTTTCCATACATTGTCTTTCTGAAGGTACGTTGATCTCAAATATTGGGGTCTGAGATGTTCCTTTCGTGTCTAATGCAGAAACTAAGTGTCCTGTGAACTCAAAAATGAGGGTTCAGAGGAAAAATGTTAAACAGCTCTCAATGGACATGGATGTCTGTTTTTAATTCCATGGAGGCAGGAGAGAATATTAATGTTGTCTATATTGAAATAATTAAGAATAAAAGACGTTATTATAGTTGGTCTTAAATGCAGCAATTCTAGCTTAAGTCTGCATTATTTCTGCAAGGCGCTGTAGTTGGAGTCCTGCCACTGGGAAATCTCCCAGCAGTTCGTATGGCTACCGTTTTACTTTGTTTGGCTCAAAAGAAAGGAAAAAAAGCTGTGTGGAAAAATCATGGATCGTAGGAGGAATTGCAATGCCTCTGCAAATTCATGAAGTATGGGGCCAGGTAATTACCTAGAAAGGCTGAGAAACATCAGCCAGTAAAGCAGGGCAGCTACTGGGCATGCCCATGTAGGATCTGTGCTGTACCTACCACCAAGATACATAATGGGTGACTGTCACTTGAGGGAACAGGACACTTACTTTCATGTCTGCAGAGTGGTACAAGAGCCTCTGATCACCGGTGGTTACCACCTGCAATGTCACAAAGAAGTCACTTGCTATGTGAAAGGTTTTCCAGGCACTCCAGATCCATCGGGTAACACACGTCTGAGTGTGTGAGTGACTTCATATGGGCTTGCCTGTACTTGTTTTAACAGTTCCCTGATCAGATGACCTGTGGTAGTTTACTGTCACAAAGTGGATGGATTCTTATAATGAAAGTGAAAGAGGGGGAGGTAGGCATTTGAAACCAAAGCTTCAAAGCAGTTTAATCGTTACAGTCCCATTTTTCTCAGACTGTAAGACCATGCTGGTTACAGGTCCTATTCAGATAAACATCATTACCTCATAGTCAGGATTAATTGCTTTCAAACTTAATGTTCTTTTCATAGGAAAATTATTAAAATTACTTAATAGTCAGCTAAATTTCAATAGTTCCACTTAGAATTGGTTATCAAAGACCATGGCTGGATTTATGTCTCTGTGGTGCCTAAGGTTTCCTTTGTCATAATCTGTAGCTACTGTTAAGGATTTCAGGTTCCTTAGAGGGTAACTTCAGTGTGCATTTGTAAGGTGTATGGCTGCATGTTACAGACATAGTCATGGACCTCATATGCATACATAAGGCAGTGCCCTAGGTTATGTTTTGAAACAAGATTAAGCTTTTACATAAGCACAGGAGTAGGTGGAGGAATATAAATGACAGACTCGTCCCATATCCCTTTCAGTGAATCTCTATAGAGAACACCATGTGTTGCATACAGTTCAAATATTTGGTATCTGGTTTTAGCACATGTTGAAAATGTCTCATGCTCATTAGAAAAATTAGATTATTCCAGGAAAAGTGCACTTACAAACTTCCACTCTCCAGCAGAGTGTCTGACATCATCCACAAGTTCAAATCAACTTACTTCCCAAAAACATGTCAGCAGAAGAAGGGAAATTTTGTTTTCCACATTAGTACCATGTAACACCTGCTGGCCTTCAGCTTTCCAAAATGGGAAATGCTTATTGGTCAGCAGCAGCTAAAACTAATTAAGATCTGATGAATATTGTTTTACCATGTGTAGGAAGTAGTGTCAGCAAAAGTTTATGCTGCTGGTGTGATGCTCCTTCCATTTGAAGAAGGCTGTCACAGAAGGATTATGTGTTTACAAGACACATACTGTCCTGTATCAAAAGACAAGGAAGCAAATTTCTCACAACTCTTTTACTTTTCTTTGCCATCTTCTACAGAGATGAGATTAAGTAGTGTATTTTCTTTCATTTTTATTTTCTATTGCTTTTACTATATTTTCAAAGACTATGGAACTTATACATACTCCTTATACATATTCAAATCCTAAAAAAAAAAAAAAATTCATAGCAAAAACTTCTGAGACACCAACTGTTTTCCCCCCTTTCAAAATGTTTGCATGAAAAAACAAAGCAAAACCAACCCACAAAAGGCTCAGTGCTCTTACAAAGCTTCTTAGTACAGCAAATTTCCCACCAGATTCAATGGGATGTCACTGTGTGGTTTGCTTTGGATTAATTTAAAAGGGATAGTGCAGTCAAATCATAACCAAAGTAGATTCCCAAAGAAGTTCTTGCTTGATGTAATCAAAATTCATCATAGTTGTGCATGCAACAGAATACACAGAAGATTTGCCAGCCTGTGGGAAGAGTAAATACCTTTTCACACTGAGGTTTATAGCAGTGTCAGACACTAAGGAACACAGCACACTAACCACTGCAGTGCCCAATTTTTAAATACCTTGCCTGCTCTGGAGCACACTGTCCAAGCTTTGAGTGTCTGGGTTTTCTAAAGCCATGCCTAATATAAGAGAGAAGGATGCCTAATCTTTGAACCAGAATAGCCACCATGCTGTACAGAGAATAGGACCTTTCATCATATTCTGCTAAAGATGCTAGAGTGTCAGTAGAACAATTAAACAAGACTTGAAGCCAAGGATGAAGCAAACAGAATTTCTCTGTCTTCTTGTAGTGTAAATGACATTGTTACGCCGTTCCAAACTGCAAAGTTCCTCTAACCCCGGGACTGAGGGTGATGAAGATAAATGCAGGGAGCCATCAAGAGGTATAACACAGGCACACCAGTCCTCTGTAAAAGAGGGTGTATCATACAAACTGTTGACTTCAGCTTAGTCTTAACAGAAATGAAGCCGTCACATAAACTGAAGAAAAAGTTATAAGGGAAAAATCACTGTAAAGTAATAAAAGAAATCTGTGACTTCATACAACATACAATCTTGTTTTCCTTCTAAACCTTCAGAATCTGAAGTGAAGGAAGCAGTAGTGAAATTGATACAAATGCTGAAGGAGAACTGAAGGTAGTAGGATGCCCTTTTCTAAAAAGTCCATGAGAAACTGATTGAAAAACAACCTGTTGACTTGTACAAAGCCAACTCAAAAAGTATTGAATTCCTGACTTACTAATGATGATTCCTGCAATGATATCTGATTACACATGAAGAGCAAGAATTTAACACACTACCTTTTGATTTGAGAGGGAATAGAGGTCTCTTTATGACTCAGAAATACTATAAGTATTGTCTCACTTGTACCCAGAACCTACAACAGAACTTGGCCCATATTACTTGTGACAGTGTTGGCTTCTGTTCTTCTCTGCCAAAGTTAGGATGAAAAATAAATAGACAGGAAACGAAGGATTGAGTTTGGACTTGATTCTTTATTATGTCTTACCTATTTACAGTATTTACAGACTCACGAGCCATGAGCGTCAACGAGCATGCTAGGAAAACAAAGTAAAGTAGAGACTTCTAACTCTTTCCAAGGTTATTTAAGTGATTATTACCCAATACCAAGGTGACACCTATATTATTTATACTTTTGACCCAATAGTGACCATCCAAGGCCTGCAAAGCAGACCTTCTTCACCCAATTATGGAAAACCACCTAAACCCATGAAGAAGAAGGAAGAAGAAGATGAAGAAGAAGGACTTAGACAACGCCCAAAGTCCTCCATCTTGACTCACACGTATTACTATATACTAAAATCTTAAATCTAAGTTTCTAGCATTCCAACAATTACTGACCAAGACTCTGAACATCTCAGGTGATTTTTAGTGTAAGGGAACTCATTTCTCAGAAAGTTTAAGCATAATCATTGAGAAGTTAAGAATCCCATGTAATAGGATAGAATTTGTGCAGAAATTAAAATAATGGGTAAGATCTCTGTACAGGCAGTAAAGAGAAATTATTTTGTGCTTGATAGATGCTGGATTCTGTTTTCAGTGATCCATGCTTTCAACTCTAGATAAGAAGAGTTGTAATAACTCATTTAACTCTCTTTCTACTAGCAGACATTTATGAGCCTCAGTCATCACAGGTTTGAAAACAGAAGTTTTTTCCCTCTTTGGGGTTTCTTCCTTCCTGTCAGCTGTAGAAAGGCTTGACCCATTTGCTGGTTCCTTACTTCAGTATTGGCTAGTGTTGCTTACGTGTTTTCCATGCCCACAGGGAAAGCTGGTGTGGTCTCCACCGTGAGATATTGCAAAGACCTATAACACCCTTTCCAAGAGAAAAATTACGACAAATTTTTCTAAAATTTCATTATTTTGTAACTGTGAATTTGTTTTCTTATTCATATTCATTTCTTATGCAAAATAAGATTTTCTTCTCTCAGATCCTCAGCAGAGGATCTTTCGTTTGAAGACATCACTTTGTTAGTCTCAGCCATATTGTAGAACAAAGTTTGCTACATAGTCAAGGCATGCAATTGGTTCATATCAATTAAGACCAAAGGACCTGAAAAAATCTTGAGTTAAGAGGACCGTCACATTTGAGTTGAAGGGTTATCTAAGTTGAATAGGTTTGAATAGAATCTTGTGTTCAGTGGTGATATTTAGAATATTGTTAATGAGATGATGCAAAAGCTTATCAATAAAAGGATAATGTTTGTCATGTATATTTAGATCATGCTGTTATACCTCTGAACACGTGCAGGTCACATATATTTAGATTAAAAATTCTGAGGAAATTGTTAGGGTTTCCCTGTATATGACTCACTGTGTAACTTGCAGCTATTTGTACATTCTTGAAGATTTCCACTCTTTTAAAAATCATTTTTGCTTCAATGCATAAAACTGTTTTGTTTGTGCAAAATAAACTAGACTTCTAAGCTGATGCTTCCTAAGTAATCACTTGCCTCCAAAGCCAGAGCCTTGGAAAAATGTAAAGAACAGATCTGGAAATAGTGGGTTAAAGTCTGGGAATCAACTAATAAAGAGCGTAGTTCTTACTAGCAGCAATCTTTTCTGTCTTGTGACTGATGGTAGTTATCTTGGAGGTATTTAGTCAGCCCTTAAAGGAATAAGTAGTCTTTCTCCTTCCAGTCATACTGCTTGCTGCCCAGGACCTCCTGATGAAGCTGCTTGAATATCTTCTCTGAATATAATTTCTCTATTAAAAACATCACATTTTGGTATCATCTATGCGTAGCTCCCAAAGACTCTGACAAATTTGTTCACACTAGTATACTTCCATGGAGGTTGCACATTTGTTAATTTACTTACAGAGACTTCTAATTGTTGTCAGATATTTTTCCTGCACTAACAATACTAAAAGCTCTGTGACTCTGTCCACAAATTTACAGAAGGAGACAAAAGTGGTTTAACATCGCCTAATGATATCAGCCTTCATTTCTTAGTCTGTATTGTCCAGTTCACTACCAATCTCTGCTGTCCATGTATCTTGCCCACATTTTTCAACCAATTTTTAAGAAGGCTGTAACAAGATGAACAAAATGGTATTCTACCACATAATAGAAGGACAAACACTTCCTTCCTTTTTGTTGTTGTTGTTGTTGTTTTTTGGGTTTTGGAGGTTTTTTGTTTTGTTTTTTCAAGTCTACTCCTTTTTTGTCCAGTTCCTTTGGTCTCTCATTATGTACATTATATTATGTTAGAAAAAACTCTCCATAAAAGTAATATACCAACATCCTCAGTCAGCTCTTGAAGTGTCCACTTTCATGATGATAAGAACCAGGACAGGCAGTGAAGCCCTGATCTTTTATAGTCTGCTGTTAAATGTACAGAATGTCTTCATGTCTCTATCGTGTGACAAACATAAAACAGTAATAGGCCTCACTTCTGAAAGCAATGTTAATTAAAAAAATATTTGTACCATTATTTTATTTGCTAATAAAAAGCAATATGGAAAACTTGAGCTATTTGAAACACTTCTGTATAAAAATAAACCTTGAGAGGAGATCTAATCCTTCTCACTAATATAATCATTTAATGGATTGCCTTCAAACATTTTTAATAAGGATCTTCATGATAATCTGAGGAAAAAAACCAAACAAACCTATGGCACCAGGATTTCTCTGAAATAACTGAGAGGTCAAAAAGTAATCTTTAACTGGAAATGTTCTCGTAACGTGTGGGGTTTTTTCTTATAAATATTATAAATTTCATTCTTTGAAAACAAAGTAAAACATAGAATCAGGTTTGAATAGCAAGTAGTGAAGTTCTAAATCTGAAGGAAGGTAAAGGAAAAAGCCAAAAAACAGACAGGATGTATCTACTCAAACACTATACTCAAGAAATTTAGTTTTTCGTAAGAGCTGTGTTTTCATGAGGGAATGTATTGGGTGGATAAAAAAGGTCTTTATGCAAAGAGTATTCTAATACCACTGCTCTTTATAAGAGTAAGAGGCAACTTTACAGTACAGATAAAGTTTCTCTGACTTCATGGCTTAAAGTTTCTTTAGAGCTTAGCCCCTTCATTATTTGTAATAAAATAAACCAAATTTAAATTAAAAAAATAATAATTTTTTAAAATAAATTAAAAAATAGAGTCTTAGAACAGGTTTTTTTTTTTTAGAAAGGACCTTTAAGATGATCTAGCTTCAACACCTCTGCCATGGGCAGGAACATCTTATACCAGATTACTCAGAGCCACATCCAGCCAAAGTCTTGAACATCTCCAGGAATGGTGACTCCACAACCTCTCAGGATGACCTGTTCCAGTGTCTCACCACACTCACAGTAAAGAATTTCTTCCTAATATCTAATCTAAACTTGCCATCTTTCAGTTTGAAGCCATTACCCCTTGTTCTATCACTACATGCCTTTGTGAAAAGTCCCTCCCCAGCCTTTTTACAGACAACTTTTAGGTACTGAAAGGCCAAAATAAGGTTGTACTCTGTGTTGAATAAACCACTCCCTCTGAGTCTGACTCCATAAGAGGGGTGCTCCAGGCCTCTGATCACCATCGTGTCCTTCCTATGGAATTGGTCCCACAGGTCAAAAGCCTTCCTGTTCTGTGAACCCTAGAGATAGTACTCCAGATAGAACAGAGAATAGAGGGGAAGAATCACCTCCCTTGACCTGCTGGCCACTCCTTTTGATGCATCTCAGGATGCAGTTGTCCTTCTGGGCTGCATTGCTGGGTCATGTCAACATTCTTGTAAACCAGCACCCCTAAGTCTTTCTCTGCATAGCTGCTCTCCACTCATTTGCTGTGCAGATTGTATTTGTGCTTGGGATTGCCCTGATACAGGTGCAGTACCCTGCACTTGGCTTTGTTGAACTTCACAAGGTTTACACAGGCCCACCTCTCAAGCCTACTGAGGTCCCTCTGGGTAGCACTGCTTCCCTGCAGCGTGGCTGTATCACAGAGCCTGGTGTTGTCAGCACCCTTGCTGAGGTTGCAACCAAGCCCATTCTCTGTGTCACTGATAAAAAGGCTGAACAGTGCCTGTCCCAATACCGACCCTTGAGGGCACCACTCATCACTGCTCTCCACTCTCTAGTCTTGGAGTGAGACCATCCTTATCCATCAAGTGGTCCATTCATCAATTCCATGTCTTTCCATTTTAGAGACGAGGATGTCTTGTGAGACAGCACCCAGTGCCTTGTTCAAGGCCAGGGAGATGATACTTGTTTCTCTTCCCTACTCACTTAGTCTGTAACACCGTCATAGGCGGCCAACAAATTTGTCAGGCATGGTTTGTCCTTAGTGCAGCCATGTTGGCTGTCACCAATCACTTCTTTATTTCACTTGTGTCTTGACATAGTATGCAGGAGGATCTGCTCCAATCTCGCTGGACCTTGAGGTGAAACTGCCCAGCCTGTAGCTCCACATGTCTTCTGTTCTTCCTTTTTAAAAATGGGTCTTAGATTTCCTCTTCTTCAGTCAGTGAGAACTTCACTACATCATTATAACTTCTCAAATATGATGGGTAGGGGTTTAGCCACTTCTTTGGCCAGCTCCCTCAGGACCCTTAAAAATATCTCATCAGGTCCTGTCAGCTTGTGAAACTTCAGGTTCCTTAGATGTTTTTGAACCTGATCTTCTCCTAGAGCAGGCAGCTCTTCATTCTCCCAGTCCCTGGCTTTTCTTTCTGTGACTTGAGCAAAGTGACTGGTTTACTTGCCAGTGAATATTGAGGCAAAATAATCATTAAGTACATCAGCCTTATCAATATTATGAATAACCAGGTCTTCTGCTTCCTTCTGGAAAGGGCATACATTTTTCTTTGTCTACATTTTTTCACCAGCGTGCCTATAGCAGCTTTACTTGTTCCCCTTGACATCCCTGGCCACATTTACTTCTATCAGGGTTTAAGCTTTCCTAGCCCAATTCTTGTCTGGAACTCTTCTGGACAGTTTCTGCGCATTCCTCACACAATGCTTCCGCTGTCTATAGGCTTCTTTTTATATTTGATTTTGTCCAGGAGCTTTTTATTCATCCACACAGGCCTTTTAGCATTTTAGACTTCTTCTTTGTTGGAATGTATTTCTCTTGAGCTTGGAGGAAATGCTTCTTAAATACCATCCAGCTCTCTTGGGTTCCTCTTCCCTCCAAGGCTTAATCCCACAGGACTCTACCAAGGCAGTCCTTCAAAAAACCAAAGTCAACTTTGCTGAAATCCAGCACAGTGAGCTCCCTGTTTTCCTAAGGAGAGCTTCCCTGCTCTCATTGTTTCCCTAAGGATCTTGAACTCAACTGTTCCACAGCCACTGTAGCCCAGCCTGCTTGGGCTTCACATTCCCCACCAGACCCTCCTTGTTGGTGAGAATACAGTCCAGCTTAGCACCTCTCCTTGTCTCTTCTATCACTTGGAGAATTAAATTGTCATCAATTCATTCAGGAATGTCCTGGATTGTTTATGCTCTGCTGTGTGTGCTCCCTCTAACAGGGGTTTGAAGGCTCTGAAGCCCCCCATGAGGACCAGAGCTTGTGAATGAGGCTGCTCTTATACGTCTGTCGAGGGCCTCACCAGCTGTCTCCTTGGCCAGACAGCCTGTAGTACCCCCCCCACAAAAAAGTCCCCTAGCCCCTCTTTAAGTACTAATCCAGAAGCTCTCAGTCACCTTATCATCCATTCCCAGATGGAGCTGCGAGCACTCCAAGCATTCATTGACAGTGGCTGATACCTCCTCCTCATATCCCCGGACAAGCCTAGCCAGAGCAGTCTGTGAGAGGGAAACAGGACTGCATCCATCCATATGGCAAGGTAAACACAGAATTCAGAGCTACAGCAAGGCAGGTACAGTGGCAGTTTTCAGGCAAGGGGTCAGAACAAGGACAGCAGAGCAAGTCTGATTCTGGAAACCACATAAGCAATGAGTCCAATGATCCCTGAGCTAGCTCATAGTGACAAAGCAGGTCTGAGGTCAAACCCTGAAGTAAAGTCTGGGCAGGGTCTGAAAGAGCAAAGTACATGGTTGAGCACTGACACAGCTACAGTGAAACTCAATGATCAACCACTTGAACTTAACTGCAGCTCTCAAGCAAAGCAAGGACCCCCTGTGCTGCTTTTCACCACTTTTTCACAGGACTTTTTTCAACAGCCTCATCCCAGGCTACACAGAAAGGATGTCAGATCCAGTCTTGAGCAGAGGCAGCCAAACATGTAACAGTGATAAAATAACTAGGATACCTAGCCTCACTAAAGCTTTTGAAGGTGCACTGGACTCCAATAGGGGAAGTATTTTCTTTTCATTTCATGAATTTTGTAACTTGTTCACAGAGCTTATTCACCACTATCTCCCACTTCGTCTCTTTACAACAGTGTAGCATAAACGTACAAGGACAAGCAACTACATAAAAGAGTGATTTGAGGTTCAGAACTGGAAAAGAGCAGAACTGACCTAGGAGCTGTTCTGGTTCAATAAGTTTTCAGTGGCTTATTTGGTTGATTGAAGTGCAGTATGTTCAGGTTTTATTTATCAGAACCAAGAGAAACAAACACAATACCATTGGTTAGAAGGGATCAGCTGCTGCAGTGGAAGGGGCATTTACTTCTGGAGTCATCCCATGGACAGGAGAAAAGCAAGGTTTCTTTTCTTGCACTTAGGAGGTTTACTTCTTTCTGCTTTTTTTTTCTACTTCCCATTAGGTAGGAAGAAGGAAAATTGTCACAGAAAAAGCCCTGTGTCTGGCTGCCTCAAAGTAGGACAGCAATCCCCATGTCTGGAGAAAAAGAACATATTCCTTATTTTCATAAAAGATAAATCCTCAGGTTTATCTCTTGTCTCAGCACGCCCAACTTCAATTACCCCCTGCCATTTTCTGAAGCTGGAGCACAGGTAGGAAAGGTGGGATGAGCCAAGCACAGTTCTGTCCCTCTCAGAAGTGTCTAATATACCTAATTTTCAACCTTGCAAAAAGGCCAATAGAAAACATGTGAGCTGGACATTCTTTTGGTACGATGAGGAGCAAGATCTGAGAATGTGTAACATTTGTCAAGATTATTGTTTTGCAGGCCTGTAGAGAAATTCAGCAATGAAGAAGTCTGAAGTCTGTCAAAATTGTGTTCAATCTCAATGATTTTAATTTTTTTTCTTGAGTAATAGCATTATTGAATTGCTGAAAATGTTAAAAGTTTACTCAGTATATTATATGTCAGAGACATAGAAAAGATAGATACAAGTCTCAGGGTAATGGTATTTCAGCATCTACTGCCACAATGGGGGCTACCTCTATGCAAATATAGACAAGTCTGCAGTGTGTAATTCTCTCCTTTGAAATGTCATTTAAGTCTTTATTTCTGCGTGGTGTATGAACATACAGCTCTGTTCAGATAACATAAGGCAACTGGATGATTTGCAATTGAAAGGAGCATAAATTAGAAGTTTTGCTTGGCTTTAATGTAAAAGTGGAGTAATTTGTCCAACACTTTGATGACAAAAAAGATTTTGAATATCTTATAAGCACAGATAAGTAGCTAGCAGAGTATCCTCCTCTTCCTCTCAATTTCTATAATACCTTACAGTAACACTTTACTGAGGAAAATTCAAACAGCCAGTTCAGCAAACCAGGTGCAGTCATGGGATGTGACTATTCTTTGTTAGACACATTTCCAGAATAGTTTTTAAACCAGCCAGTGAGACTGGAAACAGACCTGGATGCATAAAACAAAAAATTCAAAGCTGAGCCTATAAACAGCTCTGTGTTTTTTATTTAGCTAATTTAATTACATGAACTTAAAACAGACCAAACAGCAACATTCCTCTATAACTTGATGTATTTTAGATGCTGTGAGTGTTTTCTTGTGGGAGAGAGGAGCGGCACACAGAGCTCTCTCTGAAAGCAATTAAATGCTAATAACAGAGAGTGACATCATGCTGCATGACTTCTTCAATTAGAACACCAAGACATTTCTGACTTAATCATTTCCACTTGTTAATTTGTTCTCTAGAAGTCTTAGCAGACCTGCTTCTTGTCTCAGTTTATAATAGGATTTCTGATTCTGGCACCTTTTAAACAGAATTCCAGTTGGATGCAGCCTTCTATTAAAACAGAACCTTGTATTTTTTCCTACAGCAGAACAGGACATTGATAGCTCACATGAAAAACTAATAAAAAGTAAATAAATTTCCATAAATGCTTTCATTTGCTATTTAGCAAGAGTTGGGACAGAATCCTCCTTTTACTGAGACTAAAAACAAGTTTTGCCATTGACTGCAGCAGAAAGTGAATTTAGTTCAGTCAATGTAAATTACTGTACACCTTCCCAAAAGCTCACCATGCAGTTTGTAGGAAAAATGTGATTTTGTATTTATCATAATTTATCATACTCATGTATTTAAACTACTTGGGAAAGACAAGCAGAATTTGTAACACTAAACATTTAAAGAAAGTTACCAAAGTAGGAATAACTAGGGATAATCCTATTATTATAAGACAGTAAATATATGATTTGGGTCTTGCAATGCATAATTATTTTTGGTTCTCTAACCTGAAGATATTTCCCATTCTGTGTTCTTATTTATGAATATCAACATGCTGTTGAAGCCTTCTGTTTTTAAATCTTGTGCTCTAAATCTAAATGGATGACATTTCAGCTACCTTTTTCAAAGTAATACAGCAACAAGTTACTAACTGTTTATTTAAAAGTCATTAATAACTTTAGAAAGATAAGTTTGAGAACAAACTCTTGTTTTCCATCCTCAAAGCAGGTCTGACTCATAGGTAACTTTCCACTGAAGTCATTGTACACTATTGATTCCAAAATCCTTTCTTATTATTAACAGGGCTCTCTAATAGTTATGACAGCTCTTAATCTTGCATACGATTTTGATTGAATTGCCAGTGTTTGTCAGGGCAATTGTTTACAAGGCTGTCAGAACTATAACTCAGCCTGTGAGGTGTACTGAGGCTTGTCTGAGCTGAACATGTCCTGGACAGTGTAACTGAATACAACCCCATATTGATATATGTAAAAAATTATAAATATGATGACTTTTTGCAAAAAAATGTATAAGGAGAGGAGGGAAAAAAGAAAGGAGGAAAAATATAGATGGTGAATAAACAACAAACATCAGCAAAAGAACAAACGAAGATCTGCAATGGTTTTAGAGGTAATAAAATACATCATTGCATTTTAAAGGGACAATATGATTTTTAAATATCTCTTTAAATGAATTTTTACAAGCTCAATATCTTTGAAATGAAATTCATATAAATGCAAGTAAAACACTAGAATTTCAAGACCTCACCTGAACTGAAGCTTTTATCTACATTTTTAAGAACACTTTCATTTCTTTTCTCTGTGAAATACTACAGAAACTTAAGCCAATAAACCCTCCATATAGCCCTGCAAAACACATAGTACCCCTATTTTACAGGTTAAGAAAGACTAAGTAACTTGCATTAGACCACAAGAAAATGATTCTTCAGAGCCAAATTAGAGATTTACGGTTTCTAGTTCTTTGCTCTGACCTTTAAATCACATCTCTCCATCCAGCCATGGCTATTAACAAACTGACTTCCAAATTAACAGTGAAACACAATCTTTCAGTCCTTCTGCAGTATCCGTCCTCTCACTCCTTCCTTTTTCAACAGAGTGCTCACAGAGTTTATTTCTGAGTGAAAGCTGAGATACTGGGACCTACTTGGGGTATGATATTAATGTGCAAAAGCCGCTGTGCGACAAAAGTGATCCAGAGCTTTCTGTGGTGCAGAAGGTCGTGCATCTGGCATCTGCACCTGGTGAAAAGCTATTCAAAAGAAAACAGTGGAGCCATTTTCCAACAGCTACATTGTGCCTCCCACAGAGAGCTGCAGCTTCTGGCTCAGGATATGGACAGGAACTCTGTAACCACTCTGTACTTTTTCAACAAGAGAAACATAACAATTTAGGTGCCTCTTTGTTACTACGTGTAATTGGTCTGTTAGCCTGCTGTAGGTTACCTTTCCTCCCAGTAAGCAGTGGGCAAAACTCTCTAGTAATCATCTTCATGTATTATTTTTCGTTTCACAGCGGAGTGTAGGCATAGAAATCAAAACACTCCAGTTAGATCAATAAGTACCATACTTTTCAGATTACCAAAACCCAATAATTCAATGCACAGCTTCTAAAGATTTCACTAGATATTTGTTTCTTTCTTCTATTTTTCTCTGTCTTATGACTTATTTTTCTGTAACCATTTTATTTCCATATAACCATTTGACCCATGTGGGATAAATCTTCATCCCTTTGCTGTCAAAAGCAGTGAATATCTTCCTTTGCACCAAGGTTTTACCACAAGCATGTGATACATGTGCAATACACAGTATTAAAGCTTCTTGCTATTTTAGAATATTCTAAATATACTGTCTTTCTACCTGAGAGACACATATCTGCTATATCTTTCACAGCAGTAAATTTTCTAGGATAGATGGAGAAATTGGTCTTCACATAATTCCAATGGAGTAATTAGGGTGACACCAGGACACAGCATCTGTTTCAGGAGCTGAGAGCCACCTTGCCAGGATGTGAAGATATAAAGATTTTACCACAGGAAGAAAACTGATATTTTTGACTCCTTTTCTAGGCTTGCCATATCCTACAAGGAATATCGGTTGTGGATCACATCTGATTGTTATAATTTGGAAGAAAGTGCAGTCTCACTGAGCAGAGATATACAAGGTACTGTAATGTGAAGGTGATACAAATCCTGACTTAGAAAAGCTCAGAATATAGAAGAGAGGAGAAGGAAAAGAGGGAGGTGTATAGACAGATAGATTGGTTGTAATAACAAATTACATTAGGGCCACTGTTTTGAAAGACTGTCTGTGAACCAAAAGTTGTTCTGACAAGTAGATGTCTTTGCAGAATGTGGAGAAAATTTTTCTGAACAAATGCCACTGTTGGGCAGGCTGAGGTGAAGTCAGGTATAGCCTGCCTCCAAGCCTTGAGGTCTGGATTCTCTCCCACTCACTACAGCTGCTGCTGGACTGAGGAGAAAGGCACAGATTTTTAATTCCTGTTATTATAACACATGAGAAAAATTAGATCCAGCTTTGCTGCCAAGGCAGAACCACAAGAAGTTTGCCAGCTGTGCCAACTGGTTTCAGTCTTGTCCTTCTCTTCCTTTATTAAGTTACAAGATAGAGGACAGGGTTTGAAAAAGATGTTGGAAAAGCCCGAATCACCCAGAGCTTTGCCTGGTTTGCAGTGTGGGTGCTGCAGTCATGCTGAGTGCTGCTGGGTAACACAGAGCTGACTCATCGGTTGATGGCAGAGCACTGTTCCTCAGCCTAGCGGTGCACAGTGAAGGAGCGTGTGTATGCATATTTGCCTTGAGTTTACCCTTGTCTTACCTTTGACGTGACAAAAGTTGGGAATCTAGAGTAGAGAGGAAGAACTGCCTTCAGAGTCACCCAGGTGCTGGTGTCATCAGAAGACATTTTGCCAAGTGGTGCAGGCTGTATGCTTCTGTAATTCAAAAGAAAATTATGATCTCTGAATTTCATCATATGCTTTTGTGTGTTTTTTCTTCTGTTTTGCACCTCAGATGCTGCACCAAAGTACAGACTGCAAAACATAACATCTTTGAGGGCTTTGCAGATGTGTATTGATCATCAGTTCCTCCTGAATCCACAAACTTAGGGAAATTTTGTTGACAAGCTTTCTGAGCTGGAAGTTATACATACATCAGCTTAACCAAAAAGATTTTCAAGTGCATCCAACAGCAGCCAGACTACTGAGGCTTTTGTGGTTCCCTGTGTGACACAGGGAATATGCAAACCCTGATAGGGCAGGAAGTATAAGCTCTGCCACTCTTACTTGATTAAGTAACTATTTTATCCACAGGCATGTAAGTTGCCAGTTGCAAGTAAAGAATGAGAGAACTTGTGACTTGCAAACCTCATTAATGAAGAAATGTATTAGTGAATTAATATATTAGACTAATCTGCAAAAGGGATAGAGTCCTTATTTAACATATTTGTATGTTTCTTTCCTAGAAAAAAATCTAATTTATTAAATAACTTGTCCTGTAAATTTGAGATACAAATGGACTGTGACCATTGTTATGGTTTTCTATAACTGTTTCTAAAACTGTAATGTCCTGGGTTGTGGAGCCGGGTTTTGTATATTCTATTTACATCTGTTTTGGGGCCTGATGACCCACCTTGATAGGCCATTGTTACCTTCCCCAGCCTGTGCAGTGCATTTGCATTTCTATACATCTCATGCCCTGGCGGTGGGGGGTGGGGGGGAGGGGGGGTGGCCGGGGGTTGGCGGCTCTGCCCTGCTGCAGGAGCTGGGTGCTCGGCGCTTCCTGCCCTGCGGGGTGGCAAGAGCTTCTTCGTCTCCTGTGCTGGCCATCCTGTCTCCCTCCTCGCCGCCCCTGAACCGGTTTCTTCGCAGAATCATCTCTGCTCCAACAGGATCACGTCTGCCACTCCAGAAGTGTTTGGACTGTTTACGTTTGGACTGTTTTCAACATCCTGAATCACAGGGTCAGATTGAAACTCTGACTCTGTCAGGGTTTTCTTCTAAAATTATTGTTTATTTGTTTATTTGTTTGTTTGGTTGGGTGGTTTTGTTTCCTATCATATTTGTATTGTTAATACCTCCTAGTAAAGAACTGTTATTCCTATCCCCAACATCTTTGCCTGAGAGCCCTTGATTGCAAAATTTTAATTCGTCGGGGTGTGAGGGGTTGGCATTCTCCATCCTAGGGTAACCCCAGTTTCCCTGGCAGATACCTGTCTTTCCAAACCAAGACAGATTTTGGCGCCCAAGGGTGGGGCACGAGGGCATTGAGAGAGAGGAATAACAGTTCTTGCGTATTAGATAAAAGCCCACTGGCCAGAATAATGTGGTCTAGCTTTCCCTGGTTTGGGTGGCACGTGGTGGTGGCTGTATTTCTGCCATTTGCTACTCCTTATGTAAATATGGGTCCTATGACTAAGGCTACTGTGGCTGGCATTCAGTTTATTTTGTGGATTAATAAGGTGAGAAATTCATGGATTTTTAACTTCCTCTGGAAAGCAAGCACATGGATTCATAGCTGTCATAGGCTAACTCTGTGCTTCTGGGGTTACTTTAACAATGGTACCTATTGTAAGGAAATGGCACCGGGGGAAATTTTCTCCCAGCCCTTCACACAGTTTTTTGGGTCCACCCCACCAGTTTTTGAAGGGTTCAAATCTCTGAGTGCTAATGATATCATACAGTGGCTTGTGTTGCTGTGATGCCTGTTCTGTTTGGCATTCAGAGATAAGGGGAGATTGGCCCGGGTAAGCACCTTAATAAGTACCCCAGAGAATAAGAATGCAGCCCAAGAGCCCGCCCCTGCCCCACAGCCTGCCTCAGAGATAAACCACCCGGTTTGGGTGGGGGCTCTGATGAAGGAGATGCAGGAGAAGATGGGCCAGATGCTGAGGGAGTACATTTCCCCAGCTAGTGGGAAATCCTTCCCCTGCCCTGACAAAAGAGAGCCTGATGGTGCAGCAATGAAACCCACAGAGATTACAACTGCCCAGGTCCCAGCTGAACCACAGGGGCAGTCACAGCCAGCGGCAGTTGCCCCTGTGGAAACAAAGAAATCTAAGGTGAAAACAGCAAACCCAGACAATAAGAAAGGAGGGCCCTCACAACCTGCAGGGGAATCACATGTTCAGATCATCACCGAGTCCCTGTCATATGAAAGTCTCCGTAACCTGCAAAAAGATATTGTGCAATGGGGACGTGAGGCTTACACAGCCTGGCTACTTCGGGTGTGGGACCTCATGGGTACTGGTGTGCAATTGGACAGTGGTGAGGCAAGGAATTTGGGACCCTTGATCCAGGACTCAGGTATAAATCAGGTATTTGTAAGAGAGCCAGGACCCCTTTCCCTTTGGGAGCGGCTTTTAATGAGTGTGAGAGAGAGATTTATCCACAAAGAAAGAATACAGGAGCACCACCATAGAATGCGCTGGAAAACTCTGGAGGAAGGGATCCAACAGCTGAGGGAAGTGGCGGTGCTGGAGGTACTTTTTGGGAGGAGTGGACAGCATGATAATGACCCTGACAAGGTTAAATGCACAGGGCAGATGTTGTGGAATCTGGCAAATCAAGGGCCATCTCAGTACACCACCTTCATTGCAACAATTAATACTGAGGACAATCGAGAGACAGTGGGGTCTGTTGCCAATAAGCTTAGGAATTATGAAAGTATGATCAATGGCCCGATGCAGGCTCATATCTTTGCCGTGGTTAAAGAACTCAAAGAAGAGATAAGGGGGGTGAGGGAGGAGATGAGGACAAACAGTTCCAGTGTGGCACCGGTGCGAGTCACAGGCCCCAGAGTTAGAGCCCAACGACCCCCAGCTCGAGAGAGAGGGTACACCCCAAGAACTGACCTGTGGTTTTATCTGTGTGACCATGGGGAAGACATGGGAGTGTGGGATTGGAAACCCACTTCTGTCCTGGCAGCACGGGTGCGTGAGCTAGAGGAGAGGAACACTCACCAAGGTTCCGCTAAAATAAAAGTAGCCTCAGCCTCCCATGACCAAGCTGCCAATGCTGTGGTGAATCCCCTTGAAGGAACCTCTAGTATGTATGCTCAGGAAGGGGATAACCAGTGCTAGAGGGGCCCTGCCTCTAGCCAGGTAGAGGAAAGGGATAATCGGATCTATTGGACTGTGTGGATCCGATGGCCTGGCACATCTGACCCACAAAAATACACGGCTTTGGTTGACACTGGTGCCCAATGTACCCTGATGCCATCAGGGTATGTAGGAACAGAACCCATTTCTATTTCTGGGGTGACAGGAGGGTCCCAGCAGCTGACTGTAGTGGAGGCCGAAGTGAGTTTAACTGGGAATGGGTGGCAGAAACACCCCATTGTGACTGGCCCAGAGGCCCCGTGCATCCTTGGCATTGACTATCTCAGAAATGGATATTTCAGAGACCCAAAAGGATATCGTTGGGCTTTTGGAGTAGCTGCTGTAGAGACGGAAGAGATCAAACAACTGAATACCTTGCCTGGTCTCTCAGATGACCCTTCTGCTGTGGGACTGCTGAGAGTTGAAGAACAACAAGTACCAATTGCCACAGCAACAGTGCACCGTCGGCAATACCGCACTGACAGAGACTCTGTGACCCCGATCCATGAGATGATTCGTAAACTGGAGAGCCAAGGGGTGGTCAGTAAGGCTCATTCACCTTTCAACAGCCCCATCTGGCCTGTGCGTAAGCCCAGTGGGGAATGGAGACTGACTGTAGATTATCGTGGTCTGAATGAGGTCACGCCACCACTGAGTGCTGCTGTGCCAGACATGTTGGAGCTTCAGTACGAGCTGGAGTCCAAGGCAGCAAAGTGGTACGCGACCATCAACATTGCCAATGCCTTCTTCTCCATTCCTGTGGCAGCAGAGTGCAGACCCCAGTTTGCTTTCACCTGGAGGGGTGTGCAGTACACCTGGAATCGGCTGCCCCAGGGGTGGAAGCACAGTCCCACCATCTGCCATGGACTGATCCAGGATGCACTGGAAAAGGGTGAGGCTCTGGATCATCTACAGTACATAGATGACATCATTGTGTGGGGGAACACGGCAATGGAAGTCTTTGAGAAAGGAGAGAAGATCATCCAGATTCTCCTGGAAGCCGGTTTTGCCATCAAGAAGAACAAAGTCAAGGGACCTGCCCAAGAGATCCAGTTCCTGGGAGTGAAGTGGCAAGATGGACGGCGTCAGATTCCCACTGAGGTCATCAATAAGATCACTGCCATGTCCCCACCAACCAACAAGAAGGAAACACAAGCTTTCCTAGGGGCCATTGGCTTTTGGAGGATGCACATCCCTGAGTACAGTCAGATTGTGAGCCCTCTGTACCTGGTTGCCCGCAAAAAGAATGATTTTCACTGGGGCCCAGAACAGCAACACGCCTTTGCCCAGATCAAGCAGGAAATCGCACATGCAGTAGCCCTTGGCCCAGTCAGGACAGGACCAGAGGTAAAGAACGTGCTCTACTCTGCAGCCGGGAGCCATGGTCTGTCCTGGAGCCTGTGGCAGAAGGTGCCTGGTGAGACTCGAGGCCGGCCACTGGGATTCTGGAGCCGAAGCTACAGAGGGTCTGAAGCCAATTACACTCCCACAGAGAAGGAAATCTTGGCCGCCTATGAAGGAGTTCAAGCTGCCTCAGAGGTGATTGGCACTGAAGCACAACTCTTCCTGGCACCCCGACTACCGGTGCTGGGGTAGATGTTTAAAGGAAAGGTTCCCTCCACCCACCATGCCACCGATGCCACATGAAGCAAATGGATTGCCCTCATCACTCAGCGTGCCCATATTGGTAACCTGAATCGCCCTGGGATTTTGGAAGTAATCACCAACTGGCCAGAAGCTGAGAACTTCAGTCTCACTGACGAAGAAGAACAAGAGCAAGTAACCCGGGCTGAAGAAGCTCCACCATACAACCAACTTCCAGCAGAAGAAACACGCTACGCTCTTTTCACTGCGGTTCCTGTCACATCGTAGGGATGAACTGGAAGTGGAAAGCAGCCGTATGGAGCCCCACAAGACAGGCTGCACACGCCACTGAAGGAGAAGGTGGGTCAAGCCAGCTTGCTGAACTCAAAGCTGTTCAATTGGCCCTGGACATTGCTGAAAGAGAAAAGTGGCCGAAGCTCTACCTCTACACTGATTCATGAATGGTGGCTAATGCTCTGTGGGGCTGGCTGGAAAGGTGGAAAAAAGCCAACTGGCAGCGTAGGGGAAAACCAGTCTGGGCTGCTGATGAGTGGAAGGACATTGCCATCAAGGTAGGGAAACTACCTGTGAAAGTCCGCCATGTGGATGCCCATGTCCCCAAGAGTCGGGCTAATGAGGAGCACCGGAACAACGAGCAAGTAGATCAAGCTGCGAGGATAAAGGTATCCAAGGTAGACTTGGATTGGCAACACAAGGGAGAGTTGTTCCTGGCTCGATGGGCCCATGATGCTTCAGGTCATCAGGGCAGAGATGCCACCTATAAGTGGGCACGAGACCGAGGGGTGGATCTAACCATGGACAGTATTTCACAGGTTATCCACGACTGTGAGACGTGTGCTGCCATCAAGCAGGCCAAGCGGGTGAAGCCCCTCTGGTATGGAGGGCGGTGGTCTAAGTACAAGTATGGGGAGGCCTGGCAGATTGACTACATCACCCTGCCCCAAACCCGCCAAGGCAAGCGCTACGTGCTGACCATGGTGGAAGCCACCAGTGGGTGGCTGGAGACCTATCCTGTGCCTCATGCCACCGCCCGGAACACCATCCTGGGCCTGGAAAAACAAGTCCTGTGGAGACATGGCACCCCTGAGAGAATCGAGTCGGACAACGGGACTCATTTCAAAAACAGCCTCATAAACACCTGGGCTAAGGAACACGGCATTGAATGGATATATCACATCCCTTATCATGCACCAGCTGCCGGGAAAGTTGAACGGTGCAATGGACTGCTTAAGACCACCCTGAAAGCACTTGGCGGGGGGACCTTCAAAAATTAGGAAGTGAACTTAGCAAAGGCCACCTGGATGGTCAACACCTGAGGCTCCATCAATCGAGCTGGTCCTGCCCAGTCTACCCCTTTGCACACAGTGGATGGAGACAAAGTCCCTGTAGTACATATGAGAGGTATCTTAAGAAAGACTGTTTGGGTAAACCCCACCTTGGGCAAAGGTGAACCCACCCGTGGGATTGTTTTTGCTCAAGGACCTGGTAACACTTGGTGGGTAATGCAGAAAGATGGGAAAACCAGTTGTGTACCACAGGAAAACCTAATCCTAAGTGAGAACTGAGTGTGAGGGTTCATTCTGTATAGTGGAGTTTATTAATTTAGGTATGATACAGATGGTAATAGAATAAGGGGTGGATAATGTCCTGGGTTGTGGAGCCGGGTTTTGTATATTCTATTTACATCTGTTTTGGGGCCTGATGACCCACCTTGATAGGCCATTGTTACCTTCCCCAGCCTGTGCGGTGCATTTGCATTTCTATACATCTCATGCCCTGGCGGTGGGGGGTGGCCGGGGGTTGGCGGTTCTGCCCTGCTGCAGGAGCTGGGTGCTCTGCGCTTCCTTCGCTGCGGGGTGGCAAGAGCTTCTTCGTCTCCTGTGCTCGCCATTCCTGTCTCCCTCCTCGCCGCCCCTGAACCGGTTTTCTTCGCAGAATCATCTCTGCTCCAACAGGATCACGTCTGCCACTTCAGAAGTGTTTGGACTGTTTACGTTTGGACTGTTATCAACATCCTGAATCACAGGGTCAGATTGAAACTCTGACTCTGTCAGGGTTTTCTTCTAAAATTATTGTTTATTTGTTTATTTGTTTGTTTGGTTGGGTGGTTTTGTTTCCTATCATATTTGTATTGTTAATACCTCCTAGTAAAGAACTGTTATTCCTATTCCCAACATCTTTGCCTGAGAGCCCTTGATTGCAAAATTTTAATTCGTCGGGGTGTGAGGGGTTGGCATTCTCCATCCTAGGGGAACCTCAGTTTCCCTAGCAGATATCTGTCTTTCCAAACCAAGACAATAAGCTAAATGATTTAAAATAGAATCATGCCACATCTCAAGTTGTAAGGAATCCTTAAGTATCACTAAGTCCAACACACTATTCCTCACACCGCTACCTAAAAGTATATTGTATTACCAAGAACATTGTCCAGACTCTCCTTGAACTCTGATAGGCTTGGTGCCATGACCTCTTTCCTGGAGAACTTGCTCCTACCTCTTCTTCAGGCAAAGAATCTCTCCCTAATGTCCAGTCTAAACTTCCCCTGATAACAACATTTTTCTATTCTGTCTTGATTTATTGCTGGTACCTGGAGAGAAGAAATCGTCTGTTCTTATTCTACTGCCCCCCTGACGAAGCTGTAGACTGTAATGGGATCACGCCTCAGCCTTCTCCAAACTGAACAATCCAAGTAACTTCAGCTGCTCCTCATAAGTCTTACCTCTAGACCTCTGCAGTATCTCGGTCGTTTGGACATAGTTGTATTTTCTTATGTAGTGACACTCAGAACTAACCCCAGCACTGGAGGTGAGGCTGCCCCAGCTCAGAGCAGAGCGGGACAATCCCCTCCCTTGCCCGGCTGGTGATGCTGTGCCTGATGCACCCCAGGACAGGGTTGCCCTCCTGGCTGCCAGGGGACCCAGGATCTCATTCCCTGGGGCTGCCTCTAGCCCCCAGTTTGTAAATATACTAAGGGTTCCCCCCAGCCCAGGTGAGGAATCCAACACTTGTTAAATTGCATTCAGTTAATGATTACACAGATCTTTTTTTCTATGCAGTTCTCTGTCTGCTCTCAGTGAGTCTACAGCTCCTCCTAATTTAGTATCACTGGCAATCTTACTTAATTCAACTCCTCCATCCAGATCATCTAAAAAAACTCTGGGGAGCACTGCCCTTAAACTTGAGCTTCGGGGAACTCCACTGGTGACTTGGCCATGAGCCTGTTGAAACCTCCTTCACTGTAGCACTTTCAACCAGACCCACTCACCAATTGTTCTCATATCCTGTTAAGGACTTGTCTAGTTTATGTGCTTTGTGAGACAGTATTAAAATCTTTGCTGAAATCCCAAACCACCAACATACCAGCTTCCCTTGGCCAGCTAGATGGGTGGCCTAGTCACAAAGAAATTGACTTGGTTAAGGAAGACTTTCCCTTTGTGAACGTTTGTGGGCTATGACCACTGAAGACTGCATTGCCTCTCAAATGTGTGTCTATAAATCCCAAGAAAACCTTCCCCATAATTTTGCCAGGCAATAAAGTGAAATTGACATGACCATGTTTACCAGGGCCTTCCTTCTTATACTTATACTTTCTTCTTGAAAACTGGGACACTTTATAGAATCATAGAACTGTAGAACCGTTTGGGTTGAAAGGACCCTAAGATCATCTAATCTGAAATCTCTTCCATGGACAGGAGCATCTTCCACTCAGGCAGGCTGCTCAAAGCCCCATCTAGCCTGACTTAAAACACTTCCACAGATGAGGCATCCACTACTTCTCTGAGTGACATGTTCCAGTGTTTCACCACCACCACAACTATTTCACATTTGCCAGCTGGCTCTTCAGACTGTTGAAAAGTAGTGGAGAGGGGTTTTGTGATGACATCAGCCAGATCTTTCAGTATCCTAGGATGAGATCCATCAAGCTCCATAGACAAACATGCATCCAACTGGACCAGCAAGTCACAAAAAAGTTCAGAGTTAGCTGGAAGTTTGTATATTTCCTCCAGTTGTTATCTTCCATCTCTCCAGGCTCTGGGATCCAATGATGATTGCTATTGAAGAGGGGGGCAAAGAAGGCGTTAAACCTCTCTGCTTTGTCCACATCCCAATTTGTGAGGTGACCAGCCTCATCAAGAAATGGGTGAGTGTTATCCCTCCTTCTCTCACTGTTAACATATATTAAAAAGCTATTTTTGTTGTCCTTCACAGTGCCAGCCAGCTGGAACTCTAATTGAGCTTTGGCCACATGCATTGTCTCCCTGCAGTGGCAAACAACATCTCAGTAGTCCTCTCATGTTGCCTGTCCTGGTGTCTAGTGTCCATACACTTTGATTTTCCTCCTAAGTTCTAGAAGATCCCTCCTGGCCTAAGCCAGCTGCATGACTCACTTGCTTGACTTCCAACAGTTTGGAATTGTCTGCTTCTGCACTCTCAAGACAAGGCTCTTAAAATTCAGCAGCACTCATGTACTCCAACACTTTCAAACTTTGTTAGTTGTGTGGTGCATTTTGTGTATCCTTTGGCAGGACAGGAAGAGTGTTTTGAACTAATGTGGATTTTTATACCCCCTATGCCTGTACACTAGCTGGATTTGTCAGATGTAGGTGGAGTTTCCATTACCATGGCTTGCAATATGTGTGGATCCCTTACACCATGCTCTGACAATTACAGTGGTGTTTGTGTTAACAGTAAAGTTCCTGTTGGTGTTATCTGTGTCCAAGAGTGTCCAATCAAACCTAACTGGCTGCTGGATGGCATTTCATAGAGGCTGTTGCCAGGAGCAGCCCGGTGGTGGTAGCCAGGACAAGACACTACAGCAGACCTTCCAGCTAAATTTTCTGAGCTTGAGCTTGGTAATGTCATGGACAAGGTGAAATCAGCTGCAACAGGTCTTGCTTCTTAGAGAATAGTGTGAAATATTTGTCCTTCACCAAGGCATTGTCTTCTCCAGACTTGGTTAATTTGATTCTCCTGTGGGGTCACCTGTCACAGATACAGACCTTAGGTAGAGCTCCTCAAGTTGAGCATTTTTCTCTCCTCACATAAAATTCTCCTGAGTACATAAAAATACCCTTTTGCCATGCTTCCATATACACAATTACCTAGTAATTAGTAAAAGACTGGTTTTCTCATGCTGGCCTTCAAATTGAGTGGGTAATTCACTCTCCTTCTTTTACAAAGAGGAGTATTTTCTCAGCTTCAAGTCAGACTCCAGACTGTGATTCATGTAGGGTTTTCACAGGAAGCCAGTGAGAAAAGAAGTATCCTAGAGTCGCTGTAAATACATTTCCCAGATGTCTTACACTTCAGTTGGGATTTGTACAGATGGCCTTTGAGACTAAACGAACCCCACTAATCTGCAGTGCAAAGCTGCCTCTATTGCATTTTCTGTTTGTTACCATAAACAATAGGATGACAATTTGATTACATTTATGATGTTTAAGAAGCCAGGACTTTCCTTCTCCAACTAGAAGAAGAGAAATCACTTGCTTTAAAACGAAAGAGCCTGAAAGTTCATTTTTAAGCCTTAATCAATAGTTCTTAATGAATGTTTTATTTTAGAGATTAGAGAAAATTATCTCAGACTAAAGGTATGTGGTTATACACTACCATGAAAAAGTGGTATTCTACACTAGCACACCATTTAAGGACTGCAGTCAAAACCAAAAAGAGTAAATGTCACCAAGCCATAATTTCTGTTCACAACTGCAGACTGATAGAAATGCGTGACTTTCTTGTCCAAGTAAGAGTCAGCCTTTCCCCAGAGGATACAGCAAATCCAAGTAGTGAGACCCCTACAGCATGTAATTTGAGTAAGCAGTAATGAACTTAAAAAGAAATATAATTCAAATAATGTCTGCAGTGTATTTTAAAATTGGAGTCTACCTTCACTGCAGTTTCAGAGCTCCCAACGAAGTCTCTAAAGTGGGCAGTAAGTAACAGAGGTATGGAGCTTGATCTTCAAGTGACTGCTACAGAAGGGGCAAAACCTCAAACTAAACTCACAGTGAAACGGGTATGTTCAGCAGGATTTTTTCTGGAGAATGAATAAAGGATGTCATTTTGTACTGATTTTAAGTGGTTAATCATAATAATTCTTTTGAATAATCCTTCTGCTTATTCATCAGATTAATCATTTTTGACAAAAATAATTTGTTCTGCTGGAATCAAAACAAAAATTCTCAACAGGAGAGGTAAGCCTGTGTCCATTATTAGCTTGCTCCAGACAACCCCATCAATTTTATTTAGTATTTGCTGCCTCATGTCAAAATTTCTTCATGTCTGTGAAAAGAGAGGCAAGGCTTGGAATGGTTGGAGGAGAGTTTGGAGATGATAATCTTTATGAAGATTCTTGAACCTTTTCCACTTAATAAATCCAGCAGTGTCATCTCGTAATGTCCTTTATGTCTTTCAGGGTTTATCAAGAGACCTTACTGTTCATGAGGGATGAGCTCTTCCCTAGCATCCTAAAACTATACATTAAAAACTATATATTAAAAAGCAGTTAAATTATAATTTAATTCCCAGAGCAGGTAAGAATTTATTTGGTTATACCAGTGACACTTGTCTACTGATTTCCTCTTTTAATTTAACTCACAACCTACTCTTTACTTCAGAACTCATAAATGAGTGTTCAGCAGGCTGATACTTATTTTATTAAGGAAAATAAGTTAGTTTCAATTGTGATAAAACTTCATATCTCAGAAAAAAGGCTCCCTTACAATAAAATCCTTAAAAAAACATGATTTTTTAAGACAATGGCAACTAAGCCTTTTTTGTATTGACAAGAGTAAAGAGGAGAAAAGAATGTGCAAAGGCGCATTAAGCTTATTTTGGTTTCTTCAACTTCTGGATCACAGCTGGCTACAGGCTTAGGTAGGGAGAGGTATCAGTCCTTCATGGGTATCTCAGCAAATATAGACTTACAAATCTTAATGAAAAAAATATATAAAGGACTGTAAGACAAAAAAAACCCATCTGAAGGTTTCCTGGAAACTATGAGACAATGCTGTTGCTTCTTCAGGCAAAAGCAAAGAAGGCCAATTCTTTATTGTATATTTTTGCATATATTTTCATTTGAATCCCAAGTATCTAACTATTGCAAATCTACCTGTTTGTAGCGCCCTGATGTTAATTTCCAGAGATACTATTTTTTTTTGTTTCTATGACTTATTTCCAAGCAAAAAGAAGCAGGATCAAAATCATTACCTCCATGCACAAATAATTGCCTCTGTTTTATACTTCAACTCTCTTTGAAGGTTAATAAATTATTTCCAATTATTTCCATTTATTATTTCCAAGCTTGTCTATTTTAAAGATAATGAAATATATGTTAAGAAGTTACTTAGGATTATGCCAACAGATAGTGTCTGCCAGATCTAGTTATGCAAGCTAAAGATGACTTCTCTTATTTTTCCTTCTGTTTTATTCTAACAGGTTTTACCAGAATTTATGAAACCTGGTAAATGTCAGCAGCCAAGCCATCAGCACCACTCATTCATTTCCCCACCAGCAGGGTCAGGGAGAGAACTTAAAGGGTAAAAGCCTTCATGGGCTGAGATAAATGCAGTTTAATAGGGAAAGCAAAAGCCACACACACAAGCAAAGCAAAACAAGGAATTAATTACTGTTTCCCATGGGCAGGCAGGTGTTCAGCCATCTTCAGGAGAGCAGGGCCTCATCACGCACAACAGTGACTTAGTAAAATGAACGCCATCACTCCAAATGTTCCCCCTTCCTTCTTCATTCCCTCAGCTTTATATCCTGAGCACAATGTCTTACAGTCTGGAATATCCCTCTGGTCAGTTTGGCTCACCTGTCCTGGCTGCGTCTCCTCCCAGCTTCCTGTGCCCTCCCACAACTTCCTCACCATCGTGGTACCACAAAAATCAGAAAAGGCCTTGGCTCTGTGCAAGACCTGTCCTGCTCAGCAACAACAAAAACATCTCTCCATTATCCGCGCTGTATTCAGCACAAATCCAAAACCCCATACCAGCCCCACACAAGCCACTAAGAAGGTTAACACTACCCCAGCCCAAAACAGCATAGATCCTTAGTCTGTTCTAGACAAAACCAGGCAGATGACCACCACCAGTTTATGAAAACCTGGCCAAAAGGTGGTATTGGAGAATTTGAGATTATTATCATCAGTTACAACTGTTGTTTTTTGTTGTTTTGAATGAGTGTTCAACCAGGAAATGAGAAAAAGAGAAGGTTTAATGTGTTTAAAGAAAAATGTCATGAACACAAAATCCCATAATGATGCATTTTCTGTCCTGCAAAAGACATGCATTGCTTACAGAAATTGATAGTTCCTGTGTTATTGCCATGCCATGTAAAAAAGACAGGCATTACAGTATCTCAGCCAACACAAAGCATCATAAATTGTGTCTATAACTTGGGTTGTCGCAGTAATTTTTTTTGACGTGACATCAACATAAATAATATCTAATAGAGCAATCTTCCTGAGTGGCGTTAAACTCTTGTCCTTACTGCACAGTGTATAAATAGTCACAAATTTTTTACTCATAGTTTAGGTATCTTTTTGCTTAATACCCAAAGCCAATGATCATTGCCTTCCATTTTCTATTTTTTTTTAAATTTTATTTCAAGGTTTTAAAATATCTTACAAAATATATACTAACTGTGTCAGTTGAGTTTTTTATTTATTCACACGTTGAGGGCTGTGATTTTTTTTTGCTATTTAACTATTGTAGTTTCAGCTAGCTCATATCAGTTGTTGCTGGTCCCTTGTGGAAGGGAGCAACACAGCAATATTTCTGACAAGAATACTTAAAATTCCAACTTTAAATGTTTTTATCTCCATGGGTAGTTATGAATGGGACTTTTAAAGTTATTCTTTTGGATTAATGTAAGTTAATTGAGTGAGTGATAATAGTAGGTAATAGAGATGAAGGGGAGACAATATAGACCTAGAGGAGGAGTTGCATGGGTTTATATTTAACCATTTATTTCAGTACTGTAGAACTATATAGCTATTTTCAGAACATTTTCTCCTTCTTCTTAGAATTGAAAACTCTGTATTAGGTCAACCTGCAAAAAGGAACAGTCAATCTGCAGTTTAGGAATATTGCCTAGAGCATGCAGGGTTGGTGCTATTCCTGACTATGAGCCACACCTTAGAGTTGGCTTGTAAAGTTGCAGCTGGCAAGAGGTGACAGATACTCTATAGCTACTTTATCAGTGCAAAAGTAAACCATGACAAAAAAAATCTGGGTAAAGTCCTGTGAAACTTGCTTTGGCCAGGCTAGACTGAATGATCTCCAAAGACCCCTTAACCTGAATGATTCTGTGATGCTGTGAATGTGCAAATCAAATAGCAGTAGCCTTTCTCAAAACTATTCTATACAATTTTACAGCAAAGCATTCTTCATTCCAAACTGCTTTTGCCAGCAGGGAGGTTTTGTTCTTTGAAAACTTTTTGTGTTTGAAGTTGCCTTTTTAGCTAAATTCAACTTTTTGCTTTTGCAAATTGCATTCCTTGTGGACATCACAGTAACCATTTTGAGGGGTGGAACATTCTTAAAAGCATCCTCAAAAGTGTTTCTAATTAGAGCAGGCAGCATGTGTGTTACGATCTCACTGAAATTTAAATGTAAATAATCAACAGAAGAGTTCAGAAAGTGAAAGTTAAAACCATATTTAGGTGTTATGTTTGGATTACAGTTTAGGAAGGCAAAGGGAAACAGCATCATTGGTCCCCCTTTGAGTCTGAGGAGCTTCAGTCTTGTAGGGTAAAGAGTTTGTGCAGTCCTAATACCTGAATGGTAGTCACAAACTAGAAGTCCAGAAAATGTTTGAAGGAACTTCTGCAAGGTTCTCCAAGTGAGATACAGTTCCCTGCCATCAAAGGTTATGAGCTTTCCAAGCCACAGGGAAAATTAGTCATGAAAGTGCATTGGAAACCTTGCTGGATATATTAAGTGAAAGAAAAAAGTCAGATGTAAAGTTTACACTGCAAATACAATGATCTAAAATACAAGTTTACAGTGTCTTAAGACAAGAACAAATGGTTCCCAGGACACTAAATGAAAAAGACAGGCCAAAAGAAAATATAACTCCTCAGTGAATCCTTAAAATTTGAACAAGTAAGATTAAGCCTGTGAACAACTGGAATCTGGAATCATACAGCTCACATTCCTATAGTAGTACAGAAACTAATTCAAAGAGCTGAAGTAGGATGTAATGTTTTGGAGAATATGGCATATCAAAAGCCCCAACTCAGCCTTCCTCAAGAGGAAGGGTATCTGTAGGACAAACTGCTATTCTCACAAAATGTTACTGTTTATCAGATTATCAAATTATCTAAAAAAAAACATGGCTATAGAGAAATCAACAGTGTTGTAAGCAGTTTATCCTAGCAGACCACAAAATTCTGTGTGTCAGAAAGAGTAGAACTGTAATAGAGATTTAACAGTCTTCTGATCAATTTCCTAAACATTTCTGAGTGAACATTTACTTTGTTTCCATCTGATGAGGGCAGAAAGCTGTAGGTTTTCACACTCTAAACAGGTTAATAGACAGAAGAATTCCTGAAAAGACTGAGGAGCAAGGCTGGGAGTCCAGCTTTGATGTCACTGGATGCAAGATCAAAGTAAAACTTTGGGGTCTCTGGAAGGCCTGTGACTGCGCAAAGCTTCAATATGTATGGATTTGGTCACTCAGCATCTCATGTCAAAATGTGTGTCTGCCCATTTTCAGTCTTAGACTACAGTGAAGGTTAGACAACATTTTGTATGAGAAAATATAGGACAGACTCCTGAACCTTTACAAACATTTTTTTTTTCACTTATTGACATACCAACAGTTGCTTTTCTTTAATTTAATCTCCCACTTTTACATTAATAAAGCAAAACAGATAGGAAAAGAGAAAGAACAATTTCAGCTCACAAAACATCCACATGGCAAAAACCCATCTGGCATTTATCTTTGTTATTAATTGACTTCACAGCTAAAGGCTTCAAAGAGAAGCTGTGTGGGAACTGGTAATAGTGTTATTTCAAAATTTGTTTTCATTTAAACTCAAATCAATGTGCTATATTTAGAAAATTCTTATAAAATGGATATAAGTAAATAATTTCGGTCTTGTAGTATTACTTTAAAAACCTATCAAAATAGTCCTTAATTTTGATAGGTTTCTTCTGTTTTCTTGCTTATTTGTTGAAGTCTTTTACAAGATTCTATTAAAGAAAAAAATCATAATGTTATCTTCAGACTTTTAAAATATTTCATACTGGTTTATTCCATTCTGCCTTCTCAGTCATTACATTCCCATATTTCAGTGCAGACTGAAAGCCATTCTCTTTCAGTGAAAAAATTTGTGAGATCTGTCTACAAGGAATCAACTTGCTTGAAGATGCTATCAAACAATCTTTTAAAAAATAAAGACAAATTCTACAGATATTAATGCTGACTGCCTTTCACCATTATTGGTTGACATCAGCACAATTTTTGTCCTTGTACTATGGATGTTCCATCTGATCAGTGCTCCTGACTGCTCAGTTATATCCCTTAGGCATAAGTGATTCTATCTTGCAAATTTCTTTGAAACTGGTTGTACATTATCTACAAAATTCACTTTATTTTGGTAAATAAGGTGCTCAAAAGATGATGGTACACACATGGCTTGCCTTTGTAAGCTTGCCCTTACTAAAGTGAGTTAGTACTGCTCGTTTTCAATTGCTTTTGTCTTATTTTGTTTCAAAAAGTGAAAAAATGTGACTGTAATAGTAACAACTTTCATTTCCAAACCTTAAATTTTAGAAAAAGTACATATTTCCTAGGGAATTTTAGTTTTTACAAGGAAAGAAAAAAATCATCTTTAGGAAAAGCATAAAAAGTTTCCAAGTCATAGCTTTACTGGAAGTTAGAATATGCAAAATTGCATTAGAAGGTACTGTGCCTCAAGTGGCAGCTTTGCATTACTACTGCAAAATTCAAACATTTTATGTGATATAGTGTTATTATATAGTAATTTTATGCCTTCCACTTTACAGATTTGAAATGAGAAATGTTAGAGTTCAGTTTGTTCCCATGACAGGAATTACTCACAGAGCTTCTAGAAGTGTATTCCACATGTGTCTCTGATGCATGCCAGAAACAGTAAAAGAATATCATTAATGGTGGCTCTGTTGTTATCTACAGTTACAGAGACCAGAGGATAAAGCTGTGTTTTTGACAGTTTGTGAAGGGCATACTTATTGTTGAAGTTCTGTTTTAGCTAGAAGGGGAAGGGGAAGGGTAAGAAACAGGTAACCCATGAGGGATTTTGAACAAGTGACTAGGATATAAACATAAGCTACAATTCAGGAAAAAAAAAGGCTTCAAATGATTGCAGCATGTACAGTAGCTGTTGCCAATACTGTGGTGCATGTATACGAACACACACTAATACACAAACCTAGATTTTCAGGAGAATATCCAAGTTTGGGACTACATTTTTTACATCATCTGACCGCAACTGTCAGCACCACAGGTGAAAATCTGGCCCTTGGTGCATAGACAGCATGCACACCACTCTGTTTGTGTTTAAATGCAGCTTCCAGATTAATTGACAGTGAGGTGTTTGGTTGTGATTATGCAGATCTCACTCAGTTTTAGCAAAGGTTAAGAAAAAGGTGCTAGGAAAATCCAGCTGAGTCCCAGTGAATGTCTGAAACCAGTGTTCACAGCAAATGTGGGTGGGCAGTCCTGAGCTGTTTATGCATGCTGGCCAAGAGACAGCACTAGGAATGCCAGCTGCTGGAAACCAGATGAGAAGGCACAGCCAGCTTAGTGCTACAGGGAGTGTTTTCTCTGAAGAAAGCATTACAAGAAAAAGCTCCAGGTGAAAGTCCCATCATATGTTACATTTTGAGACCCTTCCTGACCGTTCGACTACTTTCAAAAAGTGTGATTTTTTTTCAAAATTGTAGCAATTAACAAAATAACTATAGTGCAGCTCAGCACAAAAGTAGAATAAATGGGGACTGGGGGTAAGCTTCCCATTATTTTAAAATGTGTTCATAAAAGTCTAATGTGGATAGGATATAGGAGTTTTTTCTGGGGCTAATACATCTCACAGTGTTTTCAAGTTGATAACTTTTCTCATATACTCCTCTGAAGAAAAAAGGGAGGGGCAAAAAATCTCATTGAAACTGTGTATTTCTTCACAAAAAAAGCAAATAACAAAACTTTTCTCAGAATTCACATGAAACCAACTCCTATTGGGTATCTTTGAAAATTTCTTCTCTGGCTAATTAGGCATGAAGAAAGGAAGTGAGCCAGCACTCTTTTGTTGGTAGCATACCCCTGCCAATGAGACTTAGCCACAGCCCCCCATCAAAGGCAGCTCTCTGGAAAGAGGACTCACAGGAGGGGACAAAGAATAAGGGATGGGTAGGAATTTACCCTGTCACAGTACTGACACACTGGTATTTAGGTTCTAACATTGAGAAAATTTTAACTTTTTAGAGAACGGGAGAGACAAAAGAAAATCCATCTCTGGGACATTAAACAGCAGTCATAATTGAATTTATTATCTGACAGGAGAATGAGGTTTGTTTCTTTTTTCTTTTCTTTTCTTTACTGTGGGATGATGTTGAATGGTTAAGGAGTGAGAATCAGAAAGGGAGACTGCTGGAATCAAACTCTGACCTCCCTGAGAGAGGAGCAGCCACCAGAAACTGAGTGACTTGCTCAGAGGACAAGGGAAGGATTACAGATATCATTTATCTGGACTTTTGTAAAGCCCTTTATATGGTTGCCCACAACATCCTTCTTTGTAAATCAAAGAGAGATGGATCTGATGGGTAGACTCTTAGATGGATAAGGAATTGGGTGGATGGTCACATCCAAAGAGTAGTGGTCAACAGCTCAGACTCCTCATGGACACCAGTGACAAGTGGTGTCCCCCAAGGGTCTGTAATGGGACCAATGGCATTTAATATCCTTATTAATGACAAAAGGATCAAGAGCACCCTCAGCAAATTTGCAGATGACACCAAGCTGAGTGGTCCTACTGACATACCTGAAGGACAGGATGCCATCCAGAGGGACCTGGATGGACAAGCTTGAGAAGTGCATCCCTGTGAATGTCATGAGGTTTAACAAGACCAAGTGCAAGGTGCTGCACCTGAGCTGGGACAACCCCAGCACAGGCTGGGGGATGAACAGATCAAGAACAGCCCTGGGGAGAAGGACTTGAGGGTGCTGTGGATGAGGGTTTGGACATGACCCAGCCATGGGCACTTCCAGCCCAGAAAGCCAAATGTGTCCTGGGCTGCATCCAAAGCAGTGTGGGCAGCAGGGCAGGGAGGGGATTCTGCCCCTCACCTGGAACCCTGCATCCAGCTCTGGGGTCCCAGCACAGGAAGGACATGGAACTGTTGGAGTGAGTCCAGAGGAGGGTCTCCTGATGATTAGAGGGATTCTTCACCTCTCCTATGAAGAAAGGCTGAGAGAGTTGGGTTTGTTCAGCCTGGAAAAGTGAAGGCTTTGGCATGAACTAATTGCAGCCTTACAGTTCTAAAGGGGGCCTACAAGAAAGATGATGGGGGACTACTTACAGGGCATGCAGTAACAGGACAAGGAGCAATGTCTTCAGATTGAGAGTAGATTTAGATATTAGATATTTAGATATTAGGAAGAAATTAGGAATTCTCTTCTGTGGGAATGCTCAGTTACTGGAATAAGTTGCCAAGAGAAGCTGTGGGTGCCCCATCCCTGGCAGTGTTTAAAGCCAGGTTGTATGGAGCTCTGAGAAACCTGGTGTCTGTCCACACCACTGGGGTTGGAACTAGATTATCTTTAAGGTCCTTCAAACCCAAACCATTCTATGAACATAAGTTCAGCAAACTTTTACAATGGCTGTAAATTGCCCAGTTTGATGTCTTATAAGGAAATTTTACCTTGTGACTGAAAAAGAAAAAAAGCAACAAAATTAACCTTTTCAGCTGCCCTCAGAAGAACAGAACAACATGAAGTTACAAAGGAGATCTGACAAACTATGTCTGTAGTTATTGGAAGAGGGGTCTTAGTCAAAGCCCTAGGGGGAGAAGTGCAGCTGCAGTTTGTCCTCTCTTGCATATTGACTTACAAATATCTAATTTATGATACACTGAACCCTTCCTTGGGTCAGTCTGTCTCTAAAGCATGGTAAGCACAAAATAATATACTGCGGTTGTGCTTTCTGTGAGGGAAGGGAAGGGAAGGGAAGGGAAGGGAAGGGAAGGGAAGGGAAGGGAAGGGAAGGGAAGGGAAGGGAAGGGAAGGGAAGGGAAGGGAAGGGAAGGGAAGGGAAGGGAAGGGAAGGGAAGGGAAGGGAAGGGAAGGGAAGGGAAGGGAAGGGAAGGGAAGGGAAGGGAAGGGAAGGGAAGGGAAGGGAAGGGAAGGGAAGGGAAGGGAAGGGAAGGGAAGGGAAGGGAAGGGAAGGGAAGGGAAGGGAAGGGAAGGGAAGGGAAAGAAATCTCTCTTACAATATTTACTCTAATTAATTCAAAGGGGGACATCGTGTATATGTATCTGTCTGTGTATATACATATATACAGGAATATATTTAAGGGAAGCAGAAAATGTATTATATAAGTAATGATTAAAAAGACCAGACAGCATTTAATTCTTAGAGAGGATATCTTTTTCATAGGTGATCAGTGACTAATGTTTATATTGGATCTATATAAATATACATTTAAGCTAGAATCATACTAGTAGTTTCTGTCTTCTGACTAGCTTAAAACTATTCCTCAGCTCCTCTCTCTTTGCCTTTAAAAGTAATCATTGGTAACAAATATTCTACTTGCAGAACATGCATTCCTGTGGTGACTGAAATTCAATGCAAGATAGCTGGCTTGGCTAATGCACGATCCAAACAGATAGCTATGTTGATGCTGCAATGGTAATTGGAGTAAAATGAGAGGTAAAGTTTTCCTCAAAAAAGCAAATATATATTTCCTGAAGCACTTACTAGGTAAGCAGATCTGTTAAATTAAGAAGATTTTTACTTTCTTAATTTCAGAAAGCTTGCTAATTTCCACATTTCCACAGCCACATTTTGCTCATTTTAAAGAAATGTTGTAATGACAAAAGCTAAATTATATTTAAGATTTTATAGGGAGACAGGACTCCACAATTCTGAACACAAAAAGGTTGATGTGGATTTCTACACTCAGGTAAGAGTAGAATCATCCTGTATCATCAAAATGTGCATCAATGGCTACTTTTCAGAGGTAAGAGTAGAATCATCCTGTATCATCAAAATGTGCATCAATGGCTACTTTTCAGAGAACTATTTTCTGTGAAAATAGTTCTATTTCTCAAAGTAGACCTGCCTTATAAGTGCTTTGGTTAGTCATCTTAGACTAATGAGCTGCTTTGCAATAAAAAAGGTAGTTTAGAATTATGAGGCATACTAAGATTTTGTGTGATGCAAAAAAAGGTGATGAAAGAGGAAAGATGCTGTGAAGATGACCATAGCAGGGTGTTAATCACCTATTGTAATAGCAGTTATGTTCTCAGTGAAAGTCTGATGGAGGCCACGAAGTGGAGAGGAAAAAAAAATTAAGGTTCTTGATGAAAACTTAATGGAAATAATACAAATTGTATTTAATTTATAGAGACAAGAGATAAGAGGATAAATTGAAATACGTGTATTTACTAATTTAACTTTTGTAAACAGCAGTAAAACATCACAATAGGGGTTTGACAAAGCCTACATATTTTGGTTTTGTCTTTCAACATTTATTTTTATTTTCATTTGTTGAAGAAGGCTTTAACAAGTGGCAGACTTTAATCTTCCATAATTCTGGAAGAAAGACTTTCTTTGATAAGAAGCAAGTTCTCCCCTCTTAATATTCTTATTTTTTAAAAAGGTAGCAAAGAAGTGTAATTGTGGGAGAATCTGCAATGACCCTGATAAAAATAAGAGGCTACAGGAAAAAAATCACTCAATCATTCTTTTTCTTTAATCTTAAAAAGAAATACTTAGCTTATGATCACCACGTAGAAAGACTAGCCCAAATCCAACCTATAGAAGCCATCTTCCTAGAATCTTCAAGGAACACTGAATGCTGAAGAAATGTCACAAGCTTCCAGCAAAATTCTGACACTTGTTTTGCCACAAAACCCCAAAAAGAATAGTCTAATTAGTGGCAAATAGCAAGCCCCCTCATGGGAATAATTCAGGCTCTGAAATCACTCCACAGCCACTAACTATGCATCTAAGCAAAGATGCTGCAAGTTCATCTTGGCTAGAGATGCAGTTGTGCAGGCAAAACAGCACTCTTGCTGTTGAAACCAAGAGTGAAACATAAAATGAATGTCCTTATGCCAAAGAGTGACAAGGGGATAAGCTGAGCTAAGGGAAGACCATGGAGAGCTGAGTGGTGGCTGTTAGGATGAGAAGGCTGGGAAGGCTGAAATTCATTGAGTGGTCTTTAAGGAGTTGCCCCTTTCCTGAGGAGAGTTATCCCCTAACTCAGACCTCTCTCTTGCAGCAGAAGTACTGTATTAACTTTCAAAGACTCAGAATTAATCTAAATTACTCTTTCAGTGCTCTTTGCAATCTGCTACAGTGGATGTTGCCTGGTTTCTTACCCTTAAATTCACAACACCCTGATCCATTAGAAGATGACACTGCAGAACGATGTCCATCTGCTCCTTTATTTTTTAAATAAAGGTTTAAAAAACATAGTCTGTCTTCTAAAGTCTTCTTAGGGAGATCCAGGGGCTTTTGGCCCTCATGGAATCAGCTTGTTTACCTGTATCATACAGGAGAATCTACTTCTATTAGATCTGATAAATGTACATGGTGTTTGCATCAGTTTTTCTGTTCCAGAAAAATAATGAAATCTAACCACACCCCTGTCATGGTGCCAGGGCTTTGTTTATTTTCAATAATAATGTCCAGGACAAAGTAGATTTTTTACTTGCTTAATACTTCCATGCTGGGTAAAAGATACTGAGCTACTTAATATAAGATTTACATGAGACTAGAGCATTAGCAGCATTTTGGTAATGGTTCTAAGCTCCACACTTTTCTAAGGTCCTTGATATTAGCAATCATGCACATTTATGCAGGATTCTGTATTGATTAAAAGCAACGCTACACGTATTAGGGTGTCATTTTGTTTCCCCTTCTCTTTAGATTGTCTTCATAATGGAAGGATGGAAATGAATGGAAAGTTCAATGTATTGTCAAATCACTTAAAATGCACAGACATATATGTAATGTCCTCTCTTCTGAGTAATTGTCTATATCAGCACATCTCTGTCATAATTTTACAGGAGATAACATATTGTGCTTGTTTAGCTAAAAGTCAAAATTGCTGCCAAGATGATGTTGCTGTCACACATCACTTCCACATCTCTCTGCTGACATTGCTCTCACAAGGACAATTGTGTTTGGACCAAGCCTGCCCAACCCAAAAGATTCAGATGTTTAACAATGTGAGCAGGAGTCAGACTTCAACCATTTATTAAACAATTAGATTAATCTCTATTACACACAGCGAAACAGAGGTAATGTAGATTTATCTATAGTAATTCAGTGGAATTCTAACCTCAGAAACACTAAGGTAGTCTACAATCAAAGTACTAATTCTGTTCTGGAAGAGTAATATTAAAGAGAAAATATTACAATCACACAATAAGCTGAAGGTGCTTCCAAGAAAGAAGTTTGTTTAAAAATAGATATATCACAAAGGATGATAGGCAGATAATTATTTTGAAGGACCCCAAAATCTGAGTTTCAGATTAAGCACAAGCTTAATTTCCTGTCTAACAATTACCTCACCCAAAGCTGATTTAATGATTTAAAATATATAGTGTACACATTTCAGACAAAAAGATACCAAATTTCATATATAGTGATACCACATATATTTAAGCATATATGAATAAGTTTAAACCACAAACCAATATTGCAAAACTCTATTCTATCACACTTTTCTTTAAGTTTGGGTATGTGTTAGAATAATAAGATCCCGGATTCTCAGCTTTAAATTACACTGCAAGTTGGTTAAAAAGATGATATCGTGAAATGAGATGTAAATCTACAGTTACAAAAAACCAAACATCAATTCCGTGAAGAAAAATTGTGTTTTCTGGGATGAGAGATAGTTTTGAATGTACAGTAGTTCATTTGTTAATGAATGCAGAATAGCCAGGAAATAAGAGACCTGTTTCATTATGGCTGCCTCACAGTTACTCTAACCCTTATATTGCAAGAGCATGAAGAGAATAAAAACTTCTTAAGCTGGTTGTCCTTCACTCTGAGACAGGATAATCTTTGAGAAACATTTTACGGTGCATCTTTTGAAGAAAAGTGCATTAGTCTTTACTGAAAAAACATTTGGTTGACCTTGAAAATAAAGCATTCATGAGAAGTATGAGCAGAAGTTTTCATTATTCCTTAAGCCCTCCCTTCAGAGAGACAAAAAATTCCTCCCTCCATTGCAGCTCCACAATACCCAGTTGCCAAGCAACTGATCTTTTATGGTGGATCTCCATGGCAACTGATGTAAACAAAATCATAAATCCCATTACCTAACTAATACTAAGGCTGTGCTATAACAGGAGAAATAATCACGCCGAAGTTTAAAGACATGATATGTAAGAGTGACAATGAGATTAAAAGAAAAAAAGCTGCTGCTGAAATTACTGTTAATATGGCTCTTCTTACAAACTTTCTTATTTTGCTTTTTTCTGAAAGCCATTCCAAATAAATTTTCTCCTAATTTAGTAAGTGCATTTTCAGTATAAATATGCTGCATGAGGAAACCGCTAGTTGATAAGTAAACCTGCAGTCACCATTAAGACCTGTGCATGAAAGAATTGTGCTAACATTGTTATAGTGAATTGAAGAGCTTTTAGGTAGATAAAGCTGAAGTTGACTGGTAAACTAGGGTAGATAAGCAGGTTCCACCAGAGAAAGTCAAAATAGAAGTTACAGCACAAAGTTCATCTTTTCTCCCAGTGAGACATTCAATCTGATCAGAACCAGGTCAGAATGGAACACAAGTTCATGGACTCTTGCCGATTCACCCACAATTAAAAATTTTTGGTACATTTTTAAAGAATAAGAATATTAAGAGGGGAAAACTTGCTTCTTATCAAAGAAGGGTCTTCCAGCTATGGCAAAGACTTGAACTATGCACGAAGCCTTTTCTTAAACTCAGTGGTTGTAGGTCTAGCACCCACTTGCACACCCTCATCAACAAGCCATTTAAAAATAGAAACAATGAAGTTTCACATCTTTGAGTGGAAAAAAGCTTCATTTGCATTGGTTTGTTCTACCTTGTCTCTATTTATGTTTCCCTGTATGTGACAGCAAATGTCTGGGGCTTTTCTCTTCTTAAATACCTCCTTCTGGATAGACTCTGTCTTTTAAATATCAACTGGGCATGTGCACTCAAAATCTTCCTCCCTAAGATGGCATCTAGTTAGATCATTATGCTTTTTGTTACAAGTCATGCATTTAAAAACTAATCCATTGCTGGCACCTTTGTGACTGATTCTATTGCAAAATATGATCAGCTTGCAATACTTCCAAATACAAAGAAATCAACATACATACAGGCCTGTATATTCTCTTTCAAATCTGACCATAATATTTCCTTCTTGAGCATTGTGTGTTCAAGTTATGTTTCCAGGAAGGAAAGAAATTTTGGTACCCAAAATGTACGTCACGCTTTTCTTATCTGAATTTATAGTGCAGATGAACTGACCAATATTAGAAACAAGAATATGGTTTGTGTTACATATTTAACAATTTTTTTTTAAGTATTCAAAACTTAAAACTCACAACTGCAAATTAACAATAGTCGCAAGGTGTTACAGTTTTGAGTGTATACAAATTATTCTAAAATACTGACTATTCCTTATGAACATCTGTAGTCCTTCAAAAACTGTATATATTAAAGGATTTTGCATGGAACCAGCAACAAAAAAAGGGGTGTTGTCATTTATGGACATCTTCACTGGAAGAGTTTGTGGATTTCTTCTGTCCCTTATCAGCTCAAAGCAGTATCTTTTAAAATGGATTACTGAATGGTGAAGCAAGGACTGAAGAATCTGTATGTTGAACCTGAGGTGTGTACGTTGTAGGTCAAACAGTATACTTTCCAGGTACATGTTACCGTGTTACGGCATTCCATAATTCAAATTGGACTAACCAGTTCATTTCTTTTAGAAAAAAAAAGTTACGTACCCGTGATTTAACATTTCTTTTAGAGAGAAAAGCCCTTTAAAAATGTTAAGTGAAATTCACAGTAGTCCTTGTCAATCATAATTAAGTCCTTCAGCAACTCTCTAACCTCTAAAAACTTGTTTTGATAGCAAGACAGACATACCAGAAACTCCCTGAAGTACCTCTCTAGGTCTGCCTATATGAAGAATCCGGGTCTTTTCATAAGAATGTTGTGAGGTTTGTGTGGTCTCCCTTTCTCAGTTAAATTTACAGATACACTTTGAGTTGGAAAAGAATTGGAACAACAAATCTTTAGAATCATAGAAAAATAGTATCACAGAATCATAGAATCAGAGAATAGTTTGTGTTGAAGGGGACCTTAAAGTTCATGTAGTTCCAACCCTCCTGCCATGGGCAGGGACACTTTCTGCTAGACCAGGTTGCTCAGAGTCCTGTCCAGCTCAGCCTTGAGCACCTCCAACAATGAGGGGTCCACAACCTCCCTGGATAACCTGTTGCAATGCCTCACTACCCTCACAGTAAGGAATTTCTTCCTAATATAAAGTCTTAGGCCATTCCCCTCTGCCTTCTCACCGCATGCTCTTGTGAAAAATCCCTCTCCAGCCACTTTCTAGGACCATTTTAGGTTTTGGAAGGCCACCATTAGGTCTTCCTGGAGCCTTCTCCAGATTGTCTCAACCGGTCTTCACTGTCCAAGTGGAGAGCAGTGGCAGGTGGTGTCCTCAGGGCTCAGGATTGTGGCTGGGACTGTTCCACATCTCTGTCAGTGACATGGACAGTGAGGTTGAGTGTGCCCTCAGCAGGTTTGCTGATGACACCAAGCTGAGTGGAGCCTTCAATACACTCAAGGGAAGGGATGTCATCCAGAGGGACCTTGACAGACTTGGGAGGTGGGACCATGCAAACTCCATGAAGTTCAGTAAGGCAAGGCTAAAGGCTCTGCACTCTATGAGGACAATCCTAAGCCCAGGCTGGGCAGAGAATGGATTGAGAGCAGTCCTGGTGCTGTTTGTGGAGAAAAAGCTCAATATCATTTGCACATATGCACTCACAGCCCAGAAAGCCAGTTATATCCTGGGCTGCATCCAAAGCAGCGAGGCCACCAGCGTGACGGAGGGGATTCTGTCGCTCTGCTCTGCTCTGCTCTGCTCTGCTCTGGTGAGACCCCACCTGCAGTGCTGTGTCCAGTTCAGGGGCCCCCAACACAAGAATGAGAAGAGCCTGTTGGAAGGAGTCCAGAGGAGGCCACTAAGTTGATCAGAGGGCAGGAGTACCTCTCCTATGAAGACAGGCTGAGAGAGTTGTGGTTGTTTAGCATGGAGAAGAGCAGGTTCCATGGAGACCTCACAGCAGCCTTAGAGTTGACTGCAACTCTTTGATTATGACCATCCAGCAATTTCCTAATCAATCAAGTGGTCCACCCAAGAATATGTTTGCCAAGTTTAGAGTAAAGGATGAAAAGTGGGACACTGACCAGTGCTTAGCTCAAGGCCAGGTAGATGATGTCCTTGTTGCCCTTCATTCTTCAATCATTGATGTAACCCTGTGATAGAAGGCCAACAAATTTGTCAGGAGATGTTGGCTGCCACCTCCTTATTTCTCATGTGTTCTTATTGCTTCTTTAAAATGGGGCTTATATTTCCCCCTTTTAAAGTAGTGGGAACTTCATCAAACCACCATGACTCTTCAAACATAATGGGCAGCAGCTTAGCCATTTCCTTGGCCAGTTCCCTCAGGACCCTCAGATGCATCTCATCAGGACCCATGGACTTGTGCACTTTCAGGTTCCTTAGATGTTCTTGAGCCTGATCTTCTCCTGCACAGGGCCTTCTTCACTTTCCCAATCCCTACTCTCCCCCTCTGCATCTCAGGGGGTTTGGCTGGAGCACTTGCTGCTGAAGACTGAGGCTAAAAAGTCATTGAGTACATCAGCCTTCTCCATATCCTGAGTAACCACATTTCCTGTATCCTTCCTGAGAAGACCCGCGTTTTCCCCAGCCTTTTATTTCTCATATAGCTAAAGAGCTTTTTTTGTTATCCTTGATTTCCTTGGCCAGATTTACATCTTGCAGTGGTTTGGCTTTCCTAAGCATCTCCCTGGCTATTCAGACAATTTCTTCGTATTGCTCCCAGGCTACCTTGCCTTGCTTTCATCCTCAGTAATCTACCTGTTTGTGTTTGAATTTGTCCAGGGTCTCCTTGTTCATCCATGATGACCTCCAGGCCTTCTGCCTGATTCTCTCTTTGTAGGGATGCACTGCTCTTGAGCTTGGAAGAGACAATCGTCCAATATCACCTAGCTCTCTTGGGTCCCTCTACCCTTCCAGGCTCTGTCCCATGGCACTCTACCAAGGAGATCCTTCAAGAGGCCAGAGTCAGCTCTCTTGATGTCCAGCATGTCTTGCTTCTTTCCCTCCTCATTGCCCCAGGAATCTCAAACTCCACTGTTTCATGGTCACTGCAGCCTAGCCTGCCTTTGGGCTTCATATTCCCCACCAGCCCTCTTTGTTGGTGAGAATAAGGTCCAGATTAGTGCCTCTCCTCCTTGGTTCCTCTCTCACTTGGAGAAGGAAATTGCCATCAGTGCATTCCAGGAACCTCCTGGATTGCCTATGCTCTGCTGTGCTCTCTCTCCAACTGGTGTTGGGGTGGTTGAAGTCCCTCATGAGGACCAGGCTTATGAGTGTGAATCTGTTTCTATCCATCCATGGAGGGCTGCAAAACCTCCGTCTCCCTGGTCAGGTAGTCTGTAGCAGACCCCCACAATAAAATCACCTGTCCCTGCCCTCCCTTCCCTCCTGAGCCATAAACTCTCAGTCAGCTCATCATCCTTCCCCAGGTGGAGGTCCATGCACTCCAGGTGGAGGTCCATGCACTCTAGATAGTATCTCCTCACTCCACCTGGCTTTCTAACCACAGCTGTGATGGACAAAGTTTTTCTGACATTATGTAAAGAACCTTCCACCTTCATAAATCAGTAAGAAATTATAACAAATGGTGTTGGGTTCTGTAGATGAAGTATAGAACTTACAGAAATACTTACGTTTCTGCTTGTCTTCATATTGTTTGGATGAGAATAATAATAAAGGCACATAGCACCAATTGGCAGTTCCCTACATTAAAAAATCACCAGAGAACTTGGCAAAATTCAACAGTTTCTGTTTCTGTGTGAGCCAGGGCTGAAAATATATTGATGCTGTAGATCATATATTTTTTAGCAGACTGAGTGCAACAAATGGCTATCCTTTTGCAGACTGGCTAGAACAAAAGGACCTTTAAGCAATTGTGGCATTCTCACAGTATTTTGGAAGGCAATGAATAGTTAAGGGTCTCAGTGCTAACTTCAGGTTAGTGTTACACTCTACACCAGCTTCTAGTTTAACTAGAATATCTAGGAATTAAGTGCCTGCATCAGTACCTCTGCACATCTCACCTATGCTGACGCACATGAATTAACAGAAGAGCAGAACAGAACCTGGAAGATACAATCCAAGCAATGGCAAGTGAGGCATTCAAAAATATAAGCATTTGGTGGAGAGCCTCAGCATCAAAAACTCAGAGGGCCTTGCAGTTTTCAAAATTATGAATTACTGTTCTTCATAAAAAGTAGAAGTATGTTTGTTATTTTGGTTGACTCAGACTGCAGTCAGGAATGTTGGGAGATAGAACCCCGCACAGAAAATATCGGGTGTATGGGCAGATAGAAATCTCCGCCTCTCCACCATTCTTACCTAATCCTGTTGCACCTTGCGGACCCCCACTGGCGTGACGTGACCACACAGCGTCCATAAAAGAAGCTGCACGTCCCATAATAAACGCATTTCGCAGTCCACTATATTAGTGTTTGCTAGCGATCTGTCCAGTACGGTCTGTTTGGGACAAAGTGGGTGACCGGCCGTGGCCCTGTTGAACCAGGCCATCATACCGGGACCCTCCGTGTGCCCACGCGCGCCCGGACTCCCGGTTGCATATTGGTGCCAAAAACCTTGACGAAAGACAGAGTAGCGCTGTTTCGGGGTACGTGCTGGTCAGCGGATGGGCGGCTAAGGCAGCAGGACCGACCTTGGCGCAGCAGGGACGCCTGCGGTACCCTCCAGAGATGGACGCGCTGGAGAAGTTTGTGAGTGAGCTTTATAATCAGTGGCGCATTAGCTGTAAGGCTAGGCATTTTCGGGTCGCAGTTGTCCAGCTAATGAAATCGGGTGTAATTCAGAGTCCCATTGATATTCTTCACATTGAATGCTGGGACAAGTGCACAGAGGCACTGGCGCATGACGTTTTAGTCACAGGTTCGGGTAAAGCACTAAAAAGTTGGGGAAAGGTAACTGAGACACTTCGGAAAGCCCTTGAAGAGCAATCCACGTGGTGGGCAGCTCAGGCATGCCTGTGAGCCACGCCAAAAATCGGCGTCAGGGCTGCGATTCAGACGCAGAGTGGGAATTTTTCCGTGGAGTCCGGTTTGCGTCAGAAAAGCGGCAAAGTCCTCTCGCGTTCGTCGCCGTCCCCCAGTCCTGCAAGCACTCCGCCATTAGCCGCGGAGCCGACACCCGTCCCAAACCCGAATGCCGATCGTATGTCTGTCGCGGTGCTGACAGGTCAGCCTGCGCTGACCGCGGAGCACAGCCAAGGCACAAAAGTGGTCCAATTCACGATTTCGGTGACAGCAATTATTGTACAATTCCAAATACAGTTCAGGGCAGACCGCCACCGTATGCACCCCAAGATGGCGCCGGGGAAGGAGAAGGAGGGCGGAGCGGGGATCAAATTCCCGCCATATGCACACGCGGTGTGTCACTCGGGGAGAGCGGGGCGGGAACCTCGGACAGTGAGGGGGAGGAGAGCTCTCAGCCGGAGCTCAGGGCATGCCCACGGCTCAAATCCAGCGCACGCCCAAAAAATCCTTGCTACAGTAGCCCACCACGGGTAGGCGGGCACAGACACAGACGCAGGCAGGAGACAGGGAGCCCAGCCCACAGAAAGGGACAGGAGCTGAGCCAAACACTAAAGCTCCCCAAACAAAAAGTCCCTTGTTACTCTGCCTCTTCCTCTGACACAGAGGCTTCCACAGACGACAGTGGGCACACAGTACATGTAGAGCATCACTTCCTGCACACTCCAAAGCACAAACAAAGGCGAAAATCATACAAACACCACAAATACCCAGACAGTACAGACTCAGACACTGACAAAGAGAGGGTGTCGGCTTTCTTAGCCAAACATGCCAACCCATTCATAACACCTGCAGCTACCAAAAAGCCACCAAAACCCATGCCACTGACCGATTGGAAAGAAATTCAAATAGCTTGTGCAGAACTTGCTCCATCCACTGTGCAAGCCTTCCCGGTCAGAAGGGTTGACAATAACCTGCCCATCTACTCTCCAGTCAACCCAAAAGAAGTACAGGCAGTGGTGAAGGCCATAGCTGAGAAAGGAATCAATTCAACTATGGTTTCAACCTTGCTTGGTGGTCTTTTTGGTAATGAAGACATGCCCCCCTTCGACATTAAGCAAACCTGCCGAATGATTTTCAATGGAGCAGCCATGATCGTATTCAAACAAGAATGGGAAGACAATTGCCTCAACATGTTAGCCAAAGTCACAGGTGACCAACACCCCTTGAGAAATTCCAACATACAGCGGCTGATGGGTAAAGACCCCCAGATGGTCAGCCCACAGGCACAAGCTCAGGGATTTAGAGCCTCAGAAGTTGCAGCCACCACTAGAGCAGCCAGAGAAGCCATCCGTGCTGCATGCAGGATCGTGGCCAAGCCAGCACCGTGGTCCACCATGAGGCAAGGTGAAAGCAAGAGCTTCTCACAGTTCGTGGACCGACTGCAAGCTGCGGTAGACGCCTCAGATTTGCCAGCAGAGGCAAAGGGACTGGTCGTGGCAGGATGCTTGCGGCAGCAATGCAACCAAGCCACGAAACAGATCTTGTGTTCTGTGCCACCAGGTGCCAGCATCGCAGCGATGATAAAGCACGTTGCAAGGGAAGAGAACGTGGTCCCTGTTCAAGCTGCAGTAGGCGCCACCTTAGCTCTGATCCCAGCCGCAGTTCATGCTGCCATGGCAGAAGTAATGGCCCTCTGAAGCTTGTCCAGAGCAACCAGTGCTGCCAGAATTAAACATAGAAGCCTCTGACGAATGTCCTCCTACAGCTGTGCCACTTGCCTTTGTCTAGGGTGCACCGGTTGTTCAGAAGGCAGTGTGTTCGTAGCTACCCTCAGACCATTTATCCTAAGTTATCCCTGTTATTACCTTGTAATAAGCCTGCTTGTAGCTCGACTAACCGTGCTTTGAGTCTCTTTTGACAGGTTCACCTGGCCAACACCTTCCTACGTCCTCGCACGGTCGTGACCATGCGAACCGCACTCCATTTTACGAACTCCATTCTCCTAGTCTTGAGTCTACTTGTGAGCCTGACCGAGACAAGTCGTCATCCCTACCAACCATGTCAGTGGAGCATCAGAGATCCACGTGACAGTAGAGTAATTGCCAAGACCATTTCTACTCAACTAATTTTGTAATACACCTCAGTGACATTTTTAACTTTGATAATATCGGCCGTGACGCCCAAGGGAAGCCTGTTCCCTACATTAGTTGGGGAACCTATTGGTGTCCAAGCATCAATCCCAGCTCAAGTCACTGTATACAGTCAGAACACGAATACTGCAGGCATTGGGGGTGTGAGACCATGGTCACAAGTGATTTGTGGGTCCCAGCTAAGAAGGATGCCTTCTTAGAAGTCACCTTCTGGACCGAAGGTTGTAAAAGGGCTGTTTACAGCACCAACAGGAAAATTAGTAGCATCAAAGGGACCTGTTCCCATCTAAATGTGACCGTCCTGCAGCCCAGAGAGCCCGGTTGGTCTCTTAGACGGAAGTGGTCAGTCTATCTATACCACACGGGAACAGACCCCAGCACGGTCGTGCAAGTTATCAGAGCTCCAACTCAGTGCCGTACCACCTTCGGACCCAACCTCATTGCCGTCCAACAGAATAATCACAGACACGACACCTCTGTGACAGGTTTCACCACTCTCACACCAACGTTTCACAGTGCCTTTGAATTGACTTCACACACACTGTTTTAGAGAATGTTAGGAGCTGCCTTCGCATCTCTGAACGCGACCAAGCCAAACCTTACCAGCTTCTGCTGGCTTTGTTACGACACCTACCCGCCTTTCTATGAAGGAGTAGCCATTAATAATAAATTCAGCTACTCTGATGAAGGCAATCCTAAACAGTGCCTTTGGGACATGCCCAGAAAAGGAATTACCCTAGAGCAAATCTCAGGTAAGGGAGTCTGTTTCGGCAGCAAACACCTTATCCAGCAGCACGAAGACATCTGCAACACGTCTGTCACACCTCGCAGATCCCGAGTGTGGATCATTCCAGCTGCACCGGGGACATGGGCATGCAAATCTACCGGGATCACACCATGCGTGTCCACAAAGCATTTCAGAGACACTAACGACTTTTGTGTGCAAGTTGTTGTTGTCCCCAGGATCCTTTATTACTCAGACGAAGAGATGCTGCTTTGGCTCGACACAGACCTCCCGCACCAGTAAAGAGAACTCCTCACGGCAGTTAGCCTTGCAGTTCTCTTGGGCCTCGGAGCGACAGGAGCGGTGACAGGTGTCTCTGCGCTTGTCACTCAAAATCAAGGCCTAAGTCAAATGCAGACAACTGTCGACGAAGACCTGCTGCAAATCCAAAAATCAATCTCGGACTTAGAACGCTCACTCAACTCTTTGGCTGAAGTAGTGCTGCAGAACAGGCGTGGGCTAGATCTCCTGCTCCTGCGGCAAGGAGGTCTATGCGCTGCCTTAAATGAAAAGTGCTATTTCTATGCCAATTATTCAGGACCCATTAAGCAGTCCATGGCAGAGTTACAGCAGCGCTTAGAACAACGAAATAAGCAGCACTCTCCGCAGAGTTGGTTCGGTTCCATGTTTTCCCAATCCCATTGGTTCATTACCCTAATTTCTACTCTGGCTGGACCAGTCCTCATCGTTCTTTTAGTTCTCATATTCGGTCCATTCCTCATTAATAAGTTAGCCCAGTTCATCAAGTCCCGGTTAGAAACAGTTAACGTCATGTTTTTAGAGCACAGGCAGTTGACACAATTCGTCCTTGTTAAAATTGCACTTTATTTACTAACATGTTTACAGTTTGTACTAACCAAGTTTGTACAGTTGTAAAATTTTTTCGTTCATGGAGAGGGGGGATATGTTGGGAGATAGAACCCCACACAGAAAATATCGGGTGTATGGGCAGATAGAAATCTCCGCCTCTCCACCATTCTTACCTAATCCTGTTGCACCTTGCGGACCCCCACTGGCGTGACGTGACCACACAGCGTCCATAAAAGAAGCTGCGTGTCCCGTAATAAACGCATTTCGCAGTCCACTATATTAGTGTTTGCTAGCGATCTGTCCAGTACGGTCTGTTTGGGACAAAGTGGGTGACCGGCCGTGGCCCTGTTGAACCAGGCCATCATACCGGGACCCTCCGTGCACCCACGTGCACCCGGACTCCCGGTCGCAGAGGAATCTCTTGATTCCTTCATATTCAGGACTTAATTGCATATTCCTGCTCATTTAGCTGGTAAAAATATTGACTTCATATGAAGATTGCTTGAAGGAGGTTGTCACCTTTCTTGCTGCTATTATCCCATCCAATCAAGAGAGATCATTGGATCCTACAAACAGGTGAGAAAGTAATGTAGTAACAGATCCTCCTGCCCTGCTGTAAGGTCAAACCATGACCTGCCAGCCATTCCCCAAGACCTCTTCTTTTCCCATTGGTAAAATGGCACCCAAATTGCAACATAACAAAGAGGCACTCATGCTCATTGGGGACATTCATTGAAATTGGCATGCGGCTAATTCTTTTGGCAGATATAACTTTCCAAAACCGAAACTGAAACAGGAAATATTTCAGCCTTCCAGCCCACTGCAAAAGGCTGAGAAGGACAGGTTAGGCTGTCTTTCTGCAGAGGTGGATGGCTCAAGCCTTGTATGACTCCTGTGTGCTCAAGTGCAGACCTCAGAGGCAGGTGTGTATGTGTGTGTATTGGAGATTGAGAAGATTATACTATTTGGCACCTGCACCTCAAACCTGGCTGTATCACTGCAAATGTTTATGAAAACGCTAAATAAATAGCTTGTCTTCCAGGGAAGTCCCGAGTTCATCCCTGAAAACACTAAGCATGTCCAAGTTGTATCTCCTTGCAACAACTCAGCTCATCAGAAAATCCCACAAGACCAAATAGAGAGCAAATGAGCAAAAAAGATTTGTAGATATCTGTAATAAACATTAGACACTAAATTAATTCATACCCTTTTGACTTGTTCATTGCACTTACTCAAATTTTGTGTTTAAAAATGTTGCCAAAATGATTTTAAAAACAGAAGTTATTTTTGTCCTTTTTTGTCAATTCAGTCATATCAGAAATAAATTTTTTGAGCATTGTTTATAGACAGATTTAAACTGTAACAGTAAGACTACTGTAAGTTCAATTATCAAATGCAACCACACTGACACCAAAATGTGATCATCTGACTCCCTGGATTTTAAGAAGGAGTTGAACTGTATTCTTACTCTCATGGTTAAATCAGCTTTGTTGCAGCTGTGGAGCTTCTGGCTGGGAATGTAACTAGGGTCAATAGCCAAAATACCATATTAATAACAGCTAACTTTACACACTGTCTCTACACAGTTTGAAAAATTCTCAACTTACAATTCAGTATAGAGACTGTATATCTGTAGGGCATCACAAAATACTGTTTAGACTATCTCCTCAGGATAAATTGTGCCTCTCCAGTGCTATAGAATAGACTGTTTATTTTAATTTGTTGTTGTACAACATCAAGCTAAGGTCTAGAAAGTTTCCGCCTTGTGTCTTCTATGTACTTTTTAAATTCTCTTAAGTCTTTCCAAGTGTAGTTCCCCCTTTTAACATGAGCATTAGATGAAAATAGATGGAAATCCTTGTGCTCTGTTATTGATCACACAGAACATATGCTATTTTATATTCAAATTGCAGTATCTATTCTGACCAGTCTGGAGAACACACACTTCCTTCATAAATATTAGATCCCATCTTTTATGTATCAGAGATGGACAGAAGAGGGACTGGTTTGCCATCATCCTTTTGTTTTCAAGAGTTTTTTGCCTGTTTTCAAAGAGCCCTTTTAGCATAAAGTAAAGGTGCTTTTGACCACTGTTTCCTATAGAGCTCAAAAAAAAACAGAAAGCAAGGTAAGAGGAACAGACAAAATTCACATGCCAATGTTTAATTCCAGAAATGAACCAAATGTCTCTGAAATTCACAGCATAGAGCTAAGCTCTCAAATAATACTATATTTCATTTGAGAAGAACATGGAGGGTATAGCACAGCCTAAAGGTGACTGTAACAGAGCAAGCATTAGTCTCCAGAGAAATATATCACACCTACCACCCAAATAAAACATGCAGATGCACAATAAATCTATGTGGTTCCCAGAACAAGTGAGATGAAAATATGATCTCTTTCTTCCAGCACTTCTAGTGATTTCATGGAAAGGAGGTCAACTATTTAACTAAGATGAATAACAGTGAATACTGGTAACAAACACATAGAATTAGGAAAACATTTTTCATAATCATAATTCCACTCCAATCACTCAAAGGAGGTGTGCCCAGTTTTTCTGAACACAATTTTCTATTCAGTAATGGTACTGATTTTGCAGCACTTTACAACCTTCCAGTTTCTCTTTCCCTGCTGTATAAGCATTAACACATTTTTCCCTCCATTCCGATGTATCACTCTACTGTCTTATTTTCTCTGTTTTGGCTAAAGCATCTCTTGCTGTTGAGAGCCTTTTTTGCTCCGGTATTATAATTAAGCAGCACTACCACAGTTAAATAAAAACAATTACACTAATTTTTATTTAGAATAGACCTTCCTGCTTCTTCTCAAAATTGCTGGAGGTGCACCATATGCTTTGTCTTCATTTTCCACCTGCAGCATATCATCTAGTGAGATAAGACCTTTTCCTATAGTCTGACATGAAGACAGTCTATGCCAAGAATAAACAAAGTACATTGACTAGACTCATCTTAAGCACATACAGCTCATATCAACATTTTAAAATGTTTTTAAGAGAGAAGACCTAAATAACTGACTAATTCAGTAAATTACACCTCTGTATTCGTTGTGTTATGCTTTTAAGGGCAAGAATTCTCTGTCCCTTCTGCACAACTGCACAGTTCCTTGGTGGTGGGAAGAATGATGGGATATGTCAGAATACCAATTGCATGTGAGGCTAAGAGCTTATCAGGATTTAAGAAAGGATTATGTATTTATATGGATAATCAGACCATCCAAAGTTATTTTAAATAATGTAAAAATTAAAGGAATATATATTAATTCTTAATTTCTGACAGCAACCACTACCTACTTAGGATCCATGTAAAGATTTTTACCAGTAAGTAGGTTACAGCAGACTTATGTGACTAGTCTGCTGTTGCAGTAATGCAATTCCTATATTCCCTTATTGCTGTGCAATCAGGCCTGCTTTAGTTGTACCAGTGCCAGCCTGCAGTTTGCCACCTGAAAAAAATGGATACAATTCTATCTTGAAGAACTGTTGTACTTTGGATCTAGTAAACAAGTAAGATTTTCTGCAGGTAAAGTGGCAAAAATGAATGTGATAAGTATACTGAAAATACAACAGTACTTAAATTTTTTACAAATTAGTCCTTCTGACTTTTTTTTGGTGCTAAATTCTAAAAGCTTCTTGTTCTCTTCTATAAACTGGCACATTAGAAATTAGATAAAAAATAAAACAAGCAACAGAGTTAAGAGAAATTCAGCATGGAAAAGAATTATACTGTTTCTCAAAGTCATAAATAACAAGAAATGTTTGGTGTTTTTTTTCAAAGATAATTCAACTTCAAAGATGTTATGTGATTTCTGACTGTTGAAACAAAATTAGATTACAAAATCTTTTTTATTTTTCTCTGTTCCTCTCTGAAGAATAGGGAAGCTGGAACAAATGAAAACACAAGTCTCAGAGAACCTCCAGGAAATGCTTGCATAAGGCTTATTTATCTTTTAACTAACATTTGTTAACCATGGATTAGTGGAACAGACTCTTGTAATTATGGTTGCTGTTCCATTTGCAGCTATCTTCATGAGGCCAGTGAATCTTTAAATTACAGGCTGACCACCCGAGAGCACAAGTATTGAATCAGCCACATCTCCATAGGCACCACATTTGGATGATTATCCCAAAAGATGACATGCTAACACACATACACAACAAAGAAGGTTTATGCTCACAGCTTCAGAGTCACTTTCAGTCCCTGTAGTGGCTTTGAGTTCAATAAAACCAGGGTGGCCCCTGACATAATGTGCTCCAATTTAGTATGGGGAAAATTGCTGTTGAAGATAGTCTTTGTTAAACACGGGTCATTCTGACAGCTGTCACAGCATCCTTCGGCTGTAATTCAGACACTGAGCTACACTGGGAGCTAGGAAGCTGGACTAAAGAAAAGAGGTTTGGTTTGCTTAGAAGTTCATTGTATACATTTGGTTTGCTGTATATATTTGAAAGAGATATACATTTATGTTTCGTGTATATGCACATACACATATACACAAACATATACACAAAGTATCAACTAAGAGGAGAAATATTTTTTGTTCCTAGGAGCCTGTAGAGTAAAAGAAATTTTAATGTATATTTGTTGTTTTCTTTATCAATGCCTCAGGTCTCACCATTCAAATCACCTCTTTCAAGACAAAAGACTTAATGATCTTTATTGCATGTAAATTCATCTTTCAGCCTTAATCTGTAGTCCCTTAGGGTCAGATTACAGAGATAATTCTCAAAAATCTGAGTCCAAAGAATTCAATCAGCCAGCAAAGAACATCAAGAGACTGTGAACCAACCTTCCTTTCTCTCATATCTCCACAGTTGTGCTGGTATCAGAGATGCACCCAGATGTTGTCTGAAGGACTTATAAAGAAAGTTGTTCCATCTTAAACTGAAATTTATGGTGACCAGTTTATAAATATACACAAATTCTTGACTAAAGGCCTTTCTGCAAGTCTTACAGAAGATCTGGATACTTTCATCATATCTCAGGGAATAATTATAGGCAGATATGTCATTCAAACTCATCTTTCTTCTTCCTGAAAATTTTCTCTCATGCATCCATTGTCCAAAAAATAATTCCTTTTGAAGAGAATATCAGAAAGAGACTCAGCATACTTCAAAAATCCCACCCTATGTAAATTGAGGCAAGGAGTCAGCTTTTACTTAGTTTTCAGTCCTTGTATACTGTATAAATGATACATGTGTGACATATACACACTTACAGATATATTTCTATGGGATCTAGGAATTCAAAGAGGAATTGGCTTCCCCTTGTACAGGTCATCATATAAACACTCTTTTATAAGGTGGTCCTCTCCCCAGAGGCTTTACAACATAATCTTAAGGCTATGCCAATGGATGCTTCACTGTCTCTGCAAAGCCAGTTACCAAACTGTTAACTTACATATGAGCAATGCACATCTCAGCCAAAAATATTTCAGTGTAGAGAGTTAAAGGTAGAAAGTGTAGACCTGCTGTTATTTTGCAACTACAATGTGTATTCTGAATTACTTCTGGAATGAATAAAATTGGTCTGCTGAACTCTAAACAGAGTCCTCTGTACTGTGAGTGAGGATTTGGCTCTTTGTATATATAGTGTTCCTTCTATTGAAGGGGAGAGGAAGGAGAGTCTTTTTGTTTTACTGTGCAAAAATTGCAAAACAGGAACTTAAAACAGAGTGACTGTACATAGCGCAGAGTAGGTCACCACAGTGAGTAGGGTAAACCTTGGCCAGAGCACACCTCCTGTTTGCCTTCTAACTCTGCATCAGCCTGGGATTTGAGTGCATTGATACCACACAGTACTCACTGGCTCTCTTTGGAATGAAAACCTAGATGAGAAACACCCTAGTTCATCTTGGTGAACCTCAGTGCTCTGGTTTGACAGAGCAGGGGCTGGGGAGCACGAGGGGATCTCCCCTGCCCTGCCACAAGGGTGTGGCCCAAGGCAGTAGTGGTGCCCCCAGTGGATATCCTGGTTTCCAGCAGTAGCCTTGAGGGGATGAAGACTGCAGCCATGTGGGCATGTCTGGATTGTTATTCTATACCCCTCAACATCACTGCTGGGCGGGGCAGAAGTACAGGATTCTCACTTCCTGGAAGAAGGTGACATGGCTTGAGGTAGGGAAAAAGGTGTGGTGGCTGGAGGGCCTGTCCACAAGTTTTTTTCATTGTCCTGGGCTTTAGTGAGCATTTTTCATGTATATCACCCTCTCTATGAATAGTTTTATTATCAGTATTGTTGCTGTTTTTCCTGGTTTAGGGCAAAATTGGGAGGAAATCTCTGAAGGGGTTCCTCTGGAAAGCAAACCCAAACAGCCCCTCCCCCCAGCCAGTCCAGAAAAAAACTTCCTCTCTGAGAAAAGCGTAAAACACTATTTATTTTACAAACAAGATGCCCACAAGCACAAAGAATGAATAATATGAAACAATAAAACCTCTCGCTGCTCTGCAGAGAGATGGCAAACAGAGACAGTCCTTGCCGTGGGTGCAGCTCAGCTCACTCAGCCTCTCACCAGCCCCACTCCCTCCGCAGGGCCAGGCCCGGCGGCCGCAGGTGCCAGCCCTCGCTGCTCCTCTGGGGTTTTCAGTCCTGAGCAGATTGAAACAGTCCCAAGGAAAAGGAAAAAACAGTCCAGGGAACTTCTCTGCCTCAGCTAGCTAAAACTAACCAAAAGCACAGGAGATCTCTGTCCCACCGCTGCTGTCCGTGCCTCAGACAAACGCCGGAGCCAGGCCATGTGGGAGTCAGGCAGTTTTCTCAGAACAAACTGCTGCTGCTTCTTTCTTCCCTTTCGCTCCAGAACAATTTTAAAGGTACAGAACTTAATATACAGCACAAACAGAACAAATGTCTGGGGATATAAGCATCATAAAATCACCCTATGACATTCTACCCCTTATCCCCATATTGTCAGCTTACTACTAGAACTAAACAAATTCTAACTCTACACACGCATACCTTATACATGCATATGATGAAGTGTATATACATGTAGAAAATGTCAGTAACATTCAGTGAACAATGATATTTACTCATAGTTTTCACCCATCTCCCTGAGGTACACATCATGTTGTTCCATCTCTCTGCATTATCCACCATGTGTAACCTGGTCCCTGAGCAAAAACAATCCCACGGATGGGTTTGTCTGTATTTGAGGCAGACTTGATCCACGCTGTCTTCCCTAACAAACCTCTCACATGTACCACTGGGACTTTATCTCCGTCTACTGTAGATAGGAGCTCAGACTGGGCAGGGCATGCTCTGTTGGTGGAACCTCGAGTGTTAACTAACCAGGTGGTCTTTGCTAAGTGCTGCTCCCAATTTTTAGAAGATCCTCCACCCAATACTTTCAAGGTGGTTTTTAACAGTCAGTTGCCCCTCTCCTCTCTACTTTGCCTGCAGCTGGTACATGGTAGGGGATATGGTACACCCACTCAATGCCATGTTCTTTAGCCCAGGTGTTTATAAGGCTGTTCTTGAAATGGGTCCCATTGTCCGACTCAATTCTCTCAGGGGTGCCATGTCTCCACAGGACCTGTTTTTCCAGGCCCAGGATGCTGTTCCAGGCAGTGGCATGTGGCACAGGGTAGGTCTCCAACCACCCAGTGGTGGCTTCCACCATGGTCAGCACGTAGCGCTTACCTTGGCAGGTTTGGGGCAGGGTGATGTAGTCAATCTGCCAGGCCTCCCCATACTTATATTTGGACCACCGTCCACCATACCAGAGGGGCTTCACCCGCTTGGCCTGCTTGATGGCAACACATCTCACAGTCATGGATAACCTGAGAAATACTGTCCATGGTTAGATCCACCCTCGGTCTCGTGCCCACTTACAGGTGGCATCTCTGTCCTGAGGCATCATGAGCCCATCGAGATAGGAACAACTCTCCCTTGTGTTGCCAATCTAAGTCTATCTTGGACACTTCTATTTTTGCAGCCTGATCTACTTGCTTGTTGTTCTGGTGCTCCTCATTAGCCCGACTCTTGGGGACATGGGCATCCACATGGCAGACTTTCACAGGTAGTTTCCCTACTTTGGTGGCGATGTCTTTCCACTCATCAGCAGCCCAGACTGGTTTTCCCCTACTCTGCCAGTTGGCCTTTTTCCACCTTTCCAGCCAGCCCCACAGAGCATTAGCTACCATCCATGAATCAGTGTAGAGGTAGAGTTTTGGCCACTTCTCTCTTTCAGCAATGTCCAGGGCCAATTGAACAGCTTTGAGTTCGGCAAGCTGGCTTGACCCACCTTCTCCTTCCGTGGCTTGTGCAGCCTGTCTTGTGGGGCTCCATACGGCTGCTTTCCACTTCCAGTTCATCCCTACGATGCAACAGGAACCGCAGTGAAAAGAGCGTAGCGTGTTTCTTCTGCTGGAAGTTGGTTGTATGGTGGAGCGTCTTCAGCCCGGATTACTTGCTCTTGCTCCTCTTCATCAATGAGACTTAAGTGTTCACCTTCAGGCCAGTCTGTAATTATTTCCAAAATCCCAGGACGATTCAGTTTTCCAACACGGGCATGCTGTGTGATAAGACAATCCATGTGGCATTGGTTGCGTGGTGGGTAGCAGGAACCTCTGCTTTAAACATCCACCCCAGCACTGGTAGTCGGGGTGCCAGGAGGAGTTGTGCTTCAGTGCCAATCACCTCTGAGGCGGCTTGAACTCCTTCATAGGAGGCCAAGATCTCCTTTTCTGTTGGAGTGTAATTGGCTTCAGATCCTTTGTAGCTTCAGCTCCAGAATCCCAGTGGCCGGCCTCGAGTCTCACCTGGCACCTTCTCCAAAGGCTCCAGGACAGACCATGGCTCCTGGCTGCAGAGTAGAGCACGTTCTTTACTCTGGTCCTGTCCTGACTGGGCGAAGGGCTACTGCATGTGCGATTTCCTGCTTGATCTGGGCAAAGGCTTGTTGCTGTTCTGGGCCCCAGTGGAAATCGTTCTTCTTGCGGGTAACCAGGTACAGAGGGCTCACAATCTGACTGTACTCAGGGGTCTGCATCCTCCAAAAGCCTATGGCCCCTAGGAAAGCTTGTGTTTCCTTCTTGCTGGTCGGTGGAGGCATTGCTGGGATCTTGTTGATGACATCGGTGGAAATCTGGTGCCATCCATCTTGCCACTTCACTCCCAGGAACTGGATCTCTTGAGCAGATCTCTTAACTTTGCTCTTCTTGATAGCAAAACCGGCTTCCAGGAGAATCTGGATTATCTTCTCTCCTTTCTCAAACACTTCAGCTGCAGTGTTTCCCCATACAATGATGTCATCAATATACTGCAGATGTTCAGGAGCCTCACCCTTTTCCAGTGCAGTCTGAATCAGTCCATGGCAGATGGTGGGACTGTGCTCCCACCCCTGGGGCAGTCGGTTCCAGGTGTACTGCACACCCCTCCAGGTGAAAGCAAACTGAGGGCTGCATTCTGCAGCCAGAGGGATGGAGAAAAACACAGTGGCAATGTCAATAGTGGCGTACCACCTCGCTGCCTTGGACTCCAGCTCGTACTGGAGTTCCAGCATGTCCGGTATGGGAGCGCTCAGCGGCGGAGTCACTTCATTCAATGCATGATAGTCCACAGTCAATCTCCATTCTCCTTCAGACTTACGCACAGGCCAAATGGGGCTGTTGAAGGGTGAGTGGGTTTTGCTGGCCACCCCTTGGCTCTCCAGCTCACGGATCATCCTATGGATGGGGATCACAGCATCTCGAGTGGTTCTGTACTGTCGGCGATGCACCGTCGAAGTGGCAATTGGTACTCATTGCTCTTCCCCCTTCAGAAGTCCTATTGCAGATGGGTTCTCTGACAACCCAGGGAAAGTGTTCAACTGCTTAATACCTTCTGTCTCTACAGCCGCTATCCCGAATGCCCACCTGAGTCCCTTTGGGTCTTTCAAATACCCATTTCAGAGGATGTCTATGTCCAAAATGCATGGGCCCTCTGGGCTGGTCACAATAGGGTGTTTCTTCCACTCATTTCTATTCAGGCTTACATCAGCTTCCACCAAAGTAAAATCCTGTGATCCCCCTGTCACACCAGCAATAGAAACAGATTCTTCCCCCATGACCTTGATGGGATTATTGTGCACTGCGCACCAGTGTCAACCAAGGCCTCATGTGCCAGGCCAACGAATCTATACAGTCCAAAAAAAACAGTTTTCCCTAGCCTCTACCTGGCTAGAGGCAAGGCCCCTCTAAGCCTGGTTATCTGTCTTTCCCTGGGTAACTGAAGTTACTTCCCTCTTGGTGGAATTTCCTCTCTGAGTCTTTCTTTCCAACAATTCACATAGCTGTTGTGCCAAATCATCAGTAGATTTTCCGTCCCATTTCCTCATATCTTCCCCAGAATCATGCAGAAAGGACCACAGCTTAGTTTGTGAGATACCCCTTCTTTCCCTATCTGGGGTACGTCTGGTTTGGTGCCAGAACCTCTGACCTGTACTGCAGAGATTTGGAGAAAACCTTCTTGCATCTCCTCTCTAATTTCTTCTCTAAGTTGCTTGTGGTTCTCCTCTATCTTCTAATGTCTTCAGATGTGTTTCCACAGCTACGATTCTGGCATGTGTTGGACCATGCACAGCATCTGCATATGCTCGGACCTTCTTCCCATATCCAGCACAGTCTTCCCTGTGTCCTCCTGCTTCATTATTGCTAAAGCAGATGAGTATTCTTGTGGCCCAAGTCATACAAGTTTTCGCCACATCACAGGTGTACATGGTATCAGGTCTGGGTTCCTAGTGTTTAGGTCATTTGAGAAGACAATCTCTGCCACTGCCATTTCTCTTAAGCGTTGAATCCCTTGTTCTATGGTCTTCCACTGGGTTTGCTGCATATAGAGATTGTCTGCACACAGATATCTTTGTTCCACACTTCCCAGGACCCGTTCCCAGAGACTAAGTGGATTAGCCTCTCTTATCATTCCTTGGTCAATAACCAGATCATGTGACAGGGATCCCAGATGCCTCGCTTCCGTGCTGTCCAGAATTATAGCCTCGCCTGCAGCATCCCAAAGACGGACTAACCAACTAACTATAGATTCATCAGGTCGTTGAGTGTAATCCTTTCTTAGGCCTCGAAGGTCCTTCAGGGAGAAGGACTAAATAGTAGCTTCTGGTTTTCTGCCAGTTGGTTGGGCTTGTGATCTGCTGCCGGTTGGTTGGGCTTCTGATTTTGTGTCAGTGTGTTCAGTTTCTGATTGTGTATCAGCTGGTTCAGCATCTGATTGGGTGTCAGTCAGTTCAGTTTCTGGTTGTGTGTCAGCTGGTTGGGCTTCTGGTTGGGTGTTGGGAGGCACTGAGACTCCTTCACCTGGATCGTCATCCACTGGTCAATCAGTTTTTTGTGTGCGTTTCTTTGCTGGGGTGACTGCCAGTGTCTTAGGCTCATTGTCTGGCTTAGCTGCTGTCTGAGTAGCTAGGGTATTGGCTGCAGCCTGAGTGACTGGGGTAGCTGCTGATTTATCTCACTGCCCCCCTGCCTCTATCTGCTGCCCTACAGTATCTAGCAGCATGGAACAAGGATATGCCAGGGCCCAGCTTATTGCAATGAGCTTTTTCTCCTTAGAATCACCATGGCAGTACTCCTCCAGATATTTCCCCACCTCGGCTGGGTTCTGAATTTGTTCGTGTGAAAATTCTCAAGCTGGGCGATCAGAAAATTCCTTCAACGTTCAGCCCATTCTCTCCCATTCTCCACACCATTCGGGATTTTTCACACCTGGGTCTACTTCTAGGTCAGCAGTCTCATCAGCCCCTCTGGAAAACTCAGATCTCATCCTAGACAACCTGTAAAACATATAGCGGAAGCCTACCAGATTAAATACCAGGAAAGTGGTTTCTTTAATATTCAGGGGACACTGAACACTCTCTAAAAGTGATGTAACCGATTCAAAAGAGAAGGAGGAAAGAAAGGACTGAAAAGTCCTTCATCTCCTCTAACTAAACTGGGTGCAATTATTAACAAATCCTCAAAACATGCTACTGGAACTAGGATGCAGGGTAGGACAAAGAAGCCGTAAACCAAACATACTGGGCACAAACTCCAGTACCTGTATAAGCTTCCTAAAAATCATGATCACTGAGCCCAGGAGAATAGCTATCCTAATTCGTGCACCTCTAGTATAAAAGCCATGTGTTAGGGACAACATTGGAGCTATCTCTGGATAACAAAAGAAACAAACCTAGGGACCAGAAAGGCGTTAAAACCTCAAAAAAGTCTAGGGAGCAAAAACACAGAAAGGACTCCATTCCAAGAGACATTAGGAATTCAAGGAGCAACATGGCTACTGACTACTCTATCCCCACACAAAGTACAACCAAAAATGCAATCAATACAAGTTTTTTCCACTCTCTCTCGCCCCGCAGTTGGGCACAAATAAAAATATGTGTCCTGGTTTAGGTCAAAATCAGAAGGAGATCTCTGAAGGGGTTCCTCTGGAAAGCAAACCCAAACAGCCTCTCCCCCCAGCCAGTCCAGGAAAAAACTTCCTCTCTGAGAAAAGCGTAAAACACTATTTATTTAACAAACAAGATGCCCACAAGCACAAAGAATGAATAATATGAAACAATAAAACCTCTCGCTGCTCTGCAGAGAGATGGCAAACAGAGACAGTCCTTGCCGTGGGTGCAGCTCAGCTCACTCAGCCTCTCACCAGCCCCACTCCCTCCGCAGGGCCAGGCCCGGCAGCCGCAGGTGCCAGCCCTCGCTGCTCCTCTGGGGTTTTCAGTCCTGAGCAGATTGAAACAGTCCCAAGGTAAAGGAAAAAACAGTCCAGGGAACTTCTCTGCCTCAGCTAGCTAAAACTAACCAAAAGCACAGGAGATCTCTGTCCCACCACTGTCTGTGCCTCAGACAAACGCCGGAGCCAGGCCATGTGGGAGTCAGGCAGTTTTCTCAGAACAAACTGCTGCTGCTTCTTTCTCCCCCTTCGTTCCCAGAACCATTTTAAAGGTACAGAACTTAACGTACAGCATATACAGAACAGACAATTGGGGATACAAACATCATAAAGTCACCCTACCATACTGTTACTGTTCACTTTCTCATCTCATTGCTGATTACAGCAAATTGTTCTTATTTCAGCTAGTAACCTCTGTCTGTTTTCTCCCTCACCAATGGCTGGGAAGGGAGGACTCATGGTTTGCCTTTTAGTGGTAGTAGCAAATTTGAGAATACCATCCGTAAAACAGGACAGCCTTGATTGGTGCCCAGTGTGGCTAACAAAAGTTTAAGGTCACAACAGATCTGCCCAGAGAAGGTTGGAAATCATTTTGATCTAAGGATTTGTTGTATTACATGCAGAGCCACTGGTCACAATGTTGCTTTTCTGTTCATGTGGGTGTGGAACTGTCTTGGGTTATGGAACCAAAAATGTGTATTCTATTTCATTTGCTGAGAGCTGTTGGGGAGATGTTTTTCTTTCTCTCTTGTAACACTGGGGGGAGTGGGGCCAGATGCCTTCTGATAATGGGCCAGTTGTTAAAAACAGGTGGGGCAGTGTTTCTTATCTCTTTCACCACTTGTCCTCCTTCCAGGGGGATATTTTCTGCTAATGGGCTATTAAGGCTCACCAAGGACAGGACACATTCCATCATCCCATTGTGAGATGCTCCACCCAGTGGGGGGAGCCAACCATTCCTACCTGGATAAAACTGAGACGTAGGAACAAGAAGTGTCTGGCTTCACTGGATTCCTGGAGGAAGCCTGGACCCTTCTCACCATCACTGGACCCTTTTCTCTCAGGATCATCTCTGCTCCAACAGAACCACATCTGCCACTCCAGGAGCACTTACTTTGGACTGCTTCCAACACCCTGACCAACAGGGTGTCAGACTGTATCTCTGATTCTGTCAGGGTTTTTAGGATTGTTGTTTGTTTACTTGTTTGGGTTTTTTTCTACTACATTTGTATTGTTAATATTACTAGTAAAGAGCTGTTATTCCTATTCCCAAATCTTTGCCTGAAAGCCCTTAATTGCAAAATTATAATTTGGAGGGGGTGAGGGGTTTACATTCTCCATTCCAAGGGAAACTCCAGCTTTCCCTGGCGGATACCTGTCTTTCCAAACCAAGACAGGAACATAAGGGACAAGACATGTCCCCGTATGTGCTGGTCACTGTGCTCTTTTTCACGTTTTCTTTTTGCAGAATTGCTTTGCTGCTATACTGTTTGATATTAGCTTATGACACGATAACATCAATGGTAATGATGGTATGGGATTTGTATTCATTTGCAATTTGGGATGTGTATTCTGTGTTGATCTCCTGCCCCATCCTTGGGTGAAACCTCTAGAAATTCACTCATAATAGTGCCCAATCTGTAAGGGGGCAGGGAAAGATAATTTTCCTTTCACCCCCTTTTCCTCCTTCAGGCCTGTTCCAACAGCTTCTGAGAATTTTGAATTCTCTTTGGATGTTAAAGAAAGTATGTTCTTGTTGCTAGGTCTGCATGATCTCCTCAGTGTGATTTCACACCATGTTCAGAGTGACAAAAGATGTTTCTAGGAAGGTCATTCACAGATACGCGCTGAAGGTGGATAGTCATGAGGGGCATGAAATTTGGCAGAAAAAGGGCTTGGCTTGGGGGAAACTTTTCTGCTCTGTTGGTTTGGAAGTTCACTTCTGAGTAACTACAGGATCCTGCTAAAGGGATAGAATATTTTCATGGATAATGCTGTGGCAACTCCGGACAGGGGCAACTTATTGTAGTGTGTTGGGCCACAGCTACTACTTATTGGACATTGCTTATTGTAGAACAGAACCCTCAGAGGTAGGAGAGGAAAGCAGACCAACAGGCACTGTGTCCACTCAAAGTGCAGCTGAACCAGAGGAACAACCCATGCCAGCAGTGGTAACACCTACACAGAAGAAATCCAAGAACAAATCTGTTGTATTCCCTTTGGTATCCCCTCCCTGTGAAACCCTACCTGCGCCTTGACTCTGACCTATGGCCTTTGGCCATAGGTAACCCCGCCCCTTACCCTGAAATGCATAAAACCCCCTTTCCCTCCGGGGTTGGGCCTCTTTTGCCCTGGGATCCCCTTCTTGGAATAAAGCCTTGGAACACATCTCAGGGTAAGAGCCTCTTTTGGTTTTATGTCCCTATCCTGAAGATTCCCCTCACCCTAACCTCCCTAAATCTGAGCTAGCAGCTGATTTCGGGAGGCTGAGGGAAGGGGAACACTTCACAAATCCATTTGTTTAATGAGAAATGAAAAGAAAGCAGGGCCCTCAGAACAAGAGGAAGACACAGGGCCAGAGTTAATGATCCGATTTCTATGTCTGGATGAGTTGTGAGATATGTGAATAGATTTCAGCTTCCAGTTGGGTGGGATCCCAATGACTGTCTGCTCTGATGCTGGACTTCTTGCCTTTTGGGATGGCTGCTGTGGAGACAGAGGAAATGAGTTGAATACCTTGCCTGGTCTCTCAGAGGAGCCTTCTGCTGTGGGGCTGCTGAGGATCAAAGAACAACAGGTACTGATTGCTACCTCATCACTACACTGTCAGCAAAACTGCACCAGCTAGAAGTCTGTGGTCCCCATCCAAGAGATTATTTGTGAGCTAGAGACCCAGGGAGTGGCTCAGTAAGCCTCACTCACCCTTCAACAGCCCTATATGGCCAGTGTGTAAGTCCCATAGAGAACAGAAAATGACAGTGGACTGTCATGGCCTGAATGAAGCCACACCACCTCTGAGCACTGCTATGCTGGATGTGCTGGAACTTCAGTATGGACTGGAGTCCAAGGCAGCGAAGTGGTGCCACCATTGACACTGCTGATGTGCTTTTCTCCATTCCTTTAGCAGCAGAGGTTGAGTCAGGCCACAGTTTCCTTTCAGCTGGAAGGGTGTGCACTTGGAATTGACTGTCTCAGGCATGGAAATGCGGCCCCACTATTTGCTATTGATCCAGACTGCACTGGAAAAGGGTGAGGCTCCAGAGCACTTGCAGTACATTGATGGCATCACAGTATGCGGCAACACAGCAGAGGAAGTTTTTGAGAAAGGGGAGAAAACCATCCAGAAGGATGGTTTTGCAGCAAAACAAGGTCAAGGGACCTTCCCAGGATATTCAGTTTTCAGGAGTAAAATGGCAAGTTGTACATTGTCAGATCCCAGTGGGTATGGTCAACAAAATAGCAGCTATGCCCCTACCAACCAGCAAGAAAGAAACACAGGCTTTTCTGGGCATTGTAGGTTTTTGGAGGACATGTATTCCAGATTACAAATTGTAAACCCACTCTGTCATGTGCCACTGAAGAATGGTAGCCCTTGGGCCAGTCAGGACAGGACAAGATGACAAAAATATACTCTACATTGCAGATGGGGGAGCATGGTCCTTCCTGGAGCCGCTGGCAAAAATTACCTGGGGAGACTCAGGGACAACTTCCAGATTCTGGAGCTGGGGATGGAAAGGATCCAGGGCCCATCGCGCCCCAACTGAAAATACAGTTTGATACAGTTTTTGAAGAGGTTTGATCTCCTCCAGAAGTGATTGACACCCAAGCACAGCTCCTCCTGGCATTCTGGCTGCTGGGCTGGATTCTCAGAGAAAATCTCCTCCACACATCATTACACTGATGCTATGGGGAGTAATCGGATCACTCTGATCCCACAGCAAGCTTGAACAAGAAACCTGAATCACCCAGAGATCTCGTAAGTGATCACTAACTGGCCTGAAGGTAAACATTTCAAACTATCATTGAGGAGAAGGAGGAAAAGGTGACATGTGCTGAGGAGCTCCCACCATATAACTGGCTACGTGAAAATGAAAAACAATACATTTTCTTCACTGACTGTTCCTACCATATTGTACGGATACATCAGAAACGGAAAGCAGCCATATGGAGGCCTATGCAGAGAGTCACGGAAGCAACTGAGGGACAAGGTGGATCAAGTCATGTTGCAGAGCTGAAAGCTGCTCAGCTGGCTTTAGATATTGCTGAATGAGAGAAGTAGCCAGCACTGTATCTCTACAGTGACTCATGGATGGTGTCAAATGCTCTGTGGAGGGGTTTGGAATGATGGAAAAAGACCAACTGGGAGTGCAGACAAACCCACCTGAGCTTCTGAACTGTGGCAAGTTGTCACTGCCTGGATAGAGAAGGTGGCTGTAAAAGTACATGATGAAATGCACATGTGCCCAAGAGATGGGCTGCTGAAGAACATTGCAACAAGGGACAGGTCGATTGAGCTCTGGACTGGCAACATAAGGGTGAATTATTTCTGACTTGGGCCCATGACACCTCTAGTCATCAGAGAAGAGATGCAACACCCAGATGGGCTTGTGATCTAGGGATGGGCTTAGCCATGGACTCTATATCCCAGGTTATCCCTAGCTGTGAAACATGTGCTGGGATAAATCAGGCCAAGTACCACACCTCTGTGGTGTGGTAGACAACGGTCTAAGTAGAAGTGAGGGAAGGTCTGGCAGATCGGTTACCTCACACTCCTGCAGGCCTTGCCAAGGCAAGTGCTACGTGCTCTGGTACAGCCACTGGGTGGCTGGAGAAGTATCCTGTGCCTTGCACCACTGCCTGGAACACCACCCTGAGCCTTGGACAGCAAGTTCTGTGGTGCCCTGGCACCCCTGAGAGAACTGAGACAGACAACAGGGAACACAGTATTAAGTGGCTATATCATATTCCCTAGCACTCACCAGCCTCTGGGAAGATTGAACAGCACAATGGACTGTTAAAAACCACACTGAAAGCAATGGGTGGGGGGACCTTCAAAACCTATATTTAGCTAAGGCTGCCTGGTTTAGTTAACACCCCAGGCTCTACCAGCAGATCTGTTCCTGCCCAGTCAAAACCCCCATGTACTGTAGAATGGGATAAAGTCTCCATAATGCATACAAGAAAACTTTTAGGGAATGCAGTTTGGATTAGTCCTGCCTCAAGAAAAAGTGGACTCATCCTAGGGATTATTTTTGCTCAAGAACCTGAGCACACTTGGTGGGTAATGCAGAGGGACCAGGAAATGTGATGTGTACCTCAAGGGGATTTTTATTTTGCAGTGAGAAGAGTCTGTAATGTTGAAATGTATAATATTGGCTGCTGAATGACACTGCCAGTGTATGCCAGAACTACCATGGACAATGAGTATGGACTGCTCCAGCAGTCATGAGCTCTGGATGCAGACTGCAACCCCAGCAATACACCCACCCTGGAAGACATCTAGGATGGATAGAGTCCACAATTATGGACTAAAGGAACTCAACAGACAACTTAGAGGGATGACCCTTGACTACAGAAATGATGCCTGTTCTTATGTGTGTGTACATACATATTTGAAAGGTGTGAGTCTGGGCAGGACATCTATGGTATAGAATAAAGGGTGAATAATGTCCTGGTTTTCAGCTAGGACAAAGTTAATTTTTCACAGTAGCAGTGAGGGAGGGGAGCCTGGAGCCATGCAGATGTGTCGATGCATCTGGGTTGTTACTCTATACCACCTCAGGTCATTGCTGGAGGCAGGAGTGTGAGACTCTTGCTTCCAGGAAGAGGGTGGCTTGTGGGCAGGAAAAAGTGTGCTGGCCAGAGGGCCTCTCTGCCTTTGTTTTCCATTGTACCTAGCTTTGGTAAGCATTTGTGCACGTAAATCATCCTCTCTTTGAACACTTTTGTTATCATTATTACGTTATTGTTACATTGCTGCTACCATTAATTTTCTTGTCTCATAGCTGTTTACAGTAACTTGCTCTTAACTCATAATCTCTGCTTTCATAGCAAGGAGGAGAGCAGCTCCTGGTTTTCTCTCTAGCCAGAGCGCTAAATTTGAGAATACCGTTCCTAAACCACAACCCCCAGGACCTTCAAGAGAGTACCAGAACTTGCCTTGTTTATTCAGCAGATTACAGCCATTATTTTACTTACTGCCTATTTTTCTAAGGGGCAGCAATGAGGATTTGGTTCTCTGGAAGAATTGGCTTTTCTGGGTTTCTCCCCTTTCTCCCTTTGAGTAGTCTGTGAAAGCATTCCTGTGCAATGTCTCTGCCTGCTTCGTCATCTCATGTCAAGAATGCAAGTAGATACAAAATAGTAATTCTTCTAATTTTTCCTCTGCTACCATTATAATTGCATACCACCTGCCTGCTTCTCTGAACTTTTGGGTCTGAGTTCAGGGTGCAGTCACTCACACCAAATCATATTTCAATTCCTACATGACCTTCCTGTAGAATAGCTTTTCCTTGTTGGCAGTTAGTAAACTAAATATTGAGGCTCACAACTTCATCCTGTTTATTCCTTGGTCTGAGTACCCACAAGCATATTTATCTAACAAGAATTTTACTCCTCAGACTGTTTCACTCTGGCAACAAAATGCTGCGTAGGGAGAATGACTCATTCTATTGTTTCCCTATCCAAAATAATTTGGGGGAGGGACAAAAGATGTGGAACAGTTACAAGATGAGACAGCCACAGTTCTAATTATGTAGTAGTCTTTTAAGGCTACTGCAATATTTAAAAGTAGTTTGCTTTGAATACCAAAATGGTTGAAAAGCATTATCAAGGCATAATTTATACCAAAAATTACTTCTGTCTAAAAGGAGAGATTAACAAGGGCCAAAACTAAGATTGCAATTAGGGACAGAGGGAAGTTCATCGTATCATGGATGAGAAATTAGATTAACAACTGTCCCATATATAAAAATGCATTTGAGTGTGTTGGTGGTTTGACATGGTCAAAAATATTTTTCAACATAATTCAAAGGCAGCGTACCTAACTTTTCTGTTACATGAAAGTACACAAGTGTATTAGCTTCACAGATTCACCCATAATGGAGCTACAGTTCGGATTATAGCCAAAGATCTAGTAAAAAAAAGCCCACATTACAATATTCCTGTGTTGTTGCTGTAGGTATTTTGTCAGATGACTGAAAACCTAGACTAACACCCATCTGCCATAAAAGTAGCAGAAGGGGCTGCATCCTATTAACTTTTCATGTTGGATTGGGAATGGACCATTACATATGGTAAAATATGAGAAATCCGTATTATCTGGAATATGTAGTGTCCAGCCTGGCCCAGGGAGTCTCAAGAGCCTTTGCAAAGTGTACTCCTGAGTCTCAGAGAGGTAGTGGTGTAGGTAAGCAGGAGAGCATCTGTTTGTAGGAGGGTATTTTCTGTTCTGCTTGTTCCCCATTTTGTAACTGAGAGAAGGATGGTTTGAGTGTCAGCAACTGGCAACTGCTCTGAACTTGAAGCTTGAACTAAAATTAATCTTAGAACCACAAACTGTTTCATAACATCTTTCATAATAACAAAATTTATTGCCTTATGATGCTAAGTCCTTCCCTGTTTCTTCACACTGCAAAACCTCTATTGTACTGGTTTCTTCCTGTTTCATTGAAGAGAACAGCTTGTATGAATCAGTGATGAACCATTCTCCAGAGTTATGAATACTCAGCTATCACTTGCTGTCTTCAGTGTCCAGAAAGGCCAGAGCTGCATCCTCAAATACCACACAGAATCACTAGGTTGGAGGAGACCTTCAAGATCATTGAGTCCAACCCAGCCCTAACACCTCAACTAAACCATGGCACCAAGTGCCACATCCAGTCTTTTTTTAAACACATCCAGGGATGGTAACTCCACCACCTCCCTAAGCAGACAATTACAGTACTTTATCGCTCTTTCTGTAAAATACTTTTTCCTAATATTTAACCTGTATTTCCTTTGGCACAGCATAGGACTGTGTCCTCTCGTTCTGTCAGTTGCAGCCTGGAGAAAGAGACCAACCCCCACCTGACTACAACCACCTTTTCAGGCAGGTGTAGAGAGTGATAAGGTCACCTCTGAGTCTCCTTTTCTCCAGGCTAAACAGCCCCAGCTCCCTCAGTCATTCCTCATTGGACTTGTGTTCTAAGTTTCCATTCTTCCACTCTTTTCCCTCTGTGTAAGAGAGACATGGCTGCAACTAGGGTAGTAGCCAAGCTTGTGTGCAATAGAGATTCAGGCCTCCCAATGGCATCAGAACCATCAGAGCCATAGCTCTCAGTTTGTGTTCTATATTCTGTTCAAAGCATTTCTGCTTGTAATGTTTATTTAAATTCATTTTAAAGAAATTTGAATTGAAAATTGAATTTTTGAGAGAAATTTTAAAGAAAATTGAATCCCTTATTGAAGACAGGGTGTAGTTGAGACACCCTTACCCAATCATGGGATTTTTCTCTGAAACTTCAAGGATCATCTGAAGATACCATTACGTCTTGCAATGCAAAAACATCAAAGATATGAAATTAATATCTCAAGAAACAAATGGATAAGTAAGCCGATAACAATTTTTTTTCACTTATAAGTTACCAGTCTTCTAAGAGATTACTCAGTCTGTATTCAGATCCCATGGTTGATAAGTACTCTGGAAAATTTTGCCTGGATTAACAATGTTCCTAAATTCTTCAGTTCCTTCTTTAGGGTGCAGAACCTCCTGTTAAGCTTTGACTCTTCTGATAACCAATGTTTTCACAACCAAACTGAAAGAGCTAATGAGTGAACCTTATAGCTTAGCATAAACATGTAATTTAGACCACATATCAAAAAAATGTAACTCATTACTAACATCACTTTTCCATTCAAACCAAAGTAAAACCAATAATGTTAAAGGTGGATATGATAAGTTCATCTACAGAGTATTCACAGTTGGTTACAGCCTAACACCAAGAGCAAAGCATTTTTGTTATGTGCAGTGCTGGACACTGTAGGGTCTCATTGTGAATCTTCAAGAGGATGACTGTTCAGCACTTGGACGGAGTACACAGCCAACTTAGATTACCACAGAAAACATGGGACATGAGAAGAATATTGTTTTCTGACCATGAAAAGACCACACACAGAGTCCATGTGGAATGCACACTGGACTATCTTCAAAAACATAGAAGTTGCATTCTTTGTTATGTTCACAGACTGGTTTAATTAAATATAGGCATTAGGCAGTAAATGTGTTGGCAGTTTCACACTGAAATGCTGCTGTTCTACAAGTGCTGTTCTACTTCCTCACTGTAGTTCATTATTTTAAAATGGTAACAAATTTTTTTCTTTCTGCTTAAGACTGCAGAGGCTTGCAAGAAAACATATTTCTATGAATCAGAATCTTTAAAAACACAACATGAAAGGAATTAATTCATTAATTTAATTAATAAATGTTTTAAAATTAAGTAATTAAAAACATAGGTGTTTACAAGGCTTGAGCTTCAAAAACGTTATGGGTCATTATAAATTCAAGTGTTTATTGTTTTATATTTCAACAATTTTTCTGAGGGCAGTATTTGCTCTTTAATGCTATTACTTTTATATATACTTACATATTTATCTATATACTTACATAAATACCATCTATATTTTATTCAGTTTACAGTGTCAAAGCTAGACTGTGCCTGAATAACTTCGGTTAAAATGTCTGTGACCAAAAATGTAGCTAAATAAAACTTAATATATGAGCTTTTAAGAGCATAAACTTGAGCTACTTGACAGTGCATGAGTTTTTTAGGCTTTTTTTTAGTACTTTTTCTCATTGCAAATTGGATATTTGCCTAGCACACTGCTATAAAGTCATGATCTATACAGCTTGTTGACTTGTATAGCTGCAAGCTTAAAACGATGTCAGTCCTCTGTTTTGCATAAGCATTTAGCAAGTGATTATGATCTTTTACATTTTTTCCCCATCAAAAGCAGAAGATGCAAAACCTGAGTGATAGATGTGTACAAACTAAAGCCATAGCCACTGGCTGGGTTCCCCACTGAAATGATGCCTTGACTTGAGAAACCTTAAACTCTGCTTATTAAAGCTGCATTTATGTATGCACATCCTCATCAGCTAAGCTCACAGTTTCCAATAAGATTAATAAAGTTATATCTGGCTCATAGACTCAGGAAGCAGCAAACTTTGGTCTGGAAAAGGTACTGATTCTTGTTGAAAAAACTCCTTTTATTCTTGTTCTAACCTGCCTGCAAAGATTGAATGGGCTTTATTTTATTGAGCATGAGCTCAAGCTTTATTTTTAGCATGAGCTAGCCAACAACACACTGCTAGTGAGATGTAGGCACCAGGAAAGTAACCATGGACAAGCAAAGGTCTCACATGAGCAGGGATGGAATAATTTCAGGGCCCAGAATCAGTATATATTCTGTTACGTAGGTAGCATCTGTTGAGCTATGGAGTAGGAGAAATCATAATTTTTTCTACCCTTTCTTCACCCTTGCCATTTGTAGTCAAGGAGTTTATCTGTGGGATGAAGTTGTGAGAGAAAAGCTCTTTCCAAGTTATGTGTTCTTCTGATAGCAAATTTCATTATATCTTCTCTTGATATTTTCATTTGGAGACTTAACCTCTGAATTTGGGTCAGGTCTTGATAGTAACCCGAACAGCAGTTAACAACCCTGAGATTCTAGATGCAGCATTTCCAGGTGATTTAGCTTGTTTTCTCTGTTCTTGAGGTTGTAACCATTTTGTAAGGCATATGACTTGGGAGGGCAGAAGTTGCTTATGTTATTTGTTTTGTTCTGACTTTACTAGCTCTACTGTGGTTTTAAAACTCAGAATAAAATTCTCCTAAATTCACTCTTTTGAAGCTGCTTCTTTGAGATAATTCCTATGAATTCCATGTGGTTGCCAAATCACGTTCAATTTGTGAATTGTGTGTCTTCACTTGGGATACCTCTCCAAGACTTCCTGTTAGCATTATTGTATATATGAGGTGGCATTCTGTGGACTGGTGTCCATTCTATGGACTCAACCCCCCTTAGTGTATCCCAGATATCCTGAATCTGTCATGAAAGACACCAGTGTGCCTAATAACTTATTTCCAGGCTACACTGGCAGATAAACACATTGAGCAGTGCAGTTTGTGTGTGACTCTTGTAGCTAAGGTACAAGTGCTGGTATGAATGAGACATTCACCTTCCCTGGTAACTGCGGATATACATCACTGTGTAAACAACTGCTCCTTAGGAGGCACAGCACTGTTTGCTCCTGCTTTGAGGAGAAAGGTTATTTAAATAGATGGCATAGGATGGAGCCAAAATATTTCGAGGAATAAAATTACTATTTCAGTCTTTACAACTTAAGTTGTACCTCTCCTGCAGATCACTGACCATACTTTGCATAGCCCTTGGGTTATGGTGTCCACTGTTTTTTGTGATGTACAGGGACGGGGCCATTGAGTAAGCAGCCTTTTTCACAATTTGACAGCAATATATTTTTTCTGTTTTGAGCCTACATCCACGCACATCTTAAGTCAGCATTTAGTATTGAAAACATATGTTGTTTTAATCTGCTTTATGTCTTGTATCAGTAATAACAGCAGCAATATAACCCATTTATTTTTCCTGAATGAAAGAAGCCAAAAGCCACTCTTTTAATGATTTTTCCATTCCTGCTGTTTATATTTTTATAGTGGCTATTAATTGGAAACTATTAGTAAAACAATAGTGTGTACAGTGTTTAGGAGCCACGTTTCAAAAGAACTCATTAGCTGACAAGTTGTTACAGAGAAATACTTTGGAGTTTAAAATAAATAAATAAATAAATAAATGAACTCCAGCCCAGTCTTCAGCGGCTGGCATTGAAAGGATTTCCCCCGTTTTCTGAAAGCCCTTCCATGGGGGAGAGTGAGCTTACTTCCTAAGGAAATTACTCTAGAGGTGTCTGTAAGAGAAAACCAGGCACCACTTTGCAGCTCTACAATTGCAATGAGAGTAATCATGAATGAATGCTGAGCCAAAAGAGTGATGCATGTTTACATTATGCTTACTATATTAAGCCTGCAAATGCATAAAAATGTAGCTGCCATGAACAACTGCCATGTATAGCACTTAGTACTCTGGAAAGCATTTGGTTCTGGGTATGGGCCTCTGTGCTGACCTTCTGCATTAAAAAATCCTCCTTCAGTCACTTGCAGGCTTGGAGAGGTGAATGTTCTGGAATGTAAAGCACACAGCAGCAGATGAGTAGTGCCTGTGGGTGTGTTTCATTTAAAGAAATCCCAGTGGCTCTTACACTGTTCTGGGACTTCAAAAGGAGTCAACTTTGCTTCATGCCAGGCAGTTGCTTTGCCCTGCCCCAGTGGCACCCATGGGCAGGGAGCAGGGGTGCCAATGGACTGCATGTGTGTTTCCCTTGGCATCTGGAGGGGTTTCTCCTCCTCCCTCTGGCCTCATCTGGCACAGGTTATGCTGGTACTACTCTTTGTGGGACTATATGAGTGAAATGAGTCAATAACTGTGTCAAGTTGCAAAATTACCCTTTAAAAAACCCCAAAACAAAAAACCTGTGTTTTTAACCTGGATATATTACCTGATTATTTTATCCTGTGGCTCCATGCGCGCTTGAACTGACACCATTAAAAGGACAGAAAAACGAGCAAGTGGCCAGACTTGGCAACTGAGAAACAGGCATACCCATAGAGTATGAAAGACATAGAAGAGACAATCACCAGGTATTTCTTTTGTGATTTTTGGGGGATCAGTTAATGTCTGCTTTTTTTATATTTTGAATTCTCTTATTCCTTCTAGCAAGTAATTTTGAGAGTGATGTATTTCGAGGGGCTAAAGTACTCTTCAAAGTTGGTTTAGATGGTGGCTAAAGAATCAAACACAATTCCTTTCAACGTTAACAAATCAGGTTTGTAAGGTTGAAGTTTGTGCTACCAAGCCTGAATTATATGGGAATATTAGAGACTATTAAAAGCAGATGAGTTTTGAAGGTAATTTAAAAAATTATTTTTATTTTTGCATAGCTCTGAAAAAAATAGTGTCTTAATTAAGTTAATCTTGGAGGAAAAATATTTTCACAATCAATTCCTTCATTCTCTTTTGCACGTTCACTTCTTGATTAGTGTATTAGTGTTCTAACATTCATTACAGAAAATGTGCTGTGAGTTGCTCCATACATAGGATCAGAAATACATTAATGATTAAATTCTCTTGAATTCTCTGACAAGAAAATAAGTGTTATGAAAGGGGGCTGGAATGAAATTATTCAAGTAGTGCTGCATTCACAATCTAATTCCTTTGGCCTGCCTATTTCCTTTGGACTTACTTTTAAACTTTTAAAACCCTTCCAATATCCCATCTGGGCTGATAGAGAACAAATTATACCGGATGTGAAAATAAATGGCACTCAATCACACCTGTAAATACTGGCACAGGTAGTACACCTGCTGTGAAGGTCTGTGGTCAGACAAATAGGGGTCTGCAGGCAAACAGGAGCTTGGTAAGTGCTGTTCCAAATTTCTGTAACCATTATGCAACTTGAGCAGCCGAGTGTAACAGCATCCTGTGCTACTGCACAGGCACAAAACCCTCCATCCACTGATGGCAGTGTGATGGAGGGAAGGGAAAAGCAAAAGAAATAACAGCTTCTACCTGCAACAAAACCCAATTAAATACCTGGTACCAGAAGTTTGGATATGTTATACCATACTCCCAAGAACACTTCAGCTTTTCAAATGTTTTATATTTGCATCTTATAGCTAATTGTAGAGTAAATACCTGTGTCAAGTGATTTTCAAATATTAGTATTTTGCACCTAGCTGATGTGTATGACTTTAGCAACTCTCACTGACTAACCTCCTTGGTGCAGAAATTCAGAAAGAAATCATTGTAAGCTCTTTGCTGTCAGTTCTCCTCACTGTTTTAAACAATTAGTCCTGAGGATTTTCACTGACAGTACATTAAAAAAATCTTTGTTTCAAAGTCAGTCTTGCATTTGGTACTCTATTTTATACTGTACGCTCCATGCTGACAAATCAATGATCAAGTTGTGAACCCATGAAGCACCACAGAAAGCCTGGTGGTTTCAAGCTCCCCATTTCCTTGGTCACATTCAGTGTATTAATGTGACAGAGAAATGAGTGGATTGATGAAAAGCTGATGTTCTTCAACAGAATCCTTACATATATCTCATCAGAGAAGTTTTAGAAGCAGATAACTTTTTGAAGTCTCACTTTGAGACAATAGGCAGAAAGAAAATAGTAGTTGGCAGGTGTAAAGTTAGCAAGAGAAAAGGGCCAACAAAGGTTTAGACAGCCTCAGGTAGTGAAGCTGGCAGGCTGCATCAATTGCAAAAGGCAAGACAGGGAAGGAAGGATGAAATATATTGTTTATAGACATATTCTGCAATATTCCTTGAAAGACAGATTGGTTATGTGGGCCTGATATTTCTGAGTCTGAAAGGTTTTCAGCCTGCCAGTGGCTGATTTCTTCCCAAGGGAAGATTTCTTGGGAGAGTCTTTCTTTCAAGGACAATTTCTGTAAATAACTTATGTTCTCAAAATAAATCTGCTGTACAGCTGTGCTGATTGTGTTTCTCTTGTTCCACCAATGGGACTAGAGAGGTGTTGTTCCTTTTCACCAATCATGTTAAGTCTGTATCGGACCACCTTATAAAAGGTACTAAAAATTAGACAATAAAGCCTTCTGATTTTCTTCTACTTCAAACTGGAGTCAAGCATCTTTATTTCTTGTTCAAGTGTGACATGATTAGAGATTTTCCTGCCAAACATTCAAATCTGGATTCTTTTACATCCACATAGAATGATGTGAAGTGCCAGGTCTAGAGCTTGAGAATTTATTTCAGAGTTCACTTTGATCCTTTTGGAGGTCCAGGGTACCAGCTCTGAAAATCAAGTACATGGAGGCAAGGAACACTGAGGCAGTTTTCACATAGAAGTATGTTAAATCACTTTAGAGCAATCTCATCAATGAGCTATACTTGAAAGATTTACTACTGAGGATTTTCTTAAAATAAAATCAGTCCCCAGAATGATTTTTAGTGATGAATGCATGAGCTTTAACAAAGAGAGAGCTTGGAAGAAATCTAAATACACCCTATTCTATTTCTGTTTTATTTTTTAACTGTATCTTCCATATTTACTTCAGAACAATGAATCATGCTGCTCCTAAAGTTTGCCCACATAACCTTCCATCTGCTAACTAGATTTTTTCAGCTCACACTATGCAGAGATGATCATGGAAAAAAATAATAGGCTATGACTCAGGCAAGATGGGGTTACTTTTGTCCACTTCATTATTTGGATGAGAAGTCATCGACACAGCCTTAGTTGTCAGGAGGACACACAGAGCCTTCTGCAATAAGGCAGCTTGTGAACATAGAGCAATCCAGAAACTGAATTAACCATCTTCTGTGGCAAGAACTGCACTTGGTAGTTGTGCAAGTTGAGTCGTGTAAAATCTAGTTCTGTCCATTAAACCACACTGATACCTGTGGTTACCATATGATACACATGCCAGTCCCATTTGCCACCTGAGGCTTGCCACCTGAGTTCACAGTGGTATTTGGGAAAGTAAGCCCACAGAAATCAGCAGACTGAGAACAAATATCCAGAGGCCTTTAGCGCTGGCACACAGCAGTTCCAAATACCTGTGAAATCCTCACTGACAGAAGCAGCCACACAGTAAAATATTTCAGCTTTCAGTGTGTGCAACTTCTTTTTTCATGTGGTTGTTATTGACTGATGCACCGCACACACCTCAGTAGTCTACAGCTCAGATACTGGAGAAGGTAGTCTCAGTGAGCAGCAGTACTTTTGACTGTCCAGATTGACCACAAAGGACATACAACCATTCTGCCTGAGGTATCTTGTTGAATTACACAGAGCTTTTGCAGCTAAGGGAAAATGAATGCAAGAAGCACAACTAAAATTCTGTGCAAACAATGGATCTACTAATTAGACTTGTCAGAGACCAAGCTGCACAAAACTAATGCTATATCTACAAAACATTCTTCAATCCTATCTCTTAAGGAAGATGACAACATGATTTTAATTTGGTTTTTTGAGGAAATGGGAAGAACAGAATTGTATAGTCTAGCTGCTCACTGATTTTAACCAGATTTAAGTTTCACTGAGTTTTGCTAAAGAGTGAAACCAAGAGGCTTATGTCTGGGAAACCAAGATTCATTAGTATTCAATTGAATAGAGCAGCTTTTTTATTTCCATATTCAAAGGCACAGCATTTATCATCTAAATGATAGAATCAGAATGGAGAAGTTTTGCTTCTCAGTTGTAGAGTGAGGCTCTGAAAAAGTATAGGGAAGGCAAGATGGCCTTTGCACAGGCTACGCTACCCCTTCCATAGATGGCATATAAATAGATTCTATCTAATTTTTTTAAAGGGTGATAAAAATAGGTCTGAAATTGGTTGTTCTAATAAAGGACACAGAAGCACCCGAAAACTTTCTTGTTGAGCTTTAGTTGCTATTCTACAGGAGAATTCTCCTCATTATGCTCTGTCTACGCAGTCTGCTACCTTCTTGTGTTAGAATGAAACACTGTTGATTTTCACAGGCATTCCCTGTCTCTCTTAGCAAATGATAAAAATACAATGAGATGAACAAGTAGAATTTAATAACAGAATAATGCACTAACTTCTGGGAGATGTTTGAAGTGCAGAAGCTAATACTAATGAATAATTTGTAAATCCTGGAAAAGAAATTATTCAATTCTAAACTACACTGCAGGTGAAGTAATATTAGGGGTACTGATGGTCTTAATAATTATTGGCCTGAGAACGAGTCCTTAGTTGAAAACGATGGCTGGTTTATGAAGTCTTGGTATTTAAAACAGTAGACTTCTATGCAGCTCTTTTGCCATTTCTGGACACAAGCCACATGATCAGGTGGTTTACACTGAAAACCAGCAAGAACATTATAAGGGCAACAGGACTGGCTCATTTCTTTGTGGTAGATGATGAAGGACACATTTCTTTCTCCTCTGACTTCATATCAGCCTTCCAGATATTTAGATATGTAGCCACTCATCATCATGCAGGCTTCTGGTCTAGGCTGTATTCAATGGGCCATCCTAGTGCTTCTTCCTTCCTCTGGACCATTTGTGCCTGTTCTTGTGCCTATGCAGCTACACAGTAAAACAGACTACAAAACTGATCCAGCTGAGACGTAATCATAACAAGAGGAAAAACTGGTTATGACTCATCAAGAAGTTTGCTTTGTCTGGCTTACTGTCATCAATTCTTAGGCCTTACCTGGTTCAAAAGCTAAGCAGTTATATCACAAGAACACATGCCTGCTTACTTTGCTTTGATCCTTGCACTGCAATCAGATAGTGGCCTTGTACTGACCTTCATATTATAGGACTGCAAGAGCTACCATGGTAAGTCACATAAACATTTATTATCTTCCTAACATTTCTTGTTCAACATTTCCTTTTGAACATAACTTCTTGTAGTCATAGCTTTCCTTCAGTCTACTAGTGAATTGACTTTTCCACCAATACTTTTTGGGAGGAAGAAAGCAATTACAAGAGGTGGATACATATTTTATTATTTCTGCTTAGCTCTATTCTATGAGGAAGAATATTTTCTAAAATTCCATTCTAGTAGGATGCAATCCTCTTATTGTAGACATATTACAGCAAACTCAGTATGTGCTCAATTTTAGAATTCAGATATCATACAGGAAAATAAGATGCTCAAGGTGCTGTATGAATGAAAAAAGAAATACTACTTTGAAACTATATTTAAAAACTCTACTGTAACAACAAGAAATGCCAAATTAATTGTAAATTTTTAACCTTCATTGCTGATTATAGGAGGAATACGTAAACTATGATTTAAGTGTAGGTTATACACTTAAATATTTCCCAACATTTTGTAATTCCAAGTAAAATTAATGTATTATAATAATGAATAGTACTTGAATAGCATTTTGTATATATCACAATCTGTACTGTAACTGTAAAGGGGTTGTCTTAGTTAAGGGCAAATTTGGGAAGAAACTCCCAAAGAGAGTTCCTCTGGAAAGCAAACTCAAACGGCCTCTCTTCCCAGTCTGGTCTGGGAAAAAGGACTTCATTTGAGAAAAGCGTAAAACACTATTTATTTAACAAACAAGATGCCCACAAGCACAAAGAATGAATAATATGAAACAATAAAACCTCTCGCTGCTCTGCAGAGAGGTGGCAAACGGAGGCAGTCCCTGCCGTGGGTGCAGCTCAGCTCACTCAGCCTCTCACCAGCCCCACTCCCTCCGCAGGGCCAGGCCCGGCGGCCGCAGGTGCCAGCCCTCGCTGCTCCTCTGGGTTTGTCAGTCCAGAGCAGATTGAAACAGTCCCAAGGAAAAGGAAAAAACAGTTCAGGGAACTTCTCTGCCTCAGCTAGCTAAAACTAACTAAAAGCAAAAAAATATTTCTGTCCTGCTGCTGTCCCTGCCTCAGCTGAACACAACCCAGAGAAGGAATGCAGAGTGAACGCAATTTTCTCAAAACGAACTCCACGCTTCTTCTTTCCCTGCTTCACTCTCAGAACCAGTCTCAAAGGCACAGAACTCAATACACAGTAGGTGACTGGGGATACAAGAATCATTGTCTTGGTTTTGAAAGACAGTATCTGCCAGGGAAAGCTGGAGTTTCCCTTGGAATAGAGAATGTAAACCCCTCACCCCCTCCAAATTATAATTTTGCAATTAAGGGCTTTCAGGCAAAGATTTGGGAATAGGAATAATAGCTCTTTACTAGTAATATTAACAATACAAATGTAGTAGAAAAAAAACCAACCAAAACAAACAAGCAAACAAACAATCCTAGAAAACCCTGACAGAGTCAGAGCTACAACCTGACACCCTGCTGGTCAGGGTGTTGGAAGCAGTCCGAAAGTGAGTCCTCCTGGAGTGGCAGATGTGGTTCTGTTGGAGTAGAGATGATCCTGTAGAACAAGGGTCCAGTGATGGTGAGAAGGGTCCAGGCTTCCTCCAGGAATCCAGTGAAGCCAGACACTTCTTGTTCCTACGTCTCAGTTTTATCCAGGTAGGAATGGTTGGCTCCCCCCACTGGGTGGAGCATCTCACAATGGGATGATGGAATGTGTCCTGTCCTTAGTGAGCCTTAATGGCCCATTAGCAGAAAATATCCCCCTGGAGGGAGGACAGGTGGTGAAAGAGATAAGAAACACTGCCCCACCTGTTTTTAACAACTGGCCCATTATCAGAAGGCATCTGGCCCCACTCCCCCCAGTGTTACAAGAGATAAAGAAAAACATCTCCTCAACAGCTCTCAACAGATGAAATAGAATACACATTTTTGGTTCCATAACCCAAGACAATCATAAAGTCACCCTAGGACAGGGATGGAGTGTGACGAATACTCTTACACAGTTCTGAGTTACAGCCACTATCCATAGAAGCTAGTCTGAGGTTTTGCCCCAAATTTGCCATCTAAAGCCTTGAAACTGATAACCATTATTAATTACAGCTTAGCTAGAAGATCAGAACAGTCAGAGGCTTTTTGTGGGTGCCACTGTGTGGCCCATGTGCTTCTGACAGTGTTATATACACAAAACCCTCATCTTTGAAAGAACATTGTCGTAAATTTAAGTAAAATGTCTATTTGATTATTTAAGAGGAAATCTCGAGCAAGAATAAAGAAAGATAAAAGTGAATGAGATAAAATTTTCAACATTTGGAACTTTCTATTTGTTTTAGATTCAGAAGAAATTTGTCAGATTATACATAGTCTGCATGTAGTCAGTTTAACTGGATAAATTCTAACTCAACTGATTTTTTAACAAGGAATAGAAGGTGAAGAGAGTATTTTTTACTTAAAAATAAGTACTTTGATTGTTCAATGATTACATGTTTTTAAAATGTTTCCCTTTATGTTTAACAATCTTAGCTGGAAGTGGTTTCCCATAGTTTTAAAAGTGCTAAACACACAAAGCTGCACTGGGTGGTCACAGCATTAATTTCAATGATCAGGCAGAAGCAACTGCAGAAAGCATAAATCCTTGAAAGTACAGAATTTGGTCTAGCTGTGTAGGTATAGATTTAAGTGCCAAGTTAAAGATACACCAATTTGATCTCTACATAACAGCGTGCAAGCTATGAACAACCTTGAGAGCACATTTAATAGAACACCTAATGCTTGACCATGCAATGACAGGCCTTTCCAAAACGGACTTTAGTATAGAATTTTTGCAAAGACAACAGGTCTTTGTTGCTAAAGAGTAAAGAACTCCATTACTTGCTACGCTGTACATCACACCCACTTTTTCCTTATGACTAACTACAGTTGAAACGTCAGTATTCCTATACAGGAGCTTTTTAACACACAGAAAAATACTTTTTCCTTTTCAAAGATAAGCTCCTTCAAGAAGAGTCTTAGAACAATTTTTAAAATGTTCTATGAGTCCCCAATTCATGGTAAAGAACCCTTCCTTCTCTAGTACTGTATGTTTTCTGGCTGTTATTTAAAATAACAAAGCTGGATTTTAGTTTCATGAAACACAAAGCAGAAGCAACCATTGAAAACCACTCAACCAGTGCTAGCCAAATATTACTGTTGATCAACACAACTTGATGCTTAAATTTAGGACCTAATTCCCAATGTGATGCCTAAGAAACCTCTACTTCATTTTGGTGGGTTTTGCCCTTGAAATCTATTGCCTTCTTCACCACAGAAAACAATTGGTGTCTCTCCCCCATCCCTTCAGTTGTGTCACACCCCAAATTGTAAGCAGAGCTGGAGTTCAGGACAAATACAAGCTCAAAGCAAGCATTGCTGGCAGTTTGAAAGACTGCAATTGCTTTATTCCATTGTTTTCCTTGTCTTCTTTTCCTTTTTTTTTTTTTTTTTTTTTTTTTCTCCCTAGAGCTGCATGTTCTGATTCCTGCAGAGACTGTAATTGGAAATGGGGAAAGAACATAAGAAAACCTGTTTACACAGAACTGTTCACCTACTCAGAAGCATCAGATGTCCCACAAGGACCCTGGCACATATCAGTTTTTCAGCCCAGTTTTACAAACTGAAGGCCACTGTAAACATTTCAGATTAACATCCATGTATCAATATATTATTATTTGTTTTACTTATGCTGTGGCAAGATGAAGAGATCCCCCAAGGTTAGGTAAACTGCAAAAGAGATTAGCAATTGGCTTCAATATGGTTGTTGTATATGTTGTTCAATATGTTGTAATGTATTCATTTATTTGTATTGCAATAGTTTAAAAGTGTAGGCAGGACTGTATCCCTCTTGAAGATACAAGAAAAAGGCTTGATTAGAGGTAAAGTAGAAAAGCTGTCCCCAAATAGATCCCAACTCTTTGTCAAGCTGTGTTCTACAGCATCTTAATTCATCCTGAAAATATGTAAACTAATAGAGAGGAAGGTCCATTTGCTCTCCAGTGAGATTGTGCATAGCTGAAATAAGCCAGAAAAAGCTGAAATGCCATAAACCCAGATCCTTTCATCTGAATTCACTTTCAAGTATTATCAAACATCTGTAGATAGTCCCTATCCTACACTTCAATTTAGTACCTAAACACAAAGGTATTTGTTCAAATCAATGTCTGAAAGCTAAACATAACCACCATTTGCCCATTAGGTTACCACAAGAACTCTCAGTGTCTTAAATTCCTTCCCCATGGTACAGATCTACAGAATGTCCTCTGAAGACTTATATGCCACATTGCATTCAGCCTTAGTATTGTAGTATTTATGTTTCTTAAGTATTGCAGAAGAAGAAAAAAAAAAAGGAGTATTATACATTTGCATTTCTTTTTCTTCATAACCAACTAACATTAGAAAATACAACTTCAGAATAGCTTCCTTTTGGTCTCATACAAATATCAGGATGATTCAACCAGCCAGGGGGGCTGCTGCCTACTGCAGCAGCAAGGGATGTAATAGCAAGAATTCTAGATTTGAATGCATTTTAATTGGTGCATTTGCTACTTTTCTTTTTCATATAAGAAAAGCCTTTTCCAAAAAGATGTTCATTATATAGCAAAAGTTAACAATTACTCCCTATTGAAACATGTGAAACTTCCATGACAGCTTTGCTCAGTTTGTGGGTCAACATCATACTCCTTAATGAAAGAAGAAAAAAACAGAGTTGCTGTTACGGCACAGGTGCTGAAATCTTGATAACAGTTCCAGAGCAATATGAAACCCCTGTAAATCATTACTGCCTCACAAGGAAACCACGGCAAAGATTTTCCCAAACTACTCTTATTTTGCTAAGAGTGTCATCTTGTGGAATTCTTGGAACATTCTTCAGCCCTGATTGGCAGCTGAAGAGGAGGATTAGTTTTCCTCCTGGTGGAGTAATCCATTATAGCTGAAGGTGATTACTTTTAAGAAAGCAATGTGTCAACAAAGCCAAAGAAAATGTGGTTCGCTGACATCTACCACTAATGAGACACCATTCTCTTGTTTGCTTTCCAGGGGCATTTCCTAATGACAAAGTCAGGGGTAGTAAGAGTGGAGAGAATAGAGAGCTACAGCAACTACACAGACTTTGATATCAAGCTGTTGTAATCTCAACTCAAAAGACACCTAGTACCATAGAACTGTACAGACTTCATTACACCTGACGGGTGAGATTTCCCTGTTCCCACTATGACAGTTATTCTCACCTATAAACCTCCATGCTGCTGATAGGAATTACCTTAATCAAAGCATAAGCTTTGCTCTTGATGTCACACTACAAGGAGTGTTTCTTCAGACTGTCTAATTTTATCAACCTTTCTCTGATGGCTGACAGTATTTTAGGCCATGGTACTTTCAGATAACAGCAGAGTTAAAAAAAAAAAAAACCAAAACAAAACCAAAAATTCTGAGAATGAAGTTTATTTCCTGTAGCCAAAGCTATGATCTGTGGCAGTGCGCCAAAAGCTGTTTACATTTCTCTTTAATTATTTGAAGCAATTCACATTCTAAAGCATTCTTTTCAAGTAATATGCCAAGAAAATATGGTTTAGAAGCCTTAATAATTTTATGTATGTCAGCAGACAAAGACAGTTTTCAAAGCACAGTTCAGCACAATGCATTTTATAGTTGCTTAAAATTTCACCTGGTGTCATTCAGCTCACACAGTTTCTATATAGGATATTCAGGTAGCATACAGGCACCTGGTTTGCAAAAAAAAACCCCAATGCCAAACCCCAAATAAAATAGAAGAAAAAGAAGAAAAAAAAAAAGACAATATTCTGAATTGTGAGTCTTGCAGGATCCACAAGCAAGTCAGAATGCTTTATTAGTTTTGAAAACAAGCAATGAACTGTTCAATTAGCTCATAATATGAAGACACATAGATGGAAGAATTCTGCTGAATAACTCAACAGCACCATGTTCATCAAGATCAATTAATTCTAAGAGAAGCCAACACAGTTGGAAATAAGCCTGCAATTCCAACAGGCTGCATTTTTCTAAGCTTTTTCATCCAAATATCATGTAGCCTCAGTTTGCAACTGAATTGTTGAACAAAAAATTACCACCACACAGGTATTTTGGAAGCATGAATATCTACCTGGATATGAACACTCAACTTTTCTATGTAAGGTCCCAGGATTTAAAAGTGGATTCTTGTTTGCTTGCTTGCTTGCTTGCTTGTTTGTTTGTTTAAAGAGCGGCTCTTGGCATCATGTGGAGGAAATCAAGAATTTCCCAAAATCAAGAACATTGTGAATGAAAAGAGAATATAAGTCATAGGTCATCAGTGAACCAGAAGAGCTGTTATCACTACTACCAGTGCAAGCTGGAAATAGTCATTTGCAAAGCTCCAGCCACCTGCTCAGAGAATAAATACATGTTTTTTCAAAATAAAGCACAATGGCACTAGCAGCAATAAAGACAACAAATATACAGAAACAGGAGTAAACATTAAACATAGATTCATAAACACTCACAAGTGTGTCTTTGAGTCATGAGTGCTAGACTGTTTGTTCAAACAATTTGTTATGGATGAGTAGAGAATTCTCAAGAACATATCACTGAACATCAATAACACAGATGCTTTTATTAATTTTCACACACTGAGAAAAGATTTGCTTGTGTAATAGCATAGTAAGTGCTAAGACTTCATTTACACATTTACTTCATAGTAAATAACACCATTAATAAAGAAAAAGCAACCTGATAAAATAAATGTAAAAAATATGCTGCATTATTCTTGGAGGAAGATGGAAAGAATTGCTCTGCATTCCTTCCCTGCTTTGCAAAATAATAGGCCATTTTTTCCACTGTTATTTAAGAGGAAATAAACTCTTCCATAAGAGTGTCTTAGGTTGCAATTTACAATGCAATATTTTTTACCCAGCCTCATTAAATATAGTAGAGAAGGCTAAATGGCTGCTCTCCCCCCAAAGGAACACAAAAGTACTTGACAAAATGAAAAGGCAAAGAAACCATTCAGAACACAGCTTCATCGTGATACTGACGCATGTGGCTGGCATTTATCTGGGGAGAAAACTCTGTAGCTACCTAATACAAAATGTCAAGAGCAATCTAACAATTCTTACACCTCAGGGCTTAAACATATCAGCAAAAGACAAGACAGACCTCTGTCCTGACATCTACAGAAAAGCAACTAAAAACCTAAAGAGAAGAATGTTAGGCTTCCTGATGAGCAGTTTGGCATGCAGAAACACTGGACTTCCTTGTAGCTGAGCTGCTTGTGTGTTAAAATGGGAAGATGTAAAGGCAGAGATGATTTTTTTTTATTAGTCGAGCTTTGGAGAAAATTAGTATATTTGGAGAAAAAAATGATAGCTTTTGGGTGCACAAGCCCTTCATTTACTAAAATCTCTCTTCGAATTATGCACTTGGGAGCTGAAATTCTTGAAATGGGAAGACAATAAAAATCCTGGATTCTTTAACAGATTTAGGGCATACTTAAGTATGTATATATGATGCATCAAAAACCCTCTTCCATTTTCTCCTCCAGCTCCTTCTGAAAACCTCTGTGTGCTCCCTAGGCAAAAAATTCCTGTTTCTCAGCTATATTAGAAGATAACACCTATTAACTCCTCTCTATTTCAGAGGCTCAAATACCTTTCCTCTCATTTCTAATTAAACTCAGCATAATTAAATTCATGGGCACTGTTCCTAAAATGCACGTAATTTGAAGTTCATTATTTCTCTTTCAGAGCTGAAGAAAGACTGTTGTACCAATGACTTTGCCTAGATTCCCAACTATTCCACTTGTTGTGATTTATTTAAAAAAAAAAAAAAAAAATCACGATAACTTACCAAACCATCCTTGGGCATATTTTTACCACATGTGACCCCAAGATCTCAACACGACTCTCACTCTCCTTTAAAAATGGAGTCAAATACAGTTAGTAGCAAGTGATAGCATAGGAAATCACTTCAGTCCTGATGACCACTAGTGTTCTATGAACTCCAGTGCAGGGAGAAGAGCAGATTGTTTACCCTTATATAACACTTCTTCATGTGGCAGACAGCTAGGAATGACTTCTCAGCAAAACTGTAGCAGAGTTCCATGGCTCAATATAGCCACTAGTGTTCATGTTCCCTGGGAATTTTTCACCAGACTCTCTTGGATAAGGTGTCACTCTCTCTCCCACAGAGAGGTATGGAACTGGGAAATACTGCAGTAGAAACAGGATGTTTATCGACTGGTACACACTTCAATGCCTGCCCCTAACCATGAATCCTCTCAATTAATCACCACGGTTTCAGTAAGTACAAGGTGTGACTCTCTTTCTTAGATCCAGATAAATTCCTGTCAAGTACTCTGACTCGTGGTGCTGCTTCTGTACCTTTTCTGCACCACCATGAAATCTTCGGTCCCATGGAGATGTTTCACACCATGTTTAGAACAACGTGTACAATCAACAAAAGACCACATACAGTGGCACACATATACAAAATTTCACAGCTCCAGCTTTGAGACTGATGGAGAAGAGACCGTACAGATCTGCTTCTCTTTTGCCTTCTGGCCCTTGCATTCTCTTTGTATTTCCTGTATGAACAACCAAAAACCATGTGCTAGGTTAATTACATCAATAAACATGAGAAACTTCTTAGGCCAGGGATGGTCATTAGCCCAGGGATGACCTAAGAGGTTTCTCAGGTTTATCAAGCTCATATCAAGTCCAGGATGGCCTGAGAATGCAGCTTAAAGACCCACTTATTTATTTTCTGAAGAGTTTTCTTCAGCTCTACATTTCTGTTGGTATGGCAGGAGTCCTTGGTGTGCCATTGGGTCTTTTACCCTTGATGTAACTTTCTGAACTAAAGTCAGTCTTAGTCAATGAATTAGCCATGTAAATTACACACTGTAAAGTCATACAAAAGATGGGCTACTTTCTAGCAGCTGAGCTCTGATACTTACTAATCTTTGAAAAACTTTTTATCAAAAACTTTTTTAGCAATATCTTTTAATTAAGTCAGTGAATTTTGAGTTCACTTGCAAGATTAGCAAGCTCTTTTTTTTTTTCTTAAAAGGCCCAACAGAGTTATGGTGTTAATGTGTTCATTAATGATGACCAAATTTTTACTGGAATGCTTATTTTATTGCACTATGATATCAAAGAAAAGGAGATATGAAAATAATGACATTTCATTATCATACATAAAGGTGTAACCAGTGACATACAGACATGCTTAAAGGGAAGGCTTTAGGGAAGGATAATGCAGAAAGGGATCTGAGAATTATAGTGACTTCTATCCTGAACACAAGCTAAAAAATGCCACCACAACATTGGAACCAGCTGTGGATGATCACAGAGAAACTGGTAAGACTCATTAGGGCTTTAGAAAATATGCCAGTGGAGAAAGGTAGAATTAATTGCCTGGGGAGCAAAGATTGAAGAAAGGCATGGATAATCTAGCTATCTTTTTTTTACACAATGAGAAAGGAAATATATTTTATGATGAGTGCTAAAAGGGAAAAGAAGCAATATGTCTAAACTATAGAAATGGAAATTTTGGGTTAGACGTTGAGAAAATACTAATACTGGTGTCCAACAGCCAGAACCATACTCCCTACTGTTTGAACAGAAAAGTTGTGGAAGGAGATTTTAAAGACCAGACTGGGCAACCATCCTCCAAGAGCATCACAGGAACCAATCCTATCTTCAGAAAAAGGATGAAGCGAATTATCTAACACTTCTGGTACTAGGATTTTCTGGAGAACGTTTTGTCATTTGAGCATCTCTTTTCACAGGTTTCTTGTATCACTAGCCATCAGCAAGATATGCGTGATACAAGTAGCAAAGGACTATCAGACTTGTATCCGTGGGTGTGCTTCGTCTCCATAACGAATGAAAACAAAGTACTCAGCGTCTCCCTTCCTCTTTTTCTTCTTCAGAGATGAACGTGCTTATGGCTGAAAACCATGTGACTTTTAAAGTGCTGGGTGATGAGGACATGGCAGTCATTTTCTTGAGAGTCAGGACTGGAGCAATAAAAGAGTAAAAAGAGTAATAAGAGTAAAAAGAGTAAAAAGAGTATGGTAGGAAATACTATATATACACCATCTTTTTATGCAAAACAAACAAAACTCAGAAGCTTGTTGCGCTTTAGATCAGATCTGCAAATGCTTTGTACAAGATCCAGTTGTCCAGACATGAGCCTGTCTGGCCTGGCCAAGACTATTAGACAGTTCTCTTAATCTTAGCTAGCTGTCTGCCTAATTGTGTCTCAAGCAGAGGTGCAACACATGGTTGTTGACAAGATGGCCTTATCACATGTTCAGAATGGTTTTCTTGGCAGAATCACCCATAGGTACAGCCAAAATATCTTTAGCTGAAGACCTTCAACAATGGCTTCAGAAGGAAAATACAGAATTGAAATATCTCTTTATCCATACAGAAACAAAGGGGAATAAAACAGGATAAAACTGAAGCATAGTTCTGCTTAGAGGGAGGGTGTTGGTCTGCAGCAGCAAAGTCTATTTGGGCTTAGTTTTCTCTGTTTCCCTTCCTTTCCCTCCCATGTTTTTCACGTATGTTTCAAAAATCCTTTAAAGTGTCTTTTCCCATGCTCTTCCAAGTCTTTGTCATTGGCACAAGCCCCTGTCATGTAAAAATAAGTTCTGTAGGGAAAAAATAAAATCTTTCTTACTCATTATTTTGATATCTAGCCCAGTTTTATACCTAGCAGGTCATATATATGGAATATAGGTTGCTTCATGCAATCGGATTGTGAGAGGTTTCATAACAGTTTTTCACATACAATGTTTTTATATTGTTGATAATGAACACATGACTGTAACAAGCACATTATTTTCTATTAGTGGAATTCTCTAATAGTAGAGTGATATAAAATATGGCTAAGGAGTATTCAAAAAAGTCATGTGAATCACTGACCCAAATCATTAAGCACATTTTCAAAACATAACACAAACAGAATTATCTGGGCAACTTGGACACAGGACTGCAACCATATAGAATATATTTTATTCTCCAAATATGTCTCAGAGATTCCAAATCTAATAGCAAATCAAATGTGACTGATGAGAGGAAAAGGGTCATCCATAAACAATGAGTGACAAGACTTCCAAGACAGGTCATTTATTCCTTATAATGTGCTCTAATCTGCAAGTAACTTGACAACACTCATCTCAGATCCTGTAACAATACCAGCCACCACAAGCTCCAAAAAAGTAGTATTTCTGCTTGTATATCCTTCTTATAATATTCAAGAAAATGTTGCTTTTAAAAAGAAAATCAGTGTTGTCTTCCCCAGTAACATTCAGGAGTTATTCACTGGTGGGAATTTCTTGCATTGCACTGCTTTACCTGAAAGATGCCTTTTTAGTGGATTCTACCAAAAACGAGGAGGACAGGCACAAAGCTTTTAGAAACAAACATACGAAATCAGGTGCAGCCTGGGGTGCTCAGCAGCCAGAAGGAAACTCCTCTCTCCCCTCTGTACCCATCCAACTATGTGCTTCTTTTGACAAGGAAACCGCATTCCACCAACCTGGTACCTTTCACACTCTTCCTCTCCTAGACATCCCAGGTGGGAGCAGGGAGAGGAGGCAGAGGCTGAAGGAGACCCACTTGCTTTGGTGTGCTGTGCTCCTGGGGGGAGCGGCGGAGCGGGGTCAGCAGTGCGGGGCTCTCCCGTCCTTCCTTCCTCCGCTTTTTTTTCCTGAAGTTTATTGTAAAGGGGCAACGTTCACGGGTCCGTCACGTGACCCTGACAGGTCCTGCCTATTGAGAGCCAGACCACCCACGTAGAGGACGATGGAGCTGCTTAATAGAAACAGGCATGTAATTGTGAGGCTTTCCAGCGCTCGGCAGAATGTCTGCAACATAGGAGGGGTGTTTTTTTACATTTTCAGTTCCTTTGGCTTAAAGGGGCGGAAGGAAGGAAGGAAGGAAGGAAGGAAGGAAGGAAGGAAGGAAGGAAGGAAGGAAGGAAGGAAGGAAGGAAGGAAGGAAGGAAGGAAGGAAGGAAGGAAGGAAGGAAGGAAGGAAGGAAGGAAGGAAGGAAGGAAGGAAGGAAGGAAGGAAAGAAGGAAGGAAGGAAGGAAGGAAGGAAGGAAAGAAAAGAAAAGAAAAGAAAAGAAAAGAAAAGAAAAGAAAAGAAAAGAAAAGAAAAGAAAAGAAAAAGAAAAGAAAATGTTCCATTTAAGCCGTCAGTACCAGTGAATGAAGACGCACCCAGACCTCCAACACGGCTCTCCCCGAGCGGCTCCTGCGAGGGCAGTGATGGTAGGTGCCTCCCCTTCAGCGGGGCGGCAGCGGGCCAGAGCCGCGGGAGCAGGCGGACAGGGCACAGGCCCGGGGCGATATTGGAGGGGCTACACGGGCCTTCGCCGGGCCCAGAGGGGGTGGGGGAGCCTCCCTCTCGCCGTCGGGGGCCGGAGCTACCGACGGGCACCTGGCGCGGCCCGAGCGGGGACGGCAGCGCGGGGCACGGCGGGCGGGGTGTGGCGGGGGCTCTGCGTGGAGCAGGGGCGGCGGGGCTCCCCGGGGCCAGGCGCTGCTCCCCCTCTCCCAGCTGGGCGGTGAGGTGGCTCTGAGCTGCCGTAGAGATGCGCGGGGGTACACGCCGCTGAGGGGAGGTGGCTCCTGAGGTGACTGCAGTGCCGCAGAGGACGAATCCCTGGTCTCTGCATTTCGCACCTGCGTGAGCTCTGGTCCGAACAAGCTGCCTTGCGAGGAGAAGAAACTTCTCTGGGGCTAGGCTCTACAGGACAGGGGCCGCCTTAGGTTGAAATCAGTATTGGCTTCAGCCTCCGGCTTCAGGATTGGATTCCTCGTGTAGTGGGCACCATCAGGACCGGTACGGCGCTGCTGTCATCGGTCCCGTGCGTGCTGTCTCACTGCTCCCAGGGATTGGAGACTGGGGGGATGTTCAGTAGCAGGTCTCACCTTCTGCACTGCCTCAGCCCCAATACGGGAGGTAGACAGCGGGCAGGCAAAAGCACGGAGGGGAGTGGGGAGACATTTAGTATCGTTGGATGGTTTTAAAAGAAGTATTCGAGCGAAGGTGGGTATTTCACAGCTTCTAACCAGATAGCCTTTACCAGCGGTGGTTAGAGAGTCTCATCTTTTTCCAGCACCAGTCTCATAGGTGTATCTAGTTTCTGGTTAGGGCTACAAGGATCATTGTGTATCTGAATTATAATATAACGCTGTATCTATATAACAGGTAGGTTGTTTAGAAATATTAGGGCTGAGGAGGGAGGGGAGGAGAAGTAATCTTTTAAAATCTATTTCATTTTAAAAGCTTGTAGATAAAAAACTGGCAGCCCACACTGAATGAAAACGTCTTAGGCTTCTCTGTTTTTATCCTTATTTCACACACACATGCACCCACACTCACACACGCACCTTTTATTTTGTTCTGCCTTTGCCACAGTGTATAAAGCCCTATTGAGACATGTAGGCGTGATGTGTAAACCGGATTAGCAGTATGAAAGAAAGACATACAATGAGACTGAATTGTTTTACTTCCTTTTCATTTCTCACGCCTATATCTCTAATAAATTTGTTGCTCCAGCAGTGGGTCAAAGAGATTGTGTCGCTAAGCTTTTTTTCTGCAAGGCCCGATGGCAGAGATCATGGAAGTGAATGCCCTGCCTTCTGGCACATGCAAAACTTGAGCTCTGTCTTTACACAGACCCGGTTGTTGTCAAGGCTGGGTAAAAAGGTTCAGTGTAACTTTCCCCTCTCAATGCACGTTAATGTCCTGCAAGTGGCTGGGCATGTTTCCAGGAAAAGAATCTGGTTTGAAGACTACTTAGATTCATAGAGGTAAAGCCTCTCGTGGAATATGACAAGGTCTGCTAGGGCTGGGATGTCCTAGTGGTTTTGGATGGAGCAGGCTGTTGCTCCATCCACTGTCTTCCGCAGCGTCCCGTGAGCTCTTGTCCTCTGGCAGTCTGCTGCTGCGCGGGAGGAGCCCAGAAGCCTCGGAGACTCCTCTGGAGGCACATTTCCCCGCAGCCCTCCGCAGAAGAAAATGCCAGCGCTCCTGGGCTGATGCTGTAGATCCCTCATTTGCTCCTTTGTGGCGTGCAGAGCAGCTTTCCATTAAAGGAGATCAGGGGTAATTAGCCGCATTATTTTGACAAGTTGGCTCGAGCAGTTCCCTTTCTTCCAGGGCTGAGGAGGGGGGAGGCCGCCCGCCTCCTTCCCCAGGCGCGGGCGCTGAGCAGCGGCGCTGAGCGGCGGCGCTGCCCTGCGGAGCGGCTCCCCGCTGTGCGCCGCCGCCCCCCGACGGCAACCCCCGCCGGCCCGCTGGCCAACACGGCACTGCCAGTGCAAAAGGAGAGGGAGGCTCAGGCTACCCTGAAAAACCCAGTGACTGTCATCTTATGTCAAAGACAGAATCAGGTGTGCGGGCGGAGTACAGGGCCGAGGCAGACCTGTGCACTTGGGCGATGCCAACCTGTGTGAGAGAGAAAAAATTTGAGGGAATAGAAAAAAATCTGATTATTTTCCCACAAGTCAGTCTTCTCCCACGGTCAGCTCTCTAGTAAACTGTACTAAAGGAACCCAAAGCGCCTGCGCTTCATTTCTGTCGTTTCTTTATTAGGGTTATCAGATGCTCCAGCAGCGCAAATGCTTGTGGTGGGTGTCTGCAGGTGAAGAGCAACCTGGAAAAAATATGTAAAAGTAAAATCACTGTAAATATCTGCTACCCATTGTTAACCTCTGTTGGATTGATCCTTACCTGGCTGGAGGAAGTGTGAAGCTCTGCAGTATCAGAGGTTATGAACACAAGAGAATGTAAACAAGAGGCAGAGCGTTACAAAATGAAACCTACAACTAAAGTCAAGGCTGAAATTCTTGTACACCAGCCCGGGCTGTCTAGGCACTGAAAGCAACAGGTATGAATGGTTGTAGACTGCAGCCCTCTATACATAAGGAGACAGCTTCCCAGGCCTTCACCACAGAGCATGTCCTAGATAAGAAATCTGGGCGATCCCTTCGAGTTGCTGAAGATGGAGATAGCCCTTGGTGGAGAAGCAGTTGCACTCTCAGGGCACGCATATCACAGTCAGCAGTGCTTACAAATGTAAATAAGGGCAGATTGATTTGGAACAACATTATAGCCAGGAATGTAGCAAGCAGGCATCAGCTATGTGGCAGACTGGGGGCAGCCACTGCTCTGACCACCCAAGTAGAGACTTTTACACTGACATTTCTTCCTTGAGGGGAAAAAACCCCCAACGTACATACACACACCCATCCCAGAAACAAGACCAATTAGATCTCTGCAGTAATTAATCTCTTGTGTATGCTTAAAAAAAATATCCTTCCAGACCACAGGGAGAGAGGAGAGATTAAGACAATGCTTGTTAAATTTGAGTCTTCGGGTAGTTTTGGAACCAGCAGTGAGAATGGGCTTTAGGCTACTGTGTAAAGCCTAGCAGGCAGGAGGCACATAGGACAACGTTGGGGATTCCAGGTACTCCTACCTGGGTTTGGAGGGCTACTAGCTGGATGAACGAAAATGCTTCTGTGCCCATCCCCTCTTTCTTCATTCCCCTGCCCTGTTACTCGATCAGACATGGTGAGGTTGAGCACTTGCAGAAGTAGTGTCATATCACTTCCTAGCTAGATGGATGGTCACTTTCCCAAGTGGAAACTTGAAATGGAGGTGGCCGACTGCACCCCAGGTGCAGGTTTCAGCCTCAAACAGAAAACAGCCTTCAGCTGCAACTGCTTCAGGTTTCTTTCTCCCATACGTATGCACCTACGTGTGCGTGCATGACAGCTTGCTGCTCCTAGCAGCTTTCCTGGAGACAGTCCTGCGTGGAGCAGAGCAGGGCCTTCAGGAAGACAAGTTTCCGAGGGTTGGAAAAGACTGAGTTGGGATGAAATCAAAGGGAAAAGAGACCCCCTAGCCGGCTGGTAGGGCCCTTGAAAGGCCCTGACGGCTGGTGCCTTTAGGCGGTCTCACAGAAACAGCAGTACGGTGTGGTGCGCAGCTCGCTCCCTCCGGCGGCCCTGGCTCCCGGGACGCTGCTAGCCCACGTTGCCGGTGTCGGGACGGCCCCGCTAAGCATGGTCGCCAGCCTGTCGAGGGGATGAGGACGCCTGTAGTGGGCAGGGGCTCGGGGGTTTTGCTCAGGACCACTGCCCCAGGTACACACACGGCGGGGCTGAAGGGAGAAGTGCGCAGTGCCACGGGTTTGTCACGCCGGGCACCGCACCGGGTAGGGGCTGCACGGGATGCTCTTCTCAGCTCGGGTCCCCATGCCCCTCTCTTCCTCGCTGCATTTCTCCCACGCCCCCTCCAGCTCCCGAACTCTTAACTCTTAAGCCGCGGTCCTCCGCAGGCGTGCAGTAGCCGTCCTGCAGGAGGGCAGCCCCCCAGAGCGCCTCCCCGGCCTGGCCGGGGCTGGAGGGGCAGGCTGTCCACTCCCCACCGCGCCGGTCCGCACGGGTGTCCGCCACGGCCCGTAGATGCCTCCGCGGGGAGCTGCGCTGCGGACCGGGGCCCGAGCTCGGGGCTCGGGGGACGCGCGCAGCTCCAGAGGCAGCAGTTAATGGCTGGTTCTCAATGAAGAGAGATGCGAAGAAGCGGTGCCAAAAAATTAAACAATCGCGTGTAGTTCAAGAAGTGTTTAGCGTGGCGTGGCAGGCTGCGTTTCATGGACTTTTAAACTAAAAACATTAGAACTGGCTTTCCTCAGGTTTCAGTTAAAGAATGACCCCTAAGTTGAAACAGCTAGCTACCGAGTGGCTTTAAATCCCCTAAGTGTTAAATTTTCATTGTGTTTTTCTAACTGGACGGAGTCGTTTTCTTGCAAGGAACTAAGTCTCCTCTTTAGTTAAAAAGAGAGAGGGAGAAAAATCTGGCACTTTCTACCGCAGTATCCACCACCCTGTCATTATTCCTGCAAGCCTGGGAATTCAACTCGGACCTCCCAGTATTTGTTGCAGCTCGAGGCCAAGGTGCCTCTAAAAGGATTTTCTCTTAAGGCCTTTAGAAATCGTTTAATGCTGCTTTTTCCTCGTTTCCCTCTCTTTTTCTTAAAAGGGAAAAAATGTATTTTTGTATGTCCCTGACGAGAAAGTTCCGCGCGTGTATTCGCAAGCATCCCGGACGGGGGTCGGGGCTAAGGGGCGGGGGGGAGGTGGGGGGGGGGGTGGTGTAACGCTCTTGAAAAGAAAACGAAGAAGAAAGGGGGAGAAGGCATTCCTTAATGGAAGTATTGCATGCAAAGAAGACTGGATCTCTTTAAGGCTCCCCCTGAAGCTGGAGATGCACACACAAGGGTTGCCGGCCTGGGTGGTCTCTCTACTTTGGTGAGCTGTTGCTAAGCAGCTAATAATAGTCATGTTTGCTGAGTAATTTCTGCCCTCCCCGAGCCAATCACCTCGCAGAAACCCAAGCCATCTGACAGCCCCGGGGGCGGGCTCTCAGCCCCTTTTTTTTTTTTCCTCCCTCTCTCGCTCCCTCTCCACTCATACTCCCCCCACCCCCCCCCCCCCACCCCTCCTCCTCTTTATCCAAATGGAGAGAGTCCTTTTTTTCTTCTTCATCTCATCTCTGGAACCGAGGGGCTGCAGCTCGGTGCTGCCGCGCACACACCGGGGGAGAGCGCCAGGCAGCCGCCCGCCCGCCGCCGCGGCGGGGCCAACCGCGGAACCCCGCCGGCCCCGCGGCCCGCGGGAAGCACCTCGGCGCTGAAGAAGGATGGTGCAGCGCGGTGAGGCAGCCCAGCAGCAGCAGGAGCAGCCGCGGCCCGCCGCGCCGCCGCCCCGCCGCCGTCGCTGAGCGCCGCCGCGGACAGCGGCTTCCCGGAGGCAGCGGCGGCCGGCCGGAGTAGGCGATTTCAACGGGAGCGGAGGATAGCGCGGCGGCGGCCGGGGGATCCCGGGGGTCGCGCCCGCCCGTCCGCCCACCCTCGCCGGGCGCGGGGAGCGGCCGCCTGCAGCTCGGGGTCCGCGCGCGATGTGGCAATGGGAGGCGCGGGGAGCGACTCGGCCGGAGCGGCCGCGGCGGCAGCCGCCGCCCCGCGCCCCGCGTGAGGCGGCCGCGCCGCAGCAGCCCCAGCAGCAGCCCCAGCCCCGGCGGCGGCGGCGGCAGCAGCGGCGGCAGCAGCCCCCGCAGCAGCAGCAGCATCAGCCCGCGGCCCGCAGCGCCGCCAGTCCCCCGCGGCCCCGCCGCGCCCCCGGGGCCCCGGGCCCCGCCGCGGCAGCGCCAGCGGCAGCTCTCCCGTCCCGCCGGCGGCGGCAACATGGCCTCGGCCGGTAACGCGTTGGAGCCGGAGACCAGCAGCAGCGCGGGCGGCGGAGGCCACCCCGGCCGGGCGGCGAGAAGCGGCGGCGGGAGGCGGCGAAGGACTGGAGGGAATCAGCGCGCCGCGGCGCCCGGCCGGGAGTATCTGCAGCGGCCAAGCTACTGCGATGCGGCTTTCGCCTTGGAGCAGATTTCAAAGGTGCATTCAATCTCTCACTCTTTTTTCCAGAGATACACGCTAGTGGTAGTGTTGCTTTTTCCGCGGGGGAGGAGGAGGGAGGTGGGGAGGTGGTGTGTTTTCTCGCGGGGGTAGAAGGAGGAGATGGAAGCGAAACGGCCACCAATAAAATGCTGGGAAAAAGAGAGGGACGTCTGTGACTCTTCAGTGCGGGAGTGCCCTCCTTCCCTCCCTGCTCGCCGGTGCCTGCCCTGGTGCGTGCCTGTGCTGCGGAGCAGTTCTTCTCCTAAACTTCCCGAAACAGCCTCGGCTCGGTCCCGGCCTCCCAATGGCTAGCCCCAGGCCCGCTCCCCTTTTCCCTCTCTCTGCTTCCTTTCTGCTTCTCTATCCTTTCGTAGCGCCCTGCGACTTCGGCAACACCCGCTCCCGGCCGGAACGGGGAGAAACCGGGCGGCCGGTTTCTTGGCAGAAGTTGGGCTTTTGTAAAGTTTTCCGCCGATCGCCGAGACGGCGGCTGCCCTCGGAGAACGCGGTTCCCCAGCAAAGAAGGCAGCGGTTTTCTCCCCCGCCCGGCGGTCGGAGGGGGAGCGAGGGCCGTAAACAAATTGGCACCTTAACCCTGCCGCGCCGGTCCCCGTGGAGGACTGGAGGTGCCGGCGCGGGCGGGGCGGGGGGACGGCCCCAGCGGCCAATCTCCGCCGGCCAAAAAATGTTCAAAGTAAACAATCTCCAAAAGCTGCCTTGCTGCAGGATGGTTTCACTTCAGAGAGCGGATTTCTAGGCTTTGTAAGAAGAGGGAAAGGAGGAGAAAAAAAAAAAAAATCCATGTGGCTGCCCTCTTCCGTTCACAAATATTGTCGTAACTTACAGATGGCTGCTCTACTTCCTAATTCAGATCACACAGCGTCTCCAAACTCTATGGAAATGAATTACTGCAGATCTTACAGCGCTGCTCACCACGTGGGTCTTGCCTCAACACCAAGTCCCTGCTAAGAGCTGGGAACGGGGGAAACGGTCACTGCTACCCACTATCTGTCACACAATCCCCTCGCCTCTCCTCCCCAGCCATTCTGGCGTTCCAAGAACAGGAAAAGGGACTTTTCTTTCTTGTGGCTGTTGAGGTTCATCGGAAGTAGTTCCTTCTTCCCTGGGGCCACAGGTCTCGCCAGCGCGAATGCTTTGAGCTGGCGCTAGCCTGAGCTGATGGCAATGCCTTGGGCAAGAGAAGAGTATGGAGGTGGGCAGCACATGCGAGGGCCCGGGGGCCGACGCAGTGTTGTCACCCCCAAACCCGCGTGTTGGTCAGGGGGAAGGATGGCCGCCAGCAGGTACATCTTTTCCCTGTGTGGGTGCTCGAGGGTGGCTGCTCGGCAGGGCCGCGGGGCAAATGGCCCTGCTGGCAGGATGCCTGTTGGAGCTGTTCACGGCGCTCCATCCTTCCTGCGGGGACTGCGCCCCGAGGGTCAGGAGCTGTCCCGCTCGTGGGAGGGCTGGGGGACTCCCCCGTTTCTGGCGGCTGCCGCAGCCCCCAACTACTGACCTCTTCTTGCTTTGCAGGGGAAGGCGACGGGACAGAAAGCACCGCTGTGGCTGCGAGCGAAGTTTCAGAGACTGTTATTTAAACTGGGCTGTTACATTCAGAAAAACTGCGGGAAGTTTTTGGTTGTCGGCCTCCTGATATTTGGGGCTTTCGCTGTAGGATTAAGGGCAGCTAATCTCGAGACCAACGTGGAGGAGCTGTGGGTGGAAGGTAAGTCCGGGGGTGGGAGGGGTGCCCCTGTTTTGTGTTGCCGTCCCTGCCCGCCTGCCCGGCCGGGGAGAGCTACCCGGGGCCGCTCAGCATGCCCGGGAGGAGCGGCCGCCGGCGGGGAAGGCGGGCGGCTGTCGGGGCGGGAGGCGGGCACTGCGCTGGAGCGCGCAGCCCCGGGCGGCGCGTACCACTTGTCCGCTAGCGGGGGGCCGCGGCAGCCAGGCCGTGCGCTCGGCGGAGGGCCGCCGAGACAGCCCGTCTCCAGCCTCCCGTGCCTTCGCCTCTGCCCCGCCTCGCGGTGCGGGCGAGCTGCGTCCTCGGGGTTTCCGCGTCCCCGCCGGCGGTGGGAAGCGGCCGCGCTGCCGGGAGGCGTCCCCTCCGCCATTTTGGGAGTGCGCGCAGCCGCGGCGGGGGAGGGGCGGGCGGCGCGGCGGGGCGGGAGGCTGTGTGTGGTCCTGGGCTTGGACAGCTTTCAGCTGGGGGGAGCGCGGCGCTCACCGCTGGAAAAATAAAAAAGGAAACTAGAAAAGGAGGAGGGAGAGAACGAGGGAAAAAAACCCCAAACCCAACTCCAAAACAATCCAACCAAAAAAAACCCACAAAACCCCACCAGAGAAAGGCAGGCGAGGCGAAGCGAAGCCCGGAGTGGGGCAGCCAGCCGGGCGGGGCACCCCGCGCTGAGAGGCATGGCTCCAGGCTGCCGCGGGTTTGGGGTTTAGGTGTAGCTCTTCGTGGGTTTTTTTTCCTTCTTCTTTTTTTCTTTTCCTTGTCCGTTCCCCCTGCCCCCCTCCCTTTTTCTTTTTTTCGGGGGTTTGCGGTGGGGGGGTGGGGCAGGGGGAATACTGTTTATGAAGGATCACGTTCCCCCATTAGCTGCTGGGTCGACGTGGAAACAGTTCCTTGACTGCAGCAATTACTACTCTCTAGGTTTATGTCAAAGTAGCTTGCAGCAGAATTTGGCTTATAAAAGTTAATATGGGAGGCTGCATAAATAACCATTACTAAATAGCTCTCTGTCCGTGTATGTGTGGAAAAGGTAGTGCTGAGTGCAAACAAAGTCGGTGCCTGTTCCGAAGGTGGTCTGTCTGCCCGAAGTGAATTAGAGCCTATAGGGTCGGAGTCTGTCCTTGCGGATGACAGCCGTATTGGGGTCAAGATGGGATTCGCGCGTCGTTTAATAAGTCTTGGTTTTTTTTGTTGTGGGAAATAATGACCTTTTTTTGGTCCGTATGGTGTAGTCCAGGAGCTCAAAATACAATGAGATCTGCTGCCAGCACCTCTGCCTGAGAAACAGAACAAGGCACTGCTGGGTCCCATCTGTAGGCAGAGACGTGCAGTCACAGTTTGTACTGGTCTCTAACTACAGTACCATAAATACTAATGAAAATGACTGTGAATCTTGGTTTTCTTCACTTAATTTTTCTTCCAAACTCGGTGTGAGGTTGTTGTGGAGAACTTTCTTTTGTCAATTTTTGCTCTTAAGTATTTTGTCATTGCTTTTCTGTGTTAGATAAATTAATATGTGATTGCAGCTCTATCCTACATGCTCTGCTGACATTTATTATCCTGGTGTTACTGGTGTTCACTTGCTTGGAGTGGTGATACTATTCAATTAATGCCACCTGCGTTTTGTAGCCCTGTAATACCAAGAAACAGCTTGCTGATGATACTCCAGTGACTGGCCTGGCAGTAAAGATACAATTCTCAAGGAAAAGAAATAAGATTTGCAAAATAGTTGCTCAGTTCAGTTGCTGCACTGGCCTCTCCTCATGTCAGTTATTGTCATGGGGAAGGGGTGTGGGGAAGTCCCTAATATAGAATCTAGTGGAAATTGATCTGAGGTTTTTATGGCCAAGATGAATTAATAATGCAGCTGCTTTGACACATTAACCTATGTAATTTCACATCTATCTAGTTTAGTTTTTTCATTTAAAAAAATTTAAGCTCTGCATTTAGAAACCCTTGCATTTCAAAACCAGCCAGCAAAGGCTAACAGATTGAGGTGAAATAAAACATTCTGGATTAAATTTAAATTAATTTCTAGTTTTTGCATTCTAGTACTACATGAACATTCACACAAAAGAGCTTGCTAAAATGTGCTTTCTTGGTAAAGGCTCTGTAAATGTTCTGCTCATGAGCCAGGGTGTTGTACAATTAAACCTAATAGATAGCAAATGCATTTTTTTGTTGCTAAACTATAAACAGGAGCACAGATTGAGAGTTTGAGATGGAACAGAGACAGGAAGAGATAGTGCTTATATGCAACTGGTCCTAACAGCTTTAAAGTACACTTCATGGGGGTTGGTACAGTAAAGAACTTTTTAGATCAAGGTTTCTTAGAGCAGAAGCAGTGGCTGAGTTGTCCTGTTTATTAAAACAACTATTTCACTTCACCTTTTACCTTTTGTTTATTGAGAGTTTGGGCGAACTAGGCAGTGCTAGCCAAATATAGAATCACAGAATTGTTTAGGTTGGAAAAGATTCATAATGTCATCAAATCCAACTGCTAACCCAGCACTATTGTGTTCACCACTGAACCAAGTCTTAAATGTCACATCTAAACACCTTTAAAATACCTCCAGGGATGGTAATTCACAGGTGGCCTGTTCCAATGCTTAGCAGTCCTTTCTGTGGAGAAATGTTTTTTACTATCCAGTCTAAACCTCCCCTTGAGCAATTTGAGACCATTACTTCTCATCATGTCACTTGTTGCCTACAACTTCCTTTCAGGTCGTTGTAGGGAGGGATAAGGTCATCCCAAGGGTGCTCTTCTAATTACCCCAGCTCCCTCAGCCATCCCTCACAGGACTTGTGCTCCACTGCCCTTCTCTGGACACACTGCAGCACCTCAGTGTCTTTCCTGTAACGAGGGGCCCAAAACTGGACACAGAGTTCGAGGTGGGGCCTCACCAGTGCCCAGCACATGGGGACAATCACTGCCCTGTTCCTGCTGGCCACACTATTGCTGATACAGGCCAGGATGCCATTGGCCTTCTTGGCCACCTGGGCACAGCTGGCTCATGTTCAGCACCCCCAGGTCCTTTTGCTGGGGTAGCTTTCCAGCCACTGTTCCTCCAGTCTGTAGTCCTGCATGGAGTTGTTGTGACCCAGGGCCAAGACCTGGTGCTTTATGTTGTTGAACATGGTATGAAGCTCATAGCATTGGCCTTGACTCATTGATCCAGCCTGTCCAGATCCCTCTGCAGAGCTTTCCTGTCCTCCTGCAGATCAACACTCCCACCCAGCTTGGTGATATCTGGAAACTGACTGAGGGGGCACTTGAACTCCTCATCCAAATAATGAGTAAAGATATTAAACAGGAATTGTCTAATCCCTGAGCCTTGGGGAGCCCTTCCCCAAGGGCCACCAACTGGATGTAACTCTCTCTGGGCCCAGCCATCCAGCCAGTTTTTAATCCAGCAAACAGTGCACCTGTCCAAACCATGAGTAGCCAGTATCTCCAGGAAAATGCTGTAGGAAACAGTGTTAAAGGCATTGTTAAAGTTTAGCTAGACGATATCCATAGCCTTTCCCTCATCTATCAAGTCATAGAAGAAGATAAGGTTGATCAGCAGCACCTGCCTTTTACAATCCCATTCTGGCTAGGTCTGATCCCTGGAATGTCTTGTATGTGCTGTGTAGATTCATAAGTTACTTGAAATATACTTCAAGTAACAGTTTTGATTTGCTGCTGAAACTTTTAACAGTTATTACTGCTGAAAAAATTTGCCGTATTTACTTACAGAGACAAATTTGATATGGTGTGTTGCTGAATACCATGGAATATAATACAGCACTGAAGTTTGCTGGAAGTAAATGGTTGCTTTAAAACCATAACAGAATTAATTAGCAGACAGTGAAGTGAACTTGGAATAAGTTTTAAGACCATGCACATTCCAAGTTAAATGATTAGTAGTTGGAGTCTGCAGTTGTTATGGCTGAAATATTTACATAAGTTTAGAAGCTCACCTGATAGGCAGACTTTCCGAGAGAGTTCTTCAAAACATTGTTCTTTCAGATTTCCTGTAGTAGTCTTCCTCCTTCAGAATTTATGCTAGCATTCTTGGCCTTCTCTGAGCCTCCTGATACCAAGGTGGTTTTCCTCTCAGCTTGTTTCTTCGCACTAAGTGTTGTTGAGTAGCTTTTTGTTTTTAGGGGTTTCTTTTTAACATAGTCCTCTTCTGGCTGCTGTTCAGAATACTTCAGTTACTACTCTGTGTCCCATAGGGGTTCCATCTATGTTGCTGTCTTGTAGACTTGCTCTCAGTTGTCTTTGTCTGGGACATACACCTGTATCTTCTCAGCACATGAACAGATCTATCAGCCTCACATGCATATCTTGCTACTGTGGGGGCATTATCTGCCAGGTGGACAAACTTTGGACTGGCATTTTAATGGCCATTATGTTATTCAGCTTGAGTTGAACTGCTGTCTGTGGGTGTCCATGCATCCTGGAGTTGTGGAGACTGTTTAGCATCTTTATGCATTGTACATGCACAGAGAGAAAAGAAAGCTTTGCATTGATTTCCTTGGTGACTGAATTTTGTTTGACACATGTGCTTTTAGAATCATCCATTCATAGCTAGAGTTTGCTCTGGATGGAAAAAAAAATCATGCTCATAACTGGTTATGTTTATTTACTACCACTCTTAATAGGCAGTCTAAGACCCAGTGTGTTAACAGCAGTCATACATGTAAATTCACAACCTCTGCTTCTGAAAAAAGGTAGTTTTGTGGCTCCAAAGAAGGTTCTGTTCAACAAAGCTTGAAATTTGGCTACTGCAATGCCTTAAATAACATTAATTGGAACAGTTTATAATGGGAGAGATGGTCTAGTCTTCTGCTGTGATAATCGATTTCATGTCATCATTGTCTTGGGATTTTTTTCTGCTCACTTTTTTCAGTAGTTTTCTTCCTTAAATGGTCAAAGATCATGCTATTCTTTCATTCTTTTTTTGTTCTCTTTCTTGACTTTTTGCACTAGCTGAAGTTCAGTCAAATTGTTCCCTCCTTAAGTAGCCCTCTTCACAGAGTTTTGTGAGCTTGAACTGAGCTCTTAACATGCAGAGCTCCTTCTCTAAGCTAGCTTGAAGAAAGAGGATGGATGATACAAATAGGTAGAACATCCTGCAGGGAATGCCTCAGAAGCTGCATACTTCTGTTCAGGTATGTGGAGCAAAGCAAGTGTGTTCTAATTGTAAGTGAATTAGGACTGAGTGTGCACAGCAGAAATACCTTGTAAGTCAAGATTTGAGCTATGGGGTAGTATTATTTCCTTTCTCTCTTAAGGGACAAAAATCAGGTTGCTCTATTGTACTTATGGTTGACCCTTTTTAAAATATGTTAATCTACCCATGCAACTTAAGAATGAGATGAAAATGAGGAAAGTGTGTGAGTGATGCAGGAACCGGTATTATTTCCTTAGATTCTCAGTTTTCTTAACCCAGCAAGATTAAGTGCAGGTGGAGAGAAAAGTTGTTCTTAAGTTCTGCCTAAAGGCACCAGTTAACCTTACACCAGTATTCTTTGGAGAAACAAAAAAGAATTGTAACGGAACAGATCTGCGTGAATTTGTTTTTTCAAGGAGACAAATTTATGTGAGTGGGCTGAAGTAACGTGTTTGGTTTGAGTATAGTTAGCAGGACTTGACCCAGTCAAGTATAATTCTCCTACAAACATATGCATTTGTGGACAGCAGCAAGGGAGTACTGTTTTATGTGTGCTTGCTCCTGCATCACCACGTTGGCATGTATAGATGGCAGAATTTACTCTGCTCTTCAGTCTGTCACAACAGGTGTTGGCAGACTCTGTGGCAGTCAAGATGTTTTCTCTGATCACATCACCAAATTCATTCGTTTCCTGTGAATCAGGTGACGTAAGAGCCTACTTATCCTTGAATGCTGTCTTGCACTGTGTTGCATTCCTTAGGCGCATACTGAAAGTTCATTGGAAGGTGTTTATCCGGAAAATTTCCAAGCCACTCTTTTGTCTTACTTCAGTGTGATTATTTATTACATGTCTTTTTTTCCATATGATAGTTGAAGGACGGTCATCTGACCACCATGCTTATTTTAATGTTTACTAGTAAAGCACAGAAGTATTAAAGTCCATGCTACTGAAAAAGAACATCAAATTCTAATATGTATATGATATTTCTTGATAAAAACATCTGGGCAGTGTGTTATGTTCCTTTGAATTTGAACTCCCTCTATTTCTGTGTATTTAAAGTTGTTAGGAAAAGATGCTTAAAGCTTTTATTTATATAGATATTTATCTGATTGTCATCTTTCAAGAACCTGCTATTAAATTCAAAATCATTGGAGACTTCTGTTAAGGTCCTTCCATCTTGACAAGCATCCACATCATTGTTTGGAGTTGGTGCTCTGCGGTGAAAAGCTTGTACATAAGAAAAATCCCAGCAGCTTCAGTACATAAAATTCCTCTTTCATCTGTAAGAGCTTTAATGAAGGTATTTCCCGTGACCATTCTTTGGACGTTAAAAACATAGAGGGTGAAATCCCGAATTCACTGAATGTGGTAGCAGAACTTGGGATAACTTCAATGTCATCAGGCCTTATCCATGTACAAAGCCAGAGCAGACTAACAGTATGCCCATGTGTTAACCTCTTCAGGGAAGGGAAAGAGAAGCTCCTCCTATAGAACAGGCACCCCCTGTGCCAGTAAGTAAGCTGTAAGTGCACTGTTGCATGGTTCCTTCTGCCTTTCAGACTTCAGAGGCATTTAATTTACACAAGGCTGGAGAAAATGAATCTTCATTGTTACTTCCAAGCTTAACAGTGTTGCCAATGCCCTGCCAGAATGTGCCCTACAGATCATTGTTTGGAAGGGCCTGTTTTTCTCTGTTGGAATGTGTACTTAAACAGGGTGGTGCCTTGGCTATGCCATTGTTCTCCTCTTCTGAACTTTGAGTGTCATCTTGTGCTCTGGGGGTTTTGCTGCCTATGAACAGGGTTTGAAGACATTTCTGTAGCCCTGAAGAGCTTGCAGATGTTGGTACAGAGGTTCTGGAGTGAAATAGAATAGTTGAAAGCAACATTGCTTTATTGTTGCTCCCCATGCTGCTATTGCTGAGCAGGAGCAGGGGAAGTGTAGGTAAGCAAAAGAGCTAACTCAGCTGTAGGGCTGGCTGCTGCTGAAGTTGTGGTGCTATGTAGATGTGGTAGTGAGTGGTTTGGGGCCTACTTACTACCAGCTCTTGCCACCAGCAAAGTGGCCTGGTTTTATGTTTATTTGCTTATTTTTGTAGAGAACTCGCCTTCCTTCCTCATTATTTCTCAGCAGCCAGCAGGTTCAGAAAAGAATGAACTCTAAAAGCTGTAGGTGCTCAAGCTTGCTTTCAGCATAGAATGCATTAAGGTAAACCTGAGCTGCTCACCGTGAATCTGTTGATTTTCTTTTTTCGTGTGTGTGGCAAGAGGTGGTCCAAGCCCGGTCCTTACACAGTATTTCAGTGGTTCCCCAGAAAGTCATAATATGATGTAGGACATGCATGTAGCAGTTCTTGACCGCTCAATAAATTTAAAGGCTGTTGCATCCAAAAGAATGTTGCACTTACACATAACTGTTAAGAGGCTCCAAAATATGACAGCTTCCAGATGTATGAACCGACTGATTCCTTTGTTTAGATTATGCACCACAGCTGATGCCTAGATTAGTGCTGGCTTGACAAAGCTATGGGAGATTTGTCTGGTTTCCACAATGCCGTGTTTATATTTCAGTTGGATTTTTCCTTCAAAACTGACTTCCCTATGACCTATTGGAGCTGTGTCCACTAGGATGCTGGTTTTAATGTGTCTCCAACTACTTTCCTTTTGGTATCTAATGAGAACATGTTCTCATTTTCACACTCTTGGACTATTATGGACAATCTTTTTGACTTAACCTGCTTCAGCCTGTAAGCACTTAGGTAAAACCATGCTTGTAAAATCCTTTGCCCCACAGCTAGCTTTTTTTTTTCCTGTTAAAATAGTGTTCTGGTTATAGATCTTGTTGGGCTGTTACTTGTCAGGTGT